>OY756989.1:733983-1467966 GCA_963580505.1 Ennomos erosarius
GGTGTGCACCTGCCTAACGTCATTTTGGGCAACGGAACTTCACTTTCTTTGGCATCACCCAATCGTCCAATGACATGACGTCGTGGAAGATTGAAGAGGAGTATTGTACTGCGTACCTACTAATGGACATATCGTAAAAGTGGCTTCCACAAAATAATAAGTCATGATTTACGTGATCTATTTAAGTTTCTACAAATTATATCTACATGCATGGAATATTCAAAGTCAATAGATTAACAAGAAAGCCATGTAATGACACATGCTCACACTTAACCCTAATAAATCAGAAGGGGACTCTTGTGAGGGTTTTCGCATGACCGGGCACCTTGCGTGGGCCAGGCCATAAGGCCAGGGGAATGCGAACCCTGGACGTGATTTATGGAGGATAATACCAATGCTGTTGATTGGTTTAACACCACTCACCACACCATTTGAAATGTATTTTTACTTTTGTCGGTTCGGTTCTTTCATTACCGTAATAGCAAAGTTAGTACTCACTGATAGAATGATGGCTATTATGGAAGAATTCCGAAATTATTCTGTTATTTACGTTATTTCCATCATTAATCACATCATTGGTTGTTGTTGTTGTAAGAAAAAGATCCGGATTATACCTGCATTTCCGTGGTTGAACTTTTCAGTGCTCGTCCAGATAGCTACAAGTTACAACTCTATCTCCTAGGCTATGGATCTATCGCCATGCACATATTGAAGTGTTCCGGGAGCCTAGGAACCTAACTTGAGTGCGATTTTCTCAACCCAGGCCACAAAATAAGCAACAGCCTAGCCGTAGCGTAGGTGGCATAGCAGCCATATTTTCACTTAACATCCAGTGCTATTATTCCGTATCGATTCCTTACTTCGAAACCACGCGAATTCCTTGTCTTACATAAGAAATCTGCAAAACTGTATTCTCTATGCAACGAAAACAAAACGGCTCGAAATGAATTTGGAATTGGCGCGATTTAAACTGTCAAAAATCGTATGTTTTACCGAGACGCGTTCCAAAACATAAACACATCAAAAGATTTTACCACTTATGTCAATATATTTTATTCAAAATAAAGATAACTTTAATGTAATGTTAAGGTATATCTGACGCTGTGACATGATTTGAACAAGACACGATAACGACGTGGTTTTGTATCGTGTGGAATCTGTGTTTCCATAGAGAATAACCGCCCAGGTGAAACATGGTTTAAACGTTACTTGACTGAATTTAAAAAATCTGGTGTTAACCTCTGGAATACCAGCATTTGGGACTCTGGGAATTTAAGAGCTAATTTTTAGATAGGTATTATCAAAATTTGAGATGCTTGTTCGAATTACATAGTTAGTCTTATTTTTTTAGTTCAAAAACCTCGTGTCATGTCGTCATATTCGGCTCTACCCACAGAGCTAGAATTCTTTACTCTCAACCTATGGCTCTACCGATCTTGTATCATGCTTTCTCACTTAACCAGATCCGGCTAATTGCACATTTCCTCCCACTGTCCCAATTACAGTGATTAGCTGGTCGCTGCTGCTTTTCTCGGTAATTCGGGAGAGCTAACCGGCCACTTTGAGTAAGGCCTGTAATTTCAATGGGTTGTTTCATGTTGTCTTTTATTGAGAGAAGTATTTAAGGGAGTCAGATGATTGTAGGAATGTTTTTAATTACTAACTATTAGTGACTATTGAGTGATAAAACTATGATTTATTATATTTTTTATTGACAGTCTTGAGTCTTCGTTGTTTATTATGATTAGTTGAAATTTGAAGGAGAGTTTTATAGGTTTGGCAAACTTTGAAGACGTGTTGGCGGTCCAACTAAAGTGTGTAGGTAGGTACTTGCTAAAGCATCTTTCGCACTCACTACTCGCTTACTGGATAAATATTTAGACAATAATTTCGGCCGAACTGAATTGCTACTAAAATATTGGTAAGTATTTATAATTTAATTTCCTCAGAAAGGTCGGTAGCTCTTCGTACTAAACGCAATGATATTTTAAGGCGCACAATCCTTGAGAATTGAAAGTAAGCTGATGGAGTAAGCCTACATAAAAATTTGTTAAAAAGTAAATAAATATTTACCTTTTCAGTTTCATTCGGTAAAAAGGATTTTCGTACAGGTTCATTCTCAGTAGAACATTACAGAGTCAATATACATCAAGAGTTCCAAGGTAATTAGCATTAACATATTTTTGTTTACTTACTGCTTAAATTGTAATTTAGCTAATCTGTATAGTTATTCAGCATCGAAAGTACGAATTCATTAACAAAATGTAGAGTAGGAAAAGTTTGAATTTTATAAACATAAAACGTAATAAAGCGTGACACATGGTACCTATGTTATTGAAATATTCATTGAAAAGAAACGTGATCGACATTGCTCATTGTACAGATAGCATATTATGAAGTTTGTGAATGTAAGTCAAGATTACCCGAAACGATTGCGTCGCAGAAACTAAAACGTGACAATCGGGGTTTACCTTCACATTATCGGTGAACTTGACTGTGGATCGAATACATATAGCGTGGCGTGGCGACTTATCTTCCTTCTAGTTACCCCTAGACCACTTCCCCTACACCTTTTAATCCTGAATTAATGATTCTTGGTTGTTTTTTTCGAATTTTCCTTTGATTAGCTTGGATCTTACAGGCACCACTTTTTGTTGCACCGTCCAAGTAATGGCCGCAGCGAACGTTGCTTATCATTAACGGATAGTCGAGCTTCGATATGAGCGCTACTTATCTGTCTGTACCTATCTGCAATGCAATTATAGTAGAATAGGCAAGTTCTGCTCCCAACCTCGATTCCTTTGAACGAGCGCTGGGTCGCCGTGTGGTCAAGTTGAACATACGAAACTGAAAATACGATGTCCTACGAAGCCTGTCTGTCGCAACTTTCGCTTATGATCATACGCAACCAGTTTTTTTGATACGTTACCTATCTTGTTAGACCAGACTTAATTTATAGTTGAACCGGTTTAAAAAAAAACCTTGGTGAATGAAAACTACAAATCAAAATATTATAGGTACCTCCCTATTAACACCCTACAAACTAGGTTGACCTTGTGCAACGCTTAGCATTCGGAAGTAGCTGTCAACATGCATCACGCGCATGTAACTGGTAGATACGGCAGCGCATCCGTTTTGCAAACGGTTTCATTGTCATTGATTAGCGCACCGATCATGGTCGCACCACACCACGTCCACGTAGGTAATATATTAACATCACAGATTAAGGTAATGTTCTGAAACCTCTCATCGGTGTATCTACTGGAGTCTCTACGTCTAGAAAGTGTTATAAACTTAATAAAAAACAAGGTTTCAATTTCGTTTTTGTAAAAAAATTGAACATCGCTTATTATTAGCCTAACCACTTTTCCACCGTTTCTTTCATTGGCTTCCTTCGAATGTTCCTTGTTTACATTCCATGTTTAGAGGTCAGGCTTTATCTGCGTACTTATCATGTAGCTAGCCGCACGTTTATCCACATCCTGATAATATAATACACGAATACAAATAAATAAGATACAATTTCCTTTGTACTTGAACATAAAAGAAGATAGTTTCCTAAATCGTTTTCCGGAGTAGCAATGTTTTCGTGAAATGTTTATTGTTCTCGTTGAAAGATAGGAAATTGCGAAAACACGCTCTGTTTATAAATGTATTGAGATAAGGATGAAAGCGATCATCCGTGAGATGGGATCAAATATTTTATTGTTTATCGAGACCGTGGAAAACAACACGTAATTCAACGTAGAGTGCCTCTGACTTGTATTCTCGTGTCAGAAACTATAATATGAACCATGATCTGCAATCGAGGAAAATAAACCGATTATGAATATCTAATTGAAGCACTTCTTCCATCATCATCATCAACAGCCTGAAGACGTCCACTGCTGAACGATAGGCCTCCTCAGCAGAGAGTGCCGATATGACCGGCTGCTCGCTTCCTGCATCCATCGGCTTTCACCAGATCGTCGGAACACCCTAGGTTTACCGCTTCCATATTAGGTGGTTGTTTTTGTATGTAAATGAATGATTTGATGACCCAGCCGTTCGCCTGGTGCTAAACGTCACGGCCGGCCATAACAGATGGCAGTATCAATTGGAACTCTAAATTATGTTTCGCGTGACACCGCACTGTTAATTATTGTTCATTACGTTCTAAACCTCCAGTTTTTCCTTAGTAATCTAAAACTTAGTTAATGTTCCCTGACAGAGTGTCAGGCTGAAGTAAATTTATTCATTTGATTAATAGACCCTGTCAATGGACGCCCACGCTCCGCGCCGCCACGGGAGCCCTAACAAATAGCCTGTCACTAGCATGTGCGGAGCTTTTCAGGAACTTTATGAAGCTTATCACTGTGTAGTGCGTGGGGTTTAATTTGCTCCTGTTTTGATGAGGCTGGACTTGTTTGACTTCCATTTATTTTGATACGTTCTAACCGAGCTTACTTTTTAGCTTTTTGCTTTTGTCTCTGGCTAGAGAACATTGATTGATCTATGCGTAAAACGCATATTTTTATGAATTCGTATATAAACCATATAAACATTTATTGATAAAAATTTGTCTTAGAATTATACGTTAAACATTGGTTTTAAAGTTAAGTCGTAAATAATTAGGTAAAAACATTGGTAAAAACAGTTCAATATAAGTAATTCAATTAATAATAGAAAATATAGGACATAATAATAATATTATATAGTAGCTTGGGCCCTGCCCGCTGCCGGCGGCACTCTAGGCTTAGGTTTTTTTATATTATTTTTGTAACATATTTTTATATCAATATTATAAAAAAAAACTTAAATTAAGAAAAGAAAATAAATGAGTGAATAATATTATATACTAATTAATTAATAGTTGACAATAAAATAATAAAACTTAAAAAAAAAATACATATATCTCCGAGTTTATTGATAATTTGATTCGTATTACATAGTGAAGTAGTCGTGAAGTTGAAGTGATGTGAACCTGCATCCCTATTCCTAACCCATCGACAACGTTACGATTCAAAACTTACGCTATCCGTCTCTTTCATTGACATTTAGAACGAAGGAGATTTTTAATCGAAACGTTTTCGATGACTTGGGAATAGGGGTGCAGATATATTCTTGTAAAATTATAATAATTTCAATCGAATTTTTTCCTGAACATTATTTTGTGTATCGGCAAATATTGACAGGAAGCTATCATTGAATGTTCTTCTTATATGAAGACGTTATCCGAATGCTTTGTTTACTATATTATTATTATCACTGACCCTAAACGTAGCTATCTTGGTTACATGATTTGGGTCAAATATTTCCTGAACTGATAGTAAATTTCATTGGTGTGGAACATGCACTGTTCTGCGACTTGTCCTACATTATTGGTTTATCAAAGGTCACTGACTGTCTAGTGTTAACGTGGCAACTAGGCTAAATATTTTTGTATACATGTTCTACTTTTCGGAAATCTCGTATTACATAAACTTTTATTCCTTCGGCGATTAAATCTTGTACGTCTTGTTACATAATATTTTCTTTTCCTACATTTTGCTACTGCCCAAACTCCAAAAAAGCTTAAAGTCATTAATTTTACGATACAGTAACAACAGATAATAAATGTTTAATCGAGGTCAGAAATAGCACATTGTGCGTCAAATATCGTCAGTGAGTCGGTTCCATATCGAAGATAATGTCGACATGAATGTTAATTAGGTGTACTGCCTATGCGCATGGTTCGACTAGTCTTTGTTAGTACTGGTCTAGCTTAGTGGCTTTGTTATTTACAGTTTTATATTTATCTTTATTTATCTAGACTAGGCTTTTATTTTTGAGTTGTATACTTGTAGCTGGAAACTAGAAAGTGACATTTAACTAACATCTTTTGAAAACGATATGTTTAAAGATTTCATTTTACGCGTTCGTTTACTAAATGTTATCGTTTGCTGAAGAAACTCTCCTTTTTAATAAAATCTTCAGTGGTTAGCACAATAAGAAGCAGATCAGTTCTTAAAATAGTTGTTTATCTCGCTCGTCCTTTTGTCATCAAGAGCACGATTCTCTGAACCGACCACAATAGTGAGATTGGCGAGTATAGAGGCGTATATAAGGCGTTAACTCCACAATACTCCACATTAGACTTGTGTAATTCCGGAACGAGTCGTTCCTAGGAACTGCTCCGTTGTGGTGAACGAAAGGAACTCGTTCGCCTCCACGGACTGTTTTCGTTCAGGCGTTCCTAGTTCCCAGCTCCCAGTTCTAACAATGTGAACTCGAGCGAGCGCCGGGACTGAGAGTTGCGTCCGGCCCGCAAGTAACTCCCAGTCCCAGGAGTGATTTCGTTCACAGATCGTATTGAGAAGTTTGAACCTTGAAGCCTTTTTGCAGCCGATTGAGAATGGATGAGATTGAATTCGATATTTTACTCACACACATACGTATTACCGGTCATAAATAGCTTACTCTCTAAACGAGTCGTCATTCTTGACACATAAGTCAGTTTTAGACTCTATTTTTTAACGGAGTAAGTTGAAGTTCATTTACATCTATTATTAAAAAACATAGTAACTAACGTTGTTAAATGTGTACTATGGGCATTGTTTTAAAGTCGAAACTAATTTATCACCTATACATAAATTGTAATACAAAATGAGAACATTTATTTTTTCATAACTGCTACAGTATAAGTAAATCATGTATTTACACTACACATATTATCTAAGTATAAAAGATCAGGTTAGCACAGTCACGTACATTATAATTTATAATCAACTCCTAAACCCTTGCAAAAAAATCGTTCCGCAGTTCTGTGAATCCGAACGAGTTGCAGCGACTCGCACATCGCCTCGTTCGTTCGGATTTACTGAACGAAAGGAGTTACTGAACGAGTTCTTTTTACTGAACGAGATTTGAAGAACGAGATCGCCAAAGTGAACGAGTTTGCCCAAGCCCACTCCACATAAATAAGGATATTGTGTACGTTTTCCGTGCCGATGTCACATGATGTTGACTGCTATGCGTAATTAGCAGCAATGATAATAATTAGCTGATGTTTTTGCGAGGAAATGGTGCATGAAGGTCTCGTTTTGTTTTCGACTCATGAGTCACTTAACATGTTATTTGGTATTTATCTTTGATCACATTTTGTTATTCGTGTCCACGAGAGACACATTTACAAACACGCATGATCTCCGAGTGAATGCTTGTTCAAGGGTATATTTGTTCAGAGATATGGTGTTGAGTAAGCAGCGGTGGTTTACCTGTCACAACGAATACCTTCACAGATCTAAGCTGTCGACCCTCTACAACGCATTAGGAATATGCTTACAGATTGTTTTTTGGAGACATTGAAACAGTTTTTCTTGAAGTAGATCAGATGAGAAATTTATTTAAGTTCATCGGAAATAAAAAGTGACTATTTCTCTAAATCAAGAGTGTCATAGAAATTCGAAAAGACCACGTTCTTAAAACTAATTTTGTTAGCTTAGGCTTAGCTTATTACAATGTTGCTGGAGCTGTATCATAATATAACCCAGCAGAGAAAGGAAGGGAAGCACAAGCAGTAACATTTTTAAAATAATCGACACCAGTTCAAGCACAGATGGAACTTGACGTGACTCTTAAATTTTTCGGGACGCTCCAAAACATTTTCAAGCGGATACATACCGAAAGGTTAAGGTTCTGATAATAATAGATAGAGATAAAGTTAGGTGTGGGAGTAAGTTTCGAATTGACGGAAAATAGCGTACCTATAACTAAACCTAGCCCACCAGCTTTAAGTGACATTGCAACTTGCAACTGTTATGAGCGGCCGTATACGACTAGCTCGTCACGTAACTCATTCTCATAAACAGAAGCTTCAATTCAATCGCCTTGCGATTAGATATTAGCAGTATTCCTAGTCATTAATGTCGTATTAGTGGAGCAGACCATAAGATGGCCATTCTCAGTCTTAGATAGTACCCCAGATAATATAATACCTACATTACAGATGCCTCATCCCATACAACGGAATAACTCTGACTATTTTACAAATTATTTTTTTTCTGCATAACGCATGATTTTCAAGTGACATTTATCGCTTGTTGGCGAAGTATTGGACCAAATGAATACACTGGACACTAACTATTAACGCTCACGACACGATCAATACCTTTTTTTTCACGTTCGGGCTATTTTCCGTTTGTACCGGATGAGACCCCATGTACCATACTCACTCATATGACCAGTACTCAGATAAAATTCTCAGTAGATCTATTAGGCACTTTCATAATGATCTAGTGAGATGAGATGAGATAAATAAATAAATTTAAAAATAATTTATTAATATTAGTAGAATGGGAAGACTTTGAGAACTCTGAGAATAAAACCATCTTCAAAGCGGTTAATACTATTACGACAACAATGTATGAAAAGGCTACAAATAGTGGTTCGTTCCCTTTCCGACATACAGATATCGGTAACTTAGGTAACATTTGCACAAACACCAGCTGGTTTCGCGTACATCTCTCATAACGTTTCCAATTAGATTACAGCGAGTCACGCAAGTCCCTCGGTGCTTAGGTCAATGGGTTCCATTCAACCATTCGTGGCACTCTACCCTTCGTTATGACGTTATAAAAGCAACAATTCCCCAAAATTGAGTTGGAAGTTTTCAGCGTTTCAGTATTTTTAGCACTGGTTTTATTAATCAGCGTGAAACAGAATGTTTGTTATAACTAAACTCATTCAAGTTAATTATGTATTTTGACACGAGTTGGGTCCATTGACCTGTACGTCAATTAGGTTCTGTAGTTTCAATTTCTTCTGGGAATTTAGGTTTCTCGGGTCGTTGTTTACGATGTGCACGCAGGCAAAGAAATATACATTATCACCAAAAGAAAAAAAGTAATATCCAAATGTCTTAGAAAAAGACAGCATTTTATTTGGAATGTCGCATCTTTTCTCACAATTTTGCGTGTTATATTATTGAATAAAATAGACGAATATTTTATAGGCCATTGGCTGTTATCCACGACTTCGTAAGTGGGGCTTTCCGTTTATATTGTTAAAATATCCTATGTCCTTCCCTAGGACATAAAATATCTCCGCACGAAATTCTATACACAAGGTCAGCTGTGGACCAACAAACAAAACCGAGAGCAAGAGCAGAGACACATGCAAAGTTTTTCGGGTAGCCTTTGGATGCAAGAGGCAACTAGATGAAAAAGTAGCCCTTCATGGAGAGGCCTGTGTTCAGCAGTGGACGAATTCAGGCTGATGATGATGATGATGGATTTATAGCTTTAGAGAGATATATTTGCCCTTCAATTCTTCAAAACATAGTCACCCGCTGCGCCCGGTGCCTTTAGTTAGCTAATGTAATGGACCCGATTGGAGTAGATTTACCAGGGGTCTGTGACGTCACAACCCATTACAGTCGCCCGCTGTAAGTGGATGTCAGCAGGTTCCCGCAGTATAAATAAATTGAATTTGTGCTGATACTGGATTACTGGCCCCGATGGCCCAAGAGAATTTATTAGGTAACATTTGTCTTTTGCTTGTTGGATTTGATATGAAAAGTGCTAAACCGGTCAAAGTGTGAAGATATTATAGTCCGGTCAAAGTATCGTAAAGAGAAATAAACACGAGGTGTTTCTCATTCATCATCATCATTGACAGCGTGAAGACGTCCTCTGCTGATCATTGGCCCAGGAAGCGCCACTTTGACCGGCTCTGGCCTCCTGCATCCATCGGCTCCCCGTAGTTTTCTCTAGGTCGTCGATCTACGTAGTTCCTCGGTAGTAGTCGGTCCTAGTCCTAGTTTCTGATTGATTGGATATAATTATAACTTTGGCGCCTTTGTAAAAATACGTACTTATTCAGATTGGGGTCTAGCTTTCGTAGGTCCATTTTTTTAATGGGCTTAGATAGGGCTATGATATGGTTCATTATGGTGTTATGATGTTGCAGCCACAACTAAAATACAGTACGTATCTACAACTGCGAAAGGACGTCAGTCAAAACTAGTTTTTCTCTCAGCTGGGTTCTTTTACAAAGTTAATTAACTTTCGACTTCTTACGCTCACCAATTTTGTCTATGCAAATTGCAAATACGTCAAGTTAAGGATACAGTAGGCCTAATTTTGAAGGCTTTAGTTGATAGTTTTAAAAATGCTAAAAATATATCCGTGTTTTACATTGCCGTCTATTTGACAAGGATAGCAATAGTTTTAGGAGCTTTAGATCTGTCAACTAAAGCCTTTAAAATTGGCCCAGTGTACACCCAAAAAAGCAATGATTTTTAGAGCACAGAGTCTAGTGGTGTACTGTACCTTTATACCTATAAAAATAAGTATTAAGTGTAACCGTTAATTAGCAACTTGTCGGGCCGTATCATTTCGCCAGCGATAATTAACTTAATTAGATTTTATTGTTGGCACCGGGAAAGCCATTAATGGAAATCGATACCCTGATGGCCGCCGTGCTCGGCACTTCACTTCGAACGGCAATTACAGTGGGAACTGGGAATGTTCCCGGGAAATTTCAACGTTAAGTGAGGAACTACATTTAGTTAACAAGATTCAATGATCAGATGTGACCTTTCGCGAATGTTTATAAATAAATAAATAAATATGTGTGGACATTTCACACAGCGCCATCTAACCCCAAACTAAGTATAGCTCGTACTATGGGAACCAGATAACCGATAAAATGAACAAAAAAATGAATAAATAAATTCTTTATTAACACCATTTCATCAACAAACAAGGTACATACACATCTTGAGAATTGGAGCTATGGGGTGGGACAGTTTAACCACATTGTAATACTTAGATACTTTTTTGTTTGTAAATACATACATAGAATACAATATAACACCCAAACACAGAACAAACATCTATGTTCATCACAAACACACAAATGTTTGTCCTGGGTAGGAATCGAACCCACAGCCTCCAGTTCAGAAGGTAGGATTACTACCAATTGAGCTATCGGGCCGTTTATTTTTCATGACTTATGGAGTGGCCTTTATCAAATGTGTAACATGGCTGAAGAACACCTTGAAGATTTATTTCTGTGATAGATTAATAATTTGTGACGTATAAAACATTTTTGCCTTTATATTTTCTATCTTCATCAGATGTAAGCCTCCGAACGCGCCTTGGCTAAGCCCCTACAAGGTTTCGTAGCTCTAGAAAAATCGGAAAATTCGATATCCAATCATTGCAATTCGCCGTAATCCATTACATCGATTTCACATCCTACCAAACGCGTCCGAAGGCCACCGACCGCATGGGTTCTAGTATTCCGTTTTCAATTTTAAATATTAAATCTCGAGCGCTCCGTATTTGAGATTGGTTGATGAATATTTCACTGCATCAAATTATCCGAATTAGATTGACCACTTCCAAATAAAATATTCAATTTTAAACTTTTATCCGCGGAATTGATAACAATGCAGTGGTGATGTATTCGACACTCTGACGTATATACTTTCACAAATAGTTAGGTCGTGTACTGCATGTCAGTAGATAACTATACTTACTCTTCTGGCCGTTCAAGAACACCACAAATCAGATCATTCTCTGCAGATCTACTAGAGACTGACTGACATTGAAATCAATTAAACCAATCTAGCCAACGGTTAAAACGAAAATTTCCGAGAAATATTCTCCCAATTCAGTGCAAAATTTTTGTGGCAATGCAGTAAAAGAAATTCAAGCATCTCTGCATTCTTATCTGCAAGTTGGCAGTTGGCCGATGCGCTGTGCTGACTAATACATTGGGGGCGGAAAATAACCTATTAGGTACATCTTTACTATTGAAAACAGGATAGTTATCATCGTTATGTTCTTGTCCTGTTCTGATTTATCTGGGTTCGGCAGAGTATCTTTTTCTTCCACTCTCCCCTCTGCCGTCACAGTTTCATTCATAATTATCTGCCCTTATTTACACAATCCACCTACTCTTTCTTCGCTGTAATAAGTTTGTACTACTAGTATTAGTATTGAGCTTATATTCGTGCCCTAACGTAGTGTTGAAATATAAATCAAATATTTACTTGCCTGAACGCGATGAAAACAAATAAATCGCACCGCTATTTCCCTAATTATAAAGTTAGTAAATATTCTGGTCTGCCATTTTGATATTATGCTACTCAGTACTCGGTCGTCTTGCTTAGCAGTCCTTCCGATACGGGTAGCTCTACAAACACCACTAAACAAACAAGTGACTACGTAGATATGACTGAACAAATGCGAAACTGAAACAATGGTACCGACAAAACGGAAGACAACCATACAACGCCTGTAAGTATCTATATCTA
Organism: Ennomos erosarius; assembly: GCA_963580505.1. NCBI lineage: Eukaryota > Metazoa > Arthropoda > Insecta > Lepidoptera > Geometridae > Ennomos > Ennomos erosarius. The sequence goes on from OY756989.1 coordinate 746,267, forward strand.
TAGAATCGAGTACATTTTCCGATACAATGGTCTTCAAACGTGGCGACTGGTGACAGGTGTCGCGTTTCGCTTTGCCGGAACATGGTGGAACTCTTGGCTTTGTCTACTTTGTATAGATTGTAACTATTTTGTGCTAGTAGTCTTTGGTTGTGGTTACAGTTACATGTTCATTTTGGCATTGCCTGTGGGCCAAAAATATCATTCGTTGATTTGGAACCATTTGGATTAAATGCGTGGCGCACTCCGCACTTTAGTCAGAAGAACAGAGCAGAGTGATAGAAAGAGGAGTATCTTTTCAGAATAGGCGTTTGTAGCGCTTCATGCGAGCTAAAGTGCACTTTATGGCGTTTTAGCATGAGTCGCTATTTAGAAGAGAAAGAGATGAATTAGCACCATCCTATATATCATGTAACTTCAAAATTCTGACCAGCTTGATGGAAATAATGAATGTCTACAAACATGCTGTTAGAAAATACTCATACATAGCGAAAAAACAGTGTTCCCAGCACAAATTAGCACAATGAGCTATATGGGTATATGGCAGTCATATCGATTCACATCGGTGTAGACTTCATCAAATAGATCATTGATTAAGGTATATTTTTTAATTAGACGGAGTAAACTGACAGATCGTAATGTCACTTGTCAAAATAATGCTGCCAGCTTCTAAAACGTAGTGATGGACCTGGATCAGCTCTTTATAGTTCAAAGGATCGGAACTATAGTAAAAAATATGAAATAAATAAAAATAGTTAGAAAACCTTAATTGAAATGTAAATTGATTCACTAAGAGGACCAACCTGGTATTTGAAAATGTTATCGCCGTAGCTCTACTCTACACACGTATGCTAGAGACAGTAAATTGTTATTCTCGCTAGTTTTGATTTTAATATATTGTTTTTACAGTTTTAATCATAAATTAATTACGATTTTAAGAAGTGGTTGAAAAAATACAAAATCATAAAATAGATCTTTAAACTGAATGGTTCAGTGAACTAATCACTCTTACCACATCACTATATATTTTACATGAGAAAGTGGTAACATCGGTAACTCCGTCTAATTAGAAAATAGGGTATAGTTGAAGACTTGAAACATCGACACAAAAGGGTTTTTAAAATTGATGTCAGGTGCTTCGTGCGTTCTCTCAGCAATAGATGTGTCGTTTTGGTATGAATTGGTATCGTTCTCATTCATGATATTGATATATTCGTACCAAATAGATTCGGCTCCGCGCTCAATAGCGTTGCAAGTAAGTAGAATACTGTTCCAGATCCTAATACTAGGTATACATTATATTTTGCTGTGTATAATTCTGCATAGTTTCTATTAACGGTGGCCACTGGTTTTAAACAGGATCAAATCAATATACTTGCCATTCAAGCAGTGGATAGGGATAGTCCTGGTTCCTATGACACGAGTTTTGAGCCTAGTATGGGAGACAGGTGCTCCATCACTTGTAATATTCAATGTTCACATGTCTCAATAATTTTTTTTTCAGGAATAGGGTTTTTTCTATTCATATTCTAAATATGAGTTTTTAATAGAGGTACACAGAAAGCAGTGTGTCCTGAATCGCGATTAGAATGGTTTTTTCTCTTAAAAATATACTACATTTTCTTATTTGCTATTACCATAAAATGGTTCCAAGCTCGTCGCTCTTTTGTTTTCGTTTGATTAAAACCTGACGAAGGGCATTATGTAAATGTATAAAGAACATGAAATTGTGTTTTCTGAATTAAATAAAATAAAAATGTTTTGTACTGGCGTGCTTATTTCTGGGGTTCCATTCGCCGGAATAAGGTGTAGACTGTAGTGTAACACTTAGAACTTTGAAGTTAAAACGCTGGTATATGAACACGAGTTATATGCTCGTATTTTTATACCAGCGTTGCATATACCACAGTCGTAAACTAATATTTGCGAGATAAATAATTTATAATTAAGCTTAGGTGCTGAATGTGTCAAAGTCAATCTAAATTGAATAAAGTAGGAAGCTACAAAATTTGGTTTCTTTTAATACAAAAACTGCTTGTGAAATTGCAAGTATCATTTGTATTCTTGCCAAAAAGTTCAATCCAGTGGACGTAGTCTTCCTGATCCTCGACAAGGTAATAAGACTACATTAATGATTGGCATCTTCTGGCTATTGAGTAAATCTTCTTTAGAAACCTGGGGGTCTAGCAAAGATACCAACCACTAACGCTAACGCCAAACGCTAACTCCAAAAATGTATTGAAATGACATTAGTTGTGGAAAAGTAAGCGATTTCCAAAATGTCATCCTAGTACATTTTGGAGTTAGCGTTTGGCTTTAGCGTTAGTGGTTGGTATCTTTGCTAGACCCCCTGGGCATACAAAATAACGCTGAAGAGTTTAGACCCACAGCATTAGCTCAAAGCATCGGTGGAAAACAAAATATTTTTTTTATTCTTGTACTAAAATCGCTTTATGGATTTTGACCCCAATCTGGGTTGCCAACTTGATATTGAATATATTTATCTCAAGAGAAATATGCTGTCGTCTCTTTCATCCAGAGGTATAAAATTCTAGACTAGATATTTTCAGTAAATCTACCGACATGATTAATGGCTTTTGCCGTTGCTGTTCCATATTTAATGAAGAGCAAACGGTATGAATTTATTATTACCATCTGTTTAAACTATGCCTAACTATTACCGAATAATCTTTTTGACTTGGTAAATCTCTGTCGAAGTAGTACTTGTATTATTCTTATTTTATCTTGGTTACTTATACATTTATAACCCATATAATATAATACCTAAATACTTATAGTATTAGAACTGTGGTTTGATGTGCGTGGAATGATCCGATGCTGATGGCTGGCTAATGACTAGATGGTTTTTCTGTTATGATTGTACTGAATGTTCATCAAAAAACATTGAAATAATAAGTTATTGATAGTTTAATATTCAAGTACGATTGCATATTGTATAATAATTTATCATTCTTTTCACGAACACTTTTTGTAGATGAAGTAAACAAAACCAGTGTTTATGTGTTAAACCAGTGTGAATTATACTGTTTTTACTGCTTTTTTTTTTCCATAAATATTGTTTATTTATTGTTGTAATTCTCAATAGCCACAGTATTATAAAAGTTACGATGACAATTACATCGTCAACACAATTATGTAGAGTAAGTATATGCAAACGTTATAGTTTAGCAGCATTAACTGGACAATCTAAATATTATAGCATTCTTTAATCTGTGGGTAAATCTGAAAATACCTTCATTTTACAAGCGATAAATTCTCTCACAGCCGTTCGTAAAGCATACATTCGATATTATTGTCTGGACCGTAAAACCGATCGGTAGAGCATACAATGGATCGTAAAATTGAAAGTTAGTGCCTTACTCTACGTACAGTAGAGTCATGTATCGTACTTATCGTAGAGAGCTACATAATTATGTATTATATTTTAGAGTTGGTTTAAAGTTTTGAACATCTGGAGAATTTCAACGTTCTCGTTTATGTATCTGCTTTAGTAAATGTTTAAACAGAGCGGTTCACCTTCACCTTGAAATATTTTCTCTAACAAGCTGATTCCGTTAAACCACGTCTAATACTAAACTACTGAACTAGTAATAGCTCGAGGCCTCGCTCACAGTTGAGCGGGGTCTTATCATGTGGCACTATCAGGAAGTCTAGACTACTGAAACAGAGGACCGCGCTATCACAGACAATATGGCAATAATATTGACTCGATATATCTAATCGGATAATCGGCTTTTGCCCACGCGCTGCGGATAACGCGTGGTCACGCCATTTGCGTGGGTGGGGGTGGGTCTGTCCATATAGAATAGAAAATTACTTTATTGCCTTTTTATCACCATATATACATATTACAAAGACAAGATACATCTATAAATGTTCACACATATCACATATTTCATATGATATGAGATATGTTTTCAGCGATTATTTAGAGCACAGTTATAGGTTTGTTAGTCATTAGCAATCCATTTCGCAGATAATTGAATAGCGCTTGAGATATAGTCACATTATAATTTTTAAAGCATGAAACTTTTTCAAAAGCATCTACTTACTTTGATATTCAAGTACTTTCAGCTCCACAAGCAATTTCTCCGATACTTGAAAAATTATCGGCTCTCTCATAAAAGTTAGCAATTGACAGCAATAGTTATAGAAATGCTTCAAAGATCTCTAAGGACCGGCGAGGGCATTGACCTGCATGAAACAAATATTTGAAAAGATTAATACAAAAGTTTGGAAGTCATTGCCTCCCTTTCCGATATTTGGTTTGAACTGGAAAAAGTGTTCTTCACAGTTGGAATTCTACAGTCCAATAAGGCCGAGATTTCGAGTGAAACTCAATAAAACACTTCGCCAAGTTGCCAGTAAAAAGATCTGGGGCCGTACTGTGAGCTCTTAACGCGATCCAAAACAGAGCGTATATTGGATAGCTTGTCAAAATCTTCATACAAAAAAAACAAAGCGATCCAAGATAGGCTCCGTTTTGAATCGCGTTAAGAGCTCACAGTACGGCCTCTGATGTAACCCAACGTGGAAGGTGCTGTAAATCCGTTTATCCTTCGTTCACCTTGTAAATGTGATTACACGAGTCCGCACCGGGTGTACCGAATTGTCTGATTTAACAAAGTTGGACTTGATGTTCAGGCTTCATATACTGCCAATTATCTATAATTCTACTAGGAGTAATTGAATATAAATGTACTTTATATTCCAATGTACTTGAAAAGGGTATAGCTTAGCGAAAAACTTATTTATTTATAGGCATAGTATTTGACCACTGTCTCAGTTGATGGTAAGTGATAAGTTGATAAAGCGGCATGCGGTGGTGCGCTAGTGCATGCCTAGAAGACACACGTGTTTTCGATTTGAATATCAAGAAAATGATCACAGATTCAATGATTGAAATCAAAAACGGAAACCTACTAACAATTTTGGCCAAACCTCTAGCTCCTCCATTAATGACTCCATTTTATTGCTTCAAACATCCTCAATTAGCTGTTCAATCTAATCCATTACTCGTGTCTTCTCCAACCGAGCAGTCTCCAGACAAACCGTTTCATTGATCGAGATTGGAGTAACTAGATTAATAAGGGACAAGCGATTCGTCTGCTATCTCTGCTTGTTTTATTACCTTTGTGAATAAGAATGAAACCTAATTTCGCTTAAAACTTTACCTTTGTGTTTAAAATTGTAGAAATTTTTACTTTCTACCATTACCATATCTATTACACCCACGACGACTTCATCGTATAAATTTTTTTTCAAATTTTGCAGTTCCAGAAACCTGAAGGTTTCCGTTGAACGATTATCGATTTGTTTTCCATTAGGTAACGCTACAGTCAAGTTTGAAACCAAAACTTACCCGTCTTGTAATATACATTCAATCTTTTCGTCGATTCTCAATTTGCTTAACGGTTCAATGGTCCCGATCACCGTGATTCGCTGTTTTTTCATCAATTTCTTCCAATTCTTGTTCTAATATCGTCGTAACAGTTACGCCGTTCTTCCATTTGTTATCGAGGAGCGGAATCTGGTTTGGCCTAGATTTAACATTTCTTTGTTTTTATGGAAATGGATCTTCGTAAGGATACTTTCGCGATAAAAGTATTTTATCGCAGCCTTAGGACGCAACCTTCGGGATTTATCGGAGTCGTGAGAAACGGGGCACTCGCTACGTCTTGAAACTTAATTCTTTCAGATTTATGAGCGACGTTCTTGGGACCATAGCTTTTGATTTGTATCTATCCATTGATGTATTATTCTGAATTTTAAAGTACTACTTTGATGTTAGAAGCAACTAACGAAAACTCTGATTGTGTTATGACCTTTGTTCATTCTTCTAACTAGGTCTATGATCGTTCGACCTGGGCATTAAGTCCTAAACAAGATCAATAAAAGCTCTATAATCACGATCATTGCGTTATTCATATCCAACTGTTATACTAAACTCAAGCAACATTTGCAAATATAGCTCCGATTTGAATATGCTAATCGTAATACTGAAGTTTGTAGACAGCTCAACATCTAAAATAACCGTTTAAGCTAAATGGCTTAGTTCTGAGTTCCAAAAGCGCCCTCTTGAAAATTATCCGTCTCTGTGGGCGCGTTTGTACAACTACCACTTATACCACCCCTATAAATGGAGCTTTTGGGAAGCTTATGGTTAATTTACATCATGTGGGTTTTATTCCCTGTTTGAATGGCGTATGGGATACTTACTACTGCTTTTATATGAATGATATAAACACAAAAATATGTTTAAGAACACATAATGCACACTCTAATGCATGTTACTCTTTTGCATTCTTGTCTTTACAAAAGTTTTGTTTATTTTGGTGATATGATTTTATAGTTCTTGGGCATTTTATGTTATCGTGTTTTCAATATGTGTTTGATTAATTCTCAAAAGTTGTATCATGGTCATCATCATCATCATCATCATCATCATCATCATCATCATCAGCAGTCTGATTCCCACTGATATAGTCCCTCTCTGAGATAAAAATATATGCCATATAGTATGTATAATACTCCCTATTGCCGGTTATTAGATCACGTCACGCCCTCTTCAAGTCGAAAAATAAATAAAAAATATGGTTTGATAATAACCCCGTGTCATTTGTTCCAGGCATACGAAAGGCGGTTCCCGAACTGCCCGCAGATCCCGGTGGTCATCGACTGCGTCATCACGGAAGACAGCTGGTCCTCGGATGACTCGCAGCGGCACACCACCAGGCGTTGCCAGCTCAACGTCGACGCTCCCTATTTGTTGAAAAAGGTAACATTACATTTTTAATTAGTACTTACGGGATCTTTGGGTGATTACAATCATCCACCCGCATCTTCAGTCTACCCGTGAATATTGTGCATATAACTGTGCCGAAATATCGGGAATTCAGAAGTGATTCTAATCACGGTAAAGATACCCGCGAATATTGTGCATATCTTCTTCTTTCTTGTCGTTCCCTCACTGATGAGGATCGTGACCATGTGCAAATAAGGCCCTCCAAATCGTCCGGTCTTGTGCCAGAGCAATTGTCCGCTGTAGAGTTTCTCCTGTTGCCTCCTTATTGCTATCAGACCATCGTACTGGTATGCGACCCCTGGGGCGTTTTCCTTGCATTTCACCCGCTATAAGTGATTTTTCTCTGAGATCGCATAATGTGGCCGAAGAAGCTTGGTTGACGCTCCTGGCACACAGTGTAGAAACGTGCATATTTGCGTATAACTGTGCCGAAATATCGGGAATTCAGAAGCGATTCTAATCATGGTTAAGAAAGATCCCGTAAGTACTATTAAAAATGCAGTGAACAAACGTGAAATTTTGAAAAGGTAACAATTATTTGGTAGAAATTGTAACCAATGAAACTGGCAATTTATCAAAAATAACTCGCAAACCTTTCTTTCTACCAAAAGTTTTCCATTTGTTCACCATTGTAAATACTAACTGACACATGTAAAGGTTAGTATGAGAAGCTATTTTTTTGTATGTCTAAGCAGGTTTTTCTTTGAAGGGTAGAAAATCAATACCGCAATTACAAAGCAATATTCACACGATAAATTTTTGTAATCTAAACGTTTGACGCACATTTCTGAAACTGGTTTATTTTATGCAATAATTAGTACCTGTTATTTATAAACTGAACATGAACCAAGACTTGATATTTAACTGCGTCAATTAGTTGTCAGTCTGTGGTGGTCCTGAGAATTATGAAGTTGTTTGGCCACTTTATAACGTGTAGGCGTCCGTCTCCGCTGGTAACTTATTGCTCCGTACATGCGAAGTACGATGCAGAACCACAGGAAAGCTAGGTTATGGAGAACGGTATGGTATTCTGGAAACTATTACACTCAGGCCACATAATACTCAGGTTAATTTACAAGTTGTTTTAATTTCCTAACAATGATACTTATCTAAATCTAGAAAAAAAAAATGAGAATAAATAATGTGGAAGACATAATTGTAAAACTGCGCCTTTTGCCTGTTTACATCATCATATCTAGTACCAAACAACTTTTCAGGCACCTGTGCTCTGCCTGTCCACTCTTCACTTGGAGAGTTCAAACCAAGCTACATAATATTAAAGTTTCGATTGTCACATGTCAGTATATAAATACACTATCCAATTGAGACATTCCCTCTGCGCGGTGAACGCGAAGGCCTCTAAAACACCAGTACACGGCTACCTACGTCAGACATATTAAGCAAAATTTAGAGAAAAACAAGTCTAATTAGACGTCAAATCCAATATGGTTATCCCAAGAGCTTTCAACAGCTTTAGTTTGTACTAGCTCGAGGAATATCTAGTCTAAAAATATAACCGGTGAAATAAACATCTCAGAGCTTTGGCGTGGGTGGCTCATTGCCAAGGATAGGCAAATTGTTTGTTATTTCTGCAAACATTTCCATCCAATTATCCGGGATAGACTTTGATCCTAGTTTCTGGAATTCATGGTAGCAACGATTCTGATGTTTTAATCGTGCTTATTTTGGTTTACCTGTGTAGGTGGGTATTACGTGCTACATAAACAGACGTAGGTTAGAGTTCTGGGATTCCAGAGTTCTATGTAATTTTCATCAGATATTTGCTGTTTCTTCTCTTTGTTAGAAAAATATAAATTTAAATAAAAGACAACTAGACAACGCCATTGTTGAAGAAAGTTCCCAAATATTCTACAAAATCGATCCTGCATCTAGTTTTGTATGGACAACGTTGTATTCTGCTTATAAGTCCAGAACCAACGAACTATAGGCCAATTTATATTTTATTTGCAATATACCTATAGTCTTCGAATTTGTCGAACTTTTTCAGTTTTTTATCATACCTTGGTTCGTACTTACTGGCTACCACTCCTAATATGTACCAGTATCGTACAGTAGTGACTATTGTCATGTTGTATTAATTACATCTTTAATATCCTTGTCTTCCTTGTTTTTGCGTCACTCAGATGATCGGCGTAGACTACATCTACTTCCTCCAGAAGAACCACCTGGACCTCAAGAGTCGGGTCTTGGAGATCGAAGCCACGAACGAGACCTTCGCCGCCAGGGTGGGCGTCGTTGAAAAATGCAGATATTATGTAAGTGGACCATATATGGATCGCATTATTGACTAATTCATACAAGGTGCTGGTGTATTTGACGTAGATTATTATCAAGATTATGATCTGGCACAACATTATTGGACTACGTATATAGTGTTGATAAAAACAGCTTTATTGTGCGATTGATTGACGAGACTAGCAAGACATTCGCGTGACTGGTTGTAAGTGCCAAGCCTGAAAGTTTTGGTCTCTACCCACACAAACAGCGAACAGCCCAGACCTACTGCAATATTGCATTACTACTGAACTGGATTACTGATCATGGAAAATTCTTCTAATCATGAACCTATTTCGTACACATCTCTCTCTGTTCTCAATGTTTTTCTATAATATGAGTAGATAGGGCCGGCTGACGTCAATCGGCAGGTGCCTATATTCCCTTTTCTCACATTATATCTCATCCATCGTATAATAATGGTTCTATATCAGGATACAGAACAAAAAACATTATATTATTTTTCTGTTCTAATATATTTGAACATATTATTATAAGTTTTTGTTATATCTATTATTTGTATTTGTGGCCGATATTTCATGTCTACTCTATTATTTTGAATCTACAGATATTCTCAATTATTAGATTATTCTCAATTATTATTTTTAGATTATTAGAGTCTGGCAAAGCTATCTCTGCAGTGGAGTATTTTGGAACCCCCAATAACTTTTCCATATAGCAATCAGTTTTTTATGTCATTACCTGTCAATTTCATAACATGTCAGTGTAGTTAATTTTCTGATTGGTTGTGTTTACGAAAAGAAGTAATCGTTCAACCAATTAAAAGTGTTAAAAGTTTTTGAAGTATGCACTGTGCTACCATATACAAGATTTTAAATTCCACCAGTTTGAAGGCACTGCAGAGTTTGCTTTGCCAGACTATACCCCTATCGATCCTTCAAGGACAGGAGAGTCAATGGATAATTCACGCAATCTACTCTACCTTATATTGCCAATAAAAACATTATTGCCGCTTAATTTAAGCATATATTTGAAGCCTATTATGAATTTGAGTTTCGCTATTTTAATCGAGCTGTAAGTATTTTAAATGAAATTGAATTGAAGGGACAATCTGGTTTATTATCTCTAAAATAATTAACCCGTAAATCCTCTAACCAAATTTAGCGCCCATCGGCATCCCCAAAGAACTCTCTGCATAATTTGTTACGCAATAAAAACCACCACCAAAATTAGTGAGTAATAATGAAGTTTACATAGGACTAATTACTAGAGTAATATACATAAAACACGGATTCCTTTGGAACGTTTGTTTTAATAATTAATGATCTCGGTTGGAAATTTGATGAAATGAAAAATGAAGGTTTTGGATATGTTGAAAATGCTTTACTACGGTTGCTCCGATAATTTTCTTTCAACAACTAGGTACATGCTGCGCGCTTTGGCTAAGTCTGTTGTATGTCCAGTTAACAATTTTATGCGACTTAAGTTTATACTAGCCAGTTTATTCATCCCTTCATAAGGGAAGGCTTAACTTCTGGAATCCCAGCATTGAGATGACAATTGAATAACAATGCATATGTGTTCGACATCGGGTCGATGGGAGTTAGAGTTAATAAAATAACTTGACTAACAAATTCAAAACAGTTCAAATGCGACTAAGATAAAAATGGAAATAATTTTATTAAACAAAGTATTATACCTAAAAAGGAAAAAAGTAAAGGAAAAGAAAAGAAAAGGAAACTGAAAACAAATTCACCTCCAGTGTTTTCCTCATGACTAAACTAAATGCATCTTTGAATAAGCAAACAGATGATGTGAGTTTCAAGTTGTGATATACAGTTGTGATTTCATCCCGACCCTTTATGCTTCGACACGCTCCAATTTCCGCTTGTGGATGTTGATTCCACTAACGGCATATTCGAATTTATATACCTACATGGCAGATAGCTGACTACTGAAGAGTATATTCAGAAGTCGGAGATTTTTAAAATAAAAACCCTTTATTTTACACCGGAAGTAAGCTTCCTTCGACGCTAAATGTCGGATGTCTGTCAGCCAGCACAAATACAGTTTGTTGAATGATCACACTAAAATAACAATATTTCAGTTGATGCTAGAATTACAATGCTGAATAAATGAATACCAAATTGAATATCATACCACCGGGCTCAGTACCTGCGGTTTTTTTAGAAAACATGTAATCGATTCGTGAATCCAAAAAAATCTCAACGATCGTAATGATTTTGTTGTTCCTAATGCACGAGTCATCCTTACGCCAAAGCGTTTTTAGACGACTATACAATCCAACTCACGCTCGGATCGCTTCACTTTGTGTTCTACGTATGCCATCTATATTGTTCATCTAGCTATGTGGTTGAATGGTATCCAATTATCTAATGCATCCATGAATAATACTCGGGTAATATTAGTTAGTGATGCAACTGTAGAAAGTTTGCATGCGGCTAAACTAGAAGCCATTTTCTGCATATTTAGATATTTCATTAACAAGGTATAAATATTCAGTTTTTCCATAAAGTTGAAAGTAATTCCAAGTCTTCGCTTGATTGGATTTATCTTTCCAAAGATTTTGTATAAAAACTTTTATTGGCCTTCAAAGTTCGAATTCAAAGTTGTTATTGAAGTATTTCTTTTCGTAGAGCTCGTTACTATGGAGCTAAAAATTCCGAAATCTCTCCAAAAAATCTGTTTTACATTATAACATTTATGATCTGCGTTAATATTTGGTCACAGACAATGGACTACTTACTTTACTGTTTCTGTTATAATTTTTCAATTGGTTACTTCTACTTCTGTTTCTGTCCTAATTAGAATCTACTCATAGAGACTGTACTTGTAGACGTACATTTTCATCTTCTACTATGTAACGAGCCCCAACACGTGTATTTCACACTACGTCTTATATAAATTATGCATCCCGTTTACCTCACTAACTACACCAATTTCTTTTGTTACTTCATTAAATTAAGGTGTAGTATCCTTTGCACTAAAGTTATTGTTAACTGTTGTAATGTTGGTATGTAATTATTTTAATCGTTTCCTTCTCATACGTAATCGAATGCATTGCATTGCATCGCGCTCGAGACTGACACAGTTATCAGCTATTTCAAGATCTGAAAGGTTTCAAATATTGATTTCCTATTAGAATAACTGAAAAAAACAGGACTGTCCTTTGTCATTTCATTATTGATTGGTCCTCTGGGATAAACTAACTCTCTTACATAAATTCTATTTAAACCATAAACAAAACGTTTGATGTTATTTTGTTTTCATGAATTCTTCCATTCAGTATCTTCGCTCTAAGTTAAGCAAGATACTTCGCCAAGCGCTCCAAGGTCAATGAGCAAGACTGCCTAGTGCCTACCACTTACCATAATTGGATGCATTAGCCATAATTATAACAAAACTAGTGCAGAACGGAGGCTAACGATAATGGATCTATGAAATTAGTATGGAATTGAGCCATTTGCCGCTGCCTTGTTATAATGCGGTGTAATGCCGCTATGATAAATTTCGTATTAGACTGGATCTTCTCGTTAATTCAGAAAGGAACGATTTTCTTCCAGTCCAGTCAGCTGCTGGTGTAGCGAACGATATCTGTATACCTATGTATTTAAAATTGGAGTAAAGCTTTTGGATAGTAGATTTATGTCAATAACATGTACATTTAAATTGATTTCGGGAATGCTAAAAGACTGTAAGGCCAATAAAGAAGCAGAATGGACAAGAGTAGGAGCCCACAGGCATAGTATAAATATAAACCATAGGCATAGAGGTATTATCACTCATACTCTAGTAATAATAGCAGAATAAATGAAAGCAATAGAAGTAGTAGTTTACCCTTAGCAATACACAAACATAATACTAGTCTTAAACAAGTGTCTCATCACAGGTGCACCCTGAGAACTCGGAATGGACGTGCTTCGAGCAGAGCGCCCTGCTAGACGTTATGAATTTCTTTGGCCTCGAGAATACGGTCGAGAAGATCGCCATGAAACAGTATGCTGCTAACATAGCCAAGGGTAAGTTTACTTCGAGGGAACACTAACGTCTATAGGACGATAAGGCTAGTATGTGATTGGGCATCATGCTCATCACCAGCGAGTTCGGTATACTTTTACGCCTGTTCTCTATTAAAGGACCTTTTCTCAGTTTTGTAGTCTGACCCCCATATTCTAAGTCGTTACCATGAGATTACTCCACTCGACTTAACCTTGAATTAACCTCATTTTTGTGTTTTGGTATTTTTAATTGACAATATATAATCAACTTGACATTTCTGAGTAAATTTTTCTCAAACGAGGGAAGCGAAGCAACTGTCAACTCAAGGTACGTCGCGATGTACCTTGAGTTTCCCTCAAAATTAAGTGGAAGTCGAGTGAAGGATTTTTGGTGAGATGTTTTGGAATACGGAGGTCAGTCTCGGTATTCCACCGCTATTCTAGATTCTAACTGTGGATTACGTCCCTGTTATTTTATGTAGTTTCTCCCTAATGATCTTTGATAAAACGATCTTATCGCTGATCATAATAAATGAAAACTTTTTTTACAGTCATGTCAAGGAAACTCGAGACTTCAGAGCACCGTAAACGCGGTCCCTATGATAATATTTCTACATTTTCCACCAGGTAAAGAACTGATCGAGTCCTTCATGCAAGAGGTGGACGCGGATGGTATTAGGGACCTGAAGCCGTGGGCAGAAAACGACACGGGCTACAACAAGTACCTGAGGAAGATAGTCTCCAGAGGCACCGAGCCGCTATCACCCAAATCCATAGCTGAATCCAGATCGCACTCGTTGCCAGGTATGTGGAGTCTTGTTCTGTTCACGAGTCACGAGCTGGTTTCAATAAACTTCCTCTCTGTCGTATATCTAGAGTCTAGATATACGACAGAGATTCAATAGCAAAGAAGAATGTGGAACCTTCTAGATTCTAGTACAACCTAAAACCACTTTACTCTCTTAAAGTACATGATTATTCGTAGCTGTACATAATCCAACCCAGTCATCTTATCCTTTATGCTGTGGAAAGATCAGGAATGCTGAATCAGCCAATTTCCTGCGATTTAATCTCTCATCCGCTTTGTAAGTCAAGAGACGCCGCTCTCAAAATTTTGCTTATTTATAGTATGGGGTGGGTGTAGCTCCTCTATATTATTGTTAGAAGGAGGTCCATAGGTTGGAAGTAAATAAAGATGATGTTTAGGCTTACGATGCGATGTATATATTAATTTACAAGTATTTACAAATTAAAAAGCATGTAAAATTTTCACTAAATATCGGCTAACACCTAGATTGTCATCTGTGCAGAATCAACAAGATTTGGTTGCCCCTAGCAACCAAGAGCTAAGTTTTTCTATGAGCTGCATGAAAACTCTTTGCACACTACAATAGTATAATATCTTACGGGTTTAGTTTTAAACAACCCCGATAAACCAGATTAAGGCAACATTTACCACAGGATATTTACTTTAGAAACTCTCTACGGCCTTGTCGGCATGGCCACAGGCCGACTTGAGCCGGGGACTTGATCCTGTTTACTCTGCCCACGAAAATAGTAAACAGACTTTATTGGATTTATGGCTTTTGGCTAACTTCCAGTGTTCTAGGTGCTACATGATCTTGACATTGCTGCTTAAAGACATAAAGCCGCGTCCCGTACCCACTGCCCTGGAATTCAGACTGATGGTAGGCTGAGGCTGGTGATTGTAAATTCATGTTGCCTGATATTATGCGAGTATACTAGTTTCACGACGCTCATAACGCGTCAGTTGAGCTTTCAACGTATGCAAAGGAATCTTTTATGGACGACTGCTTATAGACTGCTTATGGATTACGAAAACAACTTGATTGTATTTTAAAACACACACGCTATTATTGTGACGCAAATATTAGTGGCATCCGTCGGGATGCCAGTAATATTTGCGTTCTTTTGCGTTTTTCGTTTGCGTTTTCGGGTTCTTTGTTTGAGCAGATTCCATGTTAAAAAGGTTGCTAAATTGCAAACGGAAAACCGTCCAGATTTTATTTTTGGACGATGAAAATTACCTTTGTTTGTCTTTTAAACTAAAGGTACTAATATTATGTGAACCGAATTATTACGATTAACGAGCCTCCATATCAGACACTGAATCGAACAAAATTTACATAACAATACAGCTGCTGACTAGAACATAACTTTAGCCTAGAACAGAACCGCCTGAATATAAAACCAGCAACATTTATCGTCGCGTTAGATCCTATAAATTATTCGTAGACACAGTCCAAGAGACAGCTGCGGCCAAGGTCAAAGGGGGGCCAAACTGTTCCCTAAATAATTGAAACCCGAGGATCCGTAAATAATAAGTGTCCCACGATCGGGCACTAACGCCCCTCTTTATATTTACAGTCTGCGAATGTGTGAATGCTGCAGGATTACATAAGAATGTACAGTATGATTTGGGGGTCTTGGGACTGTTTACGTATTTGGATAATCCAGCCTTTTTGTTTTAGCCCGGGCTAAGTGCTAACTAACCAAACCGTTTTTTAAATGTCTTTTGTAGTCAGAATTGAATACAGAAAAGATTTTTCTCGGCTACGTAGGTAGGTACAGTAAATGATTCAGCATTCTTGTTACTAACCAGACAAACGGACTGAGCTATAATCACCAATTCACCGTGTTCACTATTTAACGTAATAACTACTAGTCAATCGAAACTATGTTACCTTATATTAATTTGGAAATATAATTATCTTATATAAGACGTTTGCAATTACATATTATTTTATCAAACAAAGACTGGCTGGCAATTCTCAAGATTTCACCGAAAGAACTTGACAAAAACTTTGGTCTTTGGACGCAATGGTGCCATTTGTCCAAACTCTGAACTTATTAAAAGTTATAAATCACGACTTCTCCATTCCAGGCACATTTGTTGTAAACTCTACATATATATTTTAGGAACATTTTCGCCGCCATACATTTTGGAACTGTTGTATGTAAGCTTTTTGGTAAGGTCATAGAAGGTGGCACGTGGATCTTTGTTTCCACGGTCTTATTGTATTTCATTACAAGAATATAACTGCCGTGAGCTGGCATTACGCCGCCGTCCCGCTTTATCCTTGCGAACTTCAATCAAGGACGACCTTGCATTACTGCGAGCCCTTGGAACTGTTAGGCAAAATATCGCGTAAACAGTTGACGAAGTTAACCAAACACTACGAACAAATTCATGGCATTTTGTAAATAATAGTGTTTTGTCTCGGGTTCAGTATTCGGGTATGCTTACCTGAATTAAAACGGAACACTGTCATGTTTTTTGAAATACTAAAAAGTATGCCCCACTTTTAACTTCATGCGGTAGCGAATATGTGTTCCCGGAACACCAGCGTTTTAGGGAAATAAAAAAAAAGAATAGTAACGCCCAACAATCACATACATAGAACCTGGACCCTAACTAGGATTCCCTGTATCTAGGGACCCAGGAACTACGAGAACCATGGTCCCACAACACCCAGACGCAGAACAAGTATTTGCGCTTTTTTTTTGTGCACAAATACTTGTCCTGTCGTGGAATCGAACCCGCCACCTACGGGTTATGAGCCGACCTGCTCAACCACCACACCACGGAGGCTGTCAAGTGAGAACATAAGTAGCATCAGGCTCAAAATGTGAACTTTCCCTGAGTCTGTTATAGGCATGCGGGCGCAAAAGTTTCCGGAACTTTTAATTAGAAATGTTTTTATTCAATACTCCGCTAAGTTGGAGCGAATTTTCACGGTGTGACGAATAAGGGTCGAGGCTTAAATGTTGGGACTGACAGAGGCTTGGCTTTGGCATTTGTTAAAAATAAGTCTGTTGAAAACATTTTGTAATGGTTTTTGAGGTTTTTAAATTAGATTTTAAATCAGATGGATCATAGTTCGATTTAGTGAGCATGATGATGACGCCTGTATTGCACGTACATAATAAACGTTGAAACTAGGAAAGTTTTGATTCAACGTTTGCACAACCTTGGGTTTGTAGTCACTTTTAGGTAAGAAACCTTAAAAATGAGGTGCTTCCAATCTATATTTTCCAATTAGTTATGCTCCTAGAATGTTTCGTATTATCTACTACCAGACCCATCTTCCTCCTCCCACCACTTCCTAAATCCTCACCTCTCCTCCTCAGGTCCATCATTGGAACAAGATAACTTTCCACAAGGATCCCAAACCTCCGATTTGCAGAAAACTCTATCATTCAAGCCCGATCCTAATATATCTTGCACGAGAAGTAGCTGGTCCGAGACCAGAAAACCTTTATCTACAAGGAACATAATCGAACCGAAACAGCCTTATGACGGAAGATCTTCGAACGAAAGTAACAGTTCCTCCGAAGGTACAAGTCGTAAGCGCAGTATAGTTCTTGAAACTAAAAAGAAATTCCGAAAACTGTTGCGGTCGTCATCATTAAAGCGAATAAGCGATGTAAAACTGTCACGTAAAAGCGTGAATGCAGACATAGAAACACTATATGCTAAAAGTTTAGAGACCAAAGAGTTAGTTCTTAAAGAGATTAAACAAGAGAAGGACGAGGCACAGAAGGCACTAAGGCGCGCATCGTCCTATCCGGAGCTGAGTGTGCATAAGTGCGAGGATGTCTCCTTGGAGGATATCCGAGATCAGTTGAAAAGTATCGAGCCCTGCGATTGCTGCAGCATGACGTCGGCCCAAACCTGCAGATCACAGGCTGCGGACCGTCTGCCTATGGTAACCATGGGCACATGGGAAAGTCTGATGACAGTTTTGGTCGTAACCGTGCTCATTTTGTGGCTGTTCTCATCGTCGACATTGTCGTTTCTTCTCGGCACAAGAAGAAGAAGTAGATAACGTAAGTAGTATATTAGATTGGAATGGAATGTGTAAATGTAATATAGGTTTGATTTAGATATTTTTGTTTCATTTTTTTCTATTTATGATTTTATACCAGCAAGTATAATATAGGTACTAGAAGAAATGGACAGAGTAGAGTTTAAAATTGTTTAAGACTTTAAAACATAAAATTAATGGTACTGACTGTCGTTAAAGAAGAGATAGTAATTACAGGAATAACATATTTTTGTACCTAACTTATTAAACTAAATTAAAATAGAAAAGCAAAGGATAGCCAAATTAAAAAGCAAACGTCAGTATCTTTAAGACTTCGTACACGAAACTATCAGGTATTTCAATCGCGCCATAGAGTTAAAGGACGTAAGCTAAAATCGTGGCAGAACTTAAGAAGATCACGTGAAGACAAGCTAGAAAGAGAAACAAGGAAAGAAAGTTGATAACTTGAAGGACGAGATAAGAAGAGGTCCAATCAGGAAGTGAACAAGTTGGGATGTGGCGGCTTTGGAATTGACGAGTTAGGATCAAGACAAATTAGAACGATGACAATTTAAGAAGTGGATCTAACCGACCGGAGGGGTTTACATGTAGGTATTTCCTGATGACACTTGTCATGCCCGAGCAATAGCTCCTCCCCTAACTGGAAATAATTGTCAGCAACCACATGGTATACAATTGGGTTATAATTTATAAGTACAGGGGTCTCCGTTCAGTACCAGGTGACACGATCTGGTTGGATAATGAAGGGTGATATATTTGTAGAGATTTTTTTGAAGGTATAAATAAAAGTCATGTTGTCCGTTTGTTCGTGAGACTTTCACGCAAAACCGGCTTAACTGAGTTTGATGAAATATTGCACACAGGTTGCTAATATTACTGAGATAAACATAGGATTCTTTTAACACAGAAAACTAAGAGTTCCCGTGGAAAACGCAAGTAGTGTTTTATACATTGTTCCTTAAAACGACAAAAAAGCCATTTCTATTTATTTATTTATTTATTTATTTATTTAGGTCCGCCAACAGTTAAAACATGAACTTATGCTAATGAAAGTCACTTAAGATATCTAAACTACATGCTCAACCAATTACAGGCAGACACCGCATGCACCTATAATATAACTTGTATAGAATAGAATAGAATAGAATAGAATATCATTTATTGCAGAATGTAGTACATAAATAGTTGGTATTATAGTTACATAGCTCGTACATTCTACCACGTCAGTGGTGTGCAATGTTATACCTAAGTTTATTGAAATTTTATTAACGTTTATAAATATGACTTCAATAAATTATACATGCGGATAATAAGATTCTAACTTCCAAGGCCAATTTACCGTTAATAAACTATATTTGAGTAATGTTACATGCAGAATGTCATATACTTAGTCAAATTATATTTATGTCAAATGTTTAACTCTCTTGAAGATAAAATAATGTCAAATAAAATATAATCAAATCAAAGCTATTTCTATACAACAATAAATTACATTTTATTAAGCAGTCATGAAAAGATAATTGGAAAATAATTACATTGCACATTACAAATATTACAATCATTCATTTGGTCAAAAAATTCTTGGTCATTATTATTCTTTATGAGTCATATATTCATTTAAATTATAAAAACATTTGTCTAAAAGCCACTGAGTCAATTTTCGCTTAAAAGTGATTAGAGGTAGATTCTTATGAATGTCAGGTAATTTGTTATACACTCTGATGGCGGTTATATAAGCATTCCTTCTGTACAGCTCTAGCTTGCACTGAGGAAGGTAGAGTTTGTCTTTGTATCTAGTACTTCTAATGTATACCTCCGACTGTATTTGAAAATACTTTGGGTACTGCTTGACAAAAACACAGAGATCCCTTATGTATGTGCAAACCAGCGGTAATATGCCCAGCTTTTTGAAAAGCGGCTTGCAACTGTCCATGAACCAGGCGCCACAAATGGCACGCACACATTTCTTCTGAACCCGAAAAGCCTTCACAATTTCAACCGAGTTCCCCCACAATAAGAGTCCGTAGGAAAGTACCGAAGACACGTAGCCGTGATATGCACTGAGTGCGGCTTCAGTGGATACCGTTAACCGTAGCCTTTTGATAGCGAAAACGAATCGGTCGAGTTTGTTGCACACGTAATCTACATGACTTTTCCAGTCGCAGTTTTGGTCGAGCATTAACTCTAAGAATTTTGTAGAGTTAACTTCTTCAATATTCTTATGTCCGTGCATTATATTTAAATTCAGTTTCCTTCTCTTATAAGTCTGAAATTGGACCATTTTAGTTTTTTCGACATTTATTTTTAAATTATTGATAGTAAGCCAGTTGATTATTTTATCTAACGTTAGGGTTATTTCACTTTCATAAGTGTTTCGGTTAACACATTTAACAAGGACAGTTGTATCATCTGCAAATAAAATAGTTTTGTGTTCAGTGATATTTGGAAGATCATTTATGTACATGAGAAATAGAAATGGTCCCAATACAGTACCTTGTGGAACCCCGAAATTATTACCTTGAAAACTAGATCTACTCATAATTTTATTAGTTTTTTGAACGTTTGCAATTTCAACACATTGGAATCGATCTTTTAAATAACTTTTTATCCATTCGTTCGCTTTACCTCTTATACCGCACTTATCAAGTTTATAAAGAAGCAAACTATGATCTACGAAATCGAATGCTTTACTCATATCGAGAAATATAGCTGTTACTGGCGTATGTTCGTTAATAGCCTCAGTAATAATCTTTATAAGGTTAAAGCATGCAAGTGATGTGGTACTATTTTTGCGAAATCCATATTGCTCTTCGCTTAAAATATCTTGACTTGTAACGAAATCCTGTAGCCGCTTTAACATAACCTTTTCAAAAATCTTCGAAAATACCGGTATCAAAGTAACCGGTCGATAGTTACCCATATCCGTTACTTCTCCTTTTTTAAAAATAGGTTTAACAATGGATTTTTTAAGTAGCTCTGGAAATTTGCCCTCCTCAAGCGACATATTTACTATGAAGCTCAGGGGTTTGCAAATAAATTCAGCGCAAAGTTTTATCATTTTCGTGTTGATACCATCTATTCCTACAGAGTTAGTGTTGTTCAGGTTGTTAATAATTTTCAAAATTTCATTAGGATCTGTTGGTCGTAAAAATATAGTTTTTTCATTATTGCAATTCATAGTTTTGTTAATCTTATCATCGTCAAATTTAAAATTAGTATCATTAGTCAATTTTATATAATAATCATTGAAAGCTTCACAAATGTCAACGGGATTTGCATAAACCTTGTTTCCGTTCAATATCTTATCTATTTCGAGATTTATTTTAATGTCTCCGATATTACTATTTATTACTTCCCAAACCGCTTTACATTTATTTTTCTTATTATTTATGTATTTAGTATTTTGCAGTTCCCGTGACTTATTTATGCATTTTTTTAGTATGGTATTATATTTTTTATAGGTTTTGTTATTGTTCCTTTTGTTTGCACCAAATTGTTTGTGTTTTAAATATAAATATCTTCTTCTTATACATGACTTCTGTAGCCCCTTAGTTAACCATTCAGTATTACTTAATTTATTACTTTTTTTTACGGTAAAAATAGGAAAACACAAATTAAAAAACAACTCAAACAGTCCGTGAAATTCTTGAAAAGCTTCATTTAGATTCGTTTTATCATAAACATCCGAGAATGTTACTGACGAAATGCAGTCAAAGAATTTTTTAGTGTTCTCTTTGTTAAAATCCCTGACTTCTTCGTACCAGCTTATTATTTTGCGTTTTATATTAGTCTTTATAGTTAAAGTTTGACCTGTTTCGTGATCTGAAAGACCCAAGTGGTGCACTTCCGCTCGTACTTGCTTTATGTTACTGGCAAACTGATCAAGACATGCTAGCTGTCTCGTAGGTGACTTAACATGCAGCTCCATATTGAAATTTTTTAATAGGTTTACAAGATCTTGACAGCTTCTACTAGTTCTAAGTGTGTCAACATGTGTGTAATAATACTGCACTACGTATAGTTAAACACTAAAGGTGAAAAGAAAATGAAATGTAATATTTTAACAAATAGAATCTTAATGCAAAGGAAAAAACACGAATCACAAGCTGGGCATGAGCCCGCCTTCATACACGGCCCTATGGCAGAGCATGATTTGTTCAAACTTCTGACAAGCGATCTCATGTCCGTTATCCTTCGCACTTTACAAGTAACTTACAACAAATACCTACCTACTTACAATTATGTAACAATATAACATGTCACACAGCAGTCTGAAAGACCTCGAGTTATTCCTGCTTAGGGGGAACTTCAAAACTTCTATTACCAAAATAAAGGGCTTGAGGCTGCAATGTGAAATTTCGTCGACCTTAGCTTATTTCAAAGCACCTAATTACAATAATACAAAACAATAATAGGATGGCACTTTCTGTACGATTAACATGACGCTTGATATTTCAAAAAGGGAGTTCTTTGTCCCACAAATTTGACCACAAGGATTTTTTTTCCTGTTGGGCAAATCAGCTTTTAGTGGTCATCAGGCAGTAACAGTAACAGCTAATGTCCAAGCAATGTCATATTATACAGGATGTAATTTAATTCATTAGCATAAATTTAACTCATGATCGTAGTACATTTATAGATAATTATTAAAGAGTAAAGAGTGTAAGTGAAAATATTTTTATTAAAAAATTATGAAGATTGCCGCGGCGCCTAACGCAGTTGGCACGGATGATTTTGATACATTTAAACGTTTTTATACCTTGTATGTACTAATTAAAAACAGTACTTCATTATTCCAATTAAATGTTGTATTGTAGCATTGGATTAAGTAAGTTATTCCATTTTTTGGAGTTATTATTATTACCATACCAATGTGTTAGAATTCAAAAATTTTGGTCCACACGTGACCGGTATCAGGAGTAGGTACCTAGTTTCAAAGGATGCTAATGAATTCAATTACACCCAGTATAGACTGTTAACAAAGAACAAATCCCACCACAGTACCAGGAGCAAATCCCAGATTTACATAAGCCCCAGAGCACGTAGAGCAACCCCGAGGTCTTAGGTATTGGTATTACGTGTCAGACTTCGCGCTTATAAGCTGACGACCTAGAATCTAGACTAGGAAAACTGAACTACAATTTATTTGGAAATATGGCTGGTATATTTTATTCCTGAAGATAAAGAATTCCCTTGGGATAATACACTAGGGGGTAGGACTTTTCTGTAGAGTTCGTCAAGTAGGTACCTCTGAAATATAGCATGCATAAGTTCTGCCGCCAAGCAGTTGTGTACAACTGTATTCCAGTTTATGAATGAATGAATGAACGTTTATTTTAAAGGACACTGTAGGTGTAGCTAGTTAAATTACTGGACAGATGAGACTTTATGACCTAATTCCAGTCTAGTTATCTTATTGCTGGACCGTGCTGATAATTTAGAGAAACTGTTCGCGTGCTTAAAGTCAGGTTTAGCTCAGTTACATTTTTAATGTATGTATAAAATATAACCTACGTATTTTAGCAAGAGTCGAATCGCATTATTACAGTTTGCGAATTTAAAATGGGGACGAAACACTGATGGTGCCTATTCAAACTCCTATACCTACCGGGTAATTCGTATTTTCCTAAAAGTTTTCTTTGCAAAAAATACTCAACTTATTGTGAAGGGTAGGTAAAAATACCTTATTGTTATTACAATACCATTCAGAAAGGTTGAATGATATAAAAATAACGTAAGACAATGCCGAACCCTCGAATAAACAATACCGTGATACGCAAGCCCTGAAAATGGTGACTGAAGAAGTATGAAAATAAACTGTGAGTGTAGACAATGAGCTTCCTTCCTTCCAACAAACTGTGGGCCTCGGTATTCGCTTACATTACACGAATGTAAAACTAATGGAACCGCTGGTGTAAGTAAATAAACTGTTGCTGTTCTTGTCAAATTGACGGAAATGTAAAGGACGGCTATATTGTAGTAAGTTAAGGACTGTCAATTAAAGCCTTCAAAATTAGGCCCCATGATCATCATCATCATCATTAACAGCGCGAAGACGTCCACTGCTGAACATAGGCCCCATAGAGCGCCACCTTGAGCGGCTGCTCGCCACTCGCCTCCACAAGCTAGTATTTTGCTGATAAAACAGCGATGTAGATTTGTATCTCTGCATTCGTTTCGTATTCTTCCTTTGTGAATGAGTTTCGGTCAAGCTAGGCTCCTGCTAGTGTGTGTGGTTGTGGGGGACTCAAGTACTCATGTAAATACACGAGTAGGCGTTATTGAGAAGCCCACGCTCGCCTGCGAGCAGTTACGTTCTATGTCGCAATAAAATGTAACTGTTTAAAAAGGTTTCATCTCAAACAACCGAAGGGCCATGTTTACCATTATGGGAAGCATTTTGGGTCTGCCTTCTGAAAAAGGGTTTGCTTCAGCTGAACTAAATATACAAATTCGTCTGTCACATACAATAATAAGGGTGTATTGCACCTATTATTACTTATATTCGTAAAAGCTATCTATCACGAATATTCAAATTGGTTTGAAAACATATTTCACTAGAAAACCATGCCATGGTACCTGTTTACAGTTCAAGATTCCGAACTAATATTGTCCCGCGAGGCAAAATAAGACAAATATTTGATATTTTTTATGCCAGATTGGAAGTGGTATATTGGATTCGTTCAGATTCCAGGAACCTGGAGCCAGTGTTAATTAAAAAGGTCCTGAATGATTACTGGAAGCGATCATACCGTGGGCGGTTGGGCGTACCGAAGCCCCCACGCAATAACGTGAAACTACGAGTGCCCACAGTTCTATATTACCCGATATATCACCAAGGCTCTGGGAACACGAGCCTATATTACGATAGGCATGGTAGGTTTTGCGAGCCAAGTGGAATACCTCGCTTACATAGCTGCTTTCCTGCAATGTGGCCAATGTTTCAGGCATTTCTTATTTTTGTAGTGGGCGGATTTTTGCAGGGAAACATTTAATAAGTGAATTTTAGGATAAAAGATGGATGAAATGTAGAAAATGCATGTAGTCGGTGGATGCAATAAAGGCATTTCAGACCTCTGAAATGAAATTAATGGAAATGATGCCAAGTTCTTGTTGTCAACAATTAATTAAGCTACCTATAATAACTTCTCTATAGGTATGTTTGAAATGTTACTTTTGGAATCTAGAATAAGAAGAGAAACGCCAGGTAGATTTCAACAATGATAATTGGGATCAATCAAAGTAAACCAAAAAACTTCTTGTAACATGGAATAGAATATGTAGCCGATATAAAATGTTATTTGACCTTTTCCATACATAGAACATTCATGAACGATCTCTGACTATGCATACATTACATATGTGGCAGATTTTGTGTGATATGAGAATTCTTATTCATAGTAAAAAGCAGCTAGGAGTAAACGTTAGGGAGCACAAATGTTGAAATGATAGGTAGCTCGCCGTAGCTTTTTAAACCTACGGCGAGTGGACTGCAAAAATCATTTTTGGATATCATGTTTGTCTCTGTACGTTTACTTTGAATATCTACGATACTCAATCATCTCACACCCGTATTAAAAGGGCCTTACTTATAAACGCTGGTTAAAGTTAGCCAATGCTTAAAACCTTCTGTCAACTTTTGACTGTTTTGAAATGTCACGCAGGAAAACTTTAAGCGGCGTTTATAAGTAAAGCTCTATGGGCCTATAATGCTTAAGGGAAGACATTTATTCACAAATGCCAATTTATGAAGGAAATCTAGACGAGTAGTTCTGTAGTATAATTTGATGATGACATTCGGGTTTATCGAGTAATGTTTTCTGTTGTCAATAGGGAGAGTATAGGTAGTCCCACTATGGCGCTTTTAGCTACGTTTACGATTCTAAAATATGATCGGATGAGCAGATCTGTGGAGTGAGGAGATCAGTGACATTGCGTACGTTTCAGATACATATCAAATACGTATGTAAGTCCATCGGTGAAATGATAGAATCACTTCTCGGGAACAGTAAATTGGTTATATCGACTACGCTAATAGCAATGATACAAATGAGCTGTGTTGTTTCAGCAATATCACTGATCAGCATGTAGCTAGAAGGAGAGTAAGTAATAATTACCGTACATGCTTGTAAAATAAATGGCTACTGTTACCCTTTTAGTATTTAGGACGTCGGTCTGTCAGGACGACCAATTTGTTGGTCACCAACAACAAAGTACCAATCAGTGGAGTAAACTCGATTTAAATAAGTTTTCCTCATAACGCTGTTGTTGTTGAATTAGTCTACGTTAAATTTAT
Source organism: Ennomos erosarius (assembly GCA_963580505.1). Lineage (NCBI taxonomy): Eukaryota > Metazoa > Arthropoda > Insecta > Lepidoptera > Geometridae > Ennomos > Ennomos erosarius. The sequence goes on from OY756989.1 coordinate 772,511, forward strand.
TGTATAGCCAAACGAAGTCATAAATTCGGTTTTGCTGAAAACTAAGTGCAACCATATCTCTTTGGAATCTACTCAGGCAACGAAATATTTATTAATGGAGCGCAACAGAACCAGTCGCTCACCTGAATTCGTTACATAAACACAACGTAACAGACTATTATTCTAAAAAACCGGTTCTAATTAAACGTTGATAAAAAGTCATGCGAACTGCCACTGACCCAACAACTCCTGCCTAACCTTGACCTTACGGTATTGTATTGCTGGCACACAGTCCCACATACAAAGCGCCGCCTCTGTGGATAGAATATAGAACCGTATCACGATACCGCACACCTTGCATTCACTGCGAACTTCAAACATAACTAATATGTCGTCATATTATGTCCGCTAGTAATGGCGTTGTTCCATTGAGAACCGTTCCAATTTTCCAGGTTCCAAATTCAGTTGCGAGGTCGTATGCTTCTAAAGCGTTCAAGTGATATGCGACCTTGTCGTTAGCGGGCTCTCTAGCAACAAAACTCTCGCTTGTTAAACGGCAAGGTCGAGAATCGTTTGAACTTGGATGGTAGCTGAGCTGTTCCGGTAGAAGGGAGGTGTGATTCGATGGATGTTGCCTCTGGGAACTAGCTGAGCGGTATCCGTACTTATTACTGCTTGGGATCCAAGATTGTTCTTTGGAGCGAGCCATGCGTCGAGTGTGAATTATGGTCTTTTGGGACGAGTTGACTAAAGTTAGGGTATTGGAATTTGATATGAAGTTGCACTGATACAGTGTTCTATCTATTGGGTAGCTGTGACAAATAAAATTGAAAACCCTTATATATAAGCTAGCTCCTGGCGATGATGACCGTTTACCATCATCATCCCTTACCATTGGGGGAGCATTTTGCTTGTATGCTATACACAACCATTACAAATATCGGTTTTATAAATAAAGTAGAGTAGAAAAGAATAGTATGATGAAATTAAAATAAAGAGGCTTGGTGCCTAAAGGCGGTTTCTAAAGAGCGAAGCCCTGACCCCGTATCAACCTCGGCCTGAAACCCGGGAATAAAAGGCTCAACTAGCTCCGAGAAAACCCGATAACGTCAAGAAAATCCCGCAAATTCTATGCGCGCAACTTACATCGAACACTTGGCATATTTGCCGGGATTGTGAACGTTGTTTTGTAGAACGTGGGAAAAACGTCGGGAATTCTCCGTGATTCTATGCGCTGTTTTATGGATTCGACGAGACAAGGGCAATAAGATTCATCTGAAGTTTGGTAGGAATTTGATCCTTTGATCCCTTGTCTTTGGCTTCTGCAGATCGAGTTATTGGATTAGAAATATTCATGTAGTCAATGGATTCGGTTTAATAAGCAGAAGCTTTGTCAGTTTTCGGATGGAGTACCTATATGTGTAGAGTAATTTGGTGTGGGAAGGGAAATTAGCTGTATCACAAAGTAAGATATTTAGTACGTAAATAATGCAACGTCGCATTAAACATGTCGTAAGATAGTTAATGATGATTGATAAAATAATTAGATAATAAGGTTATTAAACACTAGGTACTGTTTGATACGATTAATAATCAATTGATGTGTGTGTCTTACGTTTCACAAGTATATTTAGTGTCTTTTTGTTTGGTAATGTCACGCACTTGTTAACAAACATCTAGGAGTAGGATAAGGTAAATAATATAAATAAGAAATAATACGTATATTATTATATGCCCAGAGTTGAAACATAAAGGTCTTATACGAAGAAATCCATATCCAGGGTCTTCAAGGCTCCAAGAAAGAACATTGAAGTTTAAGCCCTCGGAAGAATATCTAGTAAGGCTGAAGAAGGAAATTATTCGTTAGCAAAACCTTTTTTATCGTTTATATTCCTGTTTTATTAATATTTGCATTTTGCTGACACCCGCTCTCTCCCATTACAAGGCTGACCAATTTTGTAATTTACTGTTGCATACCATAAGCAAATTAATAAACAACGAAAGAACTCCAAAATCAATAATATGTGTTATTTTAATAATAATACAATAAATCTGTGGATGTTTTAATCGTCTTTTTGTATTTACATAGTTTTGACCAATTTTGTTTATCCTTTCCAGATCAATACACCCTGGACAGCGAATATATTAAGCGGTACTTGGGCGAGTTAACTCCCATGCAGGAGTCCCGACTATTGCAGCTTAGGAAATGGATCGCTGATCTGCAGAAAGGCAAGGTTAGTCCTCGAAAGTTGCTCTGAAATCCTTTAACATTTATTCCACTACCATACAATAGGAATTCTAACTCCGGATTCTCACCAGGTTCCAAGCGACACAACATTGCTCCGGTTCCTCCGTGCCCGAGACTTCAACGTGGAGAAAGCTCGGGAGATGCTCTCCAAATCTTTGCTCTGGAGGAAGAAACATCAAGTAGACCGGCTGCTCTCGGAGTATGAGACTCCTGACGTCGTCAGCCAGTACTTTCCGGGAGGCTGGCATCATCATGACAAGGGTATATTGTGGTGCTTTTATATTCTGTGGCAAAAGTTTTTTTTTATGTGGAAGAAGAAGCAACACGCAGACTGACGAGCCATATCGACCTATAAAGCGTAATTTACTACCATTCTACTAATTTTCCGTAGATTTCTGGAAATGATTATTTTTATGTTGTGTTTCGGTTTTTCAGATGGACGTCCGCTGTACGTTCTTCGATTGGGTCAGATGGATGTGAAAGGATTGCTCAAATCGATAGGCGAAGATGGCCTCTTGAAGTTGGTGAGTAGATCCATATAGTGCTATTTTCCTCCAGGCCTAGATCTGGTTTTTTATGTGGTCCGAATAGTTTTGATAGCTGACCTGACATTCACGTGTACCGTTATTTTTTCTGCGCCGTAGGGCTCATAGTGAAGCTCGACTAATCGCTAAACAAAAGTTTCCTGCGATCAGAATTTGGTTGAAATAATGAAACAAGCAACTTCCTATAACACTTTTAGTGTAATGTCCACGATAAGAATAGTATGATCTGGCCTTTAGACTATTATACCATTTGCATTTCTTTGGCCCAACCACAACACAACTACACCGTCAAAACACGTCTTTAACCTTTCATACCAAGGTGACCTTGAATCAGTATGTTATCCCGAAATGGGGGGATTGGGACCATGACAAGTTGTGAGAGCCTTACTTGAAACTGGGTGTTTCCAAACTTCCATGGTAAAAAAATAAATCCACTCGCAAAATTGCACGTGCGATCGCTACGAGAGTTAACAAGATACTATAAATTCATTTCTAAACACAGGTGTTTAAACTCATTTATGTGTACTCGGTCAAGGACGAAGCCAGCTGCGCTAAGGCTATTTTCGAACGTAAACTTTACATGGCATTACTTCAATGAAAAACTATTAATTTAGTAAAGTCGTAGAAGAAACATAGTCTACCTTGGGGTGTAGATTTACCCCCTTTCGGGATAACATACCAATTCAAGGTCACCTTGTATACCATTTCCAGACACTTCACGTATGCGAAGAGGGTCTCAAACTTCTGGAAGAGGCGACCCGAGCGGCCGACGCTCCCGTAGCGTCCTGGTGCATGCTGGTGGACCTGGACGGCCTGAACATGCGCCACCTGTGGCGGCCCGGCGTCCGGGCGCTGCTCCGGATCATTCAGATCGTGGAGGCGAACTACCCGGAGACTATGGGCCGCGTGCTGATAGTGCGCGCTCCGAGGGTCTTCCCGATACTCTGGACTATTGTCAGCACTTTCATAGGTGAGTCTTTGGAAGGCTTTTTTAGGGTTCCGTTTCTAAAAGGTAAAGCGAACCCTATTACTAAGGCTCCGCTGTCCGTCTGTATGTCTGGCTGTGCGTCTGTCACGGGGCTGCATCTCATGAATCGTTATAATTAGACAGTTAAAATTTTCACAGACGATATATTTCTGTTGCCACTATAACAACAAATACTAAAAAACAGAATAAAATAAATATTTAAGGGGGCTCTCATACGATAAACGTGATTTTTTGCTCGTTTTTATATATAATGGTACGGAACCCTTCGTGCGCGAGTCTGACTCGCACTTGGCTGTTTTTTTTATATTACGCCTGCTTTATACAATTTTATCGTAGGGTGCGTGTTTGTGTATGTGTGTGTTCTGGTTTCACGTGCGTTTGTCAATCTATATCATACCTACATCGTGTCAATTTAACACACCAAATACTGAACCCTCATTGGTAGCCTGTTGATCGTCGGCTGTTTTCAACCAATAAGCGGGCATTATTCGGTATGTTAAGTTGTTGGTTGGACAGTTTAAGTCGACATAAGTTTGAGGAACTTACCAGAAACAAAGTAGGTGAACAAGTTGAGTCATGGCGAGGCAAGAAACTTCACACTTAAGTTTACATATAAATAAAATACAAACCCGTATTCCATATTAAAATTGATAGATGTTGTTGGATATTGATATTGTCACTACTTTCTAAATCTATCTCAGCTATAATAAGCTAGTTTCAAAATTATTTCATCTAATATTTCAGATGAGAACACGCGCAGCAAGTTTCTGTTCTATGGTGGCAAAGACTACCTCCAACCGGGGGGTCTGCTCGACTACATACCCAAGGATCTGATCCCGGACTTCCTCGGTGGTCCTTGCAAGGTAACTACATCATTCAATCCCAATCCACGGGCAGCGGGGTGCCACCCTCCGCTATATTTATGTCCTCTCTTAACTGTGGTTTAACGCTACCCCGTATAATTTAATAACCGGCTAAGTGCAGTAACAGTGCCGATAACTAACCACCTAGAGCTGTTAGGTGTATCTTTAACATCGAACCTTAACTTTGGCACGTACATCGAAGGAAGAGCTAAATTGGCTGCGCAAAAACTGGGCATCCTTGGGAAGGCAGACAGTATTTCACATCAGGACAGATTTTAGATCTATACCAGGCACAAGTCCGGTCATGTGTGGAATACTGCAGCCATCTCTGGGATGGTTCGGCTAAGTATCAGCTTGATGCCCTCGACTCAATACAAAAACGGGCTATAAAGCTCATTGGCGACAATAAACTAGTAAAGGCTAAACTCCAAAGCCTTGAACACCGGCGTAAGGTTGCCAGCCTATCGGTTTTTTACAAGCTGCACTTCGGAGAGTGTGCGACGGAATTGCACAACGTAATTCCCCCATCCCCCTTTTACCATCGTACAACTAGACGCTCGGAAACACGGCATCCGTATATGGTAGAGATTCCTAGAATACGTACAAAGCGTTTTGATTCCTCGTTTATCATTCGGACAGCGAAGGAATGGAACACCTTACCAGCGTCATTGTTTCCTGACAAATATAATCTGGGAGTTTTTAAGGCCATAGTGAACCGGTATTTTCTAGGCAAGCATGCTCCATCGTCGACCGCGTCGTCACTTACCATCAGGTGAGACCGTGGTCAAATGTAAGCCTATCGTTGATAAAAATAAAAAAAAAACTGCGAGTCGCACTCGCGCATCGAGGGGTCTTAACATCATCTAGAAACGGCCAAAAAGTCATTTGTTGTATGGGAGCCCCCTTATTTTTTTATTCTGCTTTTTAGTACTTGTTTTTATAGCGGCAACAGAAATACATAATCTGAAAAAATTCAACTATATAACTAACATGGTTCATGAGATACAGCCTGGTGACAGACATACACTTTACCCTTTATATACGGAATCAGGTATCCTAATTCTATCCTATCCTAATATCCGAATACTAATATTATAAATGCGAAAGTTTGTGCGGTGATGTTTGTTACCTTCTATTTAGGTAACTAGTAAACAAATTTTGACGAAATTTTAAATGCAGATAGTTTATACGCTGAATTAACATAGGATACTTTTTAGCCGGCAGTGAAACCGTGAAGTGCAACTAGTAAACAATAATACTTAAACCAAATGAGATGAGTTTGTCATCTATAGGGGAGTTTCCGATTTCTAATTTGTACACACAAAAAAACCGATATTGAATCTAGAAATTGTTTAAAAAACTTATGTAGTTATAACATTCTGAATTATAATTTTAAATATCTTTTTATATTTTTTTGATCGATATTTTTACTTTAATTTTTTTCTTTAATTTTTATATCTCGCGGCAGTCGGACATAATAGAGGTGCCGTTACACGTGCCGCAGCAATATTACGATACCGTACGAATTGAGAAGTATATTACATGTTAAGTACACGTGTACTCGATAGTTGTGCTAGTCGGCGATCGTTTCACACACACACACACAACTTGTTGTATGTTTGTATACTCTGTAGACTGTATGTAAGTAAATAAAGGCACACATCATCATTTAATTACTAACACACACACTTTATAATCTCTATGTATTTTTGTGGTCTCCTTATAAAAATAAAAATAGGTATTTTCTGACGAGTATTATACGAAATTATCGTGTGACTGTCATTTGTCCTCAGAAAGGGGGATAGGGTCAGCCTTATCCCTACTAAAAGTGACTCTTTTTTTTTTTTGCATACGTATGAAATTATTTGGTTGAATTTTTCATACAGATTACATACAATACTGATTACAACACAGGAAAAATACATTTTTTCCAAAAAAAAAAACTAATAGGCATGCCCGCGGGAAATGTGCGTACATTTCGAACAAACCAGCGTGGTGTTTCTAGTCACTCAAACAAAAGAAAATCGCGTAGTAGTCGCGTATGATGCTCGTCGAGACTAGTTTTCCCATAGGCCATCACTAGGGAAAGCTACAACACTATTGCAAATTGCCGTACACAAACGCTATTTTCGCCGTGTACATACACTTTGTTGTGAAGTTAATTCAGCAACTACAATAATGTGGTATCACTAAATAAATTGAGTAGGAACATTTTAGCTTGCTCTGTCTATTATTGTCTTCTCTATGTTTACACGGCTACCTACTAATTTTTGTAATGTCATATCATAATATTTGAATACGTGCTCAATGTTATACAATATATTTTCTACATGTACGCTACCGTTGCATTGAAGTGGAGTATAGCGATGTGACATTCTGTAGTGCAATATCCTAAACGAATAAATGCTCATTTGCACTAAAGTTTCACACGTCCTAAGCTCCGCACTTATCTCTCTAAGCCCCTGTTTGTCAAACTCTTGTCAACACACCAAATACTGTGCGTTCATTGATTGAAAACAGCCGATGATCGACAGGCGTTCAATGAGCGTTCAGTATTTTGTGTGTTGAGTTGACACGAATTTAACAAACAAACGAGAACCTGGGGTGGAAGTTTTGTATTTAGACTTTATTGCAGACGAGCACCACATTCTATTCAAATTCATTATTTACAGTTTCATCTCAAGAAACGAACAAAAAATTTTCCCTACAGATTAATTTGTAAAGGAAAAATTAGAATCTCGAGCGGGCGGCAGGCGATACTGCTATAAAAATCATAATGTTTCCCTATATGAAAAAGTACTCTATGTACAATATCGAGCACAGCAAACGACTCCCCTCGGGTTTCCATACGTTCGTCAAACTCGGGTCAACACACCGAATACGAACTCATTGGTTGCCTGTTGATCATCGACTGTCTTCAACCGTATTTGGTCTAATGGTCTGTTAGGTTGACAAACGTACCAGGGGGTCTAGCAATGATCCCTCACGCTAAAGCTAACGCCTCACGCTAACTCCAAAAATGTATTGAAATGACATTTGCTGTGGAAAAGTTAGCGATTTCCGAAATGTCATCCTAGTACATTTTGGAGTTAGCGTTTGGCGTTAGCGTTAATGGTTGGTATCTTTGCTAGACCCGCAGGGGGTCTAGAAAAGACCTCAAACGCTAACGCAAACGCCAACTCCAAAATGTATTGGAATGACATTTTGGAAATCGATTACTTTTCCGCAGCTTATATAATTTTAATACATTTTTAAAGTTAGCGTTTGGCGTTAGCGTTAGCGTTTTGGATCTTTCTAGATCCCCAGAAACTGGGGGCTAATATTTCACATGACATTGGCGAAGTTGTGATGAGATTGCCGTAGAAGCCAAGATGCAATTCAATTTAACAGCAGATAACAAAACATGTTGTTCCGCAGAGTTTCGTCCACGAAGGAGGACTCGTGCCGAAGAGTTTGTACGTGAGCGGAGCGTTCACGGAGCGGGAAGGGGACCCTCTGTGCGAGGACAGCATTTATAGATCGGTCAGCTTGGCCAAGGGACAGGTCAGAATGCATCCTTTCCAAATAACTTGTTTACCTTAGGTAGTAGGTAGATTAATACAGTACAATACAAAATTCTTTGTTGTACACCTGACATTAAAAATTGATACAGTACAGAAAATTGCGTACTTAGAGCTAAAGTACAATAGGCGGACTTATCGCTAAGAGCGATCTCTTTCAGTCAACCTTTTAAATAACTGGCCAAACGGCAAGGGTTCCGTACCATTATCTATAAAAACGAGCAAAAATACCCCGTTTGTTGTGTGGAAGACCCCTTAATTTTTTTTTTAGTATTTGGTGTTATACTTAGCGTCAACAGAAATATATCATCTATGAAAATTTTAACTGTCTAACTAACACGGTTCATAAGATACAGCCTGGTGACAGACGGACCGACGCACGCCTCAGCTGATGGCATAAACACAATTCTATAACCGTGTGTACTATTAAACTGTGATGCATTAAACATTCTCAGGTCCATGAAGTGATAGTAATGAACAAGGACCCACAAAGTGTGCTGACATGGGATTTTGACGTACTCCGACACGACATAGCATTCTCAGTGCTTCGTAGCGAAAGAGACTTGCGCGCGCCGCCCGCTGATAATGGCAACGGTAAGTGATTCCCTTTTTAAAAGGCGGTTGCACATTTGGTCTTGGATTTTTTTGTTGGTGAACAGTAATGAAACTTTCTGTATGTGGTAGATCTTGATTAAAGAAGTATATTTTGTTATGGACTGCAGTAGCTATCTCGTGGTGGAGGCAAGATATTCGAGGTTAAGTGTCATTTGTGACCAGCAAATGTTATTAAGTTTCTTAAGTATATTTTTCTTAGTTTTAGTACCTTTTTATTTTAATTAACCCTTTATTCTTGTGTAAAATCTTTGTTGATTTTTTTGCATTATAATTTGATCATTTCGTATCATCTTTTCCATTAGTGACGTTGACTTTCAATGTATTGTAAATAGAAGCTTAATGTGGTGAGGTTTCGTGATAAAACTATAGCACGGTGGTCGCCACAGAGTGCATTACTATATACTGAAACTCGCTTAGCTACCACTCTCAAGCTAAGAATCTGTTGCAAATAATATATTTTTTCCAGTTATTTTGATTTAAAAATCAAATTACAGAACTGATATTGATAAAATTTGGGGGGACCAATATGAAAGTATATCCTTTCAAATCATAAAATAAATGTGTTAAACGGAGATCGGGCTTAACAAACATAAAAGAGACCTCCGAATTGAAACCTTCCTTTTTAGAAGTCTGTTGAAAAACCAACAAATTAATGAATACCAATATCACCGTTTACCTTTAACATCGTTGCACACTCACGCTATTTAGCACCTTATCCCCGTGTAAATAAGTGTGTAATGACTTGCAGCGCTGTGCGTAGGTGGCGTAGAAGAGGGCTCGGTGATACAGAAGGGATGGCGGGAGGGGGAACATTACCACCGAGTCGAGCCCACGCTTACATGTCACGATGGAGAGAGCATACAGGTGAGGAGGTTTCTTACAGTTACAGTTCACGCCAGCAGCAGCAAAATTCTAGGTGGTGCGATGCAAGACCTCAGTGGCGCCCCTCTGATTAAATACAAAACCTTGTCCTTAATATAAAAATAGCCCGAACGTGAAAAAAATCTAGTGATTGTATTGTGAGCGTTACTAGTTATTGTCTAGCTAGTTAGTGTATTCATTTGGCCCAATACTTCGCCAACAAGAAATAAATGTCGCTTAATAATCTTGCGTTATGCAGAAATAAAATAATTCGTAAAATAGCCCGCGTTATTCAGTTGTATGGGATGAGATATCTGTACTGAAGGTATTATATTATCTGGGTCCTAGGTAAATCCATAGACGTGAATCGGTACCTGCGTTACTGACATTAAAACACCTCCTATTTTAAATGAACCCTGTTTGAATGATTGTGTGATACCAAGAGAATCTGTAGTAGGTTTCCCATGTTATGCGCGTGTAATAGCGCTGGTTAGATTCCTATCTATGTCCGGTGAGCTGGCTGAAGGAACCAGCTCTGAAGATGGTCTAGGTTCTGATGGTAGACTACCGAACACCTCTTTTATTCGTCATGAAAGGGTTAAAAAAAAAATCAACAGCCTGAAGACGTTTACTGCTGAACATAGGCCTATCTCAGAGAGCCAAGCTATGAGCGGTTGTTTGCCTCCTGCATCCATCGGCTCCCCACGGCTTTCACCAGATCGGTTCGGTAGTACTGGAGTATATTTGAGGCGTCTACATGTTGGAAGGCGTGAGCTATTACTGAATGGCTGACCTTATAAGTAGTTTGGACGGATGTTACTGGTATTAATGAACCGTAGCGGTGCGAGCCTGTATTCATTAATTTCCCTTCGTCCAGGGTTCCCACGTGATGCTGCACGGTGGCAGCTACGTGCTGCAGTGGCGCTGCGAGATGTTGGACTCCTCGCACCGCGCCGCACAACTCATGTACTTCCACGAGACCCTCGCTAGCCACCATTACAAGTACGTAGCACCATGTCTCACTGCCAGGGAGAGACGGGAGATGTCACACTCCTCGCACCGCGCCGCACAACTCATGTACTTCCACGAGACCCTCGCTAGCCACCATTACAAGTACGTAGCACCATGTCTCACTGCCAGGGAGAGACGGGAGATGTCACACTCCTCGCACCGCGCCGCACAACTCATGTACTTCCACGAGACCCTCGCTAGCCACCATTACAAGTACGTAGCACCATGTCACACTGCCAGGGAGAGACGGGAGATGTCACACTCCTCGCACCGCGCCGCACAACTCATGTACTTCCACGAGACCCTCGCTAGCCACCATTACAAGTACGTAGCACCATGTCACACTGCCAGGGAGAGACGGGAGATGTCACACTCCTCGCACCGCGCCGCACAACTCATGTACTTCCACGAGACCCTCGCTAGCCACCATTACAAGTACGTAGCACCATGTCACACTGCCAGGGAGAGACGGGAGATGTCACACTCCTCGCACCGCGCCGCACAACTCATGTACTTCCACGAGACCCTCGCTAGCCACCATTACAAGTACGTAGCACCATGTCACACTGCCAGGGAGAGACGGGAGATGTTACACTCCTCGCACCGCGCCGCACAACTCATGTACTTCCACGAGACCCTCGCTAGCCACCATTACAAGTACGTAGCACCATGTCACACTGCCAGGGAGAGACGGGAGATGTCACACTCCTCGCACCGCGCCGCACAACTCATGTACTTCCACGAGACCCTCGCTAGCCACCATTACAAGTACGTAGCACCATGTCACACTGCCAGGGAGAGACGGGAGATGTCACACTCCTCGCACCGCGCCGCACAACTCATGTACTTCCACGAGACCCTCGCTAGCCACCATTACAAGTACGTAGCACCATGTCACACTGCCAGGGAGAGACGGGAGATGTCACACTCCTCGCACCGCGCCGCACAACTCATGTACTTCCACGAGACCCTCGCTAGCCACCATTACAAGTACGTAGCACCATGTCACACTGCCAGGGAGAGACGGGAGATGTCACACTCCTCGCACCGCGCCGCACAACTCATGTACTTCCACGAGACCCTCGCTAGCCACCATTACAAGTACGTAGCACCATGTCACACTGCCAGGGAGAGACGGGAGATGTCACACTCCTCGCACCGCGCCGCACAACTCATGTACTTCCACGAGACCCTCGCTAGCCACCATTACAAGTACGTAGCACCATGTCACACTGCCAGGGAGAGACGGGAGATGTCACACTCCTCGCACCGCGCCGCACAACTCATGTACTTCCACGAGACCCTCGCTAGCCACCATTACAAGTACGTAGCACCATGTCACACTGCCAGGGAGAGACGGGAGATGTCACACTCCTCGCACCGCGCCGCACAACTCATGTACTTCCACGAGACCCTCGCTAGCCACCATTACAAGTACGTAGCACCATGTCACACTGCCAGGGAGAGACGGGAGATGTCACACTCCTCGCACCGCGCCGCACAACTCATGTACTTCCACGAGACCCTCGCTAGCCACCATTACAAGTACGTAGCACCATGTCACACTGCCAGGGAGAGACGGGAGATGTTACACTCCTCGCACCGCGCCGCACAACTCATGTACTTCCACGAGACCCTCGCTAGCCACCATTACAAGTACGTAGCACCATGTCACACTGCCAGGGAGAGACGGGAGATGTCACACTCCTCGCACCGCGCCGCACAACTCATGTACTTCCACGAGACCCTCGCTAGCCACCATTACAAGTACGTAGCACCATGTCACACTGCCAGGGAGAGACGGGAGATGTCACACTCCTCGCACCGCGCCGCACAACTCATGTACTTCCACGAGACCCTCGCTAGCCACCATTACAAGTACGTAGCACCATGTCACACTGCCAGGGAGAGACGGGAGATGTCACACTCCTCGCACCGCGCCGCACAACTCATGTACTTCCACGAGACCCTCGCTAGCCACCATTACAAGTACGTAGCACCATGTCAAACTGCCAGGGAGAGACGGGAGATGTCACACTCCTCGCACCGCGCCGCACAACTCATGTACTTCCACGAGACCCTCGCTAGCCACCATTACAAGTACGTAGCACCATGTCACACTGCCAGGGAGAGACGGGAGATGTCACACTCCTCGCACCGCGCCGCACAACTCATGTACTTCCACGAGACCCTCGCTAGCCACCATTACAAGTACGTAGCACCATGTCACACTGCCAGGGAGAGACGGGAGATGTCACACTCCTCGCACCGCGCCGCACAACTCATGTACTTCCACGAGACCCTCGCTAGCCACCATTACAAGTACGTAGCACCATGTCACACTGCCAGGGAGAGACGGGAGATGTTACACTCCTCGCACCGCGCCGCACAACTCATGTACTTCCACGAGACCCTCGCTAGCCACCATTACAAGTACGTAGCACCATGTCACACTGCCAGGGAGAGACGGGAGATGTCACACTCCTCGCACCGCGCCGCACAACTCATGTACTTCCACGAGACCCTCGCTAGCCACCATTACAAGTACGTAGCACCATGTCACACTGCCAGGGAGAGACGGGAGATGTCACACTCCTCGCACCGCGCCGCACAACTCATGTACTTCCACGAGACCCTCGCTAGCCACCATTACAAGTACGTAGCACCATGTCACACTGCCAGGGAGAGACGGGAGATGTCACACTCCTCGCACCGCGCCGCACAACTCATGTACTTCCACGAGACCCTCGCTAGCCACCATTACAAGTACGTAGCACCATGTCTCACTGCCAGGGAGAGACGGGAGATGTCACACTCCTCGCACCGCGCCGCACAACTCATGTACTTCCACGAGACCCTCGCTAGCCGCCACTACAAGTACGTAGCACCATGTCACAGAGACGGGAGACAAAAAAAACCTTCTGTATATTTTTTGCGATAGGACATGTAGTTGTAGGTAGAATAATTATTAAACTTGACGTGAAGACAAATCCTCCTGCGAAGCAAAAAAGCTATTTTTTTTAATGTTAAAAACAGCCATCCGTTTTGCTTTGCCGTGGTCTGGTCAAAATGGGTATGCGTTTAACTACATCTCACCTGATGGGAACTGATGATGTTGTCTAAGGTGGAGCACGATGGCCCATGACATGCCCTACAATTTGTACTAGTTAACTATTCACTAAGTGGTCATGGGGGTAGAGGTGTGATTCAAACCCACCGACCCCAGCACTCTATGCTCACCGCTACCTCTGACGGGCACATCTCACTTTTGCTACTGCACAGTTTCGCTTCATAGCCGCCTTTACGTTTGAATCACACTCTAACTCTCCTTATACTTGTAATATTTTAAAATTTCATCTATCATCAATAGGTAAGATATCGCACCGTTTCGCAGGGGTTCAATGTCGAGCCTGCAGTCGGGTGCGTCCGGGTTCTCGTGCCTCTCGGGCAAGTCGAGCCTGTCGTGTCCCTCGCGGTGATACCCCGCGCCCGCGCCCGCGCCCGCGCCCGCGCCCGCGCCCGCGCCCGCGCCCGCGCCCGCGCCCGCGCCCGCGCCCGCGTCCGCGCCCGCGCCCGCGCCCGCGCCCCGGGACTGCGGGGGTGCTGCGGCCTCACTAGGTGACAATATCACGTAACTTGAAAGAACTGGCGTAAGTTTTATGTGACTTGTGTGACGTAACTTTGGCTTAAGTTTCACGTAACTGGTGTAACTTTCGCGTAGGTTGTGCGTAAGTTTGATGTAAATTTGACGTAAGTTTGATGTAACTGGTGTAAGTTTCGTGTAACTTTCGCGAAATTTTGCGTAAATTTGACGTAAGTTTGGTGTAACTTTGGCATAACTTTGGTGTAACTTTCGCTTAATTTTGCGTAAATTTGACGTAAGTTTGGTGTAAATTTGGCGTAAGTTTCGTGTAACTTTGGCGTAACTTTCGCGTAAGTTTGGTGTAACTTTGGTGTAAGTTTCACGTAGTTACGGGCGCATAAGTTTCATGAAACTGGTATAAGTTTCACGTAACTTGACGTAGTTTCGCCGTTTCACGTAACTTGGGTATAAGTTTCACTTTACTGGTGGGTAAGTTTGGCGTTACGTTTAGCGGAGTTCTGATTTTACGTGTGGGTCGTATGTGAAGCGGTAGATGTGAAACTTGCTGTTGTGGGAAATTGAAATGGTTAAGTGGCTTGTTATTTTTTAGGGTGAATTGGTATTAAATATCAATAATATTTCTACTGCAATAATGTTGACGAAACCGCCGATCTGGATAATCTAACAAAAAAATTTTTTACCATGTATTGGTATTTATTTTATATGCAATATGCTTTAATAGTCCATGTATGCTATTTGAAGTTTCTGCGGTAGAAGTGTAACTTTAGAACTTTCCAAAGAATTAAAAATCACTCTACTGTAAAATATTAAAATGATGTGCAAAATAAAATTGGGTCACTTCCGGTTTTCACCCTGGTGGTGGACCGCGATCCAAAATCCAAGAAAAGGACAACAGGTTCTCTGACAAAGATTTCACGAACGGATTTTTTGACTCCCGTATTCCATTCGCAAAGGACACGATACGGGTTCAGATAAATGAGCAGGCCTTGTGTATGTACATTTCATTGCATTGTCTTTTTTACAATGGTATAAAAATGTATAGACCGGCCACAACTATGTGTACCAATTAAAACTGCTGGGAGCCGATGGATGCAGGACGCGCTTCACATCACAGTTTTAATTTCTTATTACAAAACTACACTCTCCCACGTCCAGTCGAGATTTGATTCATAAATAAATTTTTAATCTGAAATCTTGACTTTTGCAATGATTTTGCATCGATCGGCGACTGAGGGTCGTTTTGTAACGCAGGCCTTATTTAGTGTGCGGACTTTATTGATTTTTTTATATCGCCACCTATGGTCACTTGCCAATATATTTCTTACAGCAGTATGTCAAAGGCCTCTATGTGTTGTATACTAGACAGGACATCTGTAACCGACACTGTCGACCACAGCGAGTATGCCGGCCAGCATACTTTCGCTCATACGGAGCTGGACACTCAACACTTTTAATAGTTTTCCCTATCTGAGCACGCACGATGGCATTATCGGCTCATTTTTTTTTTCTTGCAAAACACGTGCCGTCTCTTTGAATACCCAGCTTCGTATAAGCAAAAGTATGCTGACGTTTAAACACTGTTGTCGACAGTGTCACTAAGAGATGTGCTATCGTCTAGTTCTAGTATATATAGAGGTTTTTGACTGATGTAGGTATAGTAAATGTTTATAAAGAACTATGCCTTATAACAGCTGTTGCTTACAAAAATTGTAAAAGCTATACTATTTAAGTATTTTACAATAATTAGTTTAGCAACAAAGGAGTTCCACATCTACCGCGTGTGATCTTTAATGTTATAAAATAGACAATTATAGCAAATATTAAGTAAAAAGATATTTTTAAATAAAAGTAATATATCACAAGAGTAAAATAGATTATATCCACAGAATAGAAGACAACATAAACGGCGCACTCAATCCGGTAAAGCGAGTGAGGCCACAGTTGTGGCTCGCTTCGCGCAACCTAAAGGGCTCTGGGCAACAGTTGTACTATCTCATTGCGCTAATAAGGCTGGCAAAACTTTGCTTATTTAAATTATAGTATTGTGGTGTTACTCGTCTCAAATAAATCGACTAAAATTAAACCAGTTGAAAATGCTAATAAATAATGTCTATTTTATCTTTAGTATTTTACGCGCGATTTATTTTGTTCTTCTATTTTGAAATTTTACTATTTTTAATGTAATAAATGAAACTAAAAATTAATTATATTATACTATATATGTCAGAAATTGGAGGGACTGACTGAAGTATTGGTGACGAGCTCCTTTCTTGGAACTCGTTGATTTCCATGATAAAACACTTCTTCGATGTTTAAAGAATTATTTACTTTTAAACAATGTGCAAAATTACAATTGAATTAATTAAATATAAAATTACTGTGATTCAGGCGAGAACTTAAACACTTTTAAGACTAGTGGTTCGCTCGACGTCCGAACGCAGAATGCCCGGTACGCCGCGCGCCGAGGGCTTATATTACACTCTCGCTCCTCCCACTAGCCGCCTGATTCACGGAGAGGCGGGGCTCAACGACGTAACCGTTTGAGTCGTTTCACAACCATTAATGTTTTTATTAACGCTTAATTCCGTTGCGCCGACACGGCCATTCTGCTGCATGTCGCGCTCGACGTGAATTTATGAAAACGAACATAAAACAATGCATTAGAATTTAATCTAGCTCGGCTTCTATTCTGACGAAACCTCTCACTTTTGAACTGTTGTCAGATCAAAAATATCAACTAGATTAGAATCCCATTACTAGACAAAAAGATAATTATCAAAACTAGTTTGGAGGCCCCTGTCCTCAACAAACTTGTACAACATAAAAGTGTTTGGGGCCCTGTCCTCAACAAACATGGACTAAGTAAAAGAGTTTGGAGGCCCCTGTCCTCAACAAACTTAGACAACATAAAAGTGTTTGGAGGCCCCTGTCCTCAACAAACTTAGACAACATAAAAGTGTTTGGAGGCCCCTGTCCTCAACAAACATGGACTACATAAAAGTGTTTGGAGGCCCATGTCCTCAACAAACATGGACTAAGTACCAGAGTTTGGAGGCCCCTGTCCTCAACAAACTTGAACAACATAAAAGTTGTAAGAAAGCTATACAAAACATGACTCCTAATCTCTTTCCAAAATAATCCTCGATTAATAATTGACCATTGAAATCTCTGTCACTACGGTTTTGATTACTTTCTGAAACATCATCTTCTACTGCCGACACGGTTCGAGTTGCAATCCCTGGCTTCGGTGCAAGCCGGAGTTGATCATGTGCCACATTTTTGGGTATTCCTCTTCCAAGTACCCTTTTTTACTAGGTAGCGATCATTTGGCAGTAACTTCCAAATTTCATAAGCACCTGGGTACTCAAGGTCTAATCCTATTTGGGTTCTTGGGTTTATTTTAAACATTACCATTTCGCCTTTCTTTCTTTCTTTCTTTCTTTCTGGAATCTTTGTTCGCTCAATGCTACGCCTCATGAGAACCACCCCTACAAGTGGTAGCAAAGCACGGCTCCCCGCTTATTTCAGATATAGTTTCCAATGAAGTGCGACCATGAAATAAAAATGACGTGCATCGGACCGATGCACTCACCAAAGAAAACCACGACACACGGAGCGCATAAGCCCAAGCAATCCTGATCAAAAATGAATTGTGGGAAGTCGCCAGTGGCATCGAAACGTCGCCGTCAAAGAAAAACGAAAAAGTTAAGTAAACGCAAAAAGATTTGCCAGCGAGGTCAGAGCCGCTGCTGCTTACATCCCCATCTGAATCAAAGTGTCAGATCAAAACCGCTAAACGTCGTATGAGCTGTGGGACAACCCAAAAAATATCTATCAAAGCACAGGCCCGCACGAAAGGCAATACTCAACCAATTAATCCTGAAACAGGTTGAAAACAATGATTTCCGCGAACATTTAAACAATTTTATGGACATCGTGGACAAACTCGCAGACACGATGCCGACCTTCATCCAGACTTGCTGAGCATCAGGATGTTGTACAGTACCAGCAGCACATAAGGATTTCTACATCGCAGTGGAATCCCGTGACAGCTTACCCAAACCCGAAGAGCCGAAAACAAAGATCATCGAGTCCACATCGCAGTGGAATCCCGAGACAGTTTACCCAAACCCGAAGAACCGAAAATAAAGATCACAGAGGAAAGCGAAGCTCGGAAAAACAATGATCCAGAAAAGAGCGATGGTGCACCTTTCTCGAAGAAGAAGAGTACAAAGCACTGTCAAAATTGTGAAAAGAACGGCCATAGCACGGAAGCATGCTAGGGAAACAAAAGAAAAACAAAACCAACAAAAACAACAACCAAGCAACCCCAATGTGTGTATGAACACAAGTCAACTGGACACGAAACAAGAAGTATGGTGTCCCGACAGCGGCCGCTCGTCGCACATCTGTGGAAACAGTAAGCCACTCACCAACATAACCTCAGAATTGGGAACTCTTAAGTTGGCATCCAAAAACCATACAATGGCTATTAAAGGAAAAGGTAAAGTCACCATGACAGCCGACTAACGCCAATTCAATATGACAGAGATCCTATACGTACCCGATTTGACAACCAACCCCCTGTCAGTCGGAAGAACAACAAACATAGAAAACAAATCATTTCCTGAAAAACAAGCCCCTATACTTGGAGATAACAACAAAGTACTTCGAACAGTAAACCGGAAGAACGGGCTGCACTATATAAAACCCGATACACCAGACGAGACCGCAAACCACGCACCTAGGACCGACAGCAAAACTATGCAATGGCATCAGAAATTCGGACACGTAAATGAAAAGGACTTGATAAACTCGACAATTGTGAAACCTGTATAAAAAGAAAATTAGCAATGCTTCCTTTCCCGAAACATGACGAAATAAAAACAACTGAACTAGTGCAGATCGTTCACATTGACGCACGTGGCCCACTCGAACGCGAATCACTAGCCGGATCCAAACACTACGCGACTTTCATTGATGACTACACGCAATACGCCTATGTATACTGCATGTAAAGAAAAAGTCAAGCATTAGAGAAGTTCAAAGAATACGCAAATGAAGTAGAGAACTTTACAAATAAAAAGACCAAAAATCTGCAATCAGATAACGGAAAAGAATACATCAAAAATAAGTTCAACGAGTATCTGACAGAAATAGGTATCCGAAGAAAGCTGATTGACCGCACCATAATATCCCGCAACAGTATGGGATAAGCGAGCGTAAAAACCAAAGCTTGATGGAGAAAGCCAGATGCTTAATGATAGAAGCAAACACTCTGAAAAACTTGTGGGCTGAGGCAGTTTTTACTGCTAATCACTTGATTAATAGAAGTCCTGCAAAAGCCCTAAGCGGAGATACACCATATAAAAATGGGTTGGCCGAACACCATCTGCGAATGATTTTTATGTATTCGGAAGTAAAGTTTTTACCCTGATTAAAAATAGGACAGAAAATTAAGCCAAAAAGCTAAAGAAGGAATGTTTGTTGTATACGCAAAGTATGTAATCGAATTTGAAACCTGAAGAAACACTGTGACTGTGGCAGGGATGTAAAAGTCATGAACAAGATGTACTATGAACACGATGAAACAAGCTATGATGATTTTGTCGAAAATCTGCAACAGGACCTGCAGCAGCAACCCAAACCTTACAAAAATCTGATTGGAACACTCATGTACCTCGCCGCAGCCACCAGACCAGATATAGCACTTGCAGTAAGCTATCCATCACAACTTAATGACAGCCATGATGATGCGCATCAAAAGCGCAATAAGAGTCGTCAGTTATCGTAAAGTCCCCTCCGGCCACCGCTTTAAGTTTGCAGGTGCTCCTATAAACTGGGCATCCAGGAAACAGAGAAGCGCTGCGCCATCAACGGCAGAGGCTGAATACACTGCAACAACCGAAGCTGCAAAAGAAGCTATTCATTTAAAAGCACCTTTCAAAGACCTGGGTATAAACAAAAGAAAGATCTCCATCTGGAATGACAATTAGGCAGCACCAAAGCCATGTCAGAACCCCATAGTCTCTACCAGGTCAAAGCACATAGGCCTTATTATGCATTTCATAAGGGACCGCATTAAGGATGAAGTATTTGGAGCAAAACACCAGCCAACTGAAAACATGGAAGCAGACATTTCAACAAAGTCCCTGACTGGACCATGAATTTCTCGACTGAAAGAGATGGTGGGATTATCCAACCAGTGTTGTGAGAAGCAGTGTGAAACCGAATAGGCTCGTTTTCTATGGGATACGGCTGTACTTGTCTAGCTCCTGATGATCCTTCGCTCGTCTTGCATATCACACAGTCACCAATAAATAACCCCACAGTGCTTGACATCTCAGGGAACCAGTTTTCATCACGAATCTTGGCAAGAGCTTTGTACCATCCAAGGTTCTTTAATTCTCAATGGTAAGCATCAATGATGATTAAGTCCTCTCCATTTTCGCCGGATGGTCCGGGCGCCGACACAGATTCGTCTCACTTCTGATGTCAGAAATTGGAGGGACTGACTGAAGTATTGGTGACGAGCTCCTTTCTTGGAACTCGTTGATTTCCATGATAAAACACTTCTTCGATGTTTAAAGAATTATTTACTTTTAAACAATGTGCAAAATTACAATTGAATTAATTAAATATAAAATTACTGTGATTCAGGCGAGAACTTAAACACTTTTAAGACTAGTGGTTCGCTCGACGTCCGAACGCAGAATGCCCGGTACGCCGCGCGCCGAGGGCTTATATTACACTCTCGCTCCTCCCACTAGCCGCCTGATTCACGGAGAGGCGGGGCTCAACGACGTAACCGTTTGAGTCGTTTCACAACCATTAATGTTTTTATTAACGCTTAATTCCGTTGCGCCGACATATAATGTTTTACAATACATTTGGAACGAACGTTGTGATTAAGCAGTACATAAGTGTAATTGGATAGGAAAATGAAACAAAATTGTTATTATAGTAGTTCTGTACTTACTGTTGGCGTTACAAGTAAATCGTGTCATAAATGTATACAATTATAAAGTATATATTTAAGTGTCTCTTCAAATACTTGATGTTTCTTGAAAGACTTCACTTGGCTGGCGTTTCCAATGTTGTACTTATACTGAAATTTCCACAGATTAGTGGCTGGTCTAGCGTTGTACTTCTATACATCCGCTAGATAATTCGGTCTATAATATTAGACATAGATTTTAACTTGTCTAATACCTAAAAAAAAAGTTTTATGTAATAAACGTTTAATCATAGTAATTAAAGTAGCTCAAAATCCTACTCTATTGACTAGATAGTCTATTTTTCAGATAGCCGAATAATTATTACCTATCTTAGCAAATATAAAAAATAGGCTGAAAAAAATAAAAAGTGACATAGTACAGGTGTTCGACATAATCCCTCGAGAGCCAGTTCCAACTACGCGTAGCGCTTTAGCTGTTAAAGAACTATAGAAATGGTAGGCAATGAAATCTCGACTTGAATAAGCATTTGTCTCTTACATAATGCATTTAACAAAGAACTTTGCCATCAACAAGTGTCGAAATTTTAACAATCTGTGATATTTTAGAGGAATTAATTCAATTACAGACTACAAACTAAAAATTCAAGGAAACGAAATATAATAAGTTTGAATAACTATCGCCAATAAAAAACTATTTTAGAAAACTGAAAATCACTTGTCTTCCCTGCTCCTCTCAATCTTGTTGGAAGTAGTGAAGATAGAAAGGAGAAATAGTGTGTACTTACTCACACCCCTTTTTGGTCTTTTATTGGCGCTAGCTATATAAGTATAGAGGCAAATGCTATATATAATACGTAAGGAAACCTGATGGTATGGAAAAGTAACTCAATATTTGAGAATGTATATGTTGTATGTATAGAATGTCCCAGGAATATGCCAATATACCTAGTTATAATAAAAATTGAAAGAAATTGTGAAATACTGATAACCAGTATATATTTTTAAATTAATGTAAATACTGTTTGGTAGAAAATTGAAATATTCATACAATTTACCTATTTATTTAAAGTGTTTTCGAACATTAAAATGATAACCTGAATTAATAATCAAAGATTTCTCTCGTAATTATGTTATTTTTTATGGTAATTATGACCATTATTTTTTATAAAAATTGGAATGTACACTTATGGAAATCAATATCTGACGATTTAATAATACTAAATTAACTCGTTTTTAGAGAAAGTATAATTTGACGGCAATATTTATAACACATCTTGACTTTTAATCATTTGGGATAAGAACAGAAAGAATAGTGAAAACACATTCAATATTGATAAATAAATAATAACAATGTGGTAATTGCGACAAATCTAATTAGATGCTAATTCTTGCACATCCATAGTGTAGACAAAAGGCCTGACTTTTAAAATTAATTGAACGCGTTGTCTCGTTCGCTCGTTACATTTCACGTCAGGAAGAAGTTGACAGGACACTATTAGAGATTGATCAATTGTGTAAATTAATTTACAACTTGCTAATAAAATAAATAAACGTTTTCCCAAAATTCCCAATTTGTGTAACTTGGCCTAACAAAAGCAAACTGAATAATATTGCTTTCTCGCTTCAACAAATTCTGTTGAAAATTTAGTGGGAGTGAGTAAGCTATAGTCCTATGTAGTTGTGAAAAAGCTCATTTTACATGTTTCGTAGCATAATAATGGTCTAAATCAATTATTTTCCAATTATAATCTGCCAATGAGGTTAGATAAGATTAATTGTGAGATATAGTGGTTCAATTATGGGCTTTGTTTTAATGGATTGAAGTGTGTTTTGGCATGAAATGAGGAATTGCCAAAGTAAGTATGTATTATTAAAAATTTTATCATCCTACAAGTGTGTAGTAAGTAGTACATGAACTAGGAATTGAAATGTTAAATTCTACGTAATGTACTCTTAGTACTATCATCCCTACTATCCCTTCAGGTACAAACGAAAAAAAAGCTAACTTGATAAAAATGTAGTGATCGTGTCTAGAGAGTTACTAGTTAGTGTCCAGTGTATTCATTTGGGCCAATACTTCGCCAACACGCACTAAATGTCGCTTGATAATCTTGCGTTATGCAGAAAAATAATAATTTGTAAAATAGCCCGCGTTATTCAGTTGTATGGGATGAGGCATCTGTACTGTAGGTATTATATTATCTGGGGTAGGGGTAAACTGTATTATGTTGAAGCTATTAAAATATCGTCCTGAGTTGTGAGTACTATCTATAATTATATGTACTAAGTCACAAATATAGAACCATATATTAGTATGTAAGCAGAGTTGGTCTTACAAGTGTTATTTATTTAGTTTTATCTATAAGAACAGTAATACTTAAATAGCAAAATTTATTCATTGAATTAAAATGATCGATATTTTATGTTTGTTTTTATTTGAATTTAGTTATTGCTGGTTTATGGTGATGACAAAGAAATGCTATGGCAGGTTATTACAAGCTTCGATAAAATATGGCAGATTACACCATTCGGAATATTACAACTAGTTCTTGCTATAAAACTTATATCTTATCGCCGACGTATAAAACTTTGATTTGTTTATTTTCTGCTTGTATTATAACGAATATTTTTAATTTAGTTCTATGGTATGTATGTGGCCTTATTACGAGTATGTATAGTTATTATATTTCCGCATTCTCTTGGGTGCAATTCGTCCGTTCCCAATAGTTCAATTGACATTTGACTGTAGTCTGTACACTAGTACAGACTACAGTCAGTCAGTACAGGGTGGGACTTATCAGTAGTATTTTTATTTTTGTATGAGCGTTTTTACCACAGACATCTAATACTAGTGGTTTTTACTTATTATCTACTGTGGCAGGGTTCGGTGGGGAGATCGGGGTTTGTTAGAACGTTGGTAAGAATTAACAAGCCCATTCCCGCCACACGATTTACGTTAGGATGATTGTAATTGGTTTTTGTATCGCTATTTACCTACAAAGCCGAACGTGTTGTATGGCCTGGAATAAAAATAATGTAGAAAAGTTCGTCGAAAATATAAAACAAAATACAAAATTTGTAAGGATCCCCCGCTGTCGAGTTTCATATTATACAAGTAGACCCAGAAGTTAGTGTGGGGTGTTAGTAATTGATGTATATTTTTATAATGTGTAGTGCAATGTGCAGGCGTACCGTATTTATGGCCAGACATTAAGCGGCGGGCGATAACAATAGCTGGGACGCATAACAACTGCAGCCCGAGGTTTATCGCCATTTATACAGGTTCTGGTTGAAAAGATTTATGGCGCGATAAGACCCACAATTTAACGCCATAGAAAATTCACTTTTTAATGAAATGTAGGATTTAATAAATGAAAAGCGAAATGAAATTGAATGATTGACGGGCCCGATAGCTCAGTTGGTAGTATCCCTGCCTTCTGAACTGAGGGCCGTGGGTTCGATTCCTACCCGGGACAAACATTTGTGTGATGAACATAGATGTTTGTTCTGCGTCTGGGTGTTATATTGTATTCTATGTATGTATTTACAAACAAAAAAGTAGATAAGTATTATATCAGTTATTTGGTTCCCATAGTACAAGCTATGCTTAGTTTGGGACTAGATGGCGCTGTGTGAAATGTCCACACATATTTATTTATTTATTTATAAATGATTTCTGTAAAATTTTTCTTTTTTTTTTTTTATCATATTACATTCGCATACGCAATATATAGCTATACAGGTTGTATTCGATGGAAAGGGTTGTGGCCTACATTCATATTCAGGGTTCTATATCTGCTAAAAGAAAACGCATTAAGAGTTAACCAGTGGAACGTCGGCGCACGTAACATCGGATTGAAGAACACCTGCACTCGACGATCGACACTGTTTGGCTGTCAATTTCTCAGAAGCTTACTTCACAGATCCTCAAGGTAGAGCTCCTAAAAGTTCTTTAGCTCAGAGCACTTTTAGTTCTACCTCAGCAGAGGAGTAAAATATAAAATGTACGACTATGAGGAGTTATATCTTCAAGCCATTGTGTCAAAAACCTCATTAGAGCGTGAATGATTCGAAAGTAAAATGAAATAGTTTTTACTTGAATTAATTCCACACAATTAGGTTAGGCACAGCTTTGGCGGCGGGCAGCCAGTTGTAACAACTTGCCCTAGTTACGGAGGCTTTACGAGCGCATTGTTAAGTACCACGAGGAATGTACGAATTACTCCCCGATAGTGATCGGCCTGCGAGGGAAATGGTGCTATAGTACGCTTGCTGTTGATGATTTACTAATTTTATTGATGGTTTACACGGTGTATTCGTTGCAATAACTACATAGCATTACGCACTTACCTCTGCTAAGTATGTTAGTTAGGTGTTAGGTAGATACCTTTAGGTACATTTCATGTAGATAGTAAGATACACGCTATTCGCAAACCGCATGCAAATTAAATCGTCGACGTAGCTTGTGTTCTCTACTGGCTAGTTCTACTGAATATCCAGGCAATGAGTTAAACGTTTCGATCCAGAATTTATTGTGACCCTGTGATCACAATGAAAATGTAGCTAATACTACTAACTTACATCTAATTCCCTAGAAGAGAAGATTGTAGGCACCTAGGTTCTTACCAGTTCTAGGTGTGGAACGCATTTTGGCTTCTTACCCTGTTCTTCATTGCGGTACCGTGACTTGTCAACCGTAGTAGGTAGGTAGTAGGATGACTTGCGTCGAGTGGATGGCAGTGCTTGTTGTGTGAGAAGAACCGGAGACGAAGAAGAAGGGAAAGGTCTAATATCCAGTAAGTAGTGGATGTGATGAAGATGAAGAATTTGATCTGGTTGTAACAAACTAAATTTAGACTAGGTAGGTAGGTATATTCATCTGGTTCATAGATTACTCCGTCGTCTATGTTGCTTGAAGCAAGTGGATCTCTCCACGGTAATCAACGCTGCTTGCGCAGGTTACCGGCAGGATCAGGAGTGCTGACATATTGGTAAACCAACAGTGCTCACTCAAAATCGCTATCGATCTGACACGGCCTAACGAGACCGCTCCGGGGCTTGCCAAGTTAGATCAGCTAGGCGGACTGAATTCCCTTGAGGCGACTGACCCCCTGGTAACACCAACCACACCATATACCAATTAGTAAGTATTACAGTTAAAGACAAAAACACCTGAATAATTAATGCTCGAAGGAATTTACCGTATTCCTTCACCTCCCTCTTACTTCCCCCACATTCTTCTATCTTCCCCCCAATTATAATTTATTTGTAACCGCTTCTAAACCCCGCCACTGGTGGTGACTCTGGTTAGCACAATAATTAAAAATAAGCATGTACCACCCCCTTTGGCGGCCGTTTAGGTGAGGGTCGTTGGGAACCATCCGCTTCTACAGCTCTAGCCGTTCAACTTTCCTCCTCTCAAGTCCTGTGCCTGAAGCTATAAAAATCGAGCGGCTATCAGAGGGAGGCCCATGTTCAGAAGAGAACGTCTTCAGGCTGTTGATGATGATAATGATACTTACATAAAATCTTACACATAACTCCGGATCTAGCTGTGCCAATCGGAGGAGTCCACGTTGGTCAAGTATGACGCGAGCCGACTCGAGCCGGGGCGAACAAACTAGCTTTATCTCCATAGTTTGCTCATACCGCTCGGGTCGACTTGCAGTCAACGTTTCATTGGCTCTTCGAACTGGGATGCTTCACACGTTCATTCTTAATTTCCTTTTTGCTTTCCGATGATTGTGGATAACGATAAAAATGGTTAGGTTACATGTGCTCGATACTTTTTGTAATTATCATGTTCATTAATTTTTTAGCGCATTCGAGGCTTAGTCAAACGTATCTCATACGCCGAAATCATTACCTTGTGAAGTGTTCATATTATTTGTAAGCCGATAAAAGGCTTTATGTATTTTTTCTTGGATTACTTTGGTAGAGTCGATGCTTGATGCGACCGCAAGAGGTTCGTGCAAGAAGCAACTTACAGGAACTCCCTGGTAGTGTTTTATAACTCGCATTGAGCTCTTGCAGCCGCTGTAACTTTGTTTAAAGATGACTATCTAGAGGGGGCGTGACTGGTGGTCGCAAGACTATCATGAGAGGACTGTCTGCTACTTGTCCGATGCCAGAACAAAATAAGTACGGCAAGTACGATTAAGTAAGTTCTTAAAGTTTCCCGTCACTCATGACGTGAACGGATGGTGACCGCAGCAATTAAATAGCTAATTATTTATTTACTGCGGTTACCTACTTGAAAACACTGACACAAGTTTATTCTCTGAATTTCCACTGGTGTCGGTTTTCTTCTAAGTAATAGGTAAGTATTACTATATAATTATTCGCCAAAATCACCGAAGGTTTAATAGTAGGTATCTATACCTATCTATTAAGCCAATTCCAAACCAATTCGAAATGTTGAAAAAGCACGTGATGTGAAAAGGTGTCTGATTTATATTCCCCCTTGTACGAAGCTGGGTTGTCTAGATATATGACGTGTGATTTTCATCTTGATTTATCTTTAATTTTCTTCATCTTACAGTGTCAAGCTCCAAGAATCCGACGCTTGAAATAAGTACCTATGTGTATGAAATTCACTGAAAACTTCCGAACTGAAAATCGCGGTGATGAGAGCGGCGCGCGCGCACGGCGATCGTCAACTGCCTCAAAAACTAATAGTATTTGCACAAGTGTTTTCTGAAACAATTGTAAGGACTTTTCTACTATTACTTACTTCTGTTATGTCGCGGAGAAACATGGAAAGCGGTCGGGAAGGAAAATATCTATGAATTTTCTTTTACCTAATCACCACAATAGGGATGATGAAATGTAATGTAATGTGTTGAAATGTGTGGTGGTTTTTCTAGGTAAGTATTCAATTCCTTTCAACTTTTATGTAACAGTACATACCTACTCGCGTTTTAAACTTTGACGAGATTTTCGCATTCGCCGCGGAGATGATCGCACACTATTTTGCAATACGGTCTGCGGGGACCCGAAGTCTACGCTACTTATTTAACCTATTAATTTTCTGTTACGATATTGGGAACTTAGGTTTTTTGTTGGTTTTGGTTTGTACCTATCCCACTGGGGTAGCTATCCGGGTTTTACCCTATTACCTATTATATTACAGTGCATGCCGAATAAAGAGATGCAGAATAATGCATTTAAACTAAAAGTGTGAGGAGACAAAGCACGGTGTGCATTGCGTGGGTGCTATGCAGCGATATAAATGGTAGGTGCGTACCTCGCGATGACTGTTACTAAAAATAAAAAATGGAAATAAACGCGTGGGTAGGTTGGAGAACTTATTGGACATTTTCCAGCGCCATATTTCAATAAACCTTGATGTTACCTATATTGATCCTTGGTCCTTACCAGTATTGGCATACCTGTTAGTCGTTATAGGTAGGTGCAGGTTCCTATACCTAGCTACCTAACTTAATGACTAAGCTCATTGTTAAAATCATTTACTTAATGGTCATTTTTAGACAGCCTCCGTGGTGTGGTGGTGGAGCAGGTTGGCTCGTAAACCGGAGGCGGCGGGTTCTATTCCCGCGACAGGACAAGTAAGTACCTACTTATATACTTATTTGTGCACAGGAAAAAAAGCGAAAATAGTTGTTCTGTGTCTGGGTGTTGTGGAACTATGGTCTTCGTAGTTCCTGGGTCCCTAGATACCTACAGGGAATCCTAGTTAGGGGCCTGAGCCTCTAGACGAAGTCACATTCCATTAGCGATATCGCTAATCGCTAAGTTCAAAAATGTATGGGACTGACATAAGCTATCGATATGTCTCGTGGTCATTCCCGTACATTTTTAACCTAGCGATTAGCGATATCGCTAATGGAATGTGACTTTGTCTAGAGGCTCAGCATCTATGTATGTGATAGTGGGGCGTCTTTTATTGTTTTATTTAGCTTTATGGCTATTAGTCTTAAGACTAAACCGTATGATGAGTAGATTCAATGCGACTCGAACTATAGCGACTAAATCATAAGCATATTCCAGTCATTTTTAAAACTTCCCATTCATATAAAGAGTCCATAAGCCCAAGTGGCACCGCAACCGCGACCCACATACCTATAGTACCTACTCACACAGCGCTAACTGCCGGTCACAGACATGACCACAGTTACTACTAACGCACAGCAGACAACTAGACAGTAGCAGACCTATCTACATAAATGCATAATCTCTTTACTAAAATTTTGAATTAAATTTCTACAAGGCGTTAGTCGTGAAAAGGTAAAAAACAAGCAGAATACTTTGGAATTTATAATGTTATGCTTTATGTACCTAGATAGAGAACTTTATATTCCAAATGGATGTAAAATGTACATAATAAGTATACTTACTGTATACGTACACACGGTACACACATACCTACACATTATCATCCAGAAGA
The DNA here is from genome assembly GCA_963580505.1 of Ennomos erosarius. NCBI lineage: Eukaryota > Metazoa > Arthropoda > Insecta > Lepidoptera > Geometridae > Ennomos > Ennomos erosarius. The sequence goes on from OY756989.1 coordinate 802,150, forward strand.
AAACAAAGCTGCTTAACATAAGTTATGTTATGTTATGTTATGTTATGTTATGTTATGTTATGTTATGTTATGTTATGTTATGTTATGGTATGTTATGTTATGTTATGTTATGTTATGTTATGTTATGTTATGTTATGTTATGTTATGTTATGTTATGTTATGTTATGTTATGTTATGTTATGTTATGTTATGTTATGTTATGTTATGTTATGTTATGTTATGTTATGTTATGTTATGTTATGTTATGTTATGTTATGTTATGTTATGTTATGTTATGTTATGTTATGTTATGTTATGTTATGTTATGTTATGTTATGTTATGTTACGTTACGTTACGTTACGTTACGTTACGTTACGTTACGTTACGTTACGTTACGTTACGTTACGTTACGTTACGTTACGTTACGTTACGTTACGTTACGTTACGTTACGTTACGTTACGTTACGTTACGTTACGTTACGTTACGTTACGTTACGTTACGTTACGTTACGTTACGTTACGTTACGTTACGTTACGTTACGTTACGTTACGTTACGTTACGTTACGTTACGTTACGTTACGTTACGTTACGTTACGTTACGTTACGTTACGTTACGTTACGTTACGTTACGTTAAGTTACGTTACGTTACGTTACGTTACGTTACGTTACGTTGCTATGCTATGCTATGCTATGCTATGCTGTGCTGTGCTATGCTATGCTATGCTATGCTATGCTAGGCTAGGCTATATATCATAGGGACAATTTGCCATAACACCACGTTTGACAGGCGGATTGGTGATCGCCGAAGATTTTCATGTACCGAGGAGAAAAAGAACCTCCTGCCCATTCCCTAAATACATATTCCCTTAGCTGGCGCTTACCGCACCCACGGGAAGGGGTGGGGTGGTTTCTACTCTTACCTCTTCCCCCTTGGACAGCAAACGTGATGGACGTGTCTGTGTATTAATTTATTGTGATATTTTTGTCAAAAATAATAACTTAGTGGTGTTCAAAAAATAGGACGGCATAAGCTGTGTGGAGCTAACATTTAAGAAGATCCACCGCTTTAGTGTCTGACAACCTGGTACAAAGTTGTTCCACTACCAAATAACTGTGAGTGCTACTTATATTGTTGACGAATAACAAGTCAGCTGTGCGCCGAGTCTTTGACTCGATCAGCTGCTATTGGCAGTTCAACGAACTACGCTCACACAAACAACCTGCCACACCTCCCTCGCACGTGTGTGCGTGGATGCACTATTGGCGGCTGGCACACACTGACAATTACGAGTTGAAGTAACACGCACCGAGCTCTATCCCGCCGCGCCGCGCTGTCTGCATTTAGGCCTACACTACTTCTCGCACTTCATAAAAATGCCTAAAACACCTCCTTCCCCGGCACAATTTAGCAAAAATACTAAACCTGCGACTTCTAACGAAGAGGGAAGCACAGGTCAAGGGCTAAAAAAGGTTCCAACTAGAAAACGGACACGCTTCGATGATGATTGTGATGATTTTGATGTCTTCAAAAAGGAGATGAAAGATATGTTGTCCAAAATGTTCTCTTCGTTTACTAGCACGTTTACAAACACACAAAATGAACGTATGAGAGAGGTAGAAAAACAGCTGTTTGAAGTAAAAAGTCACACATCTACGATTTCGGGCATCGAAAAATCGCTAAATAATATGTCGGGGCAGCTAACAGATATGCAAAACAAGATTGATAAATTGGAAGGAGATAGGAAGGAAATAAAAAACCAATTGCATGAAATAGAGGACAGAATTGATAATATTGAAAGAATGTCACGTAAAACCTGCATAGAAATCCGGAGCGTCCCTAAAAGGCAAGGAGAAAAAAAAGACGATTTGTTTGATATGGTGAAGAAACTTCTGACACATTTGAACATCGAACACTCACCAGCAGATCTGCGAGATGTCTACAGGGTCCCAAATAAATATAACAGTAATATCTCCACCTTAATAGTTGAATTCTCTAACACACTGCTGAAAGGAAATGTTCTTAATAGTGCCAAAAAACACAACATTAGGGACAGTGTGAAGTTAAACACAAGACATCTTGGACTAGATGTATCGCCTACATTGCTATTTATGTCAGAGCATCTTACACCAAAATCTCGAAGATTGCACTACCTAGCACGGGACCTAGCTCGGACACAAAACTTTGCATTTTGCTGGACATCAAATGGAATAATCTATCTGCGAAAGCGAGAAGGAACACCGCATATCGTCATTAAAAGTGAATCTCAATTAGAAGCCTTAAAAACTACTCCGTGACAGACCTCAGCAACAGCAAAAAATAACATCTACTCCTTTATTTATAAACTTACTGATATTATGTTCCTACCCCATATTAGTAATAGTCTAAATGCGCATATAAATTGTTCCTCAACACCCATACCACCTACAAACATTCAAAATATGCCTAATAATTATTTAAAACACTATGTACATGTTAGGTTCTTGATACAATATTGTATAATAATAACGAAGTCCAATGGTTATGGCAAGTTCGATGATACCTATTGGTCTGTGGAAAGTGTTTATCATAAAAATCTTGAATGTAGATATATAAGTATTATTTTTCTTCATGTACCATCTATACCTAATTATACTGTTATCCTATTACTAATCATTGCAATTACGTACAATTTATTTTTTATTGAAAAATACATAATGTCGGTGTTATCTTTTTTGTTTTCTAAATCGAATATATTATATTTAATCAGTGCTTATAGCATTAAAGTGCTTGTAATTATAATTTTAAGGATAACTTACCGGTCTCAGGTACTTCTAAATATTCTTGCCTATAGCGCGCATAGAATACACAAAAGATTGAAGTATTGTAATAAACAAACACCTACTTCTTATCACACTCACTCATGCGCATCAAGCACCCTTATTACACAAATTACACCAAAAATGTACTTTTTACCACAAAGATCTGCAAAACAACAATCATACAGTAGACTATTGATCTATCAGAAACTCTCCACAGGAAAATTACATAGTTATAATACAATAAAATTAATTAATGCGATTAATGCACCCTCATGCGCGTCCTTCTCGCACGGGTGCCCACGTAAACTGAATGATCCCTTTGCCATCAATAAATATGTAATTTTGCATAATATTAATTATCCCACTGTATTACCAAACCGGGCCATTAGATATTGGCATACTGCCTTGCTGTACCTTAATTATTGCTTCAACGCTCGCATCATAAAATCTCACCTTACCTTTAATTATGGGTAGTCAGTTTTTAACAGAGGATATAGACAACACTGAACTAGTTACCAGTACACATACTTATGTACCAGAAATGTGTGAATCATACTTAGGGTTAGTCCATAGTGAACAGCAGTTTTTGATGGTAATACAAAACATTAGAAGTATCAGGAGAAATTTTGATGAATTTGTTGTTTTTCTCTCGCGACTTAAGCTTCTACCTGACCTAATAATCCTCACCGAGTGCTGGTTGGATTCATCTTTTGCCGGAGTTCTGTTAGACGGCTATAACTGCTCGTATACTACACGATATCAAAACCAAAACGATGGTATAGTAATTATGTCTAGAATTGGGATTTGCATAAGTATAACAGAACCTGCACTACTCGAAGCATCTGGTCTACTGGTTCAAATTGGAAATGACTACTCTGTATTAGCTATCTACAGGTCACCATCTTTCTATAGTATAGATAATTTTCTCGCTACGCTAGAAATGGTACTAGATGAAATGAAGGGGCAGACCTGTTTTGTGGTTGGGGACATGAATCTTGATATAAAGCATTCTTCAACGGATCCTCGCGCAGACCGTTACCTTGAACTACTCGCATGTCAGGGCTTCGTCCCGGGTCACCTGATTCCCACCCGAGGATTGAACTGCTTGGATCATGTTTTCTTCAAGGGTTCATGTCGGCCATCTACTGTAGTATGCACCAATAATGTAACAGACCATGATGCAGTAATCGCTGCGATTGTCAGAAAACAAAATAGTCCTTGTGTAGAGGGTAGAGAGGTTAGCAGTATGGACTACCCACGTATAATTAGTCAATTGGAAAACGAAAATTGGGCTACCTTTTATACACATAGTGACCCTAATTCTGCAGTGGCTGATTTTGTACGTATTGTCACCCAGGCAGTCGAAATGAACACTACTAAAAGATTAATAAGAAATTCTAAATATATAAGAAAAGACTGGATTACACCTGGATTGATTAATTGCATTAAAAAAAGGGATAAATTACAATACAAACATAAAAAGAAACCAAAAGATAAGAAACTAGAAGAAAAATATAAGAAATACCGAAATTTTTGCAATAATATTCTACAAAACCTAAAGAATGAATATGACTCTAACCAAATAAGAACAAATATTAACAATAGCAAAAAGCTATGGAACTGTATTAAAGACGTGTGCAACATTAAACCCACTAAACCGAAAAATACTGATTTACTCAAGACTGCCAATACCCCTACAGATGCATTAAATGCTGCGAATAGTTACTTCGCAACGGTGGGTGAAAGGTTAGCCAGAGATATACTTAATGTACTAGGTAAAACTGAACAGGAATTAGCGAGTAATACATCCCTCCAGACTCGACCTGCTAATTCATTATTCCTAGCCCCAACTGATCCTGCACAAGTTGCTGGAATTATTACATCTCTAAAGCCCAACTCAGCCCCAGGTAGTGATAACATTTCCAACCATTTACTAAAAACCTGCAAGGGCATCTTAGCTGCCCCTATAGCATTCTTATGCAACTTGAGTTTGGCAACAGGCATTTTTCCTCACGCCTTCAAGGACGCTAACGTGTGTCCAATTCATAAATCTGGAGATACGGAGCAGCCCACTAACTATCGACCAATATCCTTGTTAACCAGTATCTCTAAGATTTTGGAGAGAATTGCCAATAAACATCTGATGGGCTTCTTAGAGAAAGAAAATATTCTCTCTCCCAACCAATTTGGATTCCGTACAAACAGGTCAACGGAGGATGCTGTTACATCGTTGGTAGACTTTGTATCCGACATGTTAGACAAGGGCCAGAGATGCATCGGCGTCTTCCTTGACCTGGCAAAAGCGTTCGACACCGTTTCGCGACCCATACTTATTAGGAAGCTAGAAGACTTGGGTATCCGCGGTACAGCGCTTGAGTGGTTCCGATCATACCTTACAAACCGAAGACAGCGTGTAAGAGTGGGTGAGCACTATAGTCACTACCAAGATGTGCTCTTCGGAGTCCCACAAGGTAGCGTCCTCGGCCCATCGCTGTTTTTGGCATATCTGAATGATCTCTGTCAGCTCAACCTTACTCAAGCGAAACTCTTCGCTTTTGCAGATGATACTGCTGTCATTTTTCATGCTCAAAACTGGGTAAACGTATCCACGGTGATCAACGATGGCTTACGTAAAATAGTAAACTGGTTACAGCTGAACTTATTGACTCTAAACGCTGAAAAAACAAAGATTATCGCATTCCATGTCTCAAGTCGCTCTGCGCCTCCTCATCCACTATTAGTTAAGCTTCACATGTGTAGCTTAAGCTCACAGCATTGTTGTACATGTCCAAAGCTGGAACAGGTTAAAAACATAAAATATTTAGGCATATACATAGACGAACTTTTATCTTGGATAAAACAAATAGACACTCTAAACAGTAGACTGAGAAAATTAATTTACATCTTTAAAAAACTAAGAGCGGTAGCAGACCTGAAAACAGTAAAAATGGTATACACAGCGCTATGTGAATCCATTATTAACTACTGCATAACTTCATGGGGGAATGCCTTGGGTACACATTTAATAAAGGCAGAACGTGCGCAGCGTGCAATACTAAAAGTCGCCTACAAAAAACCCTTCAGATACCCAACTGAACAACTTTACATGGACACCAAAGAACTTACAGTACGGCAAAACTTTGTAATGGCATGTACTTTACGTTTTCATAAAACCTCACTACAGTCAGCTAAAAATAACCCCACCAAATCTAGCCGTAGGTATATGTGGAAGGCACATAAAACAAAAACAAGGGCAGGACAGAGGTGCTATAACTTTTCAGGATGTTTTCTATACCATGAACTTAACAATACACTAAATCTAGTTAAAGACACAAAACGGATATGTAGGAACAAAATAAAGCAATACCTTCTGACGCTTGACTACAGAAGCACGGAAAAACTACTCAAAATACAGGCCTAAACTAAACTAAAATAAACAGTCATACACTAAACCACACTTACCCATACCCACACACACCTACTCACCCTTCCCTACACTTCCCTACTCTGGTCTCCATTCCATACCCACATACATCCATCCTATCCCTCTTCCCTACTCCTCCCTCGCCATCTACCGCCATCTACACACATACACATCCCATCCTCACCCACCCTTCCCACACATTTAGTCTATTCTATTACGCTTGTCTTATCACCCCTAGTATATATCAGTATATAATATATAGTATTAAGCTGTATAAACTTTAGATTGGCTTAGTATTTTAAGATAAACCTTGAAGAGAACTAGCTCCCACAGACTCAGGGTATCCTACCGTGGGAGCTAGTGACTTATAATTTGTTATCTTTGATTTATACAAATAAATAACTTTCTTTCTTTCTTTCTTTCTTCTTCTTACTCGCACAAGCTACGTAATCATTAGCATTCTACGTAAAGCACTCATTTTTCTGGCATGGATGCATACCCTCATCTCCAGTCTACTCGTGACCACTGCCAACGCAAATAATGTAATATGTAAATGTTTTATAGCCCTTAAAGTTTTAGCAACCAGTGGGATTGGAACCCGCGCCCTCCAACTCACCAGTAGTACTCGTCATTCAGTAGTATCGTAATTACTAATAATGACTAGTTACGACACGACGGCTTAGTCGGTAAACACATACTTAGTCCTTAAGATTTTCGCAGCTAACGGCGAGTTACCATAGCTTAGTTGGTAGAGCGTCCAATCCGGTGAGTTGGAGGGCGCGGGTTCAAATCCCGCTGGTTGGTAAAATTTTAAGGACTATAATATCTTTATAGATTTAGCTAAACTGTGATTTACACTTTAAAAGATCCTTCTTAATGTAATTTGGTCGAAACAACGAGGTATGTAAATAAAAATATGATTTAGGACGACTGCATATACTGTCCCTGTCTCCACTGTGCTCCACCTATAAACGTAGGTTACTTGCGGCTACGAACGACTACGATCGCTTATCAATTGTTGATAAAACTAACTGCTTGGCGCGGATAAGGCAAACCGTGAAATCGACGAGAACCAATAATTAGAAATCGTACTCTAGTAACTACTGCCTATACTGCGGTTTCTCTTGTAGCTTACCAATTACTGCTTGCTGGCCTTGGTGACGCCTTGTATTTGTGTCAGGCTGAACTCAGAACTTAGTAGGTATTATATATTAAGTAGGTAGTACTATTATGTTTTACTAGGTGGAAGAACTTTTCTGCAAAGCTCGTAGGTGCCACCGCTTTGCCAGTTTTTCTGACGCAAAGCAGTAACTAGTGTACAAGCTCTACTGCCTACTGTGTTCCGGTTTGAAGGGCATTACGTATACGTATTGCTAGTGAAACTACTGGGCATATGAAACTTTATGAGACTGATCTCGCAGTCTAGTAATCTGATTAAGTACTAGACGGTGTCAACGGTGTGATGTCTCAGATGACGTGCACTTGTGCAGTGCGAAACTTTATTATTTTAAAGTTCAGCGACACTGCAACTGTCATGGGCGGCTGTGTCGCTTAACATCGGGTGAATGACTAGCTCTTCACGTCATTCTTATAAAAAAAGAATTGATCGAACAAAGCTTCGGTCAATATTTATTTTGTGGAAAAGTAGAAGTAGGTAATTTTACTGCTGGTGCAGTTCAGCCCCTTTACAGTTCTTTCACATGGAGAGTGTAATGTAAGCCATACCTAACTAATCCACCACGATGGCCAAACAGTGGATTGGTAGACGACATGTTCTAGAAATTTGCGATTCTTGATAGTGTCAGCAGGTAAGCTTACAGTGTTCATATTTTTTATAGCGGGTAGGTTTACGTTTGACCTCAATCTCTCGTTTGATGATAAGTCGTGTGGCCGAAGAAGCATTATCGTAAGAGTGAGTGCATATTCCGAGGGACGAGGCGGGATTAGAACTGGGAACATCACATTGAAACTCATACGGCTCGCCGTGTACTAGTAGTACTACCAGTACTCATACCTACTACTGCTGAGCCTATCGTCTCGTAAAAAGGTACAATCAGATTATTGGTAAGTAATTAAAAATTAAAAATCCATTGCCTACCTTTATTTTATCAGTTTTAAAATTTAACGGGCAAAATGTCTTTTTTCTTTTAATGTACTAAGTTAAATGTTATATTGTATTCTATGTTACAAACAAAAAGTATCCAAGTTTTATATCAGTTATCTAGTCTAGTTCCCATAGTACAAGCTTTGCATAGTTTGGGGCTAGATGGCGCTGTCTAAAAATGTCCACACACATATTTATTTAATTGTATTTTTATGTATAGGTCCCTGACCTGCATCACTTTACATAGTATTGTATCTATCTACCCACAGACCCACGCAGCATTCACTTGACTATTTTAATTCACACGTTCAACCGAACGCCTAAACATTCGTTGCTGTAGTGTTTTTCACGTGAGAAGTTTATCAGGCGCACAAACTGGTTGAAATGTTGAGCAAGTCCATTAATTGTCTATGTCTAATTTAATTATAATCACCCACACCCGACTCACTGTTGAGACTCCATAACCATTGTGACAATTGCGATATTTACTAAATTAAAGCTAAAGCACTGCAACTTCATAGAAAATAATTCATCAGTAATAGATTTACACTTAGGTAAGTAAAGTACCATAGATATCTTAATCTACAGAATTCGCCCTATTCTCATTATCTAGGGTCTTATCAGAGTCTTAACAGACATGTTCTTAAACTTAATAAATCATAAACAAAGTTATGTCATTATATTTTATTAACCTTAGGTAGCAACGAGACCTACCACCATTTTTTAAGAATTAGGATAGTGATGCGCCGTAGATATTTCTAATGAAGACTTATCGATAAACATACCAAAATTAAAATGTAGAACAAGTTATTTATTACAGATTATTTCTGATTTATACTATAATAAAAAATGTATAAGCATGGGGTCCCATCAGGTAAAAATGAAAAATAGCCCGAATTTGAAAAAATAATTATTAATCATGTCTAGAGAGTTGCTAGTTAGTGTCCAGTGTATTCATTAGGCCCAATACTTCGCCAACACGCAGTAAATGTCGCTCGTTAATCTTGCGTTATGCAGAAATAAAATAATTCATAAAATAGCTCGCGTTATTCCGTTGTATGGGATGAGGCATCTATACTGTAGGTATTATATTATCTGGGGTATAAGGTATGTATATGGTATACCTACTACCCAAACTTACATAGGTAATATAAAAATCAAATTTACACACGGACAGGCTGAAAATGACATAATTTTATTCTGACGATACTTTCTATATTTAGATTTAACATGATAAGAACTAAAAATAGATACGAATAGCTATGAATAGCATAACAAAAACCTTGACATTTAGTAACTTTTTAAAATAGTCAAACGTATTATTACTAAGTGGTTACTTAGTTAAGTAGGTAGGTAGGTACCACCTATGGGTACCTAAACTAAGTAACTACCTTCTTGACGAATCATCACAAAAATTCTTGCCTTCTTATCAGTCTTTACAATTTGATGGAGAGAAATAAGTTAGATTGTACCTTCATGCATGCCAGATAAGTACCTAAGTGATAAAATGCATTTATTTGAAATAGTTTATCTACAACTTCTTTTCATCATAATAAATTACTCGCCCTGTGGTTTTTTATGATAATGAATGACGTGACGAGCAAGTCGTTCACCTGATGTTAAGCAACACGGCTGCCCATAACAGATGCAGTGTCACTCAAATCTTTAAAATACTAAAGTTTAGTGTGACACTGCACTGTGCACGATGATCCAGCTATGCTTAGAGGTCAGTCTGCCTAGTGTTCCAGTATATACAAAAATACTCTATGGCCTAGCGTCAAATGATGACCAGTGACCATTCGATACCTAACCTACCAAGCGGGCATACGTTATCGCTGCTAAACCTCAATACACAAAATCTCAAACGGGAATACCGGATACCAAAGCAACCTCTTCAAATATAATTGTATCCCTTTCGTTTGTTCGCGTCAACGTCCATGATGCACAGTCTGTCCCTCTCTCGCAACGGTCGGAGCCCTATCATGTTAGCATAGCATAGTTATGCATGTACACACACAGAGCGTTGGTAAACTATTCACTTTTGTGTTGTCTACTTGTGTAGTTTTGCCAACTTGGTGTTGCTCCGAATTAGACTCGCTACATGTGTTTTCTTGTACGGGAAATGTCAAAACTGGCGTGAACATAGTCGGTTTCACAGCTCTCATTGTGCTGAAGTGGATTATATTTTTGTCGAAAAGCGAAAAATGGTGCGCGGTCCGGTCGAGCGGTGGTGGCGCGCGAACGCTGCATTTTTTAGATTCCGATAGACTTTGAAAGTTGCTAGTAACTAGCGTATTTTAACGATGCTATAGTGAAGTGAATGATAGTTGATGACAGTGATTTAGATAAAATTAATGTGTTAATAAGTGAAGATGAAAAGAACGACGACGTTTAGTTTTTTTGATGTAAGTACATAAGTATTAAAAACTTTTTACCAAACTTTGTAAAAATATTTTTTATTTACTTACTTAGGTATTTATTCATATATTTAACTACTTTTTATTATATGAAGGTTCAAAATTAATACCTAACCCTTCAATAACTTAAGTAGCTATATTTATGATACAAAAACAAATATAGCTTTGACTCGATACCTTTTTCCTGTATAGAGTATAGCGTCAATCGTTTCTTAGAAATGATTCACCTTCCAAATTATCATCCAAAAGTATTTGAACGTAAGATGTTAAATTGTGAGTTATTTTGTAAATTATATATTTTGCCTTGGTTATAGGTACTATACCTACGTTGTAAACAGCCATGACAAAGAAAGATCTGGCAGGATCCCAGAATCAGACTTAAATATATCATTAATAGCTTGTATTATTACCAATCATATCATTTTGTTACGTATTAGATAGGTATCCACGTATTCTGAATGAGTAACAAATTAACAATGGACAATTTTATATCGTGTAGGTGGAAGGTAGCTGTTTATGTAGATATAAACGTGATCAAATTTAAATGTAAATAAACACATAACTTGTTTAGTTTACTAGTTTAGCAGAAGTTTTAAGCTACGCTGCATTATTTTTTGCATTCGGTGCATTCCATATAAGTCCCACGTACACGTTCACCTACGCTGGTAAAACGAAATAACACAATTGCAACTTGTTTCAATTTTATCTTGTTTCTTGTGTGGTAAATATAGAACGAGATAATCGGGACGTCCCTACTGAAATGAGTCCGCTTCTTAACACACGACATCCTCTCTGTGACCTCGAACAGTACATCTTGAACTGCTCTCTAAAATGTCTCGTCTAATCTTAATATGTTTATGCCATTTTTTAGGCGTCTTCAAACATTTATAGTAGCATAATAATATTTAATTTGCTCACACTGATTTGACAGTTTATTTATCGATAATATTTTTTTGTAGACTCAGCTCTAATTATTTCATGATCTGCAACAAACAGAAACTATCATACTAATTTCGTCATTCAAAAACCTACATTTTTTGGTAGGTACCTACCTAATATTGATTTGTTATCATGTCGTTGATCGATGCTTTCCATTTCTAATTAAAATCAGCCCAAAACAAGTTTCTTTATTAATTTAACTTACCTACCTACTCCTTATTAATAAAGGCTTCATTAAAATTAACTATTATGCTAATATATAACAATAAATTATAAGAGTGTCATGACTGAGTACTCATTATATAATATTATATAACATAAAACTAAAAAAAAAACAATTCAGTACCTAATTATAATTCGCAAATCTCATTAGGGAAAGCTTATAATTATTTTATTTCAGCAATTTAGAATATTAATTATTATTATTCGAGTAGAAGATACGTCGTGTAAGTATACTTTTTATTTCAAACTAATAGAACCATACTGCAGATACATCAAACAGTAGCCATTATAAATTTTAGATTTATTTTAACGATCATCTGGATACATTAGTATCAAAAATGCTTTTTAGATAAGCCAAAAAAGTCATAAATTGATGCTAACGTAACAAATAAATCAACTAAACAGAAATGGATTAGAATAACATAATTTTACAAAAATAAACTCTAATCACGTCCAGTTTAAGTAATTGGTAAAAAAAGACTGAAACGTGACAAAAAATAAAATCGTGAACTGGCAAATTAAATGATGTCACAGTACTATTACATCATTATCGTCATAGATATTATACGAGCTCCTGACAACGAGCAATTGGATAATTCAATAGCCCCAATTGCCCCGCTGTTGACCGACGGCGACGATCAAAATCTGAGCTGTTGTAACAATATTACTGTTTAATTGCATTTTAATTGTATAATAACGCATTGTTATTTGACGTGTGATACTGATGATGTTTATGTTAGCTGGTTCATAAATGACTGTTATTCATCATTAAACGATAAACGAAGAATAAAATGAAAGTTAATTAAAAGTTTCAGTCGTGTTGCCAATTTTCATCCAAGTCAGTTTAGTCTGTGGTGTTTTGTAGATTTCTAGGAATCAAATTGAGATACTAGTGTCCGATCGGGATACTCGCTGCTGAACAGGTTAATTAGGAATCGAAAAAAATAGCATTTGTTATTTTATGCTAAGTTTACGTGATATAGATATAAAACCTCCATTATCAAATGATTATGATTTTGTTGCATGGGTGGGTGTACGTGGGTAGCTTTGAATTAAAAACTAAATGTCATAGTGGAATAGTGTTATTTCCATCCTAAATGCGATGGTAATTATTTTGTTTCTTCTAGTGAAAGTTAGTGGCTGCATTAGAGAGACACTTGTTAAGTTTTTTAGGTAAGCTGTTATGGGGGTTATGTTGAGGAGGATGATGTTCAGTAATGTTATCTAATTTATATTGCATCTATTTACCGTTGTTCCATTTCCATTGACACGCTAAAAGGAAAATAAATGATGTCTAAAAATAAAATATAGTAAAAATCCAGCAATATAACATACCAAGAAGTGAATAAATTAATAATTTACAGGTTTTTATAACTCATAAAGGTAGTTAACCTATTTGATTGGCCAATAAAAATAAAAGTGTTCTATGAATAGCATATAATTTACATATTATAATCTGTCAGCTGCTATCTATTTTAGATTGTAGGTACCTACCTACGGTCACGGAAGAACTTTTTATCGACGTCTATTTCTAATATTAAATCTATGAAGGGTCATAAACTGATAAAATTCAAATTAGTCTAGTAATTTACATACTTGCCACGTTCAGATCATGGTCGCGCAGAAATAGAAATCTTACATAATACTTAATAAATTATCTTGTTGCTAGCCCCGCCATAATTTCATTTTACTACGGTAAAATATTATAGGTAACTATGTTTAATTTGAAAACCTTAACTATGTTACCTAAGTATTTATACTTGCGTACTATTTCTTACATTTCGAGAAAAAGATATACTAAAATTAAGAGGAAAAATATTATTATATTACCCTGCATATTTTATCATTATAGTCTAGTGGTTGAAGACGGATTGGAGTTTTCTATTCTATATTGTGCCGGATTGCTTGCATTGCATCTATAGTAAGAAAGAGAACTTTTTTCAAACTCATATTGATTGTAATAATTGCTATAATAATATTTTGACATGTAGCACTTTTTTAGGGTGCTATGGGCATGTTATTACGCTTAGTATGTACAATAATTTAATTTTAATATGTTTGTGAAAGTGCTAAAAATAGCCTATTTGCAATAAAATAATATGATTTGTAAAATAAGCATACCCAAATTTTATTGAATTGAATACACGGTATCTCACGTTCGTTGATTATATTCATAGAGGCTAGGCTATGTCTCTCTATTTAATTACATACCCATGTATAGTACCTATAGTATGACACATCGATACGCTACACAATGGCTATTTGTTAAAACAATAGTTTCATTGTTACTCCCTTACGCCTTGATTTTACAAATGTTCCGTTTTGTATAACGGAGGCCAGGAGCAAAATAATTACAAAAGATATTTAAATAATGACGACTGTTTTATTTACAGAGATATTTCTGTTTTACTCGTTTTCTGGTCTGTGGTATCTAAGTTTTTATGACGAATAAAACATGACACTTTCTGTTTTTATAATCTTCAAGACTTTCACTCCTGCTGAACAAAAAATATAATCAATTAAATTACTTATAAAAAAAGCTTTGATTATTAATTACCAATACATAATACCTACGTCTAGATATTATATTTATCAAAAGAAATAGTTGTAGGTATTTTGCCCCATTTTTTAACTAATTGCACATAAATATTTTTTCAGGAATTAAAATATTCAGTTAAACAATGACTGGGTAGTCTGGGTAACAAAGAGCCTTGGGATCAATCAATAACAGTTAATTTTAAAGGCCACGAGTTGAACAAAAAGTTTTTTGTTACCTAGAGGCTAAAGTAGGTAATGTAAAGTAAAACGATCGAGCTCGTTGAACCCGTGTGGTAGGTAGCATTTACGTTAGACTGATTCGCATTGACCGCCTTATTGTATCGATTGAAAGATAAGATATTAGTTCATAGACCTAATTATGTCATGTCTTAGTTTCGGTAAAATAAGGAACGTTATAAAAATAAACTTGTAGGTAGAACCGTTGCACTAAATGTAATTTTTGTATGTTTTATCGATAACTTTGCGGGATACACTGGCACATCACTAGTTATAGGTCAACTTCACGCAAGGTACATAGGTACCCGAGAGTCGAGACTCCATCTGAGACGCACGGACTATTGGATCCGTGATCTCAGACCAAACAATAAGTCCTAATAAATAACAATATCCTAATAATAAAAACACAAGACTACTACGAAACTACTACTATTTTTAAATTTCAAATTCAATAATAATTGTATTGTGTGTGTATGTTTTCATTGTAGAACTTGATGAACTGACTGATTAATATTATTAGTAGGTAGGGTGATCTTCGACAAAATACATAAATAGTACTTAAGCTTGGTACTATGTACCTACCTTAGTCGAAAAACAGACTCGGTGGTTTTTGATTCAACTTCTTTAGGCATTCAGTTCCGGTTTTCTATCGAACCCTAATAAAACCTACTTCGACACCTACTTTCCATTAGCAACAATCAAAAAAACAAGAAACAGCTTGTTAAAGACAAATATAGGAGCATCCAAGGTAAGAAAACAACAGGCGGGCCCGGTGCCGGTGCCCACGGTCACGGCGAACCGAGACAAACAAACGAATTCGCCACAATTTACGCCCAGCATGCCTCCCGAACAAACAGTCAAACACCCTCGTCTTTGTTTGTTGGTGAATGATAAACTGTGAGTACCTACCTTACCTAGCATGTGTACTGTAGGTACCTATTAGCTTTGTTCTGTGTGGTTATTGTGGCTGTAAATTTCGCCAAGTTTCTTTTGAAAGAAAGTTATGTACTCTATGATTTAAAAGCAGTATGCATTGAAAGCAAATGAGGCAGCTTCTTGTGTTATAGCTTTTAATTACTAGGTACTCACTCACTAACTTAACAATTTAAGAGGTTATGGGCCCAGCATGCTTTCACTCCGCGAACAGTCTCAAGTCTATTTAGCTACCTACTGTTTTGAATTCCAGTCTTTCACATCTTTAAAGTCCAAGATCCAACATAATTTTTCCACCGTAGTTCATAGTGTACATGCAGTTATGCACTATCTACTGGGCCTTTCTACGTATTGTGGCAGGTACCTACTCGATTCGCACTAGTCCAGGCACGTTAGTTTTGTTCCGATCGGCCAGTCACGTAAATGACATTCCGGATTCGCAAATGACTATTATTCCCAAAACGCAAATGACCGTAAGTACCTATTTCCTAAAATTCTCGAATTACCACGTTTTAGGCAGCTGTAGGCTCTAGTAAAATTAGCATATAGCACAAACAAATCGATTTTATTCGATTTGTTATTTTAATTTGAGTAGGTAACGGGTTATTTAAATTTCAAATCCTCAACATGTCGAAGGTATCTTTATTTAAATATATACATTATAAAAGCCTATTCAACAATAGGATAAGCCTTATTTATGGGCTAAAGTCGAAGTGATTAAAAACTTTCGAAACTATTTATGCCATCCCTTGGAATATCACAAAAGTTATGTAGGTAGATGTTAGGCAATATTAGAAACTGAATTAATACTCTTGCATGGTAAGTTTGTTCATAAGTAGGATACTACTTTGACAACCTATCTATTAGGTAATCAGGTACCTTAGATTGCCATAGAGATCATTAAGTACCTACTTATCTTACTAAAAGTTGTATTGGCTAAGTATAAGTCGCAAAAAGTTAAAAAAAAGTGGAAAAGTGAGATCATTAGAACGAAGAAAGTAATGGCTTGAATTGAATGGACTGAATGCTCGAGTGAAATTAAAATAAAATGGCATTATCCATAGATGAATGAGTTTCAGTTTGGTTTAGGTAGAGGCTGCCAGTTTTACCACCTACGCCGAGATCAGAGCATATCCTATAAATTATAAATGTTGTGATTGAGAGATGGATCTGTTTATTGTTATTATTTCCGAGTTGATTTTGGTATAATTTCTCTTTTATGAAGTAGATATATAGGTATATAGGTACCATTCTATTACATTGGCGCGCTGTCTATTCGTTATTTCACCGTCGGAGTTTCTACTAGGTACAAATTACAATATTAATATGAAATAAGTAGATCCGTAAGTAGGGGTATTGATCGCTAAAATAAAATGTTTCTAATAATAAATTATTCAAGCACGGCAAAGAATCGTGATTTGCAATGCATAGTTGCGTACCTTCCAGCGGAGTAGGTAATTACCTGCATACACTAATACCGTACAGAATGTCTGAGGTAGTCACCTACATAATAGCACCTGTGTAGAGAAAGTACTACGCCTATTATAAATAATTATAAGTAAGTAATAAATAACCAATTTATTTTACGGATAGAATAAATGTTTAAATTTTGCAAATAGATCATCACGCAGAACTTTATTAATAATGAATAAACTTAAATGCAATAAATGTTGAATAAAAACCGTAAAAAAGCAGCCAATATATGTAGTTACCTAGCTGTAGTTGAGTTGAGTTCCACCTAAAAGCGAATTCTAAATATTTAGGTACTTTTACTAGGTGGTAGGACTTTTCTGCAAAGTTCGTCTAGGTAGGTACCACCGCTTTGCCAGTTATTCTGCCGCCAAGCAGTAGTGTGCAACCGGTGTGTGTTCCGGTTTAAAGGGAAATTACTGGGTAAATGAGACTTTATGACCTGATTACACAGTCTAGTAATCTGATTGCTAGACTGGGTGATGTCTCGGGATGGCGTGCCCAGTGCAGTGTCACGCGAAACTTTATTATTTTAAAGCTTCGAGTGACACTGCAACTGTTATGGGCGGCCGTGTCGCTTAACATCAGGTGAACGACTGGCTCGTCACGACATTGATTACCATAAAAAAAAACCTACATACGGACACAGACTGGTAATTTATGCATCCATTTTCAATAATAATTTTTAATTACTTAAGTCTTACATTAAACTAGCTGTGCCCCACGGCTTCGCCCGCGGTTTGTTGTTTGTGGAGAACAGTATCAGGGTATCAATGCGATTCAGATGTTTTCACCATGAGTAGTATATGTTAATGTAGTTAATTCTCCATTTCCATTTCTTCCTACTGACATTAAAAAACTCAAAAGTAATAAAAATATTATCTAAGCTTGCGACCTACTTAGCTAGGGGGTTATACCTAGTGTATGATAGGAAGGTATAAAGCACCTAGTACCTTGATCCTCTACTTAGTTTGTGGTAGTACCTACCTATCATGAACAAAGTAGGTATAAACCCGCAATCCTCATTTTCCTGCATACACAGATAAACAAACGAGTGCAAATGCGACATTCTAAGCCCCCAGGCTCAGATGACAAACGACAAGCCTTGCAGATAAGATAGCTGCGATGCCACAGAGGAAACACTGTTAATATATTACATTCATTTATTAAAATCTTTATCAATGTTATATTTAATGGAATTTTTGCGCAAGGGTTAAAGTTGGTTATGACAGGTAATAAATAAGGCCCTTGTGCCTAGGCACAAGGCCCTATTGTCATCTCTTAGCGAAGGTTTTTTTTAAATTCTATCAAATGTTAATCATTAAATAAATAAATAAATTTGTGTGGACACAGCGCCATCTAGCCCCAACTAAGCATAGCTTGTACTACGGGAACCAAATAACTGATACAATACTTGTATACTTTTTTGTTTGTAAATACATACATAGGATACAATATAATACCCAGACGCAGAACAAACATCTATGTTCATCACACAAATGTTTAAATGTTTGTCCTGGGTAGGAATCCAACCCACAGCCCTCAGTTCAGAAGGCAGGGATACTACCAACTGAGCTATCGGGCCGTTGGTTAAAATTTTTAACCGTTGGTGTAAGGATCAATAAACGGCCAAATACGAGTCCGACGCGCGCACGAATACACAGCGCGGCAGTGCTCTTATCTATAAAAACGAGCTAAAATCAGTTTTGTTATATGGGAGCCCCCTTAAATATTTATTTTACTCTGTGTTTTACTATTTGTTGTTATAGCCGAAATACATCATTTATTCTGTGATCATTTTAACTCTCTAGCTAACACTGTTGATGAGATTACAGCCTGGCGACTGACGGACACAGACAGACAGACGGACTGACATGCAGCGTTGCCTTAGTTCACTTTACCCTCTGGGTACGGAACCGTAAAAAGTTTAAAAACTCACCCTCCACACTTACTTTTTAGTTGAGCCATAGCCATAACATAACTGAGTCCTATCCTAATTGGTACTATCCCATGCCTCATCCCATAACAGAATAACTCGGGCTATTTTACGAATTATTTTATTTCTGCATAACGCAAGATTATCAAGCGACATTTATTGCGTGTTGGCAAAGTATTGGGCCAAATGAATACACTGGACAGTGGACACTAACTAGTAACTCTCCAGACACGATTACTACATTTTTTCAAGTTCGGGCTATTTTTTGTTTGGTCCTGATGGGACCCCATGTTACTATAAAGCACCAATCGATTTTATTGCAAGTATTACAACAAAATCTGGGTTTTAAAGCAATAATCTACTTATCAGCTCAGTATTCAATATTTCAGCAGCTAGAATCAATTAATCGCTCATCAATCAGTACGTCAGTTAATCGTGAAATGAGTATAAACATACGTGTTTAGTGCTATAAACAATAAACAGTGCGGTATTGAGTCATACCATGTGGTGGTACATTTACCATCATTCCGGAATAACCAAGGAATAAACATAAGAGTAACAGTTTCTACCGCAGTCACGTCAAAAATTATAAATATATGTTTATTACTACTTATATAAATTTACAATACAATACAATACAATACAATAATACTTTATTGAACACCAATAAACAAGAATGCACACAGATACAAATTTATAAAAGAATGGTAGAACAACGGGCGGCCTTATCGCATTAAGCGATTTCTTCCAGGCTACCTTTGTATGGACAGGAATTAAAACAAAAATTACGGGTGGTGTTGCAACAGTTACAACTTACATTCAAGAACAACAATGAAATAAAAAGTGCATGATTGCGTAAATATAAAACAATAATTTATACTCTTACCTACTAAAAATAATACATAACTGCAGTTATACATAATACTACATACTAATACCATACACATATAACTATAAATATAAAAATATAACACACCTACATATAATACCTATTTCCTATTAATATATAAATATAATACTTACATTATTATTATTATTATAACATATACATATTATATATATTATATAAGTAAATTGATAGTCAGTGACAAATTCCAGAGAAAATTTGCTAAGATATTTCTGAAAGATAGTGTTTCCTTACCATGTCTTTAAAGATGGCGATAGACTTGGCGTGACGAATATAACAAGTAAATACACACTAAGTTAGTAGTATTTTTAACTGACTTCAAATAAGAAGGATATACGAGCCAAGCTAGTCGTTTGCCTGATGTTAAGCGTAACGGTTACCTATAATGCTGCTATTGGAACTTAATACATAGACATAATATTTCTTCGTAGAAGATCTAAAATCTTATAGGGTTAAATGTCTGGTGGCTAAAATATAAGATTTCGCGAACGAGGTAGGTACCTACGGCACTGCGCACTCCAACTTTGAAATCAGGTCATGTCTCATTTGCCCACTAATTTCACAAAATATATAATTATTTAACGAGATCGGAACATTTTTGACATATTTCGATAGCCTACTTATTGCCTACAGAAATCAACCTCGTCCGAGGAAACCCAAACAATTTGGCGACCAAACCCACCGACTCCATGTGCCGTGCTGGCATGTGTGCTGTGTCACAGAATCACTAACACTTGCTACGGTAACTGTGCTAACATACCCAACAAATTATTTATAGAACTGCTGGCCTGTAGCTGAGCCTAATGTGCGATTGTGCGGTTAATGTTATGTGTAGGTATTCGTTGCCGGGATGGACGGCCTTGAAGCTAAAATAACACTTGATAAAATCGCGCTATTAAACATAGATCATTATTTATTTTGTTGCTAAATGGAAAATTAAAATATCCAGTAGAGATAAAAAATAAAACATAACTAAACCCGTCCTGTGAATAAGCGAACATTGATTAATGTGAGTCTAATTATAGGTAGTTTAGTACTATTGTTTATTCTGTGATAAGTGTAAAAATAGATTTGTATCGCACCTAACGTAATGTAGTCTACTATCTTCAACTTGAACAATCTAATAGAGTATATTGCATTAATTTTCGGGATTATTAAAATGAACTGATTTATTTCGTAAGTAGGTACTCCACCAAAAATCCAACCCTAAATCCTTTTCCGAGTATCGCCCCATATCAATCCTACCCTTTCTGTCTAAGGTCCTTGGGCGTCTTCTCCATAGACAACTCAGCTTTTTCCTCTCCAGTCAAAACCTGCACAATCAATTTCAGTCTGGCTTTCGCCCTGGGCACAGCACGGTTACTGCGCTTGTTAAGATTACTGATGACATCCGTCTTGGTATGGAGAACGGCCAGTTAACCGTGCTAACACTATTGGATTTTAGTAATGCCTTTAATACTGTCAACTTTGATATTCTCCTGGCATTACTTCGTTCAATTAACATATCTCCATTAGTGATCGACTGGCTTCATAGTTATCTATACGGGCGTCGGCAACGGATTCATCTGGAAGAGTCTTTCTCTGGTGTGATACGACAGCTGGCGTACCGCAGGGCGGCGTGCTATCGCCACTTCTTTTTGCCATGTTCATTCATTCGATATCTCGACATCTTTCTTCTTCCTACCACCTATATGCAGACGATCTTCAAATCTATCATAATGCCCCTCTTTGTCAAATAGACAAAGCCATTGAAGCAACTAACCTTGACCTGTATCGCATAGACGAGTGGAGTCGATCTTTCGGACTAAAACTTAATCCAATTAAAACGCAGGTTATCATCTTGGGCAGTTCAAGGATGATAGCTAAAGTGGATTGGCAGACGCTTCCTAGTGTTATTTTTGATGGAGTGACCATCCCATATAGTGAGTCTGTCAAGAACCTTGGAATCATAATGGACCGCCGTATGAGCTGGGGTCCTCAGCTGGTGGCAATTAGCTCCAAAATGTTTGCCGCGGTGGCTTCTCTGAGAAGGCTCCGGAATTTTTTACCCACGGCCACCAAGATTGCGCTTGCACATTCTCTGTTGCTTCCCATTTTGGACTACGCCGACGTCTGCTACCTCGACCTTACGGAGGACCAGCTGAATAAGCTTGAGCGTTTACAAAATCTCTGTATTAGGTTCATATTTGGCTTGCGCAAATATGACCATGTTTCTAGTTTTCGTGCAAAGCTCAAGTGGCTACCCATACGACTTCGCCGAAATGCTCATATCCTTTCTCTTTTGTACAATGTATTGTTTACTCCTTCCACCCCGCGCTATCTTAAAGAACGTTTCCACTTTATGCACAGTTGGCACGCCTTGTCTCTTAGGTCGTCGGAAAACTTAACGCTCAAGATGTCTTCACATCACAGTATCTTCTATGATCGTTCCTTTACCATCCAAGCCGTCCGTTTGTGGGACGCTTTACCTGTCACTGTTCGACGAGCACCATCGTTGCACAGTTTCAGAGACCAAGTGAAAAAGTTTTAATTGTCAGTGTGAGTTTTTTATCTGTATTCATCATTTTGCTGCATTATAGTTTATAGCTATTATAATATTATTGTGTTACTTGTTTAAGTATCCACAACATTATATATAAGTAAGTATATGTAGATATCATATGTATGTATATTATAGAGAGTTAGGCATATTACTTAAATTATTTAGTATGTTTATTAGATATTTTATTTATTTATTATGTAGTAGACATATTATGTAGTTATGCACCCCGTCTTATTACCTATTCGAGAAATCCTCTCCATCCAAAGGTTGCCTGGAAGAGATCGCTTTTAGCGATAAGGCCGCCCATTGTAACACTGTTGTAAATCTAGATTTCCTTGTGAAAATTTATTATTAGGTGTGTGCAATAAAGAGTTTATCTATCTATCTATCTATCTATCCACAGCGTCACAGCTTGGTCTTAATTAGGTAGTACTAGTACCAGTTAATACATAAATAGTTCCTGATAAACTATAAATAAAAAGAATACCTTAGATGTCATGTTTTTCCGTAATAGATTGCAGACTTTAGTACCTAATTAAGTGGGTACTTAATTATAATAAATTGTATTGCAACTCTGCGCGCAGACAAAACCGCTAAAGCGACAAATTCAAGATTGTTATAATAATAACGCCCAACGATCACATACATAGATCCTGGACCCTAACTAGGATTCCCTGTATCTAGGGACCCAGGAACTACAAGGACCATGGTCCCACAACACCCACACACAGAACAAGTATTTGCGCTTTTTTTTTTTCGGGCACAAATACTTGCCCTGTCGCGGGAATCGAACCCGCCACCTCCGGGTTATGAGCCGACTTGCTCAACCACCACACCACGGAGGCTGTCTGTTCCTCCAATAGCGTAGGTACCTCTAACATTAAGCGACTGTCCACTAGTCCACTAACCACTCCCGGCCTGGCACTAATTTTTCAATAGACCACTTCCTCAGACCAAGGTAATGGACTCGAAATAACCAGAAATGGGTTTGATAGTGCTAAGTATACAATGTGTTGGGCATTCGTCATTAGTCTCAATACGATACGTTCCCACTGGTGAGCCGCGGGCCTTTTCTCAGAGATAGTAGGCCACTAGGCTGGTCAAGTGCGGGTTATTTTCCGGGGCGCCTCCTTAAAAACAATCATCTGCTAGTTTAATTTTTAGGAAAGGAAAATGATAGGGTTAACAATGCTACACGTTTATGTACTTGCATTATAATAATAATAAAATTTCGACAGGCAAATAGACAATAATTTAAAAGTAATGCACTTAAAAAAAGACCGAAACAAGATTGAGATAGAGAAGAGAAAGACTCGTATAGGCAAGTGGTCAGCCCTGGTGCCAGAATTTTTAGGCCGCCTGAAGGCTTCTGGCTTGGCTTAACGACTATTGTCTTACGACAACAGCCGTGAACGACGGCTTAACGTGCCCTTGCCCGTGCCCTAAAGATCGAGATTATATTATGATAGTAAAAATTGAAAAAAGTATAAAATTCGGTTGGGGGTTATTACACTGATGACCTATCAAAACCGTTAGCAACAACATAATTAGTTCATTTATTACCATCGCATCTGTTGTCCACAGGTCACAGTATGGGGCCTAGTGGTGTACCTGGCACTATACCTACCCTATATAGAAATGAGGGTTCCAGACGACATGCGGATGGAACAGCCCGCCGCCAAGGAGGTGTGTACACCGAAAAAATCAACCAACCTACATTCAACCATTCATCATCGCATCAAAAACGTGAAAACCAACATTAATTAATTTATTTATTTACAGCACGTTCTCGTCATATTACGTTAATAACAACGACCCCCACTAGGTGGACCGACGATCAGTGAAAGCCGCGGGGAGCCGATAGATGCAGTCGAGTAGCCGCTCAAAGTGGTCGTTTTGTGGTGGAAGTGGACAGGTGAACATTATGTTGAGCAGTGGACAAGATTAATAATGATGATGATGATGATAAAAAAATTGCATTTTTTTTCATTGGAGCAGTGATCGAGAAGAATCCAACTCGGCTTGGCAGCGTTCGGGAAGCTTCGACCTATCTTTTCGTCCAAAATACACACAAAATATGTGTGTGTTGCCAGTGATGACTTATCAAACTGAGACGTGGTCTCTAACTGTTGGCCTCATTACTAAGCTCAAAGTCGCGCAACGAGCTATGGAGAGAGCAATGCTCGGTTTTTCCGCAGGAGAACTAAAGTGACCGATGTAGCTCTTAGGATTAGCAAGTTGAAATGGCAATGGGCAGGCCACATCGCTCGTAGAACTGACAACCGATGGGGAAGAAAGTTTTTCGAGTGGCGACCATGAACCGGAAGGCGCAGCGTAGGTCGGCCCTCCACTAGGTGGACCGACGATTTGGTGAATGCCGCGGGGAACCGATGGATGCAGGAGGCGAGCAGCCGCTCTAAGTGGCGCTCCTTGGGAGGCCTATGTTCAGCAGTGGACGTCTTCAGGCTGTTAATGATGATGATGATGATGATGATTGATCGAGATGATGATAAATGATCGATAACATAAGAAGGTACCTATCTAGAATCTAGATAGGTAGGTACCCCTCCTAATAATTCTTTCCATCCAAAGGTTGACCGCCTTTAGCGATAAGCCCTTTGTATTTTACCTTAACTCTAAATTATTTCTTTCTGTAACTCTTCACGTCTGGTGCAATAAATAAATTTTTGTACTTACCTATTCTATTGAATGAGCCGCGCCGTCTATTTTAATTCTAATTGCAGTTCAAAAACTACATACTATATTTCTAAATTGTAATCCTTTATCCCCCAGCAGCCACCGACCACAGCGCCTCCGGAACAGACGGAGCAGGTCCTCAACCTTGAGAAGTGCTTCCACCAGCCGCGATCACAATGCCCGCCCAAACATTGCAAGACGGTGCCTCCTCATGGGCTGTTCTGCTGCGACCTCGACAGCTTGCAGATGAAAGAAATCCTTCCGCCTTTACGTGAGTACCTAACTTTTTTATCACAGCATTTAATGTAACTATAAATCATAGAGTATGTTTTTGAAAGATAATGTATAGGTAGATTAATATTCAAAACATAAAGGAGAAGGCTAAGAAATGGGTGAACTGTTCGCGGTTTGTCCCCTTTCTGATTTTGTCCCTTATTCGTGCCATAAGTACAAATTGTAGATCTTTGCCCCCTTTCCTATACAGTAAGGGCGATGCAAACCATTAGGCCGTCTCCTACGTGAATAATTAGATATCTACGTTGGGTTGCCACTTGTAAGATCACCACAGAACCAACATCTTCAAGCCAAGACAATGCCATCAAACAATTAAGATTTCTGCCAATGGCTTGATGCGCCACTTTGGCGAGCGTTTTGTTTTTCTGTTCTGTGGTGTGAAATTGTAAGACACCATAATAGGTACAAGGCCCCTGGAATTATATGGCTTCCATCCATTCGGTTTCGCATCATCTGTCGACGATGCTGCCATTCTTGTTTTTACAAAACATTTCCATAAGTGGTTTTGAACTTTCATAATTTTTCAAGTCAAGTAACAAGTCGGAATGATGGTCATTTCCTGATGAGTAACACTTATAAGAAATACTCGGTCTATCGCAATAATTCGACGACTCGCTCCTACCAGGAAAACATCAAAGAAACCGTCGTGTTCAAGAATCACACAAAATAGATAGATAGAATATTGTGGAATGCAAATAAATAATTGAAATTGAAGGACATGACATGTCCTCCAATTTCCATGATAGCCAACCATCATGCACGTGGCCAGCGAGATAAATTATGGCCTAGTTAATTAGTTATAATACACTCTTTCTTTGAGAGAAGCTCCAGAATAACTCTCTACACACACTGCACTAGTAATACTAGTCTATGGAGAGCGAGAAGCAGTGCAGTGCAGCACACTTCGAACGAATAGGCTAAAGATAAAATAGTATTTAAAAATACAAGGAAAATTGTGGGAAACATCAACCAGGTAGAGTCGTGTAACATCATACCTAATTTATATTAGCATTTCGCAAATGGAAAATTCTGTGAAATACGAAATTTCATTTCAACTAATTTAGTTAATTTTGTTTTAATTTTTGTTTTTTTATTGTTTTTCATTTCTTTTATCATTAATTTTCATTTTCATTTCAATTAATTTTTCATTTCCATTTCATTTCATTTTAGCAAAGAGCATAGCAATAGCAAATAGCATGCTAAGACTCGTGAATTAGCATGTTTATGAAATTTACGCAAGATAGCATTAATTGCTATCGCTAGTAAGTACCTATACAGCTTGTTGGGTTTTCTATGTAGGTTGATATCTTGTTATGTATAAGCCCAGTATAAGTAATTATCAATCCAAATATGTAAATAATACGAACTATAACGAAATGTGTAAGTTCTGTAATCTAAACGTTATATTTTATTTTTATTGCAATCTTCGAGTGTCGGAGGAACAGGAAACAAGTGAGTACGACAAAAGTATATCGAAGGTTTTTTGTACAGAAAAAGGTAGGTACTTGATAAATAAAACATTCGGTTTTTTTACAAGCAAGATGGTACCCTCAAAACTCGAACTGGTATAAGTGAGTTGTAAGTACTAAGCACCAAATCCAGGAGAAAATGTTTATTTGGCGACACCTAACTTCATACGTATAAGTAAATTACTATTTTAAGTTCTTTAGTTGCAAAAATATGGTCCAGATGATCCAGATAATACCAGACTTATCCAACGTGCGTACTTTTACAAGCTTTTTATGGATTACCTATAGAGACGTTCTAGAAATTATTCCTATTCAATAAAACTAAACGTTTGATAGCAACTCGAAATAACCATCGGAAATAAGAAATAACGCAGATATTTTTAGTCTGGCCACAGAATAAATAAATAGGTGTGGGCCAAAGGTTATCTCTGCCCGCTCAGCTGCCATGCATGATGTAAACGTATTTATTATGCCGTATCATGCGTATGCCCATGCTAGGTAAATATTCTAGATAATTTTATATTTATTGCTGAGTTTAATGCGCTGTCGTTGCCGTAGGCGTTTATAACTTTTTAGTACTTTGACAGCGTAGTAGGTGATGGCCTATCTCTCATTATGAGAAGGTCCGTGTCCCACAGCAGTGAGAACATAAATATAAAGAGACAAGATACTGTAAAGAGTTCTCTATCTAATCCAACTGATCTAATCTATATAGGCTGTAGGGAATGTGGCGAAGATGCATTGAATTCAAAGATGTTAATTATGTTATGTACTTGTTTACTATGTGCACTGTTCAAAATGTTAAATGCTGATGAATGCAACCGTGAGATGATATAAAATGCATTGATGTGTTAAGAAGATATTTGGTAAAATACCAAACATATGGACTGATGACCGTTATACTAAACCATCGTGCACCCGGGTTCCCACATCTCATCGAAAACGTTTCGATTCGAAATCTACACTCTCTGTCTTCTTTATCTTGATTGTAGATGAAGGAGAGGGTAGATTTCGAATCGAATCTTTTTCGATGGGTTGGGAATCGAGGTGCAAGTTTGGCATTCTTGCTGAAACCTTGCCCTGTTATTTCTAGTTGCCAACAAGACGACGAAGTACCTCCACGTGATGAACGCCACTATCGATGACCTGAACGTCTCGCAGGCCATGTACAAACGACTGGCTTCGATGGCATTCACCGACGGAAAAATTGGAAGGATTATTGGTAAGGGATTTCTATCTATAAAAAATGAAGAGAATTTGTTTGTAATGGAACTTGAAAGTTGAATCACAGATGAATAAGAGTAAGCACACTTTTTAACATAATTATTTCTTAGCTTCAGGTACATAAGTATGATCGACATGCGATCGTGTGACAAGTTCAACTCACACTAAATATATCCATAAATAACGAGACCGTGAGAAATGGGAGAAAGGTACTTAGGGGCGACCTTTGCCATGCAGTGGTAAAATACAGGCTGATGATGATGATGATGATGATGTAATGTGGAGGCTGATGATGGCACCAATGCGCACAAGGGTAACGTCTGCCACTGGGGGGTGTTCGCAGAACTGAGTATATATATTTAAAAAGGAAAATAACAAATAAGAAAAATCGAAATTTTTAAAGCCGTTCCACCGGCTTATTCCTAGTTATACAATGGAATATTAATACTTACATGAGGCTTATTCTGAATTACGTCACCGATTCCGAACGTACCTCTCATAAACTGCTGCCAGCCAGTCTGCGTAGGTATATGTCGTGGCGTCGCTTCAGCTTGTAGCAAGCTGCCTTTGAATTTAATCTTGTTGACTTTCAACTGTTTTCA
This sequence comes from Ennomos erosarius, assembly GCA_963580505.1. Classification (NCBI taxonomy): domain Eukaryota; kingdom Metazoa; phylum Arthropoda; class Insecta; order Lepidoptera; family Geometridae; genus Ennomos; species Ennomos erosarius. Next base: position 830,886 of record OY756989.1, read on the forward strand.
TCCAGGCCAGTTTCCAAAGAACTCCGCGATGGCTTGCCTGAACATTTCCAACAACAACTTGACGAGCGACCAGCTCCAGCCTTTGATCGAGCGTCCGTTCGCGTATCTCTTCAACCTGACAGTGCTGGACGCTAGCTCCAACAACCTGACGCTGCTGCCCTTCAGCCTGGTGCAGAGCAACAGGAATATCTCCGTGGATTTATCAGGTAAGTGCAGCTTATTACGACTTTGAAACATTTACTAGATTCTTTTCAGTTTCCATTCCCAACTCGCTATGCAAAGGCAGCTGAAGCTTGACGTAGGGTTTGAACCCAATACCGATGGATTGCATATCAAATTCTAAATGATGATCTGTCATCGATTAAGAAACTCCACATTTTTGTTATTGTAATTCAGTACCTACCAAAATTACCAAGTACTTGGTCGATATCGTCGAAGCAAATTAGATCTTCGTCTAAGTAAATCCCCATTCGTCAGTGATCAGTAACTACTTGTGTTAATTAATTTAGTTCTTATAACATTTTATATGTGCCTACTTACTACGATGAGTTTATTGTTATTGTGCGTGTCCAATACTGTGGTAGGTAGTAGCTAAACGTTATTGTATTCTATCCAAAAGTCAACAGTGACAAATGTATAATTATTGGTTTGATTCGGTACAAAGTTCTAAAATAAAATGATAAAATTCTCTAATGGTACTTTGAACAGTCTGAGTACCTACATGCAGCAGTCACGATTCATAGTCATAAACATAAATAGCGGTGTACCATTGCTTATTCATGAATATGTATAGGTTTATAAAACAAATATCGAGATCAAACTCCAGTACTTCCTGTAAGGTTTGCTAATTATTATGGTCGAAGATGTAGATGGAACGTGGCTTAGTGTTGGGTGTTGGCCTCAATGGCAATGGGTAGGCCGCATCGCTTGATGGGGGGGAAAGGTTCTCAACCACGAACCGGAAGACGCAGCGTAGGACGATTTGGTGAAAACCGCGGGAGCCGATGGATGCAGGAGGTAAGGAGCCGCTCAAGGTGACGCTCTCTAGAGGAGGCCTGTGTCCAGCAGTGGACGTTTTCAAGCTGTGATTATGATGATGGTGTTGTAGGTAAGGAAACTAGATCTGCAATAAGCAGCTGGCTGTATTTTGAGTGCTGAGAGAAATATTTTGTATTTCGTCCAGGTAACAACTACCTGCCATGCAAGCACTTCCAGAAGGCGATGGAGTCGAACAACATATCGAAGGTGCAGTTCCTCAACTACGCGGACACGTACTGCGCGCTCGACCTGCGCGTCTCCACCTGGATCAAGGATACGCAGATCGTGCCCATTGACCATCTTAGAGTGCAGAAAGAGGTTAGTGTTACTGGTTCTTTTACACTCGATAGTGGTAGCGTCTCTCTCACCGTTTTTCACCTGTTGTAACCTTCGTAGAGAAGCTCGAAGCTTGAGTAGCCGCTCTTTTTTAAACTGATCGGTAACGCTTATTTTTAAGCAACTTTAAGGTACCTATTTAAGGTATAAAAGATATTTGCGCTTGTCGTTGCGCTTGTTGGATGGCTTAACAATTTTGACTCGCGTGTCTAGCTGGTGAGCCATACGAGAAGACCTGATGTTAAAAAATATAATATGAGTGAAGATGGCGCGATGCAGCATCTTTCTGCCACCTTAAATCCAAGTTTTACCAATCCAGGTGTAGTATTACCGATGCTACACTTAGATTGAGAAAACGGAGCTGCCAAAACAAGTACTTACTTATTAGGTTACGTGCTGGGCGACAGGTAAAAAATGAGAACGTTTTGGACTTAAAAATCAAATTTTGTGTCTTGCCCGAGTAAAATACATTTCCTGTCATTGCTTGAACGGACCTGACAAATATTTTTTTAATTTACATGCCAAATAAATCCATAAGAAATTACGAGAAAAACGCGTGACGTCATCATGAGCGCGGCGTAATCTCGGAAATCCAAAAAAGGAATACTGCATGAATTGAAGCGAAATAAAAACTAATGTGATGTACATAATCTACGCTCCCATTTAAGAAGTATTTGATAGTGATATTGTGACTCATTTGTGTTCTCCATTCCATATTCCAGCTGAATGCGAGCTGTGCGAACATAAAGCCGGACAACATCAACTGCACCTGCGTGCCGGAGCGCCTGGAGCGGACGAGAGACGAGGTGACCGGCCTCGTGGCCGTCGACTGTTCCAGGAGACATCTCAAGGAGATGCCCACTAACCTCCCACCGAACACTGTCAAGCTTAATGTGTCTTATAACAATGTGAGTAGGTAGAAATCGAGTCTAATAAATATATTGGACATTCCTTCTGCTGGGACACGGGCCTTTTCTTACAGGGAAAGAATGTAGGGAAGTGTGAAGGGAGACTGCATGTTGGTATTTTGCAAAAACATTAGTAGTATAGAAAGTGGTAGTAAGGTGTATTTAGCTGGAGATACGCCTAACAAAAATTTGTCTCCCGTCTCATCACCTTTCGTCAAACGTCACACGCGAAGAGAGATGCAAGATTATCTTGTTGGAAAAAGACCAAAAGCACAGACCCCGCAAGGTCTGTGACCAAAACTATCCAACTTTCTGCGGTAGTGGATACAAGACGCGAGAGATAAAAGATAAGTTTTTGTCTCAAGTGCGTGCTATGGTTGCAAGACATGAAATCATCGTTCACTTCAGAAGGAATTTGTTTGGCCTCCATTTCAGATAACTATTCTTCAAGACTTTGAATACCAATGCAAATGTGAAAACGTGTTTTTGTGATTATTATGTGTTCTCCAGATAACTTCCCTGGAACCAGTGAGCAGCGACCCGACGTACGACCACGTGCGCCAACTGTTCCTCGACTACAACGACATTCCCAACATCCTCGAGCTCGAGGGCACAAAGTTCATTGACAACTTCTTCTACTTCTCCATAGCGCATAACAAGCTCAAGACGGTACGTCTGTTATTCTTTCCTTCCTACTAATATTATTAATTTGACTATAACTGTGACGACTCAGGACGCAGTGCAGTGTCACACGAAGCTTTATTATTTTAAAGTTCCGAGTGACACAGCAACTGTTATGGGCGGCCGTGTCGCTTAACATCAGGTGAACGACTAGCTCGTAACGTCATACCTATATCGTCATAAAAAAAAATTAAACAATGATAAACACAAAAAAGCACTAAGCACTGGCTATACCGGGGTTGATGAGACTATAATGCCCATCTGCCCCGCTAACACCGAGAATTCATAGAACCGACTATAACAGGGCAGATGACATTGACAGGGCAGGTGACGAGGCAGCGCCACCGGGGAAAATGGGACCAAGCCATTATGGCCTTACTGATAAACGTTTGAATCAATGATCAAAATGTCGTATTAGCTTTCGCTCGTGACTTTTCACGTCAACCATAAATTGTCAGAAAATAAGCACGTTTTATGTAGTAACCTTTTATCAGGCTTTTACTCTGTATACCGAAGTAAAATTTCTTGTGTTACAGATACACACGTACGTGTTATCAAACCGTATCGACACCAAGGGGCACGGCTTCTCAATAGCTGGGAACCGTATACAGTGCAACTGCATTACGGAAAAAATGCTCAAGGTAACCATTTGTCATATTATTATCCACATTTCATCCACGAAGATGTACGTAAACAGGGAGCTTTTTATGCATAAATGGGCATACGTTTGCCAACATCTCGCTTGATGGGAAGTGACAAATTGTCTATGGTGGAGCATGTTTACATGCCCATGATTTGAAGAGACCCAGATTATACCTTCGAGGAAATACTGATGCTAGAAAGTCTATTCCTTGGCCGTTCGGATAAATCCACCCTTCAAAACCCACATTTAGAAATAAAAAGACGGAGAGTGTAGATTTCGAATCGAAGCGTTTCCGATAGGTTAGGAATAGGGGTGCTGGTTCTTTTTTCATTCCTACCCACATAGAAAAAACTTCGACATTGAATGCAGGACGAGTTATAAAAACACTTTTCTTCCACAGCCATGGCTTCTCGAAAACTCAAAAAATATTCCCGACTACAAAATGCTGATGTGTGAAAACATGGGCGCGGTCGTCGACCTTATCGAGTCCCACGTCTGCCACACGCCCCGCGACTGGACTGACTACATCTACTACATTATAGGGCTAGAAGTACTTATATTAGTACTCCTAATTAGTAAGGTTTCTTATGACTACTGGGTTTTCAAAACTGCTGGGTATCTGCCATGGCCAGCCAATAAAATGCCAAGGCTGCCTTGTGATTGGTTGTGTGAATAAATCGAAGTGAGTTAGTGAATGCGGCTGTGAGTCAATATTGTGGATGAGTGAGTGAATAAGTGGGCGAGAGAGTGAAGTGAGGATGAGTGGGTGAATACCGTAGGCGATTGAGTGAATACCATGGGTATTTGAGTGAATACTGTGGGTGAATTGGGTGTAATAAGACTTAAATGCCTGCTTTGATAAGTCCAAAAATATATAAGATTTTATTACGTTTGTTATAAGTTTAAGTTATCTTATCAGCTATATTTCATGGTAAACATACATTTCATATTCAGATCTCTGTGCATCAATTATTATAATAATTTAATAATACTTATACAGATATACATTTGCGTTTTGTGAAAAGGTTTTTTTATGAAGAGGGAATCTCGGGTAGAATGCGATACAAATCAATGGCGGCTGTGAAGTCGGCGCAAAACGCTGCGCTGTGGCAAAAATTAGATGTGCGCAGCGTGCGGGGGACTTGTAGCGTACTTCACAGCCGCCATTGAGATTGTTTTGCACTTTTATCTTGGTTAATTGTAAATAGGTACTCTAAGCAAATTAAAGAGGCTTTAATACTTTACTGTTAATTGTTTCGAGGCTTTCGGCAAAGTATTAAATTGAAAAAACGATTGAAAAACCAAAATTTAATTACATGTATGTTATTATTAATATAAAATTAGTATAATAAATAGGCGCTAAAGCTTAATAGGACATAATATTAATTTTAAAGATTGATGCAAGCTTTAGTCGGTTATCTAGTGCCATATTTTGAAATTGGCTATAAAAAAATCAAAGATATAATAGTAATAATCATGAGATCGTTTTTATACGAATATGTTTGTGTTAGTGCATATTTTTGTATTATTTTTTTAATAATATGCCTAATATATAGAAATATAATTAAGTAAGGAACCATTTTTGTATATAATTATGATGAAGACTGTATATTTTGTATGGGTTTATTTCTAATCTGAAAGGCGAATAAAATATATAATTTAAATATACATGTAAAATTTTAGTTTCTATTGTTTGAAATCCTCAAGTAGGTATAATCTTTCAATTATTGCATTTAAAAGAAACAAGATAAAAATCCCAAAATTAAGAAAAAATAATTTATTTCTTACCTATTTTGGATTTGACATTCTTCACTTTCTTATGGACTAAAGTTTTTTTCTTATTAATATTATTTTTCTGTTTTTTAGGACTTTTCTTTTCTTGCTTGTTTGGATGTTTCTTTTCTTTATTATTATTTTTACTAAACGTTTTCTTGTCGCCATCTTTAGTATTATTTTTGCTAAAAGTTTTCTTGCCACCATCTTTAGTATTGTTTTTACTAAAAGTTTTCCTGCCGCCATCTTTGCTTTTAGCTATGAAAGGACTGTTATTTTTACTTTTTCCGCCATTTTGTTTAAAACTATTATTCTCGTTTTGAACTTTCCTATTTTTGGCAGTTTTACCGGATTTCACGGAATCTGTGTCTTTCGTCTTTCCGTCGCTGCTTGCGTCTTTTGAAGGATCCAGCTTTCTCCTGTGAAATGGAAATAAATAAATAACGCCAACAATCACATACATAGATCCTTGACCCTAACTAGGATTCTCTGTATACTACGGACCCGAACTACGACGGTCCCACAACACCCAGACACAGAATAAATACTTGCGCTTAATAATATTGAAATAATTTATACTTTGATGTGCATCGTGTATGTGTTGCCAGTGGTGACTTATGGAACTGACACATGGTGTCTTACTGTTAGCCTCATTAGTAAGCTTAAAGTCGCGCTACGAGCTATGGAGAGAGCAATGCTCGGTGTTTCCCTGCGAAATAAGATCCCAGGACAACTAAAGTTACCGATGTAGCTCTTCAAATTAGAATAGAATAAACATTTATTTATAACAAAAGGCACACAAAAACCAATAACAATGACAAAATATACACAGTAATACAAACAAAAATGTTGTTTGCCCGTTGCCACGAATCGGCAATTAGCAAGTTGAAATGACAATGGGCCGGCCACTTGGCTCGTAGAACTGACAACCGATGGGAAAGAAAGGTGCTTGAGTGGCGACCACGAACCGGAAGACGCAGCGTAGGCCGCTACTAGGTGGACCGACGATCTGGTGAAAACCGCGGCGAGCCGATGGATGCAGGAGGCGAGCAGCCGTTCGATATGGCTCTCTGTGGGAGAGGCCTATGTTCAGCAGTGGCCGTCTTCAGGCTGATGATAATGACGTGCAATGATGATGATGATGATGATGATGATGATGATGATGAAGCCTTACTTCCTCTCCAGTATAGTGGATATCTTGTCCCGATGCGGCGCCCGTTTCATGAGTTTTCTCCGTCTGTTGGCGTCTTTCTTCAGTTTGAGCATGTAGTCCGGAACTTCGCAGCCGGACTGTTTCATTACTGATGCTATACTGTAAGTATAATGACATTTTTTATTTGTTTAGAGTATATACGTCCGTCTTATCGTCTTATTGTAAAAACCGTTTGTTTAGAATAAACGAAATTAAAATCGTTTATTTATATAAATCTGTCGATTTATTGCAAACTGACAATCTGTCTTACAATAACACGGATGATATTTCGATTATTTATAAACAGTCGGTGCCTAGCGGTGAGTTTATATAAAACGGGTAGGGTTTTAGTAGCGTTTAATTGTGAACAATGCACCAATTTTTGCTGTAATTTATTGTTTTTTTAGTCACTAGTGGCTAACCAGTAGAAACAACGAAAAAACGAAGTGATGCCGATGAATTATAAATAACCGAAATATCGACCGTTTTATTGTGAGACACATTGCCCGTTTGCAATAAATCGACAATTTATAAATAACCGCGTTTTTATATAAACTAACGATAACGATTCTTACAATAAGACGGTGAAATATACAAATTGTATTTGGACGTGAGATCCCTTATGGTAGCTTGTAAAGTATGTTCTGGCTTTAGGGACGGACGCATGCAGGTGACTAGGTACTAGACATTTTTGTAATAATAATAACATAACTAAAGTGACCGATATAGCTCTTACAATTAGCAAGCTGAAATGGCAATGGGCAGGCCACATTGCTCGTAGAATTGACAATTGATGGGGAAGAAATTTCCTCGAGTGGCGCCCACGAACCGGAGGACGCAGCCCACTAGGTGAGGATAACGCCCATGTGTTAACACTATCATAATGTTACATTATCTGTGGTTGACGTAAAAATTTTTCACGTTACCTTCTAAGATTCGCGACGTCGTCTTGTGTGAAGAACGTGATGGCGCGGCCTTTATGACCCGCGCGCCCTGCTCGACCTACCCTGCAATTTGAAAAAAAAAACATACATATTATATGTGTATTATGTGTGTGGGATATGTACGTGTGGTATAGAATTACAGGGCGAATTTTTCAAGCGAGTGTAGATGGCTTAGTCCGAAACTATGAGGAATAACGAAACGTACCTTGATCCCGATTTTTATGAAAAGCTAAAACTGTATGTAACTGTAAACTGTAATTAACATTCCTAGTCACGAATCGATTCGAATTCGCACTGCAGCTGTACAATTTTAATTGTTTAATTGTGATAATTAATGAAAACCAACGAGGTAATTTGCTTGTGTAGGTATGTACCTGTGTATCTGTATATACTTGTGTCCGTATGTGTTATACAACCACACATACAGAGAATCGCCAATACAGCAGCATATACCGGTGTATGTTTATGTATAACCTGTGTATATTTATGTATAAAACCTATGTATGTTTATGTATAACCTGTGTATGTTTATGTATAACCTGTGTATATTTATGTATATAACTGTGTATGTTTCTGTATAACCGGTGTATGTTTTTGTATAAAACCTATGTATGTTTATGTATAACCTGTGTATGTTTATGTATGTCACCGTCTTTTTGTAAGAACAGATTGTTTATAAAAAAGCGCGGTTATTTATGAACCGTCGAATTTACATGGACAGTTTATAAACCGGGTTTTTTTTATAAACAATCGGTTCTTACAAAAAGACGGTGACTTATATACATATACCTGTGTATGTTATGTATAACCTGTGTATGTTTATGTATAACGTATGTATATGTATGTTTATACCTGTGTATGTACGCGATGGCAGAAGGTGGGAAGTCGTAGTTGACGACGAGATGTACGCAGTGGAAGTCGAGCCCTCGGGCTAAAAGCTCGGTACAGATCAACACCCAGATGCGGCCCGTACGGAACGCACGCACTACATTGTCACGCTACAAATAAACGATAAAAACAACTTCATCATTAATATATATTACAAAAACACCCGGAAGACGCAGCGTAGGCCAATTCCCCACTAGGAGGACCAACAACCAGGTGAAAGCCGCGGGGAGCCGATGGATGCAGGAGGCGTGCAGCCGCTCAAAGTGGTGCTTCCTAGGGGAGGCCTGTGTTCCTGCCATGTTCAGCAGTGGACGACTTCAGGCTGTTAATGATGATTACGAAAAATCGTAGTAAGATAATATCCAAGATAACATAATTTTAGATCTGGATTATAAATAAAAAAAATGTGCAAACACCTAAATAAGACATAAGTATTAAGGGCGAAATTTAGGACTTTTTTTAAGGGGGAAGTTTTCTTAAACCATGGCGGTGTTTTTTTTAAGAAATTATATGTATTAGGTACACCTACTGGTAGTGGGCTGGAGCTTTTAGTCTGTGTATAATTGTATATGCCATCATGGCTAGTATACATACAGTCCAATTGTTTTTGTAGTAGTAGTAGGTAGTATAGCTAATAGCTTTTAGTACATAGTATAGTTTTTATTATTGTAGTAATTAGTTTAAAGAATAAAGGCACTCATATAAAAAAAAAATTTTAAGCGAGAATGTTATAAATTAGTGCCATTATAATAAATAGGTATAATTTACCTGCGCTTGCGTCCTGTCCGCATGGATTACATCCACATTGATTCCATCGTATATCAGCTCTTTGAACAGCTGTTTCGCGCGATCCTTACTTTGTACAAACACTGTAATATCATACAATAAAATTCACATTACTACTTCTAACGACAACTTTATGGTATAAATTCACTCTGCGAAGTCGTTTAAGTAAATAGCTACTCTCATTACACCATAGTAAAGTCCAGTTCAGCTTGTGCAGAGCTACAAGTCTACCCTAACTAGGTGCCTCTCATTCTATCGCTATAGCTCTGCTCTTCTAATGGGGCACGCGTAATGGTCAATTCAGACGGCAACAAAATGCTTGAGCACTTTTTAAGTTCTAATGAAACATCAACCTTATTCCATTGAGACAAAGCTGAAAACAGTCTGCAACATTTAAATCTTACCTATTTTTAATGTTGCAAATTATTTTCGAAAGATACATATTTTGAGTTATATACATTTAAGATATTTACCTAAAACAGGTGGTTGCAGTCCTTTTTGTACAAGTTGTCTAAAAGCTACCAACTTCCCGTTCTCATTGCCGCAGTACAGCAACTCTTGCTCCACTAGATTTGTCGCCGCATTTCTGTTAGCAAATACATTATGTTTGAAATGTTACCAAAATGTAGGTACTTGGTGGTTACATGGTAAAATAGCAAGCGCCAAATGAAAAGCGTTTCTGATGAAAGCAATAGAATATTGCTTTATCCCACTCGCTAAGTTTAAAAATTAAAGAGAGTGAGTGGAGACAGCCCTTTTAATACTTTTTGATGGCATAATTTTTTTTATTTGTTCTGATTTTGTTTTATCAACAATAAGCTAACATTTGACCACGGTCTCACCTAATGGTAAGTGACGACGCGGTCGACCATGGAGCATGCTTGCCTAGAAGATACCGGTTTTAATGCTTGGGACACAGGCTTTTTAATTTTTTCTTTTTACTTCGTTTCATTGCCTCTCTACAGCCTATTTTGTTCAGCAGTGGATGTATTCTGGCTGATAATAAATTGAAGTTGACTGAAGGTATAATCTCTTCGCAAATATATGTGTGATGTGGACATTACACACGCCGCCATCTAGCCCCAAACTAAGCAAAGCTTGTACTATGAGAAACCAGATGACTGAAAATTGTAAAATATGTTAAATGTCTGATTAGACTAACCTTTGTCCAACCGTAACATTGATAAGTCCCCGCATGTTGTGTCTGCACCATTTAGCGACAGATGGCGTGTGCGTCGCACTAAACATGGCGATGCGACGCTGTTTGTTGCCGCAAGCGGACATGATCTGCTCCATTTGCTGTCTAAAGTCAGACTGCTCTTCCATTGAACCTTCGAAGAGTTTGTCTGCCTCATCTATGACCAGCCAGCGAACCCTAAAAGTTTTGAGGTAAATATTAAAATAAAATAAATAACGCCCAACGATCACATACATAGATCCTGGACCCTGACTAGGATTTCATGTACCTAGGAACCAAAGAACTATGACGACCATGGTCCCACAACACACACACTGATCACGTATTTGTGCGATTTTCTCCTATGCACAAATACTTGATCTGTCGCGGGAATTGAACCCTCCGCCTCCGGGTTATGAGCCGACCTGCTCAACCATCAAACCACACAGTAAACATACAGTAGCAGTATCTAGCCCCAACTAAACCAAGCTAAGATTATAATCTACTACTAGTAAAGAAACTAATATTTTTGGAAAAAATACTTACTTTTCCAGTGAAACACTGACATTATCTCGGCTTAGAAGATAGCAGATGCGATTTGGTGTGCTTATCACAATGTCTGAAAAGTAAAAAAATTACCTTATTTTACCAAAATAAGTGTTTAGAGTCATTAGAAATTATGTTTAGCAGATCAAAAATACAAGGTGACCTTGAATTTGAATGTTATAATGAAATAGGGGGACTGGGACCACAATACCCTACAAATTGTGAGAGCCTTACTTGAAACTGGGCGCTTCCAAACCTCCATGGTAAACTACCACCACTCGCTAAATTGCACGTGCGATCGCTACGAGAGTTAACAAGATACTACAAATACATTTCTAAACACAGGTTGTTAAACTCATTTATGTGCACTTGGTCAAGGACGAAGTTCAACCAACCAGTTACACTAAGCCTATTTTCGAACGTAAACTTTATGGAATTTCTTCAATGAAAAACTCTTAATTTAGTAAAGTCGTAGATGAAACATTATCTACCTTGGGGTGTAGATTTACCCTCTTTCGGGATAACATACCAATTCGAGGTCACCTTGTATTGTTGAGAAAAAGTACCAGCAAAATTCATAAAGTGATCACCAAAACTGATAATGGTACTCATTAATACAGCATACTAATACTATACTTTGAACTTGAACGGGGCATTTTTTAGAGAGATGTGATTTTTCCTAAATGAAGAAATAACTCAATATCCTTACCACTCTTCCTAATGGTAGCCTCTCTTTCCTTCACTTTGCTCTCTTTCATGTTCCGTACAACACTGCACCTTAGTTCTGTCGAGGCACTCAGCCGTAATGCTTCTCTGTATATCTGGTGAGCCAGTTCTCGAGTGGGGCAGAGCACTAGCGCTCTCGGCCCGCCTTGTGGAGCGCCCAGTGTGTGGAGGATAGGGATGAGGAAGGCAGCAGTTTTTCCGGAGCCAGTTGGAGCGCAGGCGAGGATTTGTCTGTCCTAATTCATAAATGGTAAGCTATTTAGTAGTATTTAGCAAGGTATATTTATTTATTTATTTATTTATTTATTAAGAGACCAACAGCATTAAGAAAAAACCAGTAAATACAATAATCAGAATAGAAAATACAGCCAATAATAGGTCTCGATTCTAAGTACATGATTATATGAAAGAGACACAACTACCGCAGAATCTTACAGCTACCGCAGAATCTTATGTGTAGGTATGTTGTTACATGTATTGGAGTGTGAGGGTGTGTAATGTTTGTGGAGTTGGGTGTGTATAAGGATATGATTTGGGATAACAAATAAAGTTTGCAGTAGTAATGAATGGTACTTGTCTATATAATTAGTAGTAGTTATTATTATTATGTATTCTTTTACTTTAATGATAGATAGATAACTAGGGGTGTATAGGGGTGTGGGGGTGCGTGTGCGGGGGGGTGTGTGTATATATGTGATATATATATACAATACATATATATTTATAGATATAGGTAAAGGTATATTATAACTTATTCCGTGCCTTGTAATTGTAGAAATACCTTTCTTTTGAAGGTATTCTTGGAAGTACTAAAAATGTCGAGGTCCGAAAATTTCTTATTGTATGTTGAGCTAATGCGTGAAATAGGGGCGTTGCTTGCATAATTTGTGTTTTGAAAAGGGGGTAAAAATAATGATGTATGCCGTGTTCGCTTTCTGGGGACGTTAATATTAATATCAGACAGTAAAGCCGGAGCATCCAGGTGACCGTTGACTATGATATACAACAACATTATGTCTAGCAAGGTACGTCTGTCCACTAAAGGCATAATTTGGTGACGAGTGCAACCTGTATCATAATCTGAATAGGTATGAACTCTGTAATTTAAATGTTTAATAAATTTGGCTTGGATTCTTTCTATACGTTGTATGTACGTTACATAATAAGGTGACCAGATACTGCTCGCATACTCAAGCACACTGCGTACATATGCATAATAGACATTCTTAACACAACTCAGGTTGGAGAAAGGTTTACAGGTACGAAGTACAAACCCAAGGTTTCTGTAGGCCTTATCCACAATGGCATCAATGTGTTCAGTCATAGTCAGTTTGTTATCGAGAATGACACCTAAATCCCGTACTATTTGTACTTTTTCTACAGCAACATTATTAATCCTATATGTATAGTTTATAGGATAACGCTTGCGAGTAAACGAGATTTGCTGACATTTAGGTACATTCACAGTTATGTTGTTGACGGAGTAATAACGAGAGAGTTTTGAAGGCAAATACAGTCTTGGATATTATTTACTTTTAAAAATACCTTTTTATCGTCAGCATATAGAAGATATTTAACAGAGTCAAAACAGGTGTATATATCGTAAATATAAGCGTTGTATAGAAGAGGACCGAGATGTGAACCTTGTGGTATTCCAGAGGGTATACTGATAAAGTCAGACCTGTACCCCCCGAGCACAACAGCCTGGGATCTGTTCGACAGATAGGATTTTATCCAACGTAGCAAGTCTCCGTGGATCCCTAAACTTTCTAGTTTGGCCAGTAGGATGACGTGATCTACACGATCGAAGGCTTTTTCGAAATCAGTATAGACCACGTCAACCTGACCCCCTCGCTCCATGCCGCTCAGTACAAACTGAAAAAACTCAGCAAGGTTAGACACAGTAGAACGCCGTCGCAAAAACCCATGCTGGGCTTCACTTATACCATTTACAACTGTACTGTATATCTGACCATAAACAATCTTTTCAAAAATTTTACTAAACGTATTTAAAATTGAAATAGGACGGTAATTTTCTATTTTGGATTTAGATGATTTTTTATGAACCGGAACAACTTTAGCCTCTTTCCATTTATTTGGAAACCTAGACTCTTTTAACGACCTTTCGAATAACATTTTTAAAGGTACAACCAGATTTTCAGCACAGTTATTTATGAACAAGGGTGGGATATTATCTGTTCCCGCAGATTTGTTGACGTCTGTATGTTTAAGAAGCTTCAATAAACATTTTTCGTCTACAGTGATTTTACTAATAAGGCCTGAATCACCACACGTCGGTAAATGTAGGTTATTTAAGTTGTAACTACTAGAGGGTTTCACAAAAACACTTTCAAAAAACTCATTAAACCCGTTGCAAATGTCGGAACCATTATTGTAAGCATTTGAACCAAAAGTGAGAGTTTTAGGGTAGTTTGATTTCCCCCGTAACGTTTTTACGTAACTCCACATCTTTTTAGGACATACCTTAATAGTCTTTTGTATATTTGTTATATAATTGGTGTACAAATTGGCTTCTAGATTTTTTGCTCGTGCCCTTAATAAAGAGAATTCCTGATAATCCAACTCATTTTTATAACGCTTCCATTTAGAATGTAATTTCCATTTTTCCTTAAGTATCTTTAGTAAAACATTATTATACCATAAAGGATAACGTTTCGCAGTGTTGCGAACTCTGCGCTCTGGAATATATAACTCAATACATTTTTTTAACTCTGAATTAAAACAGTTAACAGCACTATCAACAGAATCACAAGAATCAAAAAGGCAAGACCAACTAGTTTTACTTAAATGATTATTTATGTCATTATATTTACCCTTATGGAAGTTATATTTTAACGTTATTTGTTCATCAAGCGGACACAAAGTGATATTTACGGCATCAATCAATAAGCAGGGGTGTGCGGCATCTACATCTACCAACGATTTCTGTGATCGGCTACAGGATGCAGTAAAATTACTAAATACAAGGTCAAGCGTGTTGCCGTGTATATTTGTTGTATAATTACATTGCTCTAATCCGAGTAAATAAAATTCTTCTAAAAGAAGCTTGCCAGCATTTTGCATTTCCACTGAACCTCGTTTCAAGTGAAGTGGGCCATGGTGTGTACTCCATTGGATATTTGGTAAGTTGAAATCCCCTATAATCATAAAGTTATCAGATATATGCGAGTTATAAACATGAGAAACACTTTGTACGGCACATTCGACGACGTGTGGCAATTGATTATTAGGCGGCGCGTAGATAACGGCTAAGTGTAAGTTATTGCCTACGGTAGGATTAAATGACCTTGCAGGTACAGTGACCCAAAGCATTTCCATCGGTGGCACAACTCTTGTATTATTAGTACAGAAAGCCTCCAGGTCACTGCGCACGAGTACCATAACGCCCCCACCCCTTGACATATTTGTGAGTGCTAGGTCGCGATCCAACCGAAATACATCATACGACGAATCACAAAATTCACTGTCTAAAATTCCACTATGTAGCCAAGTTTCGGTAATTACAACAATATCAAAATTATTTCTAACAAGTTCCCTATAAAAATCTAAGGTTTTGGTGCGAAGACCTCTTGTATTCTGATAGAATACATTTAACTGTGTGTTAGCCATTGTGACATACCATAGCTAAGTATAATAGTGCAACTTGAACCGAAATCAAATAAGTATCGTCCAGGAAATAAAAATAATAATTGTATATTACGTCTAAAGGACAAAGTAGTAATAGTAAAAAAAGAGGTGCTAATAAACATCGGTCTTATAATAGAAAAATAATAACAAAGCAAAAATAATGAAATGTAGGTAGTCATAGAAATAGTCGGACTCAAATTATTTCGCTGTACGTGTGAATAATCATAATATAATAAACCTAATAGGCACTGAATAAAAATAATATCAAATAAAATAATAATTTGTGTTATATAATTCAATATTAAATATATATTAATATATTCTAGGATTTTGTGTTGAGTGTAACGGTGTGAGGTAGTGTGAAGTTGTAAACGAGCGTAATACAAAAGATACGGTACTAAACCCCGCCTTACAGAAATACATAAAATATGATAAACAAAATAAAAAACAACATCGCGTCGGCAGCGGCACCACCGTAAAGAGACGACGAGTCATTTTATTTTTACTAAATCTTCTACTTTATTTATCGCAATTTTAGGGGACTTGTCGTCTCTTCGAACAAAAATTTTACAGTTACGAATCCATATGTATTTAAAACTGTTAGCGATAACTACCTCACGACACTTATTGTATAATATTTTGTTTTCTATTGTCAAATGTTCATTTACGAATACCTTCTGGCTACCCTGCATGCCTATATTGCAACGGGTGATACCGCGAACTCGCCGGATCCCCGCTAAAATATTATCTTTTGCTAATCGGGATTTCATTTTTGCGATGATAGCTCGTGGTATTCCCGGCCTTGTTTGTTTCGCCTGAACCCGGTTGACGAATTCGATGTCTCGTGACGTAATGGCAATACCAGCATGCTTCGCTATTGCGATTACAATATCAATCATACTTTCATCATGGTTTTCCGGAACGCCGACGATTTCCAGATTATACAGCCTGTCCCATTGCTGGCGCCTTCTAAACTCTGAGCTCAAGCTATTATACTTAACATTGAGCTCTTTGAGCTGTGTTTCGTACTGCTCAATCTTTTTAGATTGCTGTTCGATTGCTACTAGTTTCTCATCAAAGTGGTCCTGTCGGCTGTTAGAATAGTTAATCGAGCTTTCAACGGCAGAAAACTGATGTTTAATATCTGTCATTGACTCTGTTATGACAGTAGTTTTGCTGGAAACCTTCTTCACATCTTTTTTTAAGCTTTCCAGATCAGATGAGAATTGGGTTAATTTTTCTGATAACACCGAGTTGACTGAGGTAATAATAGTCTGAGTGACATTATCCATCATTTCCTTTTGCCACTTTTTGAAAGAATTCTCGAGAGTCGTAGAAGTAACAAAATCATCACAGGATGCTGCCTCGAGCTCATGTTGTCTGCGCTTACGAACACTACTCGGGTTGAATGCATCGGTACTCGATAATTCAGGAAATGAGCTAGATATCGACTTAGGTGGCGGAGTGTGCTGCATCTCGAATCTAATCTCCAATAATAATTATCAGTAGGAAGTTCTTTCACGGTAGGCCCTCACGCAATGAATAGGCAGCTTGCGCGTAAAGAATGGGCACGCGGTGTCTCTTTCACTCACCGGTGCACCGGGCGTGGATAAGCGAGAATGGCGCGACTCGCGGACACTCGCGAACGTAATTGTGACGTATGTGCAACAACTTGTTTTTTAAAACTATGAGCGGTTCACGAATGCGTGCAGCGCGCACCACGGCCAGCGGTATAGCTAAATAGTATTTATAACCATACTTCATTCATTGTAAATATCCAAAAAACTTCGTAAAAAAAATTTGGATTTTACCAGTTTGATGAAAGCTCCACAAATTGTTATAGTTATATAACTTTTATCTATTTATAATCATTGTTATTATGGAATTAAAACTGTCATTTTTTAATTTTTTTTATTTTACCCATTACTTTCTATTTATTTATTTTTTTATGCTTAAATGGGCATACATTTTATAACGGTGGTCCATGCAAAATGAATTATATGTGTTGCAGTTGTGTAAGTAAGTAGCTAGCTATTTTTGTGTATCTATTGTTTGTATTCCTTATCTTTAAGTATAGTATGTATATATGTAAGTAGTAGTATGCATTTATTTTTACTTGAAGGATTCTCACTTTTTTAAGGCATGATGTGGCCATTCTGTAATTAGGGCTACATGTAATTCAAAACCTGTCATGTAATCCATGTAAGCTGTCACTATTATTTTCAAAAACATGTAGAACTGTTGAAGGTCCATAAATAAATAAATAAATAAATACATTACTACAACTCATCTGTTGGTAAGTGACGAAGTTTATATCTTTGTACCCAATAAAAAAAATATTTTAACTATCATGGCCAATCAGTTTAAAACAAAAAATACATTTGAATGTTTCAAAATGGGACAAAGGATAAACAAAACACAATTCTAACTCACCGACGAGTAATCAATCAACGGTTCAGGTAATACTTTAAAACTGTAAACTTGCTTTGTGAAACTGCTGTTAAATGCTGGTTTAAAAAGAACCTGCTTTGCACCTCACAATAATTATAATACTTTATCATACAGGCACGTATTGCATGCTATTATCATACTGAATTCAATAATGTAACCACAACAGACCTCTAACATGCATGGCATAGCTTGCCTCTGCACTGGTGTAGGTTCGCTATACCCACACATGGCCACTGTATCTACAAGTGCTTGTGGAACATTGTATCGACTTGTCAGATCCGTAAAATCAGAGATGGCAGCTGGTATGTGTCTCCCAACCGCTTTGATGCCATGTTCGTTTCGGAAACGGTTATGCTGAAATAAAATATTTCTTCGAGGTTTAATTTGAAACCTTTCTTCAGTTATGTCACCGGTATACCTTATTAGGTAGTTTTTAATAACTTTAGATCAAAATTAAGTGTTAGACAAAGTTGATTAATTAATCTATAGTTAATTTATTGTCAAAAGGTACCTCTTCTAATTCAAGTTTCTTCTGCACATCCTCGGATTTCTCTTTCTTCTCTTTTTTCTTTTTCTCACCAATCTTCACACCTTCCATCAGTGTAAGATCATCATCATCATCATTACATTCAGAACCACTTCCATGTTCTTCTGACTCTGCTTGTGATATTTCAGAATCATTATCCATCAGGTTTGAGTCATCTTCTATGTCTTTTATGTCTTCTTTCTTTATTTTGACATCTCCTTTTTTGGTTAGAGTGTCCTTTTTATTCTGTTGCTGTAATAATTAAGGTAAAGTAAATTTTTAGGTATCTTCAGTACAGTCTGCCTTTAGTTTGAATGAATGCGAGAGGATTAAATTGTGACAACACAAACACATAGTTAGTAGATTGACAAAAGAAGACTATTTTGGAATGCAAATAAACAATTGAATTGAATTGAATTATTACTAAAATACGTAATTAAATGAACTAGCTTTAAATTTAATCTGTATAACTGATAACGTCGGTGGAAAGGTTAGGATTACTTACATTATTTTTCACACCCAGAACTTTGTGTTTAAAAGTCAAACCTTTCGTTAGTTTCTTAAAAATGTCGTAAGCATCCATTTTAATAACATTTATTTAGATTTTCTCTGTAATAAACTATAAACAAAACAATAGCTACACGTGAGAATATTTATAATAAAGTTTATTTATTTAGTGATGCCGTGATGCGCTGATATCCGATCTTTTCAAACATCGGATTGTGGGCATACGATGCTATCGATTTTTGAATCTACGATTAGAACTGCAGATCGATTCAACTCTACAAATACTGAATCGTAGTCAAATGTAGGTAAGTAATTATGTATGTTATTATTGGGCGGTCAATCAAAGTATTATCTGATACGAGAAATTTTGTTTAGTCATCTTACATTAAATGTAATTAGCTCTACGTTTTATGTCAGTTGTATCGACTTCTGTACCCCTAATACGAGTTTCAATAGTTTACTAAAAGTTGATTCATTTAAGTTTTCCTTTTCTCCCTTTTCTCCCATAGATTTCTGTGCAGCGCCCCCCTAGCGAACACGTTAATAAACTAAAAACGGCATCGGCAGTACAAATGGTTTCGCGCGTATTCACGTATTGGAAAACTCGTACTAGGGGTACATTACACTCAGAATGGCTCTTTTCGTCTAGTGATTTAATACTATTTTCAGTTATTATTATGCCTGTATACTCACGTGGGAAACAGTCCACAGTCTTAGTACTGAGAGATAATATACCTGTTCGAATAATAATTAAATATTGAACAACAACTTGAATTAATTTTGAATCAAATTTTCCATGTTTATCAATGTTCACCGATTTTATTTGATTCGTCTTAACGGAAGACGAGATCTTTTGATCATAGCATTTCACGATAGTATTTAAGGCAATCGCTCATCACTAGTTGAAAATAACGCCATGACAATGACATTTCTGACATTTGTTTGAATGACTTGACATTGATAGCTGGAAGGGACATAACAGTTTTTTTCACTTACTTGAATTATTGCGTTTCACGTATTTAGCCACTCACATTAAATATCTAAATCGCAGCGCTCAGAACGAGAGCGTGCGTGACACAAGCGCGCGACTTGTTGCGAAACGCGTATAGATGCAGTAATAATAATATTTAAACCGATGTGCTGATATGTTACATATTATTTGTAGTACTTTTCGTTGCTTCAAGGTCGAATGTGATATTTGGGATTTTTATCTCAGAAAGTCTATTTAATTTTTGGGGAATTTAAAGAGTTTTTCCTAACTTCTCATGCAAACAATATTTTTTGAATAGAGGCACAGTATTCGCCCTATTACATAGGTCAAGTCTTTGAATAGAGGTTATGCCGCATTGATCGCCTTTATTTTTGTATTAAAACCTTAGATGATGACGAAAACACTTATGGATGATAATCACTTATATTAGGTAGGTACTAATTATGTTATACGGTCTTGATTAATCCTAAAGGCCTATTCAAACCGACGCGCGACGCGGTATTTCTCTACCATCCGCGTTATTCGCCGGCTAGGGCGGAACTTACCATCTAGGTACGAGATATTTTTCGCTTGAGGCACCTAGGCGGAACAAGTTCCGCGGTCATGCGCATTACTAATACCTACTGTGACATATGTACAGGATTTTAGTTATACTGGATAACTAAAATCCTTTTATTGTAAATCAGAAAATTGCTGCATAACTATAGAAATATTAACGGTTACTATACTTGCCTAAAGTAGAGGGTGTTTTTTTTAAATCAGTGGCAAACAAGCAGGTAGCCCAGCTGATAGTAAGTGGTCACCACCGCCTATGGGCATCTGTAACACCGAGGGCATTGCCGGTGCGTTGTCTACCCTTAGAGAGGCCTCTTTTTACACTTTTCTTGAAGTATAGATATAGAGTATAGTGAAAAAGTTCGTAACTTGGTAGCTATGAATTGCTCTACGAGAGGTCTAGGCTTTTACTACACAATCAATTAAAAAACAGTTTCATTGTTCATATTTTAATATAGGAATAGGCATGATGACAAAATTTTTTTTTGCATAAATTAAAAATATTCCTCAAAAGATAAACATTTGTGAAAACAAAAATAAAATATCTCAAAAAACGACAATGTTACAAGCATTTTAAAAACCGGAATAGAAAGATAGCTCAAACAGCCAGTGACAGTCAGAGCAATGTCGTCATAGTACCTTATTACTAAGCTGTGGTAGCTTTACATACAATCTCTTTGGCATGTGACGTCACCAGTGGATTTTTTATAGTAACCGTGGAGGCGCTCTGTTTCGCGAGAAAGGGACAGGATATGCCTCCTATAGAAACTTTAAAAGCTTATTACTCCGTGATTTATTAACCGATTTTTAAGTAAAATTTTTTCAGTTAATGCATTCATTTTTAATCTTCTTTATGAAAGTATTATTTAGTTGTTCATTTTTAATAGTAGTCATCATGCCTATTGTTACAATTTTAACATTAACAATGTTTAGATGTTTTGATGATTAGTTATTACCATAGTATAGTATGTAGCGCAAAATGCGTGGCATGATGGCAACGAGCAACGAGAGCTCTACGATTTGTTACACAAGGTGAAGCAAGTCTGAAGCCTGAAGACGTCCACTGCTGCACACAGGCCTCCCCCACAGACCGCCCCTTCGAGCGGCTGCTCGCATCCTGCATCCATCGGATTCCCTCAGTTTTCACCAGATTGTCGGTCCACCTAGTGGGGGGCCAGCCTACGCAGCGTCTTCCGGTTCGCACTTAAAATATTATTTTTATACCTCCCTATAGCAATTAATGTATAATAGTTCGTAGTTGCTACGACCTACGAGAGCTCTACGATTTTAGAATACAAGTTGAAACAACGATCTTGCATATCAAACACAATTCAATTAACCGGGCAACTGTGATTCGGACTTGTGCACAAAGGGTTCCATAATATAAAAACAAGCAAAAAAACACTTTTGTGGTATGGGAGCCCCCTTAAATATTTATTTTATTCTATGTACTGGTATTTGTTGCTATAGCGGCAACAGAAATACATCATCTGTGAAAATGTCAACTAATTATCACGGTTCATGAGATACAGCCTGTGTTAGGAATTATAAGGTATTTAGATTCAGCCTACATACCTACCCATAAAATACAGATAATAATATATACTAATCAATACTTAAGTAGATAAATCAATAGTTTTAGATGTGAAAGCCTAATATTACATAGATATAGATACAATTAGCTATTTTAGAAGGAATATGTAAGATGCCTATAGCTAGGTATACGCGCTAACCATCATACAGTCCACTGTTACTTAATTCTTCAGTTGCTATTAAACACCCGCTACCACCGCACGCTCGCCTATCATTTCCCCATCTTCCCGTACGACATTGAACCTTATTAGGGCCACCAGCCTGCATGATGATAGACGGACAGACAGACAAACAGAGAGACAGACAGATAGATCGACAGACCGGTATAATAAGTAGTTATTTTATTAATTATTTGTGCCCTGGTTCTTATATTAAAATACGATCTGAATTAATACAGAAACCTATTATTTCGTTTCTTACATTTTGTTTGTTAAAGAGATAATTTATTGCTATTAATCTGCTATATAATTAATTTATAATTTATTTGTTATTGACCAGGAAGTTTGAAATCTCAACCATTCTTTATTTATTTATATAATTTATTTATTGTTACTATGCTCGGTGTTTCCCTGCGAGATAAGATCCGAAATGAGGAGATCAGCAGGAGAACTAAATTGACCGATATAGCTCTTAGGATTAGCAAGTTGAAATGGCAATGGGTAGGCCACTGAAAACAAATGGGGAAGAAAAGTTCGATCTCGAGTAGCGACCACGATCCGGAAGACGCAGCGTAGGCCGGCCCCCCACTAGGTGGACCGACTTCTGATCCGATAGATGCAGGAAGCGAGCAGCCGCTCTAAGTGGCGCTCCCTGAGGGAGGCTTATGTTCAGCAGTGGACGTCTTCAGGCTGTTAATGATGATTATATTTATAATATATCCTAAAGAAAATGGGAAAAGTTATGGGTAAAGGATTTGGTTAAATAAAATCACACGTCATCAATGGAATCACCGCGAGTTTATTTTTATATTTTTATTACATTAACCGTTGTTCGCTTGAGAATCAAATATCAACGCTGATATTGAACATAAACTGTTAAAACAAATTACGAAAGTCAGATTCAAAGATACTTATAGTACTAAGTTATTTCCGACTATTGATATGTACCTACCATTTTTTTTACCTCACCCGAATTGATTCCTTAAATTTTAATTTATCAACAACACCGAAACAAGTAAAGACGCGGCTGCTTCAACGATCACTGGAAACATTATTAATTAAAGATTACAAGTTAGTTAAAAACAATATTACCTATAGAAGTTTACCTGTCTGTAATCAGAAAACAGTTACAATAAGGTTTTCAATTGAGTTAAATCTTAAACTCGCGACTCGATATCATCGTTATTCTATTATCTCAAATGTAATTCCAGGGGTTAATATTATTAGTGAAAAATATAATTGACTCTAATAAAATGATTTCTGTTTAATCATTTGTAGATGCTTAATCCATAAATTCGGCCTAGGTTATTTTTATTATTATTTACCGTTATTCATTAAAATCAATAAGATATTTATAAATGGAATATAATCAAAGCCTTGATGGAAAATCACACTAAGAAAAATACTCCATGGTACGTATTGATTTCACATTACTCTTTGTGCCTAGTTTAGCTAGGACAGACCGCACAGATGGTCCCAGTGATCGCGGAAGCAAGCCAATTCCCCCGATCCATACAACCTACAACAATAGTACTTTAAGTGTCTTCACCGACTGCAAGGTTCTTACAACAAGTATCCGAAGAAGCCTACGGGTCCGCTCACGACCCCTCCACACCTTATCTTACTCGATCATATACAATACTATGAAACATCTTCTTTGTACATTCCCCACGGACCCAACCCGACCTTTAAAAGTATAACAAAACTCTTCAACTAAATGTATTTTAATAACACATTGTTTTTTCTTTCTTTGATCAACGATGGCAAACTATAACTTTTATAATAACACAATATTAGTTTAGGCTTAATAAATCCGGCCAACTGTACCCACCCTCGACACGAATGCATCTAAAATTACCCTTAATTTAATAAATTATTAATTTAGTTTCTGATTAAATTTTAACTATTCGACAGTTGGTACAGTTGGCGTTCGCTTAAAAGAAAAAAGAAAAAAAATCGATGCTAATAAAACGCAGATCGTGCATACATTAAATTACCAAAAAGAAAAAATCTAATCCTAAAGTGTGTCAGCAAAAATATAAGTGCAGTAAAATAAGAATTGTCACTTAATTAACTTTGACAATAATAAATTGTATTTTCGTAAAAAAATATTTCTGTGTATAAAATGTGTCACCCAAGCATAACGAGCTGTAGGCGGTGCAACTCCGGCGAGGACGCAGGCAGGAGACGATTCTAATTGCAATTAGTGCCGAGTGATTGCTCATTATTTATTGTACAATAATAGGAACAACCTTTGCGTTGAAAACTGTGAAGCGAGCTTATCCCAGCACTCAAACGCTGAGCTCGCGCCAAAAAACTTTCGCCCAAACTATCCAAACATATTTTCCAACGAACGCTCTCGACGAAATTGCACCGTCACCTTATTTCTGTAGATAAAAGTTATTACTAGAATATAACTGTCAGTATATTGTAAGTCGAAGTGTATATTGTAAATAATTTTTATTTATGAACTGTAAAGACGGGTTCAACGAGAATTGCTCGACGGAAGATCGGACTAATCAACTACTTAGTATAATACTTATTATTTGTCGTAAGTGCACTTTGAGTTACGGAACTATGTTAATAGTTACGGTAAAAGTAGCAGATTTTTATCCTAACAAGTTATTCCTCATATTTCCAGGACTAGATTTCGAGAGGCATAACAAAGATTAAAAGTAATGATAACAATCGAGAATGAGATTTTTGAGAAAAAAAAAACTATTAAAACCTGCTTTACGGATACTTATAGCGTTAATACATACAACTATTATAGTTACTGAGGTACTATGGCAGATTGGGAACTATTGCTATTATCTGTCTATTAATTATATTAAGTGGAAGATACTGATATACATATTAAAGCTATAGACTTAAGAATACATCGACCCATTACTTATATCACTATCGGTATTCCCCATTTTCTCAAATATGCTTGGTAATGTCACAGCCAAGTATTATCAAATAAAAATATGCCTAAACTTAGTATGAGGCTCAACTCGACGTGAATCAATAACAATAAATTAAAAATGCGATCGATTTATTCTTAATAACGACGTCGTCTCTTCCCATCGAGCAAGTTTTAAATTATTTAAGATAAATAACTATTGTAGGTACCGGTATCGATTGTAATTTAATAAATTTGTAATTGTAATTACAATTTTATCAAATTACAAAAGTTTAACTATTGCATTTTCTTATGGATGGATCAACAAAAATATTGTATGTATTGCGATATACTATTCAACAACTGTTATAATCTTGTTTGACATTTACAATATAATAATTAGATAAAAATATAAAATTATACTTATTGTGTTGACACATTCTATTTTAGCATTTATAAATACATAGGCACGATCCAGTCGCTCGTACAGTCGCTGGACCGATCAGTTGCTATATTAATTATAATACGTTAAAAATAAATCATTATTGGAGGTAATACTTAAAATTATTGGAGGTAATACTTATATTATAAAAGCATAAATTCTTATAAACAGATTTTTGTGAAATAGTTTGTGAACATGATTTTAATCAGGTGAGAAGTTTGTATATTTATTACCGCATTTATTTTTAATTTATTTTACACCTATCCGTTACAAAAATAGTTTTTGAAACGTCCTCAATGTAAAACCGTTATATATTTAAGCGATATGATGAGTTTTGTATAATATTGGCAGTATTTTAGACGAAACTTGACGTTTGCAAAATAAGGGTTTAATATAAAATACTTTAAAATGACTATAGGTGATATAAGGCGGGATTTGAAAACTGAGATGATATTATTTAGTATTATTATAACTCCTACGTAAAGCTTCAGTATAAGAGAGCTAAAACATCGGAAGTGGCGTAGGTACAGTATATAAGTACCACCCTCTCGCAAATACTGACTTCCACCGTCAGAATAAAATGACAAAAAGAACAGTTTGTGCACTAACTTTGAGACTGAGTATAAATAAATATTTCCCACCACCGTATCGTCATTTTAAAGTACGGAACCTTATTTATTTACCTAGAGTAGGCTATTGATAAAGTTGTACTGTTTAGAAGGCATTCCGTTGCTGATTAAATTGTGCATTACACTACATATAACACAGTCGGTTTTATTCATTACTCCTTTATAAACTTAACGTACCTACTCGTAATTAACTGGCGAAGAAGCGAAAATTATATTGCAATTCAAAGGGGCATTAAATTATAATTTATATTAAAGAAATTCTCACTTTAACCTTACTATTTAAAAATGCAGTATTTTGGTATACATTGCAAAATATATAACTTTCTTAATCGTTCCGCTGCGATTCGTTTTGTGTGTCCCGTTTTAGATTTTGAATTTTCACGCTGCGATAATTTTGAATATTTTGCCGACACATACCCAAACTTAACATAATATATCTAATCGATACGAGCTAATAACAATCACCAACGGCTGTCTCCAAAATCATTGATGTATTACGCAGCTATAAACTGAGATCATAAATTTAGAACTATAAATATGCCAAACCATAAAACAAAACATGGTGGGAAATGAATCCGAAAGACAACGAAGCAACCAACAATTAGCTATACAGCCGAACCAATAGGAAATAATTGCACAGCGAAAACAATAAACACAAACATTAAACGTTATGAAGACTAAGTCTAAGTTTCACTATCAATAAATCCATTAGTAGAATATATAAAAATCCTTTCCATTAATGATTTTATCTATTCGCTATTTAGTTAATAATATCACGAGGCTCTTGTCGCGAACGGCGCCACGATAATTCAATATGTGTGTTGTATTCTAACTTATAATATTTACAATTCAAACTACCCGCTTGCCTTCTTTCCCTAAGCTCCAGCTAACAATGCTACTGATGTATCCGAACTGTTTCTACTGTAACACAAATCTACTAAACAGCCTGTAACATTTTAATAAAAATTAAAAAACAAAAATAATATTACTGAGGTACTAGCATAACGGAGGTATTCGCGTTGTAACCAGATTTGCAATATTCATTAAATATCATATAACTTCTATTTCACTATAACGCAACCCGTTGTTAGTTAAATAAATTCATATTGTATATGAGGAGAAAGTTATTAAAACTTATCTATTACCAAATAAAATCCCATTGAATTGTAAGTTGATATCACAAAGTATACATAAATATCCCGAAAAAGAACAAAAATAAACGATAAAAGATGTTACATTATGATCCTTAACCATATTACTAACATTAAAAAAATAAATGCAACGTAAATCGTTCTTCTGTAAATTGCATTGTTGTTATGTCGATAATCAAAGTTATTATTGGATTTGCATCGATTTGATTTATGTTATTCCGACTGTTAAATGTTTCAAAAACAGTTATCACTTAAAGCGATTGTTTATTGATATGTTCCAGTTGTTGGTTTTTATATTTTTAATTTGGATATGGCACAACATTAAATTTTAGTTGCATGTATATTAAATTCACTTGTTTTATACGTTATATAAAGATACTGATATTAAATGCAATTACTATCTCCGTTTCAATTCTCTTTGGCTTTGTGAAATATCACGGTGTTAAAATACTTTAATTTGCGTGTTTTTTTTAATGAGATAGGTATTAAATTGCGATATGTTGGGCTAAGACCTCCTCGGCAGGCGGTGCCTGTAGCTGAGCTGATGGTGGACGATGACCCTAAATAGATATGTCATATTTCTCACGATGAAACGGTTCCCAAGCAATTACCTACAAAATAAGTAAATAAAATATTTTTTACAATCTGCAGCCATCTTATGGTTATTACTAAGATTTTTTGAGAATAATTAATATAATAATAATCTAATAAATTTTCAATAACGAGACGTCCGCTACGTTGGTCGACATTAAATTAAGAACCACTATACACTCATAGAGAGAAATCCGAAAATGGATACAGGTTAAATATAATTCTATCGATGAATACCTAATTCTACTTATTTTTATACAGAAGAAATGATTATATTTTTGTTTCATGATTTGAAATCATGCACACGTATACGATCGTCGAACCGCTTTTCGAAGACCCACGCTAAGGCTATCCAGCGTCTCTATTCCCTACAACTTCGCTCACTCATAACCCTGTATTCTGGGAATTCTTCAATCAAAATCTGGCAACATTACAGCATTATCCCTTTTCGAAACGTCACATCGCATATTACCGCTGTTCGTTCGTCGGTCGATCTCTGTCCTCCTCCTCTCGTACTACCACTGTCTCTGTCCTGACGCATTCTTTCATGGTATGAAGACGAACGAAGGCACGGCTACTTATACACAGATTATAATCATTATCATTAATTATTGAAGCCAACGCACATAGAATAGATATTGTTCAATTAGACGTTAAATTTTGTACTTTCGAAATCAGATTCTAAGAAGTCTTTAATTTTTTACTCAACATCAACATTTTTCCATTAATCTAAAAATTTTGGTAAATTATTTCCTAAATAATCTGATTCAATTCATTAATTTAGATTTGGCGTTCCGAAAAAGTTTCTTTAAAAAATATTTTCTTTTCTAAAATTACTGTTTAAAATTTGTACGTTTCTCATTTGTACAGTTACCGAATCTAATTTGACACTAGACAATTATCGAAAAGTGATTTTACAAAATGTATCTCCTTTAAAATACAGTTGGCATATATTTGGCAGTACTAGAAATATTATAATACTTTAGTATTGCTCTGAATTACATTGTCATCTTGAACACTGCTCGATCATTTTCACTAGAAAACGTCTACAACACGCGTTACTATATTAAGTCACGAAGCGAAGTCCGATCCGAAGCGTACACTAGCGGCCTCTACCGGCCGCGTGCGACAATACTGCATGTAACTTTAACCTAACGTCAATATTTTACTAAATATAATACGATTAACCATTAAATGCGGCGCATCCGGCATTGTTTTGGCATTGTCCGTTATATTGCACATGTGGGCTAGGCGCGGGCCAGCCGCGGGAGGTTCAGGCCGTGGGCTGAGGTCATTGCAGGCCGGGCGGCATCTGCGCGCCGTGCTCGGCCGCGCCCAGGTCGAACAGGTGGTGCGGCGCCGGCGCCAGCGCGCTGTGCAGCGCGGACGTCTTCAGCAGCCGCTTGAGCATGCCGCTCGAGCCGCGGTGCTGCAGGCTCTTGTGCGTCGTCAGCGAATTCTTGGTGCGGTACCTCCGGTGGCAGAACTCACACACGTACAGCGTGTCCGACTGCTCGTGCTTGTCCTGGAAGTGCCGCTTCAGCGAGTAATAGCAGGAGAAGGTCCGGCGGCAGTAAGGACACTCCTGCGGCTCGTTGATCCCGCCGGCGGTAGGCGGCGGCATGCGCAGCGGCGGCGCGGCTGAAACACGACACCGCGCGCTTTACTACACCACCCTGCGGTCACTCAACTGGCAACACCCGTCCGTCCGCATCTCGCTACTTGGTGGGGTAAAGCGCTGTTAGTGGCAACACGTGGAAACTGTTTAGAATGATTCTGTCATCTGAATGCGTTATTAATTGAAAGTTAAGAGCTCGGAGATATATTAGGCACATGTATGAGGTTATAGTTATAATAAATTATAATACTATAATAATGCACTGTACACATCGACTAACTACACAGTAATCACGAGATTTTATTATCAAAATTTAAGGAAATCATTTCAACCACAATGACACAGAAACACGTGATAACAAAAATGATAGAAGCATGCTCCAAGCAACACAACAACGTCAAAACTGCGAAACCCGCGGGGGAGGGGCCTTGGCTCGGGAGTATAATAATAAACAAAATTCAACAGAAAATTTTCTAAAAAACAAAAGGGAAACAATAGAAACGTAAAGTGAAAAAAGGACCCTTAACCTAATCTTACGTGTAATCAGGATAAATTCATGTTAATGAGAGTTAGCTGGTTATCCCTAGTGTTCGTTGTTCTAGAAGCGGTTCTAACCTTTGTGAATGGTGGTAAGGACTGCGGGCGAATGGTTGGCCTCGTGTTGGTTCTCTTTGCTAGACGAGCACTGCCGCACGCCGCGCCAACTCCGCCCAAGTAGTCACTAAAAAAACCGGATTTGATCCGTCTCCCCTGGCCTCGACTTGTGGTAGGTGTATATGTGCGTCATCAGGGAGTTCCTCGAACAGTATACCCTTTCGCATATCGTGCATCTGTACTCCTCCTGCCTCTCGGCGTGCTTGTCAGCGATATGCCGCTTCAACGAGGCCTTGGAGCACAGAACCTTCCCGCATAGTGAACACGAGAATAACTTTTTACCTGGAAACAGATTAAAAAACAAAAAAACAAATGTGGGGTTCTGCCCCGTACGCGTCAAAATAAAATAATTCATCTACCACCTAACTCGGGAAATTTATCCAGTATGGCAAATCTTGGAATTAAATGGCTAAGTTTAAAGTTTAAAAATCAAAAAATTAAAAGTGAAAAATTAAAAAATAATAAAACAAAAGTGTAAATGAAAAAAAGAATAAAATTAGAGAATGATGGCGAAGCTACAGTGGCCGATGAAGTGGGTGTTACGGAACAAACGACATGCAGAGGCGGGAAATAAATATTAGGCAGAATAACTTAATGTGCGAAGCTCGGAAATCAGGAAAAACAGTGCACTTTTCAGTTTCAACTTCTCGATAAAAAGCATTTAAATAAGAAAGACGAAAAAATAAGTTATAAGTCGGAGAGGCTATATAATAAAACTGACAATATTTTTGTATATTTCTTTTATTAAAAACGCCATTATCATCAATATTAGGATTTATGAAGTTCTGTTTAACGATTACAAATTACATTTTATGAGTAGTTACTTCAATTATTTTTAGTTAAAAGTAAAGAAGAAAAAAATAACTATTTTACGGATATAATAATAATAATATAGTGATGTGAATTATTATAATAGATATAATAGAGGTGCAGCCCATTATTATACGATACTTATAATGATAAATATTACTGGCGAGTTCGAAAACACTGTGTGCTTAGACAAATATTTTCAGATATAATGGAAGACGACAAAACTAACACTGTACAATATTTTGGCACAGTCAGTGATCAGTAAACCTCGTAATGGACTGCATTACAATGCCAATCATCAACAAAAACAAGATCGTGGATAGAATAATAATTTAAAGAAAATAATAATATAAAATTTCAATACAACAACCAATAAATTAATTTAGATTCCTTATAAAATAAGTAAAAATGCCAACAAGAAGTATACGAACACATGGGATAAAGTCGACGCTTGTGAAATTAAATCACTTAACACGTTAGAAAGATAAAAACATAAACAGGTCACAGAAACAGTCTTAATCTTGCTAAAGTCCTAACTAGTGTAGTTTGACAGGGATGTGTCCTGCGCCCTGGACACGGCGTGTCGCCCTTGCAGCCCACGGGCCGCCCCCGAGGGTTCGGCCCCATGAGATCCATTTACTTAACCAACCGAAGATCATCGAATCACATTAATTTCGAGTTCATAATACCAAAATTAATCACGCTTTTGACTTTCGCCTTCTGTGCGATTGTTATTGTTCCATAAGTCATCAATAATTTAGTAAATAACGTACAATTTTTATCTATATAATACGCCTAATAGTGTACACTCAAACGCGTCTTACCCTAGTCAGTCTATAGCGCTTATTAATTTGGCAATTTTTTTCCAAACGGAGACAAATTTTTCTCTAAATAAATTCATAATTTTTCTAGTGCTACCCGCGTAGCCAAGTGATTAACCGTACTGCCTTTGCAGCACATCCCTGTAATAGTAAATTAAACATGCATAGATGCTATTAACTATATGAATTCAGATAAACCTTAACTCTAGTTAGTTAACTAACTTAATTCCCAAACCCAAATTAACAAGAAAAAACTAACACTAAAACTACAAGATAAAAAACAACAATCCTGCGTTTCACGTCGAAACATTGCAACTTTATGCAAATAAAAACTTAACATTTCCCTCACAAACGGAATGTTGCGAATTTTTCAAAAATTTAGATTCCTTTCGAATTTTTCGTATCCTTATGTTTTCCTAACTTCATTCCAAATTAGCACCAAATCACGAGTCTTCCAATTCGACAAAACTATCATAATAAAGCTTACTATTAAGGACTACTTGGAGCCTGAACGCGATTTCCGTTATTTTATCGAAATAATTTTTATTATTCCAGCAGCCATTACTTATCCTTTACAGTTTTAGAAAAAAATTACCATTGCGTAATCTGAGATTATTTGTATTATTTTGGCAAGAAATCCAGATCGTCTTAAATATGTTTAACAATAAATTCAGCCTCTATACGGCCTAACCTACCCGTTATAAGCTCCAGTGCTTCTAGCTTTGCAACCCGGTAAAGTAATCGGATGTTTAACAAATAATCTGGGTCCTTACCACAAACTTACCAATACCACCATGGCTCGTGACAGTAATGCTGCAAGGTTACAATAATACTGTTCGAACTCGTACCATTAACTTATAAAGCATTCCTGCGAGAAAACGAGACGTCTACATTTTTATATAGTGTTAACACTGACGCACGTCGGTGTCAACATGATGTATATGAGAGAACGATTTAACGTGACGTCATCAAAACTGCTCTGCGTCAACAGCATTACAGTATACTTACTTTTATGTCATTTTTCAAAGTATGTTTGAAGTAATAATACTATAAGAGGTTGTGGTAGGCTCCCTGATCCCTATAGCCTCGCAGAAATCGCATTCAGGTGCCAATTATAAGTCGGGTCCTAACTAAACAAATTGTAATGGCTAAGCGTTTACATAACTAGCAATAACAACAGAA
Organism: Ennomos erosarius; assembly: GCA_963580505.1. Classification (NCBI taxonomy): domain Eukaryota; kingdom Metazoa; phylum Arthropoda; class Insecta; order Lepidoptera; family Geometridae; genus Ennomos; species Ennomos erosarius. The sequence goes on from OY756989.1 coordinate 863,735, forward strand.
TCTTAACATAGGTATAGCATTATTTAAGAAGCCTCTCAGTTGTTATGTAAAGCGTCATTATACGCGTAAGGCGTGTTCCGAACACTACCTTAAAACACTTCTCTGTAGAAGTTACGCATTATAAAATGTCTTTTTAGAACACAATAATAAAATTGTATAAAGCAGGCACTAATTACATTAAATTGTATATAGTTTACAATAAATTATTTTAACATTTACACTCGATACTTACGCTATCCGTAACTGTATAACAGTATTAATATAAAGTCGAATATGTGTGATGTACGAATTAACTAGATAAGTAAACATCCATGACACAATAAAACTCTAAGATTTTAGCTACTGGGCATAGTTTTGTGGGTTATAATAGCACAAATTATAATTAAAAATATGTAAATGTTGCCTAAAAGTAGATGCCTTATTTTTTCATTAGTTGTTATTGATTTAAGGAGCCTTATTTGTTTTTATTTGTAAAACAAGTGCTATGATAACACACTTTGACACTAAATTCATATGTTTTATGTATTTCATTTCTACTGTTTTACTAATTTATATTAGGTAGATATAACTGTCATCTTAGCATCAGATTACTGTAAACTACTATATTATTACTTCATGGCAAGCAAAATATCGTTAATACGACGAATACGAAATGTTTATAGTTTCACACTGTTGAAATTTAGGAACATTAAACACTGAGAAGTATTAAAATTTAACTCTATTACCTAATATGTATCTATGTGTATATTAATGTGTTATTTAATTACAATAATTGTACAAAGAAATACCAACAAATAATGTAAGGTGTAGGTAAATGTACAAAATAATATTAAATAGGTACACTATAAGCATAGACATATATATTAAGGACAGGTTTAATGACAGGTTAAAACGTCGCTTCAAAGTGGGAGCCAATTTCACAGATTGGCATCCACTAGCGCTCAGTCTGTGATGGAAGTTAAACGGCATCGGTCGAATGTCACAAACAAAATATGCCAAGTTGTATTGTGGAGGGTTGCACAATCTATACTCAAAAGTGCAGTAAAAAGAAAGACCAAGTTTCTTACCTCAAGTAATTCAGTATTTTCAATAGTACACTCTGTTTTGTAACAAAATAATTGAATTTATATTTGGAATAATCATTGTAAACATAAACATTGAATAAAATGTTCCTTCGGGCATATCCTGATATATAAATCTATGACTATAAGTGAAATATTGTTGCAAAAACCAAATAAGGCTCAACGAAATAATAATGATTATAATTAATGGAAACGAACACAAAGTTGAAATAAAACTAATGATTGAAAAAACATCTAACTAAATAATAATAATAATAAAATTAAAAATAGCCATTTCTTTTTTGTTATGATGGCACCTTGCGATTCACTTTGCAAAAGCATTCATGTGCATTATTTTTATAATAAATAATCAAGAAAAAGAAATAAACTGTAAAATAAAGAGTCAATAGAAAAAAAGAAATAAAAACAGTCGACTCTCGAAAAAATTGTGATGTGTGTATGTGTATTGTACTACTTGTGTATGTGTATCTACTACCTGCGGTTGTGATTACAATAGCTCACGATTGAGTATAAAGTCCAGTTTCAGTATTTTTGTAATAATCCGGTATATTTTTTCTATGAAGTGCTTCTGCGGGTATTATCTTAAGGAAACGAAATCCATATTTTCCCTCATCTATTGGTGCTATGTCTTGAACGTGTCAGTCTTAAATTCAAAGAACAAAACACTAAACAACATAACGATTCAGTTTGAAAGCCTCATAAGCCAATTATATAATTGTGTATATAAATTTAATATTTTTATATATTTTTTAGTAATCTCGTATAAATATCTAAAATTGAGATCATGCAGATATAAATTACAGAAATAAATAAATTGCCGAAAAATGAACACAAAATTGAAAACAATATGCCTCTTTCGTTACTTACTCGAACACCGTTCCTTTTATATAATTTAAGCCTAATATATAAATTTACAGCACCAAGATTTTTCATCTTTCTCAAAATATTAATTTTTCTCTTCGCCTTATTGTCGCACATTTAACATAGTTACAAAATTCAGGAATAATTATTACCGCAGTATTGCACCCGAGAGCTCGCCCGACCGCGACGCACGCGGCGTCGGGCGGGCGGCGCTCTTCTTCACTCATGGAATGTCTACTCGTATAGATTTCGTAAATCCGTCCGCGGTGTTAGTCGGAGTCGGGAACAACCTAGGATCGTACAAGTTCAAGGACCGCACGAATAAAATATCATGAAACACGTAAACATAAAATAAATCAACGAATCTCCCCCCGGAGATGTAAAAGGGAAACGCAGCCGCGGTCGCCGGCTAGACGTTGAAGTGGTCCTTGAACTTGTAGAAGTCGAGGGCGGGGGGCGCGGCGAGGTGCGGCGGTGGTGGCAGCGGCGGCGGCAGCTTGGTGTCGTGCGAGAGGTTCTGCGGCTGCGCCTGCGGCGGCAGCGCGCGCTGGCGGCGGTGGTAGATGGACTTGTGGTTGTTGAGCGAGTTGAGCGTGCGGAACACCTTGTGGCAGAGCGTGCAGCGCGCCGAGTGCAGCGGCTGCAGGTGCTGCTGCTCCGTGTGCCGCTTGAGCGTGAGCCGCGTGGACAGCAGCTTGCCGCACACCTCGCAGCGGTGCCCCGCGCCCAGCGGGCCCACTGCGCCACACATAACAACCAACATTAGCGCATTAGTCAACCGCGCGCGGCGTCCGACCTCGCATCCAACACCACTGCATCCGCAGGTCCCGTTATGAAGGAACCAATTGGCACGATGCGTACCACTGCGCGGCTGTCGTCAACTATTTTACGGGCTTGTAGAGGCAATCAACGTGTTTCTAACTCGAATTTGACTAATGCGCTTTGATTCGAAAACGTTGGTGGTTATGTGTGTACCGATCGTGGATGTCCCAATTGGTTCCAGGTAGGTGAGCCGTGCGAGCGTAGCCCGCGGCCGAGCGCGGGCGGGCGGGCGGCCTACGCTCGCACGGCAAGCGTTAGTATTACCTCGGTCGTTAGATATATAGATACATATAGAGATATAGGTACTTAAAGTTCGGCGATGCGCATGCACAACTATGCTATGTACAAGTGTTAGGAACATATCGCGTTTCACATATCGTTTAAACTTAACAGACTTCTAGGGGCAAGAGTATGGCGTGTTTAGGTGGCTATATTAGATGGCAGCTCGAATCTTCTTAGAATGGCAACGTGTTCGCACGGGCACGGGTGGGTGAGGGTGACGTCAGTTGACGGGGAAGTAAGGGCCGGGCGCGGGCGGCGGCGCCGGCGGCTGCTTGCGGTGGTAGATGGACTTGTGGTTGCGGAGGCTGTTGAGGCTGGAGTACACCCGGCGGCATATGTTACAGACGGGCTCGCGCGACGGGCGCATGTGTACGTTCTGAATGTGCCGTTTGAGCCGCGTGAGCGAGGACAGGCTCTTGTTACACGGGTCGCATCTGTAATCTTCTTGGGGGGTGCGGGCGCCACCTGGTCACAACACAAGCAGTTAGCCCTCGAAGCTGCGATCGTTTAATGCACTCCGTGTCGTAGTCAAGCACCGCCACCCCCCTGGTGAGCCGCCGCAGCGCGGATGCGAAGCGGTATTAGTATACGCCTAGGTTCGACTTAGTTAAGCTGAGCGATGATTATGATGGGCAAACGCTTGTTTTCATAACACGCGGTGAGACAAGGCCGCGCTCGTTTCGAATTTCTCTCGAACAAAGCGTTACTCGCTCAATGAATTAATTGAAACTCGATTAATATTTTCAAGAAACCGACACCACTTTACCATTGCTAAAATTCCATTGTCCAGTGCTACGTCCCGGTTATTTTTACATGTTATGCTTCGTTTCTCATCGGATGTCATTCGATAGTATTTAGAAATATAATGAATCATGAGATCCGCTACGCTCCGCAAAGTCAAATAAACTGTCGGCGCTCTTTCCAAGTTTTTATTGAGTTATGATTGTTTTTCTCGGAAGTCGATTTGTAAACTCTTGACATAGGTAATTTTGATGTTGTTTGTTTTTTTTGGTATTTTTTTTGTATAATTTGACAGCCAATTGGTTACAAAACACAATTCGGTAAAACATTGTTTTTATAAACGTTCGGATGTTGGAGTAAAACAAAAATGAGAATTTAAGAAAAAAATAATGCAAATAGAAAATTAAGAACATAAACCTGATACATGGGAGTGAGGGGTTCCTAGCACACATGTTTTCAACCACAACTAAACAAGCTAGCATCTTCCTTGTATAGTATACATTAAACTATGTTACAATACAATAACATGCACGCCACATTGCGCTTTGGTTCAATGATCAACAGTTCCCATTCGATTACAGAATGGACAAAACACCAGACAAAGCAAAATGAAAAATATTTGCCTATTTCCGTTCTCATCGAACCATAACACAAAAAGCTAACATTAATTTAGATACAGAACACAGAGCACAAAATGAACATATACAGAGGTTAGGAGGATATATACTTTATAATATATACATAATAATAAATATATGTCACGTGATAATTGCCTCATACATTTTGTAAAATATAAAACCTAATAATGATATATAAACCTAATAATGACAGAGCAGAGAGGAAGCGGTGATGGTGGCATACGACAGACAGTGCATTAAAAATATCGTTGGTTCAATATGTAGGTAATGCATAAAATAAACTTGTTGCTAAACAAGCTGACACTCACCTTGGGATGTGCTTGCTAATCCGTCCGGGTTCAAAGGGCTCTGCAGACCTGGGAACAAACGCAGCTCTTTGAGCGAACGTTCACAAACCCGTTCAATAGTCTCAACAATGTCTTAAAAAATAAAACAATATAAACATCACATCTAAGTAATAATAAAACACATAATACGTACGCCAATCTTATAAGTTAAATCACTGGCAAAGATTGAGCTTGCTTGTAAAATCGATATAAGCTTTATCTGTTACTTTACTAAGCACATTTAGTTTACTTACATTTGCCTAATAATCTATTAATCGATTAGGAAATGGTTTTAATCGTTGCCAGTGATAAACTAATTTATACAATACTTACCGGTCAGCGACGGGTGTTGAGAGAGCTCCATTGGAAAGTTGTGAAAAGTGTTAGACTGCGAGAATAATTTCGTGTCCGGCGGTGGTATGAACGGGGAGTGCGGCAGGTGAGGCGGGGGGGTGCGGTCTTCAGCGTCGGCCGAGCTGCCGCGCGACGGGGGCCCGCCTCCCTGAGGACACGGGAATGTAGGCGTTATTTCAGGTTATGCTTCTGGAGTAACTTATCTTTGACATGCAGGGCGCCTCTCAGAGATATGGTAATTTATGTACATAGGTTTGCTAATATTATTTTTGAGAATTTTGATATTACAGGGCCGTGGAATATGATGTATCGAGCTATCGACAAATTCGTAAAAAGGGTTTTTTTGTACTATTGATGAAAATTGTAGAATTAGGTAAACTTAGGTTGGTAAGCTAAATCTAGGGAAATCTTCTAAGTTTGATTTAACTTTTTCCGCGAAATAAATAATTGCCTGCAAAACAGAACTCATTTGTAAGCAACCAAATTAAAAATGTTTATATAAGTTGAGCTGGTATTGCGATTGCGAAGGTCCACTATCAAAGTTTGGATTCCAATTTAACTTTGGAATAACAACTTTTCTAATAAAAATATTTTATTTCACAAAAATTTAGATCTTAGAACTTGGTATTTTCTCTATATCAGGAGTCTGAGAAAATAAACTAATATAAAATACTTAGATCTTACTTAGTAGTAACTCTTACCTATAAAAAAATCAAATCCAATCCACAAAAATATTGGTATTTATAATACATCACTTATGATCTTACAAAATCAGAATTAAAATAAAGCTAATGTCCTTATTTTTTAGGAATGAAAATTAAGTTAAAAAGTTCTAAAATTGAAATTAGAAATCGTTTGACCTTCATTCATTCATCGCACCGGGGAGCGTTAAAATGACGCTTATCGCCAATAGAGTCGTCACACGAATGCATAACAATCGTTTTGTAATTTGATACATGCAGAGTTCCGCGTACAGATTCTAGCCAGCTAGACGACGCACGGCCAGTTACTATCGCTTAATCTGTGCCTAGTATATTCAATGTCACATGCATTAGACGACACATTCACACTGTCTCGATTACATTACTCGTTCCGTTTTCAATTTATATTGGCGTCCGTTTGCTATGGAGCAATGGTGACCGTGTGGATTATAGTTTAGCTGATAACAATGCCAAATTGAGGTCAAGTTCGCAATGTCAAGGTGAAACCGTGTTTAGACTGATTGTTATTTAGTCTAGCCATAGACTTGATTTGGATGATAGCGATTTTTAATACGTTATAATCTGGTAATTAAAAAATTTGGCAAATTCACAGTTGTAACTTAAAGTAATAATAAATAGTTAATAGATAAGGTAAACAGGGCTCACTACTGAGTTTTATACTGTTTCATGATATTTGACTCAAATCTTTTATGATTAAGATTAGAAGATTAGATGTGAATTGTGAATTCCATACTCATCAGTAAAAACAAACATGAATACATAAACAAACATGGATAAACATTTATATTATCGTGATATTTTCCAGAGTCCATATAAATATAGCTTTAATTCAGAAAAACAATCCAATTCCCAGGAGATCCAAGACATGATTAGTAGATAATAGGTACAATTAAAAATATGTAAAAATAATAAAAAGTTTTAATTACCAAATACCAACTCACAATAGGCCTGTGCGAATGCGGGGAAGTGTCGTCCGTGCTCCTGTCAATATCCGGGTTAGGCGGACAAATCATATCCAGCGGCTCGTTCTTTACATCATCCATGAGCCTCGGCGACGGGGACGAGCTACTATTCGAGATCCCGTTCCCATTGTTCCCGGGCTCGTGAGCTCGCGTGTTGTTCACCAAGGAATGGTTCTTAGTGGAAAAGTCGTGGATCTGAGGCTGTTCTGTGTTGTTGTTCTCGTGGCGCGGACGTTTGATGACGTCGGGAGAATTGTCCGCTGAGCGAGAGTTGTGGCGCTGTTGCATGGGCAAGCAGCGTATCATCTGCTGCACGCTGGAAGGGGTGGGCTGCATCAAGGCTTCTTCCAGCTTCTCGTTGTAGCTGGTTGGAGTATGGCTGAGAGGGGTGTGCGCGGGGTGCGGTGGCGTGTGCGGGGATGGAGCGGTGGTTGCTGCTCGCATCGTTTGTAACAGGGGCTGTTGAGAAACAGGTTATTGAGTCTTGGTTCTATGGAGTTTGGTTTCTGTATCTACAATGTTTTTTAGAGTTCACAGCTGCCATTGAGTTTGAAACGCACTCTATCTAATGTAAAACCTAGGTGAACTTAATACTTACGCTGACCCCCTGAGCATCCTCATTATGCGTGAGTCCCGACACGCGGAGCACCTCAGCCGTCTTCAAGAAGGAGGAGAGACGCCGCTGGTGCACATTCACCTCGCCGTGATAGATGAACTCCACCAGAGCGTGGAGGTCTGAGAACGCCACGTCTTGCAGCACGATCACTGGGTGCTTGCATGGTGTTGACTGCGGGAGATGAGTAAGATTAAAGCTGTGTTTTTAAATTGCTGTAAAATTAAATAGATACCTACTTTGGGAATTTTGCTATACCTACGTTAATTTTAAAATGCTAATACAGGCATATTTTTGACAAAATCTCACCATTTGATTTGACGGGCCCGATAGCTCAGTTGGTAGTAACACTGCCTTCTGAACTAAGGGCTGTGGGTTCGATGCCTACGCAGGACAAACATTTGTGTGATGAACGTAGATGTTTGTTCTGTGTCTGGGTGTTATGTTACAAAACAAAAAGTATCTAAGTATTATATCCGTTATCTGGTTCCCATAGTTCAAGCTATGCTTAGTTTGGGGCTAGATGGCGCTGTGTGAAATGTCCACAAATATTTGTTTATTTTATTTTTTAATTCATACAGACTTACATTTTATCACTGTATCACCTACTGTATCACCTAGTGGTACGACGCGGTCGACGATGGAGCATGCTTGCCTAGAAGATACCGGTTCACTCTGGCCTTAAAATCTCCCAGAGTATATTTGTCAGGTAACAATGACGCTGGTAAGGTGTCCCAAAGCATGGATGGGAAGTCATGTTGCCTAAGGTGGAGCGCGTTTGCCTTTGAGAAACCCATTCTTTTAAGCGATTTTAACATTTGACTTGAAGAGACCCAAACCAATTTATTAGCGTGCTAATATAATTAATTACAATAAAGTATAATTATGACTGAATCAGTTTGACTTTAAATAAAATAAAATTATTAAACAACTGAACTTACGCCATAATTTTCCAAACGTGTTTAAACATTTCGATTGAATAACTAAATCAACAACTGTCAATAATACGTTTTGCCTAAAACTAAACACTAAAACATTTAACTTAGACTATAAAATTCAACCAAAATGCAGCTATTTTTAACACGCCATAATTTGTTCAAATGCTGCAAAATATTGATCTATTCGTAAAACAAACAAAAACTCAATTACCATTGGAATGAAAATAAAATATTCATAGGGCATTCGTTAGAGCAAGCATGGCACAGTCATTTTAATCACTCTGGTATTTATTGAGTGCGGACGTTGGCTTTCCATTTTAAATTTGCCAAAAATCAAATATCTATTGACTCATCATCATCACAAACAGCCTGAAGACGTCCACTGCTGAACATAGGCCACTTTGAGTGGCTGCTCTCCTCCTGCATCCATCGGCTCCCTGCTGTTTTGACCAGGTCGTCGGTCCACCTAGTGGGGGCCGGCCTACGCTACATCTTCCGGTTCGTGGTCGCTGGTCGCCATTCGAGAACCTTTCTCCCCATCGGTTGTTAGTTCTGCGAGCGATGGCTCTAACTATTCAGTCGGAATGGAACACATATTAGAGCTCAAGCGCACTCTTTTATTAACAATATGTTAACTAATATTTTTTTTGTTATTATAATATTTTTGTACTTTCTTTACTGCTTTACCGCAGGTATTAACATCGATATGAGAGTGGTTACATCACTAATGGTTTTCCATAAGAACGAGTGCGAAAGTGCACACTATATTTGTGTCTCCTTCCCCACTTCTATTGCTGCGAGTAGGTAATTTACTATAGAAAGAATTAATATTATAGATCTCATAGAATAGGTGAATTAATAATAAACAAACATTAATAATCATATCTAACTCTTAGAGCATCCATAAATGGAGATGTTAACGTTATAATCTGCAAGCACCATTTTTCTGCCAATTTCTGCGGAGGGCGAAGTAAACACGTATAGCCATCGAAATTTTCGATGCGTACAGCACACGCGCAACCGGCGCGTGTAAACACACGCCGCACACCATCTTAAAACACGCACACCGTTATATAAACCAGCGTAGTTACGCAGTGTCTACACGCACACTATGATATTGTAGATGACCAAGTAGCGCCATAATTATGACCGGCAGAAGGGAACGCCTTGCCATGCCACCTCCTTTTCTAAATGCTCTAAGTACCTAACTACACTTCGTAGTAAACACACTAATGATGTATTATAGTCATTAAGTCTTCTGAAGTAAGCAGTAATATTAATATTACCACAGCTATTACTTACTTTTATGTAAATAAATGCCGTCATAACAAAAAAGTATGATTCAGTGTTAGAAACAGAAACGTGAAACACCTGGTCAAACACCTAAATATTGCTATAACAACTAAAGATACGGAACGGAAATTATAACATTAGACTACATTATAAAAGCCTTTAAAATGTTATAAATTTTAATCCAAAACACAATTAAGTCAAAGAAGCCGTATTTCATTTAGATACCTTATAAAACAACGCGCAATAACCACATCATTAAGTAATGGATACGTAGGTATGGTTGCATAATTTCACCACTCTACTTCAAGTCAGGTTGGCCGAGTGGTCTAAGGCGCCAGATTTAAGCTCTGGTTCCCGAGAGGGAGCGTGGGTTCGAACCCCACACCTGACAAAGCAATGTGACTTCATTTTGCAACTTGTTTTGTTTTCTGTATTTATTTTTGTTTTGTATTCAATTATTTTTGTCTTATTTCTGTTATTAATAAATTCATACTATTGTATTATCAATTTGAGCGTTGTATGCTATTGACGATAGATGGCGTTACTGATATTTTACCGATGTGGAGATTCTTTTTTTTTTTCTCTTATATTTTGGCTCCACACATAGTGTATTTAGCCAGTGTCAAGTATTATATTTTCATCGTGTTATAAAATATTTCACGCAAAGTCATGTCCTAGTCATAGTCATAGTCCAGTATAAGTCAGGTAGTCATAGTCCAGTCAAAGTCATGCTCCAGCAAAGTGGTGGCAACTTTACTAGAAGCTTCTATGGAGTTTTGGAAGCAGCACGAAAAATCACGTTTCACAGCATTATATCACTTGCCCTCACTCATGCTCGTAGTTCAGCACTTAATGCGTAAAACGCCACCAATTTTAAACATTAACACTGGAAAAAGCAAAAGTTTTGAAAAATAATACAATGCAACGACGTGAACTTTTCCGCGTTCCCGCCAAAACTCGTGGAGATTCTTAGTGTCGTCTAGTCGTAAAGATTCAGGCTGAGTTGCACCATAATCACAGTTAAATTTAGTGTCAAATTTTGACATTAGCCGGTAAGCTGGTGCAACTCAGCCATAGGCTTATTTATAGCTTATTTTAACGCTAACTTTAACTGCTAATTGTCGCCGTCCATGCTTTGCAGGGCGGACTTATGTCAAAATTTGACTTTAACTTTAACTGTGATTATGGTACAACTCAGCCTTAGTGTGAAAAAAGGTGCCTCTACTTGAGTAAAAAAAATAATCTAGTGTTGCCAGCTCACCTTCAAAAGCTCCCTAAAATAGGGGCTACAGGCCGAGAGGACCACTCTATGGGCCTTCAGGCTCTTGCCGTCGCAGGCCAGCGTCACGTCCACGAAGTCCTCGTCATCGCGAAGGTTCTCAAATGCACTGGTGATGGAGGACTGGTAGTTGTTCCACCTCAGGCAGTAGTGCTGTGTGTCAACCATTTTAATTTTGTTTTTCCTTATTGCGCACGCTGCCGAGTCATGTGTGAGGCGATCTGAAAAGAGATTTTGAGTTAGAATTGTTTTTAAAATACATAATGAGTACTTATAATAGTTGCCATAGTTCTGAGGTTTTATTAATTCATTTTTAGGGTTCTGTACCCAAAGGGAAGCAAACCCTATTAGTAAGGCTCCACTGTCCATCTGACTGTCTGTCTGTCCGTCTGCCACCAGGCTGTATCTTATGAACCATGACAGTTAGACATTTGAATTTTTCCCGGATGATGTATTTCTGTTGCCGTTATAACAACAAATTATACTAAAAACAGACTAAAATCATTATTTAGGGGGGCTTTCATACAACAAACGTGATTTTTGGTTTGCCCCTTTTATAATAATAGTAAGGAGCCCTTCGTGCGCGAGCCTTCTTTCACTTAGCCGGGTTTTTCTTTGTCCATGTCATGTAATTAAGTCCAAAACAATTTTTACTTTTTTATACGTTTCCTCAAGTATCACAGCACCAAAGGCAGTTGTAAGTATATTATGGGTATTCTATAGTTAGTATGTAGGTATAGAATATAGAAGTTAAATAATTATTTTAACTCACACTTTGTTTAAACATGCAAAGATTAAAAAGGGGGTCAGTAGCGATAAAACGAGGAATCCTTTTTTATTACCTATCACTTGTTTACTTCCATGAATTTATTGTTTATTTGTCCTATTTTTGCACAATAAATGCAATTGCACTATTGTGTCGCTGCTGTGATGGATGGGTTCCATTTGAAGAATAAGAATTGTGTTGTCTACATGTTGACCTAAGTGAACTTTTTATAACGCTTAGTACCATTTTTATTTGAACTGTCATTTCTAGTAGAATTATTAATAACCTACGTCGATAATGTATTAGATAACATAGTCATTTCTTGTAAATAACTATGGTAAAATATTGGACATTTTGCCAATTATTAAATCTTAATATTTCTTAGATTCTCGCGATTTGAACACATAGTTTTACGTTTCACACAGGACTTATTGGCGCTTTTATTTACCTCCTAACCTGCCTCCTAATACCTAGGTAAATAAATAATGTTTTAGCACGATTAAATCCTGTGTGAAACGTAAAACTAATTATATAATCTGTTTGAAATTTAGATATTTTGCAAATTTGTGTCATTATACCAATAATATTTAGGAATTTTGATGTTTGGAGATCTCTATAATGACGCTTACTCATCTTAACCACGATGCAATCAACTTTTTTATTGGCAGAAATGACCAGAAATTAACTAATAAGCGATAAAAAGCTATATCTATAAAACCTATTTTAGACATTTTGGCATATGAAATGTGAAGTAGCCGCTTCCGTTATCGATTCTTTTATACTTACTTTATAAATATTTTGTGTAAGTTTTGTATATAACCGGATTAAATAAATAAAACCATGATAATGTGGTTGTGGTTGTTCTCAATGGTTTACCTATAATTATAATTATAAAATATAAAAGAACAACATACTACATTTTAAGTTTTTAATTCGATGGTCACGTGCCACGAACATTTTGTGGCTTCCCCGAGACAATAGTAACAAAGGTTTACATACAAACAGCAGTTGAAAACTTTTAATTGTACAAGTTATTTCACCGGCCTTTTTTCTTTTAAGCATTCAAATGAACTACGGTAGGTACTAAGTATTCGTGTTATAAAATATAACTTCTTTTGCGAGCGCTACTTAGAAGTAGGTACTGTAAAGAAATTGTTATAGCCTTTTGTTGTTTTCTTCTTTGTTTTCTTTTTTCCCTAAAACGTAACGTGAACGATGAAATGTGACATCTGTGTTTTGTTAGGTAGTTTAGGATTTAAGGCACGCGTAGGTTAGTTGTCTTCTCTGCGGATGAGCATGATCTTTGACCAGTTTTGTACTCTAAATTTCTATCAATTTTAAACGATAAATGCTTGGTATTTCTGTTAGGTTAAACACATGTTTAAAAAGAATTTCTCTAATGCAATTAGGTTTAAAACATATATATTAACATATGTTTTAACAAAATTAATTATTCAAGTGTTATACTACTTAGGTCTAAATTTTAAACAATACCTAGATAGGTATGTATGGACGTAAATTTTGTGTTCTTAGAAGGAACTTAAGTAGGTACTTATAACTCTTAATGCCCCAATCATGAGCTCGAATACCTTCAGCCCCTATAGGTAACCTGATAACCTAGCATTGTTCTACATCATCTTATTGTCTAACAAGTGTTTTCAAACTTACAGGCAGTACCAACTTAATAAGACATTTAGCTTAGACCGTATTTTTAGGGAGATAAGAAACAGTTTTGCTTAAAGAGCGTAGTGAAGTTTCAAACGTGAATGTAAGAAATGCGCTAGAAATGAGTGTTGAAAAAATTGATTCTCGAAACTAAGCAGTTGATACTTTACTAGCCTGGTGTAGTGTAGACTACTATGACAGTAATGTAGTTTAGACTGTTGGGCTTATTAATTTATACTTCGAGACGTGTTGGGTGTACGTTTTTACTCGTAAATCTATTGTTATAGGTACAGCGCGCCGATATTCGCCCGGTTAAACCAATATTCTGATTCCTACCTGATGGTAGGTGACGAAGTTGTCTAAGGTGGAACACGTTTGCCCATAAAATAAGAATAGGTATGATGACTACTATTAAAAATGAACAAGTAAATATAACTTTCATAAAGAAGATTAAAAATGAATGCAATAATTGAAAAAATAAGCAAAATCGGTAAATAAATCACGGAGTAATTAGCTTTTAAAGTTTCTACAGGAGGCATCTCCTGTCCCTTTCTCGCGAAACAGAGCGCCCCCACAGGTTACTATGAAAAATCTACTCGTGACGTCACATGCCAAAGAGATTGTATGAAATCTACCACAGCTTAGTAATGAGGTACTATAACGACCTTCCTCTGACGTCACTGGCCATTTGAGCTATCTCTTTCTATTCCGGTTTTTAAAATGCTTGTAACTTGGTCATTTTTTGAGATATTTAATTTTTGTTTTCACAAATGTTTATCTTTTGAGGAATATAATTTATTTATCCAAAATACTGTGTAAGAAAGCATGTTTAATTTAAGTATAAGTTTTTATGCAGCAAATAAATAACTTTCATTTTCATTTTCACTTACCCTCAAAATTATTTAAATGATTTTTTGGGTAGATTAGTTAAGTTTAAAAATAGGTCAAGGCCTACATTCACTAAAAACATTACATAATGCGTTATCTACACTACACCAATCTCAATGCATCGTATCGAACGCCACGAAATTCGCATATGGCCGATAAAGATAAACAAAACTTTTTATCTGCTGATAGTGGGTTAGAAATTATGATTAGCAAAGCTAGGTGCATACATAATGTATGTACTTGCATGGTCATTATATGCACGACCAGTGTGCATGGTGATAAGAATTAAATATATTTCTGGAAATTCTAAGCGATTTTGTGGCGGAAAGACTTACTTACACATGTTTTACAACGAGCTCTTAAATTAAAAAGTAGGTTATATGTTGTTAGAGGTAGCGTAAATAATCCCAGGATATTTTTAAATCAGTTCAGCTGAAAAATAAACAGTCACAATGGAAAACCAGAAAGAAAGAAAGAAGCAAACATTATTTGCAATATAAAACATAAAATCAAACCACTTCTCCAAAAAAAAATTATATTTAATCAAAAAATAATCACCGTTTATGAATAAGACCCAGTTTAAGTTATCTATGGTACTTATACTACTTATAGCTATAAAGTCTAACGAATCAAAAGCGAGGCCCCACCTCAAGTTTTTATCGTTACGTATTTGAATTATAATACTTAAATGGAAGTAGATAAAAGAGTTCGCACCTATGGTGTCAATGAATAGCAATATTTATGTTGGCGACAATGATAAATGGTTTAACTACATCGAAACTAAGGTTAGCTAAACGGCCATCTTTGAAAGGATTCTAATACGTTGGGGTACCTATGTAATTCTGTGGACGAAGTTTAGCTTTTTTTCAAGGGAAACGTAACGGTTATTTTTCGTGAAATGAATATTAACCCATTTTTTTGACGTGACGAGCTAATTGTTCGCCTGCCCGG
This sequence comes from Ennomos erosarius, assembly GCA_963580505.1. NCBI lineage: Eukaryota > Metazoa > Arthropoda > Insecta > Lepidoptera > Geometridae > Ennomos > Ennomos erosarius. The sequence continues at coordinate 878,918 of OY756989.1, forward strand.
CTAGAATGCGCACCGTGACAAAATTTTCTCGACATTTTTTCTCATGAAAGGCTATGGTAGCGCCTAAGTGTGTCTCACTCTAACAGCGACGACAAGTTTTCTCGCGGTGCGCATGCTAGGCCATCTGTTAAGCGTCACGGCCGCCCAAAACAGATGCAGCATAAGAAATTTATTATCTACCGAAACATACATTATTAGTTATTCACGATTTTTTTTTTGACACAAAGTATTGATTCTTAATACAGTGATAACATGGTTTTATTTGCCACCATTTAAAATAAGAAACTCTAAATTAAAAAAACTCTACCTACAAGCAAAAGTTATGGAAACTTGAGGACCACTCAAAAGCTATCACACATAATCAAAACTTTAAGTATATACATAAAAAAATATAAAAAATAATTCTTATTTTAATGTTTGTATAGCTTGTAACTTGGACCACGGACCATCGCAGCTTTTCGAGCTAATTGAGTGGTGGTAGTCTGGGCGTCAAGGCTTGTATCGACAATATACTTAACTACCTTCTCTAACACTTTAATGTAAAAACAGAATTACCTACTTATGCCCTATATAGGTACCTACTTGTATGTTTGATTAAACAAAAACGAGCCCATACAAGTATACCTGTATCAACACGTATCAAAATGTAAAAATAAAATAGAATTTCATCTAAATCAAACAAACAGACAGACACATTTAACTTTTATGAAAGTATTTAAAAATTATTTTCAAGAACTTACCAACAAGGCTTCTAGAATCGTGCAATCTGTTAAAAAAATCTAATATCTATAACGCATTAGAAGTGCTATGTACTGGCATGGCCACGATAGCCTAATGTTATCACATTTTTCGTAAATTTAGCGTTTTATCAAAGACCTAGGCTACTGATATCTTATCGTATAGTTAGGTTTCAGCCTAGTGCTCTGATAAAACTATGTTTTGGCAACTAAATCGTTGCAAAAATGGCGAATATGCAATTATTTTTAATGAAGTCCCAAGATAGTTTTATGTCAAACGGATATCAATTCGCGCGTTCCATAATATTAAGACGCTTTTACTAAACTATGGTTACAACCACAGATATCTTATACGAGTACGTATGGTATCCTATACCAATCATAATATCGTACCTATACTAGTAACCGATACTGATATTACAATAATTATGTGTAACAGCTGATTATTATGTAGTTAGCTCCTGACACAAAGATATACGCGAGTTTTTTTTAATTATTTGTAAATATTTATTAATGACGTGACAGGCTAGTCGTTCGCCTGATGTTAAGTGTCACAACGGCCCATAGCAGCTGCAGGGATAGGCACCTTACTTGTAACTTGTAACTTTAAAATAAGTTTCGTTGAAATTGAGAGTGAATCAGCTATGATAAAACACATAATACAATATAGTAGGTACTATTAAGTTAACCGGTCTAAGGCTCTATTTAACCAAAGTAGAATAAGTTTTATTTCAAGTATAACGCTAATAGTTACTCTCGCTGATTGATAAACGAAATGGCGATTAAAGGACGCCATTCTGATTGTATCCAAGGGACAAGCTTCAAAATTGGTGGTGTAAGGGTTATATTCTTGTAACTCGGTTATTTTCGGAAAGTTATTCTTGGAATAACGTTATTCTACTTTGGTAAAGCCAGGCCTAAGACTAAATAGACATATAGCTTAGAGCAACAATAGGTATAATACTAAATATTTAACAGAATTTCCAGCATTTTCCGATAGCACAGATGTTTCAATAGTTCGGTCCAAATAGTCAACTGAACAAATAAGTGTGATGTGTTTAGATTCAAGCCGCTATTGTCACGGGAGGCCTTGCTTTTAGCGCAAATAATACGAAACAAATGATAAAAATTATGTTGTGAAGGCTTAGAAGACACGAAGAAGGTCCAATTTAATAATACAGACTAATAACTAAATAAGAACAAAACTAAATACATGGAAAAAAAAACATTATATATAAAAAAAATTAGCATCAATATTGCTTAGGATCAATTTTGAAATACACCATTATCATCATTAGGAATAGGATCATTTTTATCAGCGGTCCTCTTATTAAATTAGGTCTACAACTTTCAAACGTCGATTTTTTTATTTTTTTAAGACTTATTATTTTTCTCTTTATTGTTTAATATGCTTAAAACAGTTTAATACTATTTGCAATAATCTATTTACTTTAATTTTGGCTTTCAAATCCAGCTAAAACTAGTAAAGCTACAAACTTAAGAAATTTTAACTCATATTAACACCCTAAACATAAGCCTAAAAAATATAATGAAAGCTGCATGTTTCAATAAGAAGAATTATATTTAGCCTATGAGGATTTTGGGGAATCAATTCAAATAAAATTGTTTAAAAATTGCATCCATATATGTTTAAATAGTAACTGTTATCACGATACCTACGTTAGGCGTACAGTCTTCGTACAGTGCAAAGATTATGCAAATAGTTTTTATCTTTAAGTCTAAAAATTTAGCTTTAGTGACATTGCTATGAGTATGAGATACACTATGACCCGCTTATCGGCCTCGACTTAATTAACATTTTTAAAATAATTTATTAAACGAACTATTATATTATGCTAGAGTTAGTGCGCTGCTTTGTTTCAGATGTCGACTTACTTATAATTTTATTACCGAGTCTTACCACAGCATATAGAATTATAGATATACTTAATACTTAAATTATGTAGGAAACTATCGCGACTTACTTTTTAATGAGACTTAATAAGTAAGTTTAATTTACGTTGATGTTTGATTGGAACTTTTTGCCGTTTGATTATTTATTTATGAAAGTGTTCATGCTGCTTTAAATCACGTAATTTTCTGTGTGAAAGAAAGAAATAGCATGTCTTGAGAGATAGGAAGAGTGCGGAGCAGGGCCTACGTTTATAATGCCTCTGTTACAGTACACTAAATTCAGGCGTCTAAATGTTTCAGGCACTAAATTCAGTGATAGTATAATCGTATTCACTAAGTTTAGGGACAATTTAGAGAGAAGTATGGTGCATTACTTGTCACCCAGGTAGTTGCCGAATTAAGGACGGATTTGGGACCCTTTTGTATAACATGAACAGACAAACAAGCTGGTGGCCCGCCGGAAGGTAAGCAGTTATCGTCACCTATAGATACCAGGGGCGTTGCCGATGCGTTGCCTTAATCTTCTATGTAGGTAAGGTAAAAAAGCTTCTTATTGTATGCCTGACTATTGTCACGTAGGAATGAGAGCGAATTGGTGAGACGTTCTTCGAATGGCAACTATTTAGTTTTTTATAATCTGGGGTATTTTATATTTGCCTAATTAGGTCATAAAAATGATAGCGAATAATTTTCGTAACGACCAAAGTTTAGATAGATATTTTTTGGTTTTGCTATCGTTTGACTGAAATATTACATAATGATAACGAGCTGTTGAAAAAAGCTTCGCATTGGTTCTCACGTGTTTTTGCAGGTGGAAAGACGATACTAGAGGGTGGCAACATTATGAATTTACTTCCATTTTCCGGGCGAGATATGTCTATAATCTGGGTGGTGTTCGTGACGCATAACATCAGGCAAAATTAATAGACTGTTGCTTAGGTGCCACTAATTATCAATTCATAAGCCATGTTATCACTTTGTATCGGTCTTAATGGCAAACTTTCGAACGTTTGTTTTTGTATGATTAAAATAAAAGCTACTAAATTTTTTGGCTAAGTTAGGTACTTAAAGATAACATTGTTTTAATTATGATTGCATGCGGTTATAATATACTTATAGTTGAGTTATATAAGCTACTCGATTGGTGCATTTGAACGCATGTAAGATTAATTGGGTGATATAAATAAATACATTTTATTTGTTTGACCTCAGTAATCAAAGTTCTTTCTTGGAAGATATTGTGTGATATAGCTGTAGGTCACAATAATTATGTTGGGGTAGTACTAATACAGAATAAACCAGGAACATAGTATTACCTAGTTCAGTCTTTTATTACTGTTAACCAGAAGGATAGATATAGTACATTACTACAGCGGCCAGCAACAGAGGCATTGATGGACGAACGTGTAAGTAATGCCTAGTTGTGGCCAAGGCTTGTATAGTACTTTTCTCAAATAATGCGCGGAAATTAAATCTATGCAGGTATTTAATTTAAAAATATTTTTTCATGCGATTGCGTAAATTTTTTTTATTCTATTAACATATTTATGAAGATACATCTAGTTCTTAAAATTTTTGCACTCAGCGGGATTTGGACCCGTGACCTCCTACTCACAGGGTTGGACGCTCAATCAACTGCGCTATGGTCACACGAGCACTAGCTGCGAAAATATTTAATACTTGTGTTGTACAAGTAGTGAATAGAGCTTCCAACCCTGTCAGTAGGGGGGCGCGTGTTCAAATCCCAATGATTGATAAAAATTTTGTATAACATTCTGATTAAATACTTTAAAAATCAATTCCATGAGCTTTTTATTTGCAAACCAGCACGACAGATATGAGTTTACTATGTAATTTATCTGGCCGCTGAACCACGACAGATATGGATTTTCATACAAACTTTGCCGGCCGCTGCCCGCCAGTACAGCAAGTTCGATTTATCTCGAAGAAGGTTGTCAAAATAATGCTCAAATTTCCAAGCATGTTTGAGAAAAGTTATTTTTCTAAGAAAACAATACTAAACTGTGTTCTTCATGAATAAACTGAAGTGAACTTTTTGCTTATTTTATGTAGATAATATGGAGTTAGTTTGAACGTAGGTATAAGATAAGACAATGCTTGTTTTCCGTGAAAGTCCACGCATGCGGGTATCAGCAATTCCACTCTAAATTAGAAGAATAGATTGTTTAGTTGAAAGCGTAGCGTTCGTGTGATTATTGTTTCGATTATTAGATGTTTGCGAGCTTGTCTTACCTTGTATTGCTGCGTTGCCTTCGAATTCCCAGTTATTTAGATCTGGAGACAAAAAATATATATTATTAACTAATATTCAAACGTTCATTTAAGTAGGTAGGTACGTGTTTGTATTAATACAATTTATTTTTGTTATTTATTTTTATTTTAGGTAGAGCTTGCTAGAGCTTGCGCGCGGGGAAGAATCTTTAGTATATAACTATAAATAAATATAAATATATGTGGACATTTCACACAGCGCCATCTAGCCCCAAACTAAGCATAGCTTATACTATGGGAACCTAATAACTGAGAGAACACTAATATACTTTTTGTTTGTAAATAGATACACAGAATACAATATAACACCCAGACACAGAACAAACATCTACGTTCACCACACAAATGCTTGTCCTGGGTGGGATTCGAACCCACCGCCCTTAGTTCAGAAGGCAGGGCTACTACCAACTGAGCTATCGATCCCGTCAAACGTAAACGAAGTCCAACACTTACTATATAAATCTACTCTGTGGCATTAGGTAATACCTATATAATATGGGTGGGTAAAAATCTATTTTTTTTTCATGGGTACGTTAAACTACTCTCACTCAGGTATTCTTGCCTAACTATTTATTCACAACAAAATAAAAAACGCGATGTTGATGGTATCTAAGTAAGTTATTCATCCCCATAAACTGTAGTTCAGTGCGTGGCGCCGCGAACAGTGATATAATAACTAAAAATTAATTAACTAATTAATTATTATTTAATAATTTAATCTAATTTATTATTAATTTATTTATTATTAAAAACCTATGGCAAAATTAACAGTTGATCTTTAGTCTGGTAGGTATAGGTAAGGACTACCTAATTTGAGTACCGGTTGATGTTAAGATTGTTAAGTGACGTGAGGTCGATGATTGCATGTTAGTCTAGACGCTGTCAATTAAGTTAGGTAGGACCTAATGTTATTGTCAAATCTATAAGGTTGGTACCTAATGCTTTGTACCTATACTTACCTACTACCAGTTAAAGTGACTGCCACCTTAACCTTAATTACATACGGTTAAATGCTTTACAACATATTGAAGTGCCTATTTTTTATATTTATAACTGACATCTAGTATTACTCATATTCTAGCAAATAAATGAATTGAATTGAATTGAACATCTTCAGTTCGAGAGCTTTTTAACCGACTAATCTCGAGTAGTTAAAGTTGCTGTTAAAGTATGATATTATTTTAACTGGTAGTTTAACTGCATTTTTGACTGTAGCTTAAAGTTAACTATAGATGGTGAAACACAGCCTTAGTAACTACTTGGGCACCTGCAAGAACTTTCTAAATTAGAAATGACAGTAAAAATATTCGTACGGTCAGTTAGCATTAGGATTTACAACACGCCTTTCTTTGTCTAACGTACCTATTCAGTAAGTGCAACATTTCCATACTAGTTTATCATTACGTACTTTGAATATTATTTTAATTGGCTGTAATTAACAAACATCGTTGACGATAATGAGACGCGTTTTAGCGAAGTTACAAGCCTAAAGGGTTTCAGAATTTACATTCCTAATCCTATCCAACGAAACGTAACGCCTCCTAAACAATATAAAATCAAAGCTAACCTTATACCTAAACAAACTTCGCTCCACATAAGCCCAAATACATTATTTCCGTATATGAGTACATAGGAGTAGTCAACCAATCGCGTCAAAGGTCAAAGTTGAAGCGGCCAATAGCGCGCCTCTGTTAGGAATTCCAAATATGTAGGTTTCGCGCGAAAGTGAAAGGTGACCAATGACGTGTCGCCTGCTTTAGTAGTTGTGACGTGTGTGCATGTGTTATTAGTGTGTGGGTGGGGTAAAGCCTTTGTTTTGCTACGTTGTGTTATATCTTATATCTTGAACATTTACGGTTTAGGTACCTTCAAACTTGCGCTGTTAATGCTAACGCTTGGATAATTCAATTAGAAGCTTTTTACGTTCAAGAGGAGGTTTTTAACGAGGCTTTTTAATGTTGGTTGTGTCGTTCCATATTTGAAATATTGGCCAGATTTGTGGTAAGCTTTTGTCGAACATGCCATAAATGACATAAGCCAAAAAAATAAGATTTTTTTTAATACATATAGACAAGTTAACCAAAGATAATATAATCACTAATTTAACCACTAGGGCGTCTTATCCTTAGCAACAAATATTACCTATCCTTTTAATCTCGACGAAAACTACTAGATATAGCCTGATTACACCTACCGAGTAGAGGGACGAGTCAGTGCTTTCGGCCGAGTACTCGGTATTTGTAAACATACAACGAGTGCTCGGTCGAGCAATCGACCTAGCAAAAGGCCGAGAGAGCCACTCGGTCCTGTTCTATTTCCTAGGCCGAGTGGGTACTCCCCACTTCTCCACACCGTCTCGCTCGCTCACTCGGTGGATCTGAACACGCGCATTTGGCGACCACTCGCCATTCAATGTATACACGTCACTTTTTCCCATGAATTTTTACTCGCACAAAACGTAAAACAATGACTGGACTGGGTAAAAATGTGTGTAAACACTGACTCGGCAATATCACTGTCTCGGCCCACTGACATTTCGATGTCTCGCCGTTCTACTCAGTAGGTGTAATCAGGCTATTCCAGTAGGGACACTTTGGCCTGGCCTGATAGCTCAGTTGGTAGTAGCTCTGCCTTCAGAACTTTAGGCTGTGGGTTCGATTCCCACCCGGTACAAACATTTGTGTGATGAACATCGATGTTTGTTCTGTGTCTGGGTGTTATATTGTATTCTATGTATGTATTATTTACAAACAAAAAAGTATTAAGTATTGTATCAGTTATCTGGTTCCCATAGTACAAGCTATGCTTAGTTTGGGGCTAGATGGCGCTGTGTGTAATGTCCACACATATTTTAATTATTTATTTAAAATTTTCTCAATAAGTGACCGTCTAAATTAAAAATAAGAACTGTCGTCAACATAAAAATAACAGAAAGATGCATGTCTCATACTTATTAGGTATCATCTTACACAATTATACTATTTTATAGCAATGAGAATACAATGACCTTTATTTATACGGATTTTATTATTCTTATATAAAAAGCTGTTTAGATAAAGGTTCAGTCTTCCTTGTTACAGTTTTTTGACCCTGAGGTCGATTGCTCCAAGATGTACCTAGGTATATAGGTAAGTACTGCCTTACCTAAGAGTGCTTTAGATTATTGAAACTTTAGTAGTAAACATTTAAGTTTTATAATAAAAATAGTAAATATTTACTATTATTTACGATTATCATTATCACTATAACAAAGTGGTACGAAATGAGATTAATGACTTGGCTTAAGGCGCAATCATGTATAACATTTTCTTTATAGTCTATGGAAGCTATTATTTTGATATATTTAAGCCCTATTCAAACTGACGCGTTATTTGTACCGCTGTGGGTAGCGGTACATGCCCGGGTATTTTGTATCTATTGAAGTTCCGCGGCTAGAGCGAAACTTGAGTGGAACTTCATACAAAATAGCCGGGAGGACCCAAAGCGCCGATGGATGCGAGAGGCGAGTATCCACTCAAAGTGGCACTCAGTGGGGAAGGCCTATGTTTAGCATTAGACGTCTTCAGGCTGTTGTTGTTGTTGTTGATGATGATGACGATGATAATGATGATGATAATGGTGATGATGATGATGATGATGATGATGATGATGATGATGATGATGATATGTATTGATTTAGATTCCTCTTGTAGTCTACTGAAATTGGAGTGGAGTGGGGTTTGGAGGAATGAAATTAAAAATTCATTCCTCCAAACCCCACTGTAACAAATAACATGCTAAATTGCAAATAAAAAACGCAAGCAGATTACACACCGCATATTTGTCTATCTATGCTAATAAACAAATATTTATGCGAAGTATTAAAAACGTTAGGCCCCGATAAGGAGTGCAGTGAGATGTAGTGATGGGACTGTGCTGCAATTTTGAATTGTCGATAAGATAAAAGTTTCGTATCGGAATTTATTGTACTTACGTGTGAAAAGGTTGTAGATATCTTTTAAGATGGATTTTATAAATTTAAATCAAACATGGCTTGACAGTTGGACTGAAAATAAATAATTCCACGCGTAATACTTACATTTGACTTTTGGTTTTGCAACAACTGGTATAAAGTCAAAAAAAGGACAAGTTTTGTTCTGTTTGCTTTTTGAGGGCAAAAATATTATAGTAAGTATAAATATAAATAAAACGTCAGGCCTCTTTTAGCACGGGAATCAGTTCGCACCTACCCATACTTTACTACTCATACTACCCAAGTAATATTATAACATTACCACTCCATCTAAAAGAAATAGAAGAAGAGAAAATGTAGACGAATTCCTTTCGGACAAATTAAATATTTAGCTGCTGAATATTTCAAGCTGGGTCATTATATAACATATTCAAATATGCTATTATTAATACCTGCATGTAAACAATAATGTTTGCAATAAATAATTGAGTATTGAGTATTTCATTATTATTTAATTTATTTCAATAATGTAAGTATTCATATAGGGATGCTTTTAGGCAATTTAAAATAACAAGTTGTCGTTAGAATACAAATAAAATAATCGATAAAATTATCGATATAAAAAGCATGCAATGACATTACTAGCCTAGGGCAGGGCCACTATCGCCTGCAAGAGATATTGTGCTGATATGAAGATAGCGCGTACCGAATTAGACTAGATTACTAAAATAGGATATACTAGTTTTTGGCAAAAGGTTTCTGCGCGATAAAACAAATTTATAGATATGAAAAATACCCGAAATCTATAAAATATGGTGCACTTTATTTTATTTTTTCTTATATTTTGGCTCCACACATAGTGTATTTAGCCAGTGTCACGAAGAGCCAAGTCTTAGTCATAGTCATAGTTCAGTCTAAGTTAGGTAGTCTTATTCCAGTCTAAGTCTAAGTCATGCTCCAGTAAAGTGGTGGCAACTTTACTAGAAGCTTGTATGGAATTTTGGAAACAACACGGAAAATCACGTTTCACCATATTATATCACTTGCCCTCGTAATTCAGCACTTAATGCGTAAAACGCCACCAATTTTAAACATTAACACCGGAAAAAGCACTAGTTTTGAGAAATAATACAATGCAACGACGTGAACTTTTCCGCGTTCCCGCCAAAACTCTGCACCTTATTTGTGTAGCGGAAGAGACGCGTAACTACGTCAAAAACGTCAAACTTCAAACTCGTTCTTTTAGGCTATGGTACTGGCACAGAGTAACAGTAGAGTACTTTGATCATTTTTTTCACTAAACACTTTAATATATTGAAAAATCATCTAAGATTATTTTCTGGTAATCAAATTGGAACGTCATTGACGTCATTCGACACAACTACGCATGCCTGTAAGACGGCAAAATAGAATGACATATGAAAAAAGATGAATAAGAGACAATTTAAAATTTCATGCAATTTCTTTACTTGGCAAGGTTTCATGTCGCTATGAATGTTGCAATACCTTACACACTCTTGTTCGTAAAAGTCAAACTTTGCTCCATCTGTATAGTAGATTTTTTTTCTCTAATCTGTGGGTACTGGCTACAGATCCCTATCATAAGCATGTCGTACTATTGTCTATACTGTGCCATAAGCATGTCTTCTCTATTTATTTTATCAATGACTGTACCAAAGCAAGTAACATATTCAAGTAATCTATGACCAAAGTATCAAAATAGTAAAGTGTCCAGTAAGGAAAGTGTCGAATCGTGAAAAATGTCGAATTAGGTAAAGAAGCGAATTTAGTACCCAATTAAAGATTTAGCGTCAACCTGTTACCTGACCCCTTAATACCTGTGCTTACTCACTTAATCCCATCAAGATAAAATGAAAAATAGCCCGAACCTGAAAAAAATGTAGTGAAGGTATCGTGAGCGTTACTAGTTAGTGTCGTGTACTCATTTAGCCCAATACTTCGTCAATACGCAATAGGTGTCGCTTGCTAATCTTGCGTTACGTAGAAATAAAGTAATTCGTAAAATAGCCCGAATAACTCCGTTCTGTGGGATGAGGTTACTGTAAGTATTATTATATTAAACAAAATTAACTAACTAGCTAACTACTATTACAAATAACTAGCATACACTTATAAGATTATTACACCTAACTTAAAAACAAAATAGACTAAAACTAAGGTATTATATTATATTATATTATATTATCTGTGGCTTTCCTAAAGATTGGTATGTAGTACACGGCGTGACAAATTTCCTGTGGTACTCCTAATGTTTTTGTTAACTTGTTTAATGTAATCGATGCCTAGAATATGTATTGTTTACTTTTTACCATCCGGAGCAACGGAAAATTATATGCAGGGGTTAATTATTTAAATAGGTTTTCATATTGTTCGTGTATTATGATTTGATTAGCATGACGTGCTAGTAGGAGGTAATGTAAAAAACTCAGTTTTAAATTTGATAAGGTAATATAAAAGGGAAGTAATAGGCATGATGACTAAGATAAACATTTGTGAAAACAAAAATTAAATATCTCAAAAAATGACCAAGTTACAAGCATTTTAAAAACCGGAATAGAAAGAGATAGCTCAAACGGCCAGTGACGTCAGAGGAAGGTCGTTTATAGTACCTTCTTACTAAGCTGTGGTTGCTTTTCATACAATCTTTTCAGCATGTGACGTCACGAGTGGATTTTTCATAGTAACTGTGGGGGCGCTCTGTTTCGCGAGAAAGGGAGAGGAGATGCCTGCTGTAGAAACTTTAAAAGCTTATTACTCCGTGATTTATTTACCGATTTTACTTATTTTTCAATTATTGCATTCATTTTTAATCTTCTTTATGAAAATAATATTTACTTGTTCATTTTTGTTTTCTTGTTCATAGTAGTCATCATACCTATTCAGTATGTACCTAGACGACCTAGTAACAATACAACAAAATTAATATTAATTAACTATGTATAATAACCTATCGTCTATATTAGGAAGGCTAATTTCCCCTTTTATTTCCCCGGCTCTTTCCTATTAATACGATAGTAATATACCCACAGATATTATAAAACATTATAAAACTTGGAAATACCAATTTACAGAAATGTTTCTGCTTACAGATAACAACAAATTGCACAAGTTATTCATATTTTAATGACGTGTTTAAAACGAAACTCATCACAAATCTTATACAGGGTGGGAATGGGTATGTGTATCTGTCTCTGATAAGCATGATAAACCTTCTTAGTAAGAACGAAGCTGCAGGAAGTAACTAAGTAAGTAACCAGTTTTAGTTGAATTACATAACCAGTAACCACAGGTACCTACTACTGTCCTCGTAAGTTCGACATCATACAGGTCTAAAGGTTTGGATACACATCATCAGCATCCTTGGTGTTGCAGATGTCTATAAGTGTGATCACGGAACTTTGATTGCAATGAAAAAAAAAAAAACAAGAAAAAAAGGTTCAATGGTTCAGCTATGAAACATGGAAATACTTTCACGGAACTTCTGGGAAAAATCGCAAACATTTCGAAATAGAAAATTTTCACACCGTTACATGCACACAAACTGCGTATCGAAACTGTCAAATCCATATTTTTTGGGTTTCTATCGGTTGTAATAAAGTTACATGATCGCCTTCCAGAGCTATCTATACACTTATCGTCATGTTTGCTACTCATATAAAATATTTCTGTCAAAAAGAAAAGAAACAAGAATCTCAAAAATATGAAATTTTTATCTCTGTAGTAGGTCCATTCAACAGCTTAGAGAAAAAAACTATTGACTATATATATAGAGATTATAGGTTAGTTTAGAGGTTATAGTAGGTTTCGTAGTTCATTCTAAATTACTTTCAAGTCAATACCAAAAGTTTTCAAGCACAGACCATGAAATAAATACGCGTTTTCATTCTTCAAGAATCATTGAATCATATGTCTAAAGAGAAAACACATCATGTAGGAAGCATGAGTCCTAATATGACCTTCGCCATCCTAAAAGTAGCTGACTGTAGGTACCCATTGTTTATTTCTCGCAATCTGTCGCAACACACGACAAAGACAAAGTACAAGCAATGGCAAAGGATTGTGCCGACGTAGTTTCTTGTTAAAATTAACTGTTGGTTAACCAGGTTAACTGTTTAGATGAATTGTAAATGTTAAGGTGGGTTTTGACTAAACGAGCGAATGCTCGTTCTATTCCCACTTTATTAAACTTGCTCAGAGACATAGAAACAGAGCATTCATTCGCTGTGTTCTCTTTTGTTTGCAGACACTCTAAGTAAATAAGAAAGCGGTGGCTCACTTGCCGTTAACGACCTACAAGTGTGCAAATGTTCTTAGACTATTCTTATTACATTTAGAGTTCGGCGAATACTAGCGAATTTAAGAGTTGAGTCATTGATGCAGATAAAATCTGGACCAACGAAGCGAATGCTCGAATTTTAATTATCGTTTATTGTAACGGGGATAGAATAATTACGTGTACAGTACACCAAAGATCCAAGCAAAGAATGCTCATGTTCTTGCTTAATGTTCGTTTTGTCTAAACCAGCCTTAATAGGTACTACTAGTTTAATTGTGTAGAGTCAGCAGAGATTGGCGATGCAATATGAATGAAGACATTAAAATAATGATGTATAGTAAGTATAGGTAATATACACATAAACACAGCAAGCCTTTATTGCATCAGAATGGGTTCACTTGATGTTAATTCTATTTCCTACTAATATTATAAAGGCAAAAGTCTTTTCTTTTTAATTTTGCGGGTTTGTTAAAATTCAGAGCTTAGATACTTCATTGTTTTAAGTGTTTCGTTTTTATCTTCTTATATACTGGAGTAGTATATACATTAGGTACTTTTTATTACAAAAAATGGTGCGCTGCGGGTGGAGTAGTGTTTTTTATGCGAGTAAAATTACGGAGCACAGCTAGTTGACATATGGCTGACAATAAGATTGCATTATGCTGTATGCCTATGCTTATGCCATGATCGAGAAATGACACTACATGAGGCTCCCAAACACTGTTCAGTTCTTATTTGGAGAAAGATTCCTAATAAATTCGAAGCCTTGATGGCTAGCCAGTTTAATTTGGTATCTTATTAGAAAATAGAGTAATTGACTTGTGTCAGGAAAATACGCTGCTGGGTTTGGTTAACGGCATTATTAACAATGTTAAAAGCCACTAAAATCAGCGTATTTTTGGTGAGAGAGAAAAATGTGTATTGTAGTCAAGTGGTTTAATAGTCCTTGGTGTTTTTCGTTCGCAAACTTTGACGTAGGTAGGGTCAGCAATTAAATAATTATAGACTTATATAAGTGTCGATTAGTCATTATTTATTGTAATTTTTGTACTAATTACCTACGTGTATAAACAACCATTTTGTGGCGTTCATGTTAAAAGTAAAGCTATAGAAAACGTCTTGGTTCAAAAAAAGTTTAAGTTATCTAAAAAAAACATAAGCATGTACATGTACCTAAGATACCAACCAACAGTATAACCAAAGACTATTTTTGTACTATACATATAGGCTTAAGGATGATTGCCTATTATGTTCAGCGACACAGCTATCTTCCTTAATGAGAGATAAGAAGAAAAATCGTCAGCAAATTTAAACTTATTCTATAAAATGTCTTATCATTATCAGGCATAGAATTTCAACCTACAAACAGTTAGACGTGATAACTAGGAAAGTAGGCAGTATGTCTAGGACTCAAACCGACTTCCTACGACGTCATCAGAACTTATTCTTCGATGTAGGTAAAGCGACTTCTTTGGAAATGGAATTCGAGACTACACCGAACGACTAGATCGGTGGCCGCGCTCCTGTTTCAGATTCTTAGACTTTGTGATAAATATTGCATAAGGATGTTTAAACATGAATCGTTGGTGGTATGAATGCGTTGAATTTTTACCTAATATTTCTGTGTAAACTCGTTTGATCTGACCGCGTGTCACAATATTAATAATGTGGTAATTGAATATGGAATTACAATTTAAAGTGGCAATGAACATTTAAGACTTTACGCCATTGGTAATATGATATCGTTTTTAGGCATTTTGATTTGAGGCAGTTTGCTTTATAAGCAGTCTGATTATAAAACATGCTGTGGATGTACTGAGTATACATTTATATCATCATCAACAGCCTGATGAAAACGTCCACTATTGAACATAGGCCTCCCCAGAGTGCGCCTCGTTGAGCGGCTGCTCGCCTCCTGCATCCATTGACTCCCCGCGGCTTTCACCAGATCGTCGGTCCACCTAGTGCAGTGGGGCCCTACGCCGCACCTTCCAGTTCGAGGTCGCCACTCGAGAACCTTTCTTTCCCATCGGTTATCAATCCTACAGCGATGTATTTCAACTTGCTAATCCTAAGAGCTATATCGGTCACTTTAGTTCTCCTGCGGATCTCCTCATTTCGGATCTTATCTCGCAGGGTAACACCGAGCGTAGCTCTCTCCATAGCTCCTATGTTACATTATTTTCAGGTAAACGTTTCGAATGCATCTTGACTTAAACGTAATAAAAAAAATTATAATTGATGTTAATGTTATAAGCCCGAATACTAAAATATAGAGTTTGGCCAACTAGGTTTTGCCTACATTCGATAAGGAAGGAAATGGTCATTTACTAGTTATATTATTCCATATAGCACTAGACATATCGTATAATAATACGTGGAGTTTATGAAAGCTCTAACCGTGACCTTATTTATTTATCATATGGTTTTAGTTAGTGTTTTTTTTCTTTTCTTTGTGTTAGTTACCTATATCATATTTGGTCATTGTGGAGATAGTGGAATATCCACAATTAGCTAGGGACATAACAGAATTTTGTTTAATCAATGATATATTAATATAAACAACTGTTTTAACTGTAACTACAATAGGTAACTGTAATTGCACAATGCTACTGTATGGAAACACTTATTAGATTTTTTTTCATTAGGGATAATGCATTGTTTTATTTTAAAAGTGGATAGTTTATTTTCCTAACAATTATTATTTGAATCGATTCAATTTAACAACAATCTTCTCAAGTTTTCGCTCATAGCAAAAGTCAACTAGCCATTTTAACGTCTCAATTAGGGTACCACTACAAAAAGCGGTATTTCTTGAACGCGGCTATCGTGTTTCGGAGGGCACGTTAAGCCGTCGATTGCGATTGTAGACAGTAGTCTTAGATCATGACACCTTAGAGCCGCCAAAAATCTGACACTAGGGCTGACCATTTGCCTACGCGAGAAAAAGAAGACTTTATCACTGCCTTAAAATGTCACGAGCAAAAACGTAAGAAAGAAAAAGAGGGATAGATTATAATTAATGTTTGTAATGCCCGAACGTAACAGCAAAGTTAGATAAATATAATTTTAAACAAAATAGGAATAAATTTTATCAATCCAATAAAATAAAATATGGCATTTTAATTACACTCAGCATAAGATCGAAATATATATTATTAAAGTTTTTGTTTATAAAGTTTTTGTTTAAATGCACTTTTCCCGCACACACTTATTTTGGAAAGTACACTGTTTATTTCTTTTGACCCTAACAAAGATTTACCATTCTGAATGTCCAGACATTTATTGAAGACATGAAGATTTTCGCTACCCTATTAGGTTTAAAATTAATGTTAATGATATCAAACCTAATTAGTTATATTTCAGTAACCGAATAACCTAACCTTGAGTTGTTTTTACAGTATGTCCTGTTTTTATGACGCATGGAAGTCTAGTAGTGATAAATCGCTTGTACAGTTGGTGGCATAAGTGTCTACCTAGAAATAGTATTTCAGCTATTTCATTAAAGGAGATTGTTCTAAATTAAACTGATTTTTTAACAGATTTTTGATGATTCTTTTTTCATTCTATAGAGTGTACTGTTAGGTAAGCTTTTTAAAAACTTGTCGAGAATCTGATGATGGAATATGTGGTAGAAATCGAAAAAGCCCAGATAATATGATAAAGTAACGTGACACAATACTTTAAAAATAGGCTAGCATATTATAAAAATAACTTTTTCTGTAAAACCAGCCGACTAAGCTAATGCATTCCCGTAAGGTACAGTTCACATCGGTAAGTTCTAATATAGAATAATAACAGGCCAGTAAGTAGTTGCCCTAGATTTCATGTAACTAATACCCCAGTAAAAGGTTTAAATATAAAATAACACACAAATTAGTGTAGATATCAATTAAAAATTAAAAATTGAAATTTATGAAAAAAATAAAAACTGACAAACTATGGAGGCCAAAATGCAAACAATTTTAACCGGTGTCCTTTATAAATTCTGTTTACATTTATAGGCTTTGTATTAATTTAACTTTTTATTACTTCTCCTTGAATTTTCGTTTTAATGAATGACGTGACCAGCTAGTCGTTCACCTGATGTTAAGCGACATGGCCGCTCATAACAGTAGGCAAGCTTTGGTTTAAATAATCTAGAAATATAGTAGGTATGCCGTTTTGTCGGTGATTACACATAATGTTGTGACTAGTTATTATATTTAGCAGGAAAATAGCGAATTAAACATTTGATGTTTGTTACTATTATATGCAGATATAATGTATATAAATACCTTATGCATAAGGTCGCGGTCATGAAAATACGCAGCTAAACTTGTAGGATTTGAACCATCATGCACCATAGTGCTTTGGACTATTTTATCGTTGGACATTGTTATTATTGGGCATTTTTATTAATGGATATTTTTAATATTGGACATTATTCGTGTAAATCTTTATTTTAGTCTTGCGAATCGAGATTTCATGATCATTTCTTGAATGATATCTTGACTTGAGCACCGATGGATGACTGAGCATCATTCTGTAATACGGGCCTCAACCCCCGGTTTCTGGTACGTTTGATAAAGTGAAGATCATGACGTCAACTTTGTAATACTGAACGCTCATTGGTTGCCTGTTGATCACCAGCTATCGTCAACCAATGAGCGTAAAGAATTTGGGAAGTTAAGTTAACATGAGTTTGTAGACCAGCATTATAGAGAGAGGCTCAATCGATGAATAATGTTGAGATTATATTACCACAATTTTCACTGCATCCGGGACGCTTAATTCCACGTGAACGACTAGCTCGTCACGTCATTTGTTTACATAAAAAAACACCGAATCTTAACTTGAGAGCCGATCGGTGACTGAGCAATGTTTTGTCATGCCTTCAATCTTAGAACGAACCTGTTACAGGCATAGAATTTGGGCACATCGGTCGCTGTGTCACTGTCGTAACTGACAAGGCCCATGGTGGTGTAGGTATGCATGTTTCCTTTTTTAAGATTATGTTATAGTTAGTTGGAAACGAGGATGACGGCAACATGAAGTAGATTCATTAGCTGTTGGTGTTATGAAGAAAACTAATATTACAAAAACGAAGTAATACTTGATTAAGTAGTTAAAAACATCTCAGTAACCTGACACCTTATAACTTGCATAAACAAAGCAAAGGTACATAATATACCTACTATGTAAAATATGGACAGTTTTTGCGCTAAACCACTTTATGGTAAGTGATTATTTAGGGTTCCCAGATTCAAGCAAGCTTCTAGGCAAGCATGTACCTACCATCGTACACCGCATCATCACTTTCCATCACGTGAGATTGCGGGCAAACACGGGCCTATTCAGTTTTTTTAAATTATTTTTTATGAGAATTTTTGTCGTGACGCTAGTCGTTCACCTGATGTGAATCGACACCCCATTACAGTTATAAAAAAGGTTCAAGCTATGTTTAGCTTGGGCCTACCAAACCTAAAACATAGTACTATTGACACTAGTGTGGTATTTGAGCAGGTCTGCTCATAATCTGGAGGCAGTAGCTTCGATTCCAGTGACAGGCTAAGTATTTATACACAGAAAAAAGCACAAATACTTGTTCCGTGTCTGGATGTTGTGGGACCATGGTCCTTGTAGTTCCTGGGTCCCCAGATACAGGGAATCTTATAGGATCAGCCCGGAACCAGGGGGTAGCCAGGATCTATTATGTGATCGTTGAGCGTTATTATATAATTATTATTATTTAAGTATAACTAAAATAATTATGGATGAATGTTAAATCCACATTAGAATTTAATGTTCTTGTAAAAGTGATATCTAAACGCTATTCAACCTTAAACTTAACAAGAGGGTTTTTTTTTAGTTGTTGATTGTTTGTGTGTTTGTGAGTGTGAGTGGGTTTGTGAACTATTGACGGATATGGATAAAAAAAATTAAAAATGATGTTTTTTAAACACGCCGAATATAGAAAATAGTCCTCCCAATGAATCCTATAGAGAAAAAAAAATATCAGGTTTGGTTCAGTAGTTTGGTTATAAAATAACTATCTTAGTATAAAAGTAAGGCATTGAAGTCGGTTTAAGCTGTGGCCACACCGGCGCGTTAAGTAGCGTCGGTAAAGCCTTGAAATCGGCTATCCGGTAACCATCGCTGCCAGTGTTCATAAACAGCCACGTGGCGATTGGCCCGGGCAGCAATGGGTGCCGAATAGTTTCACGTCGCCGACGCTGAAATTTCACAGACGCGTCGGTGTGGCCTAGCTTTAACCCCATTTTTAGAAGGATATTATTAAAATTTAACATCGTGTCAACCTCACGAATTTCCTATTTGTTCACATTTTCATATAATAGAATAATTATTAAGTGAAATCCTTGAATGTGTTGGTAAAACAAACACAGGTGGTCGCAATCACACCTATTTCTAGCTCAATAAACGTTTCCTAGGTACGTACGTATTTGCATTTGTTCGTCTGGAAATGTCTAACAACCATGGAAGCAAACACTGAGTTTAAATAACATTCGATGATTATGATAAAATTATTAATACAGTACATTTTTGTTTAGTTTTAGTTTTAAAATATGAATTGGTTCTTTTTGATTTTGTCATTTGCCTATATTATGGGAATAGTGCACATAGGCGCTAAGTATGACAACTCTTGAGCTCGCGCTTGCCTATCTTTAGGATGAGCTTACGGGATACTCAAATCCCTAATGCATTGTAAGTAGGTACGTCATCAACAAAATGTTAAATTACATTTTGAATATTTTAATTTTCTAATACTTACGTCACTTCAAACTTTGGAATATAACTAAAATTAACCCACAGAGTGCTACTTTGAGCGGCTGCTCACCTCCTGCATCCATCGGCTCTCCGCGGTTTTCACCATATCGTCGTTTGGCCTTGTGGGGGGCCAGCCTACCTTGTCTTCCGGGTCGTGGCCACCACTCGAGAACCTTTCTACCCCATCGGTTGTCAGTTCTACGAGCGATGTGGCCTGCCCATTGCCATTTCAAGTTGCCGGTCACTTTAGTTGTCCTGCAGATCTCTTCATTTCGGATCAATATTCGAATATTTTATTATTATGTCATTATTATTATAAAAATATCTAGCAATAAATAACGAACTGTGGTTATCTACCACTAGGATGACTAGGTGGAGCCACTGCGCTTATCTAGGTTCAACGGCTGCGAAATGATAAAAAATCCGCGCCGGCCCGCCGTTTCCTTTATGTAATATAGACTTAGGCTATCACCCTGTACATACCACTTGTAATCTAACAGAAATGCTAAGCTGTTTGTGAGTTTATTTGATTTCATGTTACCTAACTATCTTTGACAATCAAAGTAATTTCATCTATATAAAAATATATATTATAGATTTGTGATTTTTACAGCAGTATCGCCTGCTCAGCGTAATCTACTTACATATGTAAAGGAAAGATTAGAATCACGAGCGGGAATTGAACCCGCATCCATGCATCTCTCAAGCCGGGATATGCTTTACTTAAGCTACCGTGACAAGTGGTCTCATGTCCGGTTTTTTCCTTCACCTGTATCCCTACATCAAACATAATAGAACTGTACATTGGGTTAATTCTGTACATTTTCGAATATTTATTGAATATTTAGACTTCTCACTTCTTAATAATCAATATAGAAATAGAAACATATTTTTTGTCTGTCTGTCTCTTGGACACGCATCACGAATTTCACTAAAGTTTGGTATGATTACAGCTAATTTTTTTAGAAGAACTTTTAGGATACTTTTGGTTTTTTAAAACAGGCAAGTGCGGGTTGAATGAAGCAATAAGGGTGTAAGTTTCATGTATCAAACTCGTCTTGTTGAGGTAGAGTTAGAACAAAAACGAATTAACCCGTGCGAAGCCGGGGCGAGTCAACTAGTATTTTATAAGTCTAGCCTCTTTGCCCATGCACCGAAGACTTTTCAAATTATATGTGAATCACAAAATTTGAGAACATTCCTAAAATATTGTTTATTAACAGGATATTTATTTGCCATTTTATTTATTTGTTTAGTTGTTTGAATTCCATTACGAAAAGGGGACAAGCGCTTAAGATATAAGTTACATTTTGTAACTTATACCTTAAGCGCTTGCCCCTAAGTTAACATATTAAAAAAATTGGAACCAAAAAAATAAATACACAGAACTTAAACTTATAATTAATCTGTGGGAATCCACAGTTGATAGTCTGAATACTATTTTTTTTAATTACCATAATAGCTAGCGATGACGCCATAGAAAAATCTAGTATAACTGAAATAATGTCGATGAAGTCATAGACTATGTACTAACTTCGAATATTTAGGTATTGAAGTTCTTTTACCTATAATTTTTATCATTAAATTTGGGATTTATATGCCGTAACAAATTCAGATATTAATTGGGTAATGGATTGGGCAATGTTGCCAGCATGTTGGCCATACTACCTACTAGCAGTAGGCTGGAGATAGCCACATAAATATGGTCCAAATATTTTTGCTGTAGTTAGTAGTAGCACACATACATTTTTATCGTCTTTATAAAGTGAAAACTGAGTCTTCTTCAATTCTATTTGTATTAACTTTATTGTCATAAAAGTTAAATTGTAAAAAACTATCGGTAAAATATCCAAAAATCCAAAATATCCCAACGATACATATCGACACACACCGCTTTTGAAAACAAATGACTATCATTCTTGCTACGCAATCATAGAACAAAATAGTTGAATGCTACGAAAGTACAAGCTACGATCATAGACGCTACGGTGCATCGCTACAGCTACGACGGAGTGCATAGAGAATCCAATCGTTTAACAAGTTAACTTCTAGTTAATACTTATTTAAGAATAATATAAAAATTAAAAGTAATACCTTGCCATTTTTATATTAAGAATTTACCTCATAACAGCCATATCGATTTAAATGCATAGAGATTGCTTACGCAAGCGTTTATAATAATATTCACTTTTATTCCGGTGAGATTGGAGCTTTCGCTGAAAAGAGACTAAAAATAGGAGGCACATGTAAAGACAAATAAAAAATGATTAATAAACTATAGTATCACAAATAATTGTCATACTCCATTGTCAGGGGGGTCACCACTACGTCTTATAGCATTATGACTTCAATAATACTTTGAAAAATGACATAATAGTAAGAATATTATAATGTTGTTGAAGTAGAGCAGTTTTGATGACGTCACGTTAAATCGTTCACTCAAATACAACTGTCATGTCATACCGTTAATCATGTTGAAACCGATGTGCGACAGTGATAACGCTATATAAAAATGTAGACGTCTCGTTCTCGTGCCGGAATACTTTATAAGTTAATGGTATGAATTCGAACAATATTATTGTAAACTTGAAGCATTACTGTCACGAACCATGATGGTTTTGTATTAGTTTGTGGTAGGGCTACAGATGTTCACCTTATTCGTGATCCCATTTAATAATACTGAAGTCTTTATTTATCTTTATTAATAATAAAGCGTTTAGTATTAGTAAGCTCAAAGTCGCGCAACGAGCTATGGAGAGGGCTATGCTCGGTGTTTCCCTGCGAGATAATATCCAAAACGAGGAGATCCGCAGGAGAACTAAAGTGACCGATATAGCTCCTTGAATTAGCAAGTCGGCAATTTTCAATGGGCAGGCCACATCGCTCGTAGAACTAACAACCGATACAAAAGAAAGGTTCTCGAGTGGCGACAATGAACCGGAAGACGCAGCGTAGGCCAGCACGCCACTAGGTGGACCGATGAACCACAGGAGGCCGATGGCTGCATGAGGCAAGCAGCCGCTCAAAGTGGCGCTCTTTTGCGGAGGCCTATGTTCAGGCTCATAAATAAAAACAAATAAATATATACAATACAATACAATACAATACAATACAATACAATACAAAAATTATTTATTGTACACCAAGCATAAAATAAACAATAACAGAAATAAATAGCGTAATCTACAGTACAATCGGCGGACTTATCGCTAAAAGCGATCTCTTCCAGTCAACCTTTGGATGGAAAGAAATATTGGAGAGATAGAGGTCGGTGGTGTAAACAACTTCTATTGAATAGATTAGATACCTACTAAATAAATAAATAATAATATCATAGACTACAATACATATTATTGCAGGAATAAATAAAGCAATATTAATTATAATACTTACATAAGCATATACTATATACATACATAGCAATATATACATACAAAAATAAATATAATTAAATACTTACAACTACTTACAATATGTGTGGATAATTCACACAGCGCCATCTAGCCCCAAACTAAGCAAGCATAGCTTGTACTATGGGAACCAGATAACGGATATAATACTTAGATACTTTTTGTTTTTTTTTTTAAATACATACATAGAATACAATATAACACACAGACACAGAACAAACATCAATGTTCATCACACAAATGTTTGTCCTGAGTAGAATCGAACCCACAATCCTCAGTTCAGAAGGCCGGGTTACTACCAACTGAGCTATCGGGCCCGCCGTGTTGATAATAATGATGATGATGATGATGATGATGATGATGATGATGATAATGATGACAAAATAATTATGTTATTCTCAGTTCGCGCTCTGATATGTCGAAAGCCGAAACCTTAACGATTATCAAAACAAGATGGTCTGATTCATTTAATTGATTAATAAGTCAACAACTTTTGAGAAATTGAATATTTGATATTTAACCAAGATAAAAACCAATTGTTTTGAGAACCTTTACGTCAAACGACTAAACCTATCTTGATAAAAAATTGCACATAGATTATTTACAAGAAAAAAACACCGTTTTACATAGATTCAAATGTTAGATATATAGAAAAGCACAAACAACAACTAACTACATAGGCGAGTTTAATGCTAGAGAGCATTATCTTCCAGTCAACCTGTGTGTAAAGTTAAATTTTTTTATGTGGCAGTGCATCGGATCTTTGCGCATTTTTAGATTGCCTAAACAAAAATACAGTCACAACTATAACAGTTAATTATTAACCTTAAAATGGAGAAAATACATTCTATACGTATTTTTCTTTTATTCATTTTCGCGCATTTGCTAAGTTAGACGCCATCTTTGTTGCTTTAGTCAGAGGTTTTGATCATTAGGTAACCTTCTAAAGTTATTATGAACTAGAACTAGGTACAGCTCTGTGGTTTTTCCTTCAAGTACGTCATTTCTATTTTATTTACTAAGTTAGTAATTAGTAATGCTCGTAAATGGTTTCACACAATTTCTAATATGGTCATCAAAAGTTGTTATAGTTACAGAAACATTTAGAAATTGAAAGCGCGTTCAATTTTTCCTTGTAAATTAATTGTATTTCCCACTTTAATGGTAAGTAATTAAAATTTCAGTGGTCTTTTGGGAATACTTTAAGTGCCATTTCATCGTTTCTTTAAAAATATTTGCTTTTTTTCTGTTTCTCTGATTAATTATCCATACTAATATTTAAAATTTTTTTACTGTTTATTTGCTTGTATACTTTTCACGGAAATATGTCTAAACTGATATTGATGCAATTTTGCACACTAAAGGCCTATATACCCGTAACAAGTAGGTGCTTATTTTCATCCCGGAAAATCCTTTTTTCCCCTCAAAAAAGCGGGAGAAAACAGGAGGAAATCATAATTTCACGTTATATTAGTAGTCTCGTGAGATATAACCGGATCGAGTATCTGCGGAAAGTTAAACTAACTCAATTTACAGTAAATATTATTCTGGTGGACGCAGTTTATAGTTGTAGACTTCAGAGTCAGGTTACATTAAATACTAGAATTATTCTTATTCTATAGATGCTATTGATGTTATTGTAAACTACATTTTTAATATTTACTTACGGGATCTTTGGTGTAGGAAACTCAGATATGATTCCAATCGCGGTAAAGTACTCGTATGTAATATCAATATTATATAATTTGTGGTACTATTAAAACTTAGTGAACAACCGTGAATGTTTCAAACTAATTATAAGTCGTCATAAATGCATTTAAATCATAACCCTCCTTTTTGGTAGTCGGGTAATAAAAGAGGAAATCACGGCTCTTTTCAGTGGAGTTGTTTTTTAACATGCTGAAATTTGAATACCTGTAAACAAAATTTTTACAAAACATGAAGACTAAACAGAACTCTGCACATTTTTAGTTCGTGTTGGAATATATAGTTAGATAATAATTGCTTACCCGTTAGCCAGTCTGCCACTTTGAAATAAAATCATTTGATTTTTTTTCTATATTCACTACAAGTTGTATGCAAATACTGAGTTTCAAAGTGTCGTTGTTTAAAGATAAGTCATGTTATCTAAGTTAATTGAGTAATAGATTATATGCCTAATAAGCCTGATCAATAGCATTTTTACGATTCAGTATAATATGCGAACAATAACAAAACTAATATATAAATCGAAAAATATTCTAATGTTTAGAAAGTTATTAATGAATGTTGTCTTGTCTGTCTATAAAGATTTAATAGTTTTATCTGTTAAACAATGATATAAGTTATAAATAACTACATGTTTTAATTTTGATCACGACAGGCCGTACAATGTAGGTACTTAAATGCGAAAAATCAAATGTTTCAAAGAAGTTTTAATAAGTTGAACAAGCACAATGTTGCCAGCCAGCACTGGCCGGATGCAGCCAACTTAGAAAAGTTTAAACGCCGAAGCCTATATTCCAAGTTGGGTCTATATAATAAACTGTGCTCTAGATACCTCATTAATTTAATGTACTCATACACACAAAAATATCTGTAGCACAATAGCGCGTTGTACCGAATTGAGGTTATCCGAATCGGTCTAACACATTTTTTTGTGCAAATAATTTTATCACCATGCCACGACCTTGCTCCCAGCTATCGCCAAATTTTGCTAGTCCTAACGTCACTATTGATAACTAGGTGGTCTAGAAAAATATGACACTTACCGATTTAATAAAAAAATCAAACAATCCTCACTCAGCACAGCACTAGGTCACATATGAGTTAAAAAAATGAAGATTCAATTTTGGAACGCGTCGTGCGTGCGAGCCGCGGAAGTGCAATGTCTGTTTTCATGTGCTGGTCGTAGATGCACATCGCGCGAACGCCGGCGGTCGCCGACTGCCGCGGCGCGCACGCAACTTGCTCCACGCGCCCCACCAAAAAAAATAATGCCGCGAAAATATGGCGGGAGGAAAGGAACCACGCAAAAACTGAAGGGGTGCGCTCGATGTTTCTCGCGCTGTGAGGCTGTATGCTAATCCATCGTGTGCTCGGCCCTTTTTTCCGGGGTGGGGGGGTGGGATGCAATTAAAAAGCCGCGCGTGCGTGTGGGGGCGCGATTAGAAAGGAGACGGCGGACGGAATGAGTCTGTCACAGTTTTTTACTTTTTTCTAGTCTGGCATTCTGTAGGAATGGCAGTTAGATGTATGGAGGGAATCGATGCTCGTTCGTCTAGCTTCCGGTCCGATTAGTCGACGCAGCGTCGCGTCGCACGGCCGCGCGGCTTAGATAATGACTGTAATAAAACGCTAGTCTTATCGCTTTTAGGAACTGGAAGATGAGCTAACCAGGTCCACTTGTTGTACCATTTGTAGTTAGAGATAATTATGATACTTATATTTGCGTCGTACATAATTTTTATCTGTATATTGAGGGGAATTTTTACAGATTTTTGGTCTCGGACAATTCTTTAGTTTGACATTGTTTCATGAAATGTTTCATTACTGAAAATTAATAATAGGTATAAAATATTACAAAGTACAGTTAATAATATAATTCACTTAATACAACTAGCAAGAAATAGTAAATAAAAGTTGGCCCTATATTTTTCGATGAGAATGTAAATGTTTGAAATGATGACAAAAATATGATGAGTAGTCTTTACAATACTAAATTGTATTACGAAGATGATAATTAATTCAATTGGCAATCCTTTCTCACAACGACACAAGCTCAAAACCTGAATAAGTATTCTACGTTTAAAAATCTATGCTTTTTATTTTTGATGCACACAATAGACAATATTGACAATAGAACTGGCCAGTAGACACCCCTTTAACTTTGCAACGAGCTCCTTGCAGCCAGCTACATTCTGCAGAACTTAGCATCTCACCTCCTTGGTCCTTTGCGCACTTCCCGCCGAATGTGCCCAGTGCGCGCAAAACCGCGAATGTGATTCGCGGATTTTTGGCTACGTCTTGAATTTTTAGGGCAAAGATTAAATACGTTGATATGATAAGATAATGACGATGAGTAATTTCGTGCTACTGAATGGAGTAGGTGGGGCGTGCAAATAGTAGAACAATCTATTATGCCCTACTTTTTTAAATCTGGAGCAAAATAGATATTTTACTATGAATTATAGTGGTTATTTTTAACTTGATAAGATTTTACGTCACATATTACTCGTCATGTAAAATCATGGTCAGTCGTGATAAATAAATTAATATTTATTTATAGCTACGAGTTAATCTACATACATAACAACACCACAATTTTACTGAAAAAATTAATTACGTAAGTTTAAATAATACTATAATAATATTAATACCTACATCATAATTATGTCTCTTTTAATAAGTATGGGATCAACTTTCCAAAACTAATAAAATGATTAGGTACTTTAAAAAAGTTGCGGAATCTAAATTCAAACATACAATAAGTAGAGGTCAACGGTTAAAGTGCAACTCCTAGCGATTACTTTTTAATTTTATGCAAGAAGGTGTAATGGCCAGCTCGCATGGTCTTGCAAGATAGCTCGGATGCACGGGACGAGCAAGTAGCCAGTACGCATTTACATCATAATAGTAAACTCCGCGAGGGTAACGCTAATTGTTCGCGGCAAATTAATATTCAAACGTGTGATCTTAAGAATTCTAAACTTAAAAAGAATACAGTAGTTAATTCAAAGTGCATGCATAAAAATAATAAACTTTACTTCCGGTCTTTTTTATTGTTCTCTGAAAACAAGTTTGATAATTTTAAAAGTTTATTTTATACACAATCATAAGATTCTTAAAGCATAAAGCACTTACCGCTTTATATTCTTGACACCAACCACTTGTAAATCAACAATAACAGTCAACAAAACTTCAACAAAGTCACTGTTTGATTCAATGTTCGGCAACAAAACGACGGCGGATAAATAAAAAATAAAAAGCTCAGTTAGCGCGAAAAATTCAGAAATAAAACTATTGAAAAAAATCAAAAATGGATTGGATATGCGGAGTATGAACGCGTTCAGTCGGCGGGAGACGGTCCGAGCGATCCGTCACGCGAGCGGCTGCCCACACACGCACCAAACTTTACGAAACTTTGCAAAGTTCCACGCGCCGCGATAGTTCCAATCCGCGCGCGCTCCGACCGAAACTTAGAATTTTCCTCGGACCCAAATTCAAATTTAATTGCAATAATTAATTTTTATTCCTTTTTTAAAAAGTTTTTATTTTGTGAGGCGTCCTCTCGTCCGGTAGGGTCCGGCCGGTCTGCAATATTAACACCGGCCGCGTCCACCTTTTGTAATGAAACGTTCACACATGCTTCCGCATTACCGTCCGATGCCATCAATAATGAAGCCGGGCGGGAAAAAACAAAACGAGCCACCTCTCCCGGCGAGGTGCCCGCCGACACTACAGCCTCCTCGTCAAAGATCAGAATTGCATATCTGGGTTGCGTTAATGAGCGGGGGTGGGGTCGTGGGGGGTCGAAAAAGTGGCACCGCTCGCGCGCGAATATAAATTCATCGCCAAAAAATCATTACGCGGGGGGTGGTATTACGGGCGCTTGCTGCGCGGGTTCGTTCGTATAGTTTTTAAATCGGGCGCTCATTCGGTGGCACGGCGCCGCGGCGGGCGGAGGCCACGCCACTACTGCACCGAAACAACCGATCCCCCGCCTGCACTATGCCCCACAACTACCACGCATGCACCTCTTTTCAGCCCGCCAAAGAAGAAAACAAGATTCCAATCTCAAACTTCAAAAACTAACCGACAGCTTTCGCGCCGAACCTCGTCGCTTCCCGTATTCGTATCCGTTTTACATTCGAATTCGGAGTTCTGTCGAATCAGCACGTGGGAGTCGAATTAAGAAAAATAAATCGGCGGGAAATTAATGCGATCTAGCTCGGGAGATGGATTGATTTTTTTTGAGAAAAAGGAAAAAGGTTTCCACGTGTATGCAAATTCCTCTTTTCGGTGACGATCGTAATCAATTTGTGCGTAGGAAGCGGGTACTTCCACGCGCACACAATCGCTCGTGCACGCACACTGATAGAGTGTGTGCGACTCAAATTAAATCTAATACAAAATTGCGTTTTATGTTCTCGCTAGTGCGTGTAGGTGTGTGTAGGGGCGCACAATGCGAGCTCGCGCCCTGTACACTCGCGATCTAACGGAATTAGATAATCATTTCTAATTATAATTTGAAAATTTCTAAACACTTTTCTAGATCATATCACAACATCACAACCATTTTATAGCTAATCTTTACGTTCTAATAGTTTATGCAAAGTACACATACAGCCTAGGAGTTATGTATTAAGGTGATAAGTTGATAACTAACGCAGGGCATTAACTACTGCGCCTAGAATCGTGAAATTGGAGGATAAGGACATAACTCGAACAGTATAGATCTTGCACTTGCAAACGACCTCACGACCATACCTTGACAACCTCTTGACTGATTTTGCTCATAACCGAAACTCGTACCGAGTTATTTATACGAAATATTGATCAAAATCAGCTGGTAAATAGTGTAAATGGTAAATACTCCCTCTTTTTGAGGAAAATAATTTTTGATAAAATAAAAAAATAATTAAATTTTTCCAGCCAAGAATGCCAAAGAGAACAAAAAAAAATTTCCGTAATCCAAGTTTTATCAAGATTAGTTTTAAATTTCAAACTATCGTAAGCACAAAATCTATATTTACCTAACTGTGGACGAAGCTTTAAAAAATATTTCATAGGTATGGATTTGAACCTCCATTTTTCCGACCCTTTAGCCAAGACCCGATTTTCTGACAGGTGATCTTGTGTTCAAATTCCTGCTTCACCTTTTATAACTAACTGAGGATTTAACCTTCTTGCACCCAACTTACGGGATTGGAACGGACGGGAGCGGGTTTATTTAAAATCAAATACCTTATGCCAAAGTACTTTTACAAGTCAAAATATAAAAAAAACTAAAATAATTAAAATTAATGTTCTAAGCATATAAAATTAGAAATTGCTGCAAAAAAAGAGAAGTTCTCTTTCCCACTATTTTTGAAAACTAATCGGCACAACACAAAAATAAAAACTCTTTGACAACAACTGTAAAAAAGTAAACTCATTTGTTTATTAGAGACTGTTATTCAATAAAGTAAACTTAAATAACAAATAAAATACTAGAACACCACTAATTGCAAAATAATCACAAATTAGCAACCAGCGCTGTCAACGACTGTACTTTAAAAACCCACACAAGCTTAATGTTAAAAATGAATTACCAACACAGCCCCGCTGCCTCCCTGCTACACTCATTTTCATTTCGATGTTTTTGGGTTTTTGCGCAGATAGGGGGTGAAACCACCCTATCCCACACCCCTCCACCCCACGCCCTATGAAAATAGGATATATTTTTATGTTTTATTTGCCCGGAAGCTTGTAGCTTAGTTGCATGTTTATTAGAAGTTTTTATTAGTAGAAACAATACGTTTTTTTCCGGATTGCTCGGATTCAGGGATGATTTGCTATGACGCGTTTACTGAAGCCAGTCACGGCATCTTTGTATACTGATTAGTACTAGTTTGTCGTCGGTTCCAGTAGTTTATTGATACTACGGTATTATTGTTTTGTCGTGAAAATACCGAGTCCCGGCTTCCGGTGCGCATTGAAGGGCGATATTTCAAACTTTTTACTGTGTCACTGGAGTAGGGAATGTAGGTAAATATTCTTATCGCGTGCCTCAACTCGATCGGGATACCCTAAATTTTTTAGACGCATTTCCTACTGCCTTTTGGAGGGTCATAATGTTAAAGAGGCTAGAGCTCATGAATTGATAGATAGTCTCAATATATATTATTTTTATTCACAAATATTCACATTCACAATCTCACATTCACAATCTCACACGCACCTTGCTGAGTGCACAATTGCACATGCCCCATACAAACATACCTACACAACACACACACACACATACACACCCCTACACACGTAGCTTTCATGTAATTTGTATTACAAGCTAGTAAACACACTTTTTGTTAATTATTAATAGCGGTTAATTTGTGTAATCCTGTTTGGCCTTCTTTTAAGTCTGTAAATTTGTTAATGTATATTGTATTGTAAACGCTGTTGGATTACCTTAATAAATAAATAAATAAATAAATAAATATAGCTTCTTTGTAGTTATTGTTTTATAGAAATAAAATAAAATAATTATCTGCGGACTATTCATTCCCAAAGCGCCATCTAAACCCAAACTAAGTAAAACTAATTGTACCAGACAAGTGATAGAATACTTAGACGCTTTTTGTTTTGTAAATACACAGAATACAATATAACAAACACCCGAACACCGAAAAAAAACCAATATACATCACACAAATAATTGCTCTAGGATGGAAATCGAACCCATAACCTATAGCTAAAGGGGCAGAGCTACTACTAACATAGCTATGAGGCCAGCCAAAAAATAGAATAAGTAGGTATAAATACCATATTTCTCGAATACAAAAAGCATTATAGTGTTTCCGTCTCCCATGAGACTCCAAAAACTTAGTGATCAAGTTATTGTTACTGAATCAATCATAAATTCCCCATCGAAAGGAAAAAGTCACGATTCGTGCATACTTTGACTTTAGCAATCACGCTATAGTTTGCAATGTAAACTGATGCGAAGTAAAAAGTGAATGGACTTCTTTTTTTATCATTTCATCTTTTCGTGTTGACAAAAGAGGTTACTGGTTTATACTATTTTGAGGTTACTATTTTATTCAGTTCACCCATATTTGAAGTAGGTTTAAGACTTACTGTCCTGGCAATAGTTGGTACCAAAAATTTTATTGAGCATCATTTCTGCCAGAGAATAAGAAGATTAAAACCCCAAATCATCACGCTACACAAATCTATTTTTTTATTTATAAAAAACTTCACCTTCTTCATCAACATCCTGAAGATATCCACTGTTGAACATAGCCCTCTCCACCGAGCACTACTTTGAGCGGCTGCTTAGCTCCTGCATCTATCGGCTCCTCGTAGTTTTGACCAGATCATCGGTCCACCTAGCAGGGGGCCGACGCTGCATCTTTAGTTTCAAGGTCGCTATTAGAGAACCTTTCTTCCCCATCGGTTGGCAGTTCTACGAGCGATGGGGCCTATCCACTGCCACTACAACATCATACATTGAAAGTACATAGTCCATCCATTTTTCATAAGCGTCACTGTGATATAGAGACACAAGTATTTATGAAGCCAAGACTCCAATTAAATAAAATAACAACAAAATACAGCTGCATTAGAGCATTTCTCTTAATTTTATAACCTCCACTGCAGAGACACATTGTGTAGGATGACGCGACGTCTAGACTAGACTGTACAGAGACTACTAGAATCTAGGTTACAGTTTAGTGGTCTTTTTCAATTAAAAGTTTTTATTTTGAAAGAACTACCTGCTACTTATTACCTTTTAAATGGTTTTTGCCTACTATTAATATTGAGTTGCCAATGTTAGATACATACTGTAATGATCGTCTTACTTTTTGTAATTTTTTTAAATGATCATATACCTAGGTCCTAGACCCTAACTAGGATTCCCTTTATCTAAGGAACCAGGAACTACAAAGACCATGGTCCCACAAGACTCAGACTTAAAACAAGTATTTGCGGTTTTTTCTGTGCACAAATATTTTTCCTGTCGCGGGAATGCAAAATGTTCTATTACAAGATGAAAAGATAAATGCAGTCCATAAAATATTCACTACCACTTCAGTATTTAAATTCTTTTAGAAATAATCTTGTATTAATATTGTCGCCAAACATGCCGTGGTTCACTTCTGTGTATAGGCCGGGAGACTGCTGCCTGCGAAAATACACATCTTACCGTGTAACGGAAAGCAACTAGTCTAAAGCAATTAAAAATATTGTACCGCCGAGTCCTATCCTAAAAGTCCAGTGTTAGATCGGATTATTTGATGCAATTTTATGAAAAAAAGCAAACCAAGAATCATTTGGCCAAGTTTTATTTATTATCATTATTTATTTATCTAATTTCAATTATAACGGTACAATGACCAATTCTTATCTCGCAGAGAAACACCGAGCATTGCTCTCTCCATAGCCCGTTGTGCGTCTCTGAGCTTAGTAATGAGGCCAACAGTTAGAGACCACGTTTCAGTTCCATAAGTCATCACTGGCAACACACATTGATTGAAAACTTTTGTTTTCAGGCTTTGTGGTATTGTGCGAGATAAGATCCGTAATGAGGAGATCCGCAGGAGAACTAAAGTGACCGATATAGCTCTTAGGATTAGCAAGTTGAAAAGGCAATGGGCAGGCCACATCGCTCGTAGAACTGACAACCGATGGGGAAGAAAGGTTCTCGAGTGGCGACCACGAACTGGAAGACGCAGCGTAGGCCGGCCCCCCACTAGGTGGACCGACGACCTGGTGAAAGCCGCGGGGAGCCGATGGATGCAGGAGGCGAGCAGCCGCTCTAAGTGGCGCTCCCGGGGGGAGGCCTATGTTCAGCAGTGGACGTCTTCAGGCTGTTAATGATGATGATGATGATGAATGACAAATTACAGTAATGACTCAATGATCTGACGAATACTGGAAAAAATACCCTTGAGCAATGAGCAACTTTCCCAAATCTCTACTAGAATGCTCTATTATTTTAATCGCGATAATTGAATAGAAATCATCTATTTTTTAGTGATGAGGTAAGTTAGTCCAACCATCTCCCGGTCTATAAGGGAAGCAAAATTATAATAGAACTGATCCAGTCTGCGGAGAATTGCATTACTATGCGACGCCGGAGGGGAGACCAATGCAGTTTACTATACAAAAATTATTAACGTACAGATCACAATATCTGGAAAGAAGTGAAATATAAGGATAATCTATTATTTTGGTAAAGGATTACAGAAAAGTACCTTAGTAGAAATCTAAGCAAAAATAAGTTTCGTCGAAAATGGTTAAATATGCCTGCTGGCTACCACAAACTAATACAAAACCATCATGTTTCATGGCATTATTATTTCAAGGTTACAATAATATTGTTCGTATTTGTACCATGAACTTATAAAGTATTCCTGCATGTGAACGAGACGTTTACATTTTTATATGGCGTTATCACTGTCGCACATCAGTGTAACCATGATGTATGACATGACAGATGTATTTGAGTGAACGATTTAACGTGACGTCATCAAAACTGCTCTGGCTCTGCAACATTAAAGTATTCCTACTTTTATGTCATTTGTCAATCATCATCATCATCATCATTAACAGCCTGAAGACGTCCACTGCTGAACATAGGCCTCCCCCCGGGAGCGCCACTCAGAGTGGCTGTTCGCCTCCTGCATCCATCGGCTCCCCGCGGCTTTCACCAGGTCGTCGGTCCACCTAGTGGGGGGCCGGCCTACGCTGCGTCTTCCAGTTCGTGGTCGCCACTCGAGAACCTTTCTTCCCCATCGGTTGTCAGTTCTACGAGCGATGTGGCCTGCCCATTGCCATTTCAACTTGCTAATCCTAAGAGCTACATCGGTCACTCTCGTTCTCCTGCGGATCTCCTCATTACGGATCCTATCTCGCAGGGCCGAGCATTGCTCTCTCCATAGCTCGTTGCGCGACTCTGAGCTTAGTAATGAGGCCAACAGTTAGAGACCACGTCTCAGTTCCATAAGTCATCACTGGCAACACACATTGATTTAAAACTTTTGTTTTCAGGCTTTGTGGTATTTTGGACGAAAAGATAGGTCGAAGCTTCCCGAACGCTGCCCAGCCGAGTTGGATTCTTCGGGCGACCTCTTTGTCGAAGTACCTACCCAATTGGACAGTCTGCCCTAGATAGACGTATTTGTTGACAACTTCGAGAGTGTCGTTCCCAACAATTACCGGTATAGGTGGAACAACGGCATTTGACATGATTTTCGTCTTGTCCATGTTCATCTTAAGACCAACCTGTCGGGAGACTCTACTGAGGTCGTTAAGCATGGTGCTGAGATCATCGAGCGACTCCGCCATTATGGCTATATCATCGGCAAAACGAAGGTTAGTGATATACTCGCCATTTATGTTGATGCCAAATCTTTTCCACTCCAAGAGCTTGAAAACATCTTCCAATGCGTTTGTGAACAGTTTCGGAGAAATAACGTCTCCCTGTCTCACGCCTCTCTGCAATGGGATCTGTTCCGTACTCTGGTCCTGTAGTCGGACTGACATAGTGGCCTTACTGTACAAACACTTCAACACTTTGATATACCTATAGTCAATTTGGCATCGCTGTAAGGACTGTAGCACCGCCCAAGTCTCGATTGAATCGAAGGCTTTCTCATAGTCCACAAACGCTAGGCATAGCGGCCGATTATACCCTTCGGTCTTCTGTATAATCTGGCGTAGCGTATGGATGTGGTCTATGGTGCTAAAGCCTTTTCGGAAACCGGCTTGTTCGGGAAGCTGGAATTCATCAAACCTGCGTGCGAGACGATTCGTAATGACCCTCGAGAACAGCTTATACACATGACTCAAGAGCGAGATGGGCCTATAGTTCTTCAATAAGGTGTTATCACCTTTTTTGAAGATGAGCACCACCACGCTCTTGTGCCACGCCTCCGGCATTGTACCTTTAAGGATGACAGAATTGAATAACTTCTGGAGGACTATAAGTACCGGTCTACCACCCGCTCTCAGAAGTTCAGTCGTAATTCCATCCTCACCTGGCGCCTTGTTGTTTTTAAGCTGTTTGAGGGCCATTCTAATCTCGTAAAAGCTAACGTCCGGGATATCTTCGGTATAGTGCCGGACTAACTTGGCTCTGGTGTCCTGAGCTGTGTTAGTAGCGGGCTCACGTATCGAGGTGTATAACTGTCCATAGAAGTTCTCAATCTCTCTCAGAATCTCAGGCTTGG
This sequence comes from Ennomos erosarius, assembly GCA_963580505.1. Lineage (NCBI taxonomy): Eukaryota > Metazoa > Arthropoda > Insecta > Lepidoptera > Geometridae > Ennomos > Ennomos erosarius. The sequence goes on from OY756989.1 coordinate 915,202, forward strand.
ATGAAATGACACTACCATTCTCGGTCTTCAGTTTTGTCATTTGGCTTTGCTCAATAGACGAATCTTTTGCGAACACCTTAGAGCCTTGGTTTCGCTCAATTGCGGCCTCAATACGTGAAGTACTAAAAGCACGCAAGTCGTGTCGCATGGAACTCCAGATACGTCTATTGAGTTCACCGTAGGCTGACATATCAACTAAAGACTGTAGTTTCATTTGTCAATGTATGATTGAAATAATATTGAGGCAATAATGCTATAAGACGTTGTGGTTGCCCTCCTGATTATGTGCGTAATTTTAATATTTGGGTGGGTTTTATTGTTTTGACTTTTAAATGGCTTAGTTTATATTGATGGAGTTTGATATGGAGATAGATTGAATCCTGAAAAATGGTATGGGACACTTCTTTTAAATCCACTTGTGTGAAGTTGTGGGCAGTTACTATAACTAGCTACTACTAACGAACTGCAATATTTTAGCTCTTCTTTTTTCTCTGATTTTTCTTTTTGAAAATAATACTTCGTGTTTGAATTACTGCAAGCTAAATACACACAACTGGCTTAACTCCACGTATCCCTCTTTGCACTTACAGTGGAGTGAGCTAATCGTGTGGCACGTAGGGGTGTCACTTGACAGTCCGAGATGCAACAAGACGGAGGGTTGCGTTGAGGACAAGTGAAGCTAGTAAGGCAACTCTAACTTTGATACTAGAAAGGCAAGTTACATCTTTTAATTCAGATAAATTTTCTGTATTCTTGCAATACTTTTTGTAATTTATTTTTAATGAGTTATTCTACTTAGAAATCTTATTAAATTTTAAAGTAACTGTAAGCATGTTTTAATAGCCCCGTGGTTTCAACCGTGAATAAAAAATGCTGCTATCTGTTAGTCTAGCGTGTAAGCTATCTGCATTCCAAATTTCATCCAAATCGGCTCACTAGTTACGGAGATAAAGGTAACGAACTCCTACTAATATTAAAGGTATATAATATTAGCCGGAGTAGAAAGGATAGGACAGGATAGTAGAATAGTAAGAAACAAAGTCAAAGTCAAAGTTAAAACAAAATGATAACTGAATCAAAGCTACGAAGAAGGGTAATGCGAGATGCAGTCAGACGCGACGTCGGGGGAGATAAAAGCATTTATCGGTTACCTTGAGAGACAAAACCGATTTCATTATGATTTTTTCATTGTTATTGAATTATAATAAAAAAAAATCAATTGAATTTAAGGTAAATGAGTTTAATATGTGCTCACGAGGTGATGATTGGTATATTTTGTATCATTAAGTTCTATAATCATATAAATTATATATGACAAAATGCTTTATTGCGTACAATAAAGCATTTTGCCATACATAATTTATAACCAAATCATAAAAAACAGTGATCTTGGAAATAACTTTCATGCCTCAATTGGCAGGCTCATTGCTACAAGCGGTCTCTTCTAAAACTAAATGTAACTGCCAGATTTTCGTTTCCTTCCTACCAATATCACCATGGCATAAACCTTTTTTTCCAGCATCATTGATCTTAGATGTTCTTCCTAATACCGCTACATATAGTTAACTAACCATTCCTATTTATTCCTTCCTGATCACTTACAATCCTCGGCTAAATACTGTCTTATCATTTTTGAGATTGAGTCTGTCCCAATAATGAAAATGTAGTAATTAGCCGAGTCTATCCAATAGACAGTTCAATACTATTAGGCTATAAATTATTTAAAGCCAAAAATGTTTGCATCCGCCATGTGCAAAAATAAACATCATCTACACTTAAATTTGATACAAATAAATTATTGAACAGTTTAAGCTCATTATCAGTGACTGTACGCACCCCCCTGAACATACAGCCAACTATAGCAACAATGCCAAAAATACCGCCCAATGATAAAAAAACTGCACTCGACAAAAAACTAATGATAGAAAGAGACGGAGCATATTCCACATGGGCCTATCCAAAATGAAAAGTAGTCATTTTTCCACCAATAGGGGTATTACTGAAAAACTACGGCAAATGAATTTATTATACCCCACAGGGGGTGGCAACCCACCCTACCGGTCAGGACAACAATATTATTTTATTTTTAATACGGTGTTATAATACGTGTGTTTGATTGATTTTGCTTTCTGGCGCTCTTCGTGAGGCTCGGATGTTACTGAAATTGTTTGGAAAGAACTCATTTCTTTGAGTAACTGGCAACTTATAAAACGATACCGTGACTTTATCGTATGCGATTTCATTGCAATGAATATTTAAATTTTTAGTTTTTGGCCTTAGAAGACTTAGGCTGAGTTGCACCATAATCACGGTTAAAGTTACTGTCAGATTTTGACATTAGCCCGCCCGGCGAAGCGTGGACGGTGTCAGTTAGCGGTTAAAGTTAGCGTTAAAGTAAGCTGGTGCAACTCAGCCTTAAGGTTTGAACTTTTATTAAAAGAATGATTTTATATCTAAGCTGCGTTGTGCTGTCACTAAATTCCCAAGTTATACCTATTTGGTGTGTATTAGAATATTTAAAAATATCAAATAGCGATATTTATACACATAAGAGTTTTTTCAATAATATGCTAAGTTAAAAATTTACAACACTAATTTTAATGCACTTACCTTATTGTATGCAGTTTAAGGACCATTGGACTTAGGCTGCACCTGAAAACAAATAGAAATTAACATTTTACTTTTCCGTCATTCAAAATTTTGTGATTTTGTTTGTAAGTTTATTCCGTTTATTTACCGATATAGAAATAATAATGATGAATATTTATTACACACACGTTTGTGCTTGCTTGTTGCGCTAAAGTATACTTCAATATTAAAGAAATAAGCAGTAAAGGTTTAATTTTTCGGTGATATTACAAAATTTAACAATAGTAGGTAACTTGTAAAACGTAAAAGTATTTTACTAGAACTATATTTGAAACAAAAAATTAAAAAAAATGCTATTACTTCAGATATCTTACCGGAGTAATTTACACTCTTATTCTAGCACAATTCCAAATACCCTTGACTTTTTACAGCTAATGAATTAATCTTGTGACAAAATTTAAAATATCTAATCCAAAAACACCACCTCTTGATATAAAATACGACGCCGAAATCGAAATCATAATCACATAACGAGTGCTAAAGATTGTGAATGTGCAAATTTCCGCAACTGTCCAAATAGAATATAGATATGTGTATTTTCCTGTATTGTTAATAGTTTTTGTTATATAGTTTAGTATATTCCTATTAGATCCCCAGCCAACTGTTTCAACTTAGACGGTATTTGAGTACTGTCTGTGCTGAACAAATATGTTTTAATGAGTTAAGAGAGCATCATGAGCCATAGTTTTTTAGGTCTTGTAGCGGAAAGTTATTTCAAAAATAAGGTCAAAAGTACTTCATGTACCACAGCTTTAGGGCAAGGAAATCCATCACAATCTTGACCACTATCTCGATAGAGAATCGCAGATCGAGAGAAAATATTTTTCACTTGAGGTTAGCGAAGTTTTTTGACATTTGTGTAAGCTAAAATATAATGGCCTGAAGCACCAGCAGATAATCATGATGTGATCTACACCAATAATTTGTTGCAAATAGGCCTTTTCAAGTCAAAATCAGAATTTTTGTTCGAGTTGTTTCGTACGATTATTTATAAAAGCGGGCAAAAGAAACACGTTTGTTGCATGGGAGCCCCCTTAAATATTTATTTTATTTTGTTTTTTAGTATGTTTTGTTATAGCGGCAACAAAAATACATCATCTGTGATAATTTCAAATGTCCATCACTGTTCATGAGATGCAGCCTGGTGACACACGGATAGACATAATAGATAAACAGACAGACAGACGGATAGCGAAGCCTTGGTAATATAAGGTCCCTTTGACCCCTTTGGTACCGAACCCTAAAAATGATCTCCATACCAAAATTTCAAAATCTATTCGGACGGTTAACTTGAAAATTTCAAAATGATAGAGTTACAGTTATACTGTCGTATAATTGTGTTTATAACATTTTATTGTAAAGCACTCTAAACCTTTTTCTCATAAGCACAAAACTTCAGAAAAGTGAAACGACATCCTATATTAAAAAGTTAAGCACGCCTACACTCCCAAAATGGAATAAGAGAAAAATCATATGGAGACAATATGAAGACTCCACCGTTCGAAGTGGAATTTAAATATGTAAGGAATTAGGAGAGGGGTGGACCCCCAGGGCGAGGAAGGGGTAAGAGGAAGGGCGGGGGAGGTTTTTCAAAACTAGAAAGAGATGAACACGCGTTAGTATCGCGATCTGCGCGCTACCGTTTTCGGATACACGTGGGATTGGATTAGAAGGATTTGTCTGGAGATTACTGTGACGTCATCACATCGATAAACAAGGCTAATTGGTTCTTAATTGGATTATGTTTTTGTAAACAAGTTATTTTTGAAATCAAGTGTTTTTAGCAGTAATATTGTGATAATCAAAATATGTAATTTTATTACAAACTTGAGTCGCCCCGCAGGTTCATTTGCTATTGACGCGTTGTAAGAACCAATGTGTGGTTGTGTGTTGGTGTGTTGTGTTGTGATAATTCGTAGTTTTACGGGATAAAAAGTACTGTATATTGGCTTTGGTGGTATTAGCCATCTGTGTGTGAAATTTCATCCAAATCAGTTTAGCTATTTTGTCGTGAAAGCCACACAAACAAACTGATAACGTTTTAACTTTGTATAGGAATTAACCAATCCCCCATTATTAAGGTTAGCCACAAGCAATAATAATCAGCTCACTTGGCAGGAATCTTGGTAATATTATATTCAAAAGAACGTCGATTTGATTGTTCTATTGTACTTCAAAACAAAACAGAGCAACAGTTCAACACACTATAGTATGTACATTTGAACAGCATAAACTAAGTTTTCATAAGGGAAACACTTTCTGCAACCACCTAACTTAAAATAATGCTGATAAAATTTCAAAATAAAGAACATGTCTTAAGATACATCTCAAGGTGAGTGAGCACGTGCACAGCCCACGCACGCGCCGTAATGAGCGCGCGTGGGGAGGCGGGTAGTTAGACAATTTTACAACTGCGCCACTCGGTTTTTTGGGAGTCAAAGCTAGGTGTGTGGACAAAGATTAAGAAGCAGAATAGTCGGGAAGAGTAGACAAGAAATTCGCCTACGTGATCAAGGAGGTAAAGATTTTCAAGTTTGTATTTTTTTTAATTTGTGCATTTTTTTCTGAAACAACTGGTTATTTTTAATTTTTGGTTTTTGTCCTATTACAGAACCATTTAAACAAGTATTTTCACGTTTTTTAGTGATTAAGGCGTCACTCTGCGTTGAATATCAATAACGGTCAGTCAGTCAGGACTTTATATTGATTTGCCACCCTGTGATTTTACCCGTCTTTTTCATACAATTTTTGACACCTCATTGGAGCCCATTAACTATAAATCCAATTGAACAACGATATAACTTCCCTCGTACGAAAATTAGTAGTTTATTTCAACTAATCCTACGAGAAGAAGCGGGACACCAAATATGTCTTTTGTTCCATCCCGCTCTGTCCATTGTAATTTTGTACGACTTTATCTCGTTTTGTTACCTCGCCCGTGCCCCCGTAGGTGAGTCCTGTTTGTACGAGAAATTATATTCACGAGCAATCAACAGGCTTTATATCTTTGTTGGAGCCCCTTAGTACAACGCCATAATAGAAAAAAAAAACTCCTTATATCAAATCTGTAAGTCCACCTATTGGATATTACGTTGTCTGTATAATGATCATATCAATGATGATTAAAATTATATTTATTGATGGCAGGTATTCATATTTATGTAAACTACTCTATTTGAATAAATGTTATTTTCTTTCTTTTCTTCTAACGCTTACGTTTTACGTAGAATCCTTTGTTAAACTCGCACATAACACTGAACACTGATTGGTTGTTTATTGATTTTTGGCTGTTTGTCAACCAATGAGCGTAATATTTGGTTTGACAACGAGAGACCAGTAGTACGATAAGATAATTTCGTTACTCTACTAAATTGTACTTAAGTTTCTATCGCATCTATGGCTTCTAATCTGTGCCAGCATCTGTAGGTGCGCACAAATTTGCATATGTCGAAATAATTTAGGGGGTGACTCCACACATCCATACCCCGCTAATGTACGCACTCCGTATCGGCGGAAGAATAAAAAAATAGCAACGAAACAGATGGGACATATCTTTGACTCTCTAGTGGAAAATAACTATTTAAAAGTAAAAAAAACTTTTGTTTGATGATTAACTGAAAAACCTAATAATTACAATAACTGCAGATACTTATAAGAGATCGATATAATTTTTAATATTTTAAGGACTGTCAACTAACGCCTTCAAAGTAAAGGCCTGTTGTCCTTATTTATTTTTTCTGTCTTTAACGTTTCAACTGATAATTATTTATTTTAAAATCCTTCAAATATCTTGGCTGGTTGGCATTTTTGGATTATTGTCCAGTAATTTCCATCAACTGAGTCCATTTAAAACAAACCGCGGCGCAGATAGCGTCAATGCCTAATTTTAATTAGGCATTTTTGCTCGTACTTGCTTCCACTAACTAAAAGTTAACAACTAACTACACAACAAAATCTATGGCTTAACGTCATGCATTTCCATAAATCACACGCGTCACATCTGTTTAATTTATTTATTATTCTAAGCCAAGATTGGAGGAAAATTTTCACTCATATTCGGAAAATATCGCGCGAGGGGCGTGTTTTAGTAATTTGTCGATACTTTACTTGCCAACCCTATTTCTTATACTTGTACGATGCTACGGTCTTACTTGTGCTTGTGTTTAGCGAGAGTGAAACACTTTTAGAAATACGATATTGTGTTACTCAGTTCCTCAATTTAGCTTTATTTAACTTTACTTGTAGGTTAAATGAGTCGTATTACTTCAATTTTCGGTACTTATAAATATTTTAATGACGTCATGACTAGTAACACGGTGAAAGAGCAAACGTTACAAAGATTCTAGGAAGTAGTATTATCGTTAGTTACAGGAATAAATATTTAGATCACCATTAAGCTTTTATGGCCACTGCATTTTAAGCTACTATCAGCACAAGAATGGAGTCAGAGACAACCCTCTATGCAGGGGATGTCTGAAGGAAAATGATACTTAAGCATATACTATGATACTGTAATTATTGTTTAGGTTTGTTGATTACAATTGTTTTATTACGCTATCTATTATTCTATCGCCCAGTTGTAGAAACGATCGTTAACTTTTAAAGTCGACTTTAAATCTTAATCTTCCATTAAACTTTTGTCCTCCTTACAGTTTAAGGTCTCCAATACCTTTAATGCTGCCATTAAGATTAATGGTCGTTTCTGCAACTGGGTGTTAGACTGGTTATTTATGTATTTCATACTTCGAAACAATTAATCACTGTTTTTCAATCCAACATCAGTGTCACTAGATCAGCAGTGCTAGAAACCTAAAGCCACACTCTGTTATTTAAAGGAGATGGAACGGCTTGGGTAAATGTTAGCGGATTAAATGCAGAAAATTCTTGAAGTGGGACGTAAGTGCAGGATTTATTATCACCCCCATGCTGAATAAGAACTTCTACTCGTATCAAGTAAGAAGCATCTCATTTATTCATTACTTCTGGCCAACTATCATTTCTTTAGCAGGTATTAAAAAAAACAACAATTTTTCAAATTCAATTGCAAATAGTGAATCAGAAATAAACTCGCAACACTTCTTTTTCACCATTAGGACTACACGCAGGCGAGATCGAAAGTGACAAGCTTTTTTAGATTTTTTGATGAACCGGTAAAACGTTTTGGCATTTCGCATAAAATAGTTAGATCCTTAAAAGAGAGAAAAAAGCGTTCGAAATGAATGGTTTGTTATTTGCTTTATTTTTTGATTGAAAGCGAAAGCCAAAGGTCGCCGCGTGTGCTAAAAAAGGTAAAAAAATTGGAAAAAACGTGAGTTGTTTACGATGTGTGGGTTTCAACAAATGTTGGATTTTTTCGGTGAAAATTGTTTTATGAATGGACGCTTCATAGTGGTCAAAGTGCCAATGAATTGTTTTATGTTTTAGTTTTGCGCTGTTTAGTAAACATTTTTTTTAAATGCCTGTGATTTATGATAAAAGTAAAGAGCATTTGTTATGAAAAAGCCAGTTTTCCGGGAGAAAAGGTATTATATGCTGCCCCAGATTATAACCAATCTATGTGTACTAAATTTCACCAAGATTGGTTAACCGTTTTGAAGTGAAAGCAACACAAACTAACAAGTGTGATTTTTATATAATAGTAGGTATGTAAAATAGAGTAACTATCTCCGACTGCTTAAAGTTATTATTTTGATCGTCGTTTTTAAAATTGTATGATAACCTGATAAAGTTTTACGTTTTTAAATATGAGAGCTTTCTGGCACAAATTTTTTGTTCAAAAGATTTTCTACTTAGTTTTCTTGTTACTTTTTAAATTTTATATAATTGGTGATCGGGAGCAAATAGAAACAAAATGAAAAAGAACTCATACGCTTTCTTTGTTATAGTTATATGTAGTTATAGTCAAAGCGCGTCCAATTTATTTACGGCCTAGCCAATATTCCACAGTATTCTCCCAACGCAATTTGGGATTCCACAATCAGCCGCGCCTCGGATCTACTGATCATACATTTCCGCGTACCAAGCGAGCACACACGACACCGTTGTAATAAAAATTATATGCTCCAATTTACGATGGTGGGGGGCGGTGGGGGCCAAAAAATGCCCCCCTGCCCCCCTGATTGCGGGATCGGATCTCACTAAACGGACGGGGCGAAAAATTTCGCGGGTGGGGACGCCCCCTACCGGGAACGCGATACATTTTTACCATTATCCCTTTCTAACTATGAGAGTTGAATTCGCGAGTAATTATTAATTTTTAGCAAATGTGAGATTTGATTTACGAAATTTGTGGTTTTGGTAGTTTTTTGTTGAGTTTGGTAATATCTAGTAGGGTTTATTGTGATAAATGGAATACCGTACATCACAAATGGTGCTTTTGATGATTAATTTTACTAGTTGCGCCCCGCAGCTTCACCCGTGAACAAAAAGTACTCTATGTGTTAAACCAGCGTATAAGCTACTTGCAATCACAATTTCATCAAAACCAGTTTAGCAGTTACGGAGATCAATGGTGACAAACATTTTTCTCATGTTATGTGTACCTTTTTGTACTTTAAATGGTCTCTAATAAATTTTTTTTAATTACATCCGATACAGAATGCACAACGAAGGTTTAACGTGCCTTCTGAAGCACAATCAGTTGAAAATATCACTTTTGTAGTGGTCACCCATCAACGTGATGACTGCAGCGAAAATCCCTTAACTTTACCGATCAATTAAGAACTGTGAAGCTACACTGACTAAACACTACGACGTATACGAATAAAAAGTGGTAAATGACTACTATCGCGTATATATCACGTATTTTCTGCACAAACCTCTCTTCTTAGTGATTTTCCCATTGACATTAAATAATAAATAAATAAATAACGCCCAACGATGCATGTGACATAGATTCTGGACCCTAACTAGGATTCCCTGTATCTAGAGACCCAGGAACTACGAGACTGAAAGGTTTTAGTTGAAAAATGTTTTCTTCTCGTTTCTCATCATGATCAGCTGGAAGAAGTCCACTGCTGGACATAGGCCTCCCCCGTAGAATGCCAGTTTGGATTCTTATTTTCTTTTTTTTTTATGAGAGTGAATGACGTAACGAGGTAGTCGTTCAGCTGGGGGGCAACTACAACGTCTTATGGCATTATTACTTCAATATTACTTCAATCATACATTGACAAATGACATAAAAGTAAGAATACTGTAAATTTGCAGAGCCAGAGCAGTTTTGATGACATCACGTTAAATCGTTCACTCAAACACAACTGTCATGTCATACCTTTACATTATGTTGACACTGATGTGCGACAGTGATAACGCCATATAAAAATGTAGACGTCTCGTTCACACGCAGGAATACTTTATAAGTTCATGGTACGAATTCGAACAATATTATTGTAATCTTGAAATAATAATGCCATGAAACATGATGGTTTGTATTAGTCTGTGGTAGCTGGGCTATAATAAACTTCACACTTATTTCTATTTTACAAGCCACGAGGAATTCATGTTTTTTAAAAGGTCACGTGTTGTATAAAGAACTGTATCGCTGCAAATATGGCTTAATTATTGGCATAGTTCTACTACAATATTCATGTTAACTGTGACTATTTTAGTCGCTGATAAAATCAGCCAATTTATGTTTGAGGTCTCTAAATTTCTGCATAAAACGACATGCCTAGAATAGCGTTTGAATGCTAAACCTATGCCAAACCTATGCTAAACCTATGCTATACATATGCTATACCTATGCTATCCTATGCTCAACCTATGCTAAAAATATAATAAACCTATGCCAAACCTATGTTAAAACTATGCTCAATGTACACTAAACATATGCTAAGCCTATACTAACCAGACCACAGCTTTTTTTTGTTGTTTGTTAGTGACCAAAATACAAAATCTTATAATATTAAGGTTTCATTAATACGTTTTATACCTTAAAATAAAAAAGTATATTCCCAACTATTGAACTAGCCTTCCCACTGAAATGTACTGTAAAACCACTTTTCTTATTCATATTTTATATGATATGGCTTAAAATTATAAAACTCCGCCCTTTACCGACGTTAAGCCATCAGCACCTCCAAATCACCTTTTTACACTCTAATTAGCATAATAATATCAAAAGGTAACAATGAACCTTCCCTTAAAAATCGATATAACGCCCTAAAGATTTCCGCTAAGAAAATACTGAGAAAAACCGCCTACGAGGCTACGAACCGTAGCCCGTAGCGTAGTACTACGCCGTAGCCGGCCTACGCAAGAACAATATTTTCTTACTCATTATTTTTGACAATGAATGGTGTTCATACAATTTGAAGGTTTTTGGTTATTTTTACAACTAGACGTATCCCGCGGTTTAATATACAATTTACCTCTTTTATTTACTTTGATAATTATGGTATAAATTTTCATCCGATATATTGTTTCCTTTCCTATATTTTTTGTACAAACGAATGACGTGACAAGCTAGTTGTTCACCTGATGCTAAGCGTCACGGCCGTTCGTAACAGTTTCAGTGCCACTAGAAACTGTAAATCAAAGTAATGCGTGACACTGCACTGCGCACGTCATCCTGAGAGAGCACAGTCTATTTATAAGACTGTCAGATAAGGCTTTTGTGTGTTAGTAAATAACAAGACAAGCTAGTCATTCAATTGATGTTAAGCGTCATGGTACCCATCAGTATTCGCTCTCTCAACTTGGAACTCTAAATTATAAAGTTTTGCGTGACACTGCACTATGCACGTCATTCTAATCTAAGTAATAAAGGCTTAATAGAGTAGGCTGAGATCACGTCATAGAGTCTCATTTGTTCAGTAATTTCAAAGTTTGAAAGTAATAACACAGTAGTACTCGCACACTACTGCTTGACGGCAGAATATTTGGCATAGAGGTGGTACCTACCTCCTAGAATATAAGCGTGTTAAAAAATGCCTTTTTAATTTAGACACTACAAGGTGACCTTGAATTGGTATGTTATCCCGAAAGGGGATAAATCTACACCCCAAGGTAGATAATGATTCTTCTACAACTTTACTAAATTAAGTTTTTCATTGAAGAAATGCCATGTAAAGTTTACGTTCGAAAAAAGCCTTAGCACAGCTGGGTGGTTGAACTTCGTCCTTGACCGAGTGCACATAAATGAGTTTAAAGACCTTGATTAGAAATGAATTTATAGTATCTTGTTAACTCTCGTAGCGATTGCATGTGTAATTTTGCTAGTGGATTTATTTTTTACCATGGAAGCTTGGAAACACCCAGTTTCAAGTAAGATTCTCACAACTTGTAGGGGACTGGGACCATGACCAGTCCCCCTATTTCGAGATAACATACCAATTCAAGGTCACCTTGTATATTATTTAAGCTGCGTTGCACTGCCATATAAAAATTTCCATGTTACACCCAGGTTAACTGGAAGATAAGGCTCTCTAGCATTAAAGTGACCTATGTACCTGCTTTTGTTGTTTATTGAATAAAGCATTTTCTATCTATCTATTCTATCTATCTATCTATGTTATCTATGTCTCAATTTATCTACCTAGACAAACTTGAAGTAAAATGAAGTTTGAAGTACCAGCTATTTTTAGATTTAGTAAATTAATGAAGTGAATGAATAAATAGAGGCGTCGATGTACAGTTTCCTTGACCGATTTCCGTGACCCAATTCCTTTATATTTTACTTTGTACTTCCTTACACCTTAACGATAGGAGGTTAAAACATATAATAATGATATTTAAATTATATTGAATTATAGAATTTATTAAAGAAAGGAATTAAAATATGCATTTTGTATGACCCTACCGAAGTTTTAATTTAATGTTTTTTTTTATGAGAATGAATGACGTGATGAGCTAGTCGTTCGCCTAGTGTTAAGCGACACGGCCGCCCCTAACAGTTGCAGTGTCACTCGGAAATTTAAAATAAAAGTTCGCGTGACACTGCTCTGCGCACGTCATCCTGAGACATCACATAGTAATCAGAATCAGAATCAGAATCAGAATCAGAATCAGAATCAGAATCAGAATCGTTTATTGAATAACTGACACAATAATTTAAATGCTAGGTCTAAATTGCACATGTCGTGAGGTCAGTTTACCCACATCGGGCATTCAATATTATGTATGTAATGTAGGTACTTATTATTATGTATTATAACAATGTCGACAACTTCACAATCATTTACACTAATCACTGACTTAAACGTTAAGTACCTACTATCATGGATGAAAGATATTCATATATATAACATTTTAAAATGGATGACGTTGCATATATTAATGATAATATTATTAAAAAAAAAAAAAATTATAAATAACTAACAATTAATGGATCTAAAAATGTTCAACATAATTACATTTCATTCATAACAATAAAAAATAGGTAGACATATCAAAATTCAATAAATTAATACAATTAATATCATATTATAAGGTCAGCAGATTTATCTCTATTAAAAAATTCCTTTAAGTTATAAAATGCTTTTTTAATTAGCCACTGCTTTAGTGTTGTCTTAAACTTAGTAGTATTATTAATGTTTGCCACATTACTTGGTAACGAATTATATACACGAATTCCGCTAACATATGTGCTTTTGTCAAATATCATCGATCTGATAGGGGGTACATAAAGATCGTCTTTACCTCTTAAGGGGGCGCTTCTCGATCGCATTTCTGATTTCTTTTTAAACAGATGTATATTATTTCTTACAAACAATGATAGTTCGAGTATATAAATACTAGTGAGAGTGAGATACTCTTTTTCTGAAAACAACTGGCGCAAGGAATCATCACTTTTTTTACTATGAATTACTCTGATACTTCTCTTTTGTAGTATAAAAGTTTGTTGCACATTAACAGAGTTCCCCCAGAATATGATCCCATAAGTTAATAACGGATAGATGTTGCCATAGTATGCACTTTTGGCGACATTTACAGATGACACATCCACTAACACTGACAAAGCATAGCAGTGACTAGCGATTCTATTATTGATGTTTTCCAAGTGAGACTTCCAATTTAAATTTGTGTCTATAGAAATTCCAAGAAAATTTGTTTGCCGCACCTCACCAACATGATCACCATCAACATCTATGTCAAAATCGATTGGAGTAGCCATATAGTTATGGAATTGCATTATTTTCGTTTTAGCAATATTTGCTTGAAGATTGAGTGTGCTTAACCAGTCAATGAGCATTTTAATTGTAGCAGAAATTTCATTTGCATAATTGGGAGCACTAATATCACTCTTAACAAATAGTACTGTAATCAGATTACTAGGCTATGAGATCAGGTCATTTGCCCAGTAATTTTACTAGCTACAATGCCCTTCAAACCAGAACATAATAGTGCTTTCACACTACTGCTTGGCGGCAGAATAACTGGAAAAGCTGTGGTACCTACCTAGACGAACTTTACAGTACAGTAAAGTCCTACCACCTAGTAAGTTAATCAGAGAGTAGTATTTTGCAGCTTTTCTAGGCTAATAAGGATAAATAATTACGAGAATTTAAAGGATGACAAAGCGAGTCGTGTTTAAACTACGCTCACGTACAAGTTGCAGATTGTATTTTTTTTTTGCAGCAACAAAATAAATTTTTACATTTCAATTTTTTAAATGCTTTTAATTTCGAAAAACGTAAAATTAACCATTTAATACTAATATTTTTTTTATGAAAATGATAATAACAGTAATCTTAATTTTTTTTTTGCATTTTTTAAAATAACGCCCAACGATCCCATACATAGATCCTGGACCCTAACTAGGATTCCCTGTATCTAGAGGCCCAGAAACTACGAGGACCATTAGTCCCACGATACTCAGACATAAAACAAGTATCTGCGCTTGTTTTCCTGTGCACAAATGTCTACACACAACACAGCACAGATTCGGGGAATCGAACCCGCTAATGATTGCTCAATTTTAAACTGTGTAATACAATTTGAAATAGCTTAGTTATTTTTTTTAAATATATGTTTGCTTATTATTTTTTATTTATTTATATCTGCATGCTCCCATATCAAGTAGGTATAAAATTCTAATACCGGACCGCGTAGATTTAGAGACCGGTAGCATATTTTATTTTATTTCACATAAATCCGAATAAGACACAGTAATTTCGCGTTAATCCCACAGCCTCCATAAATCGGTAGGCTTCAACCCAACCCTACCTATGAGCTATAAGTATGTAGTTACCGAAAAAACCCAATCAACTCACACACACAAACAATTGTAATCGTATTTTAAACATATACATTACGCGTGTCTGTGTGCACGAAATGTAGGCGTCACAATGGAGCCTGATTAAAAATCATGACATGCGCAGAGTAATTTTAAAAACTACCAGGAGGCTGGGTTAATTTTTAAGTATTGATCAAAAATTGCGTATAGAACATACATATATGTTTTCATGTGTGGGGCGGGCGGGTGGCGGTAGGGCGGGGGTGGTTCTCGTGCGTGAATTAGAATTTTTTAGGGAAATTGTCATTAGAGAGCGCGCTCAGTTTCTGAGTTGGGGTTCGGATGTTTTTGAATTTTGAATGGGGTCTGCGCTAGTTGCTTCCTGAGTTTTTGATGATTCGTTTGAAAAATATAACACAGTGAATGTTCTGCCTTAGAGAACAATATAACACCGTCCTTTTAAGTTTTAAAACTTGTATTACATTTTTAAGTTCAAAATTGGTTTACTTTGATGGATTGTTAATTTATGTATGATTATTTGTTGTTTATAGTGAAAGATGTGTTATCGAAAACAATAGATTGTACTGACAAAAAAATATTTCAATAAGCAGTAAAGAGCAAAAAGCAGTTATTCGTAAAAACGAAATAAAAGTAGTACGATTTAATATTAGACAGTTTACTTGGCTTTTTACGAACGGCTCTTTCTCGACGAAAATCAAAACGAGCTAATAAACTTAATAGTAGCTTGCTAGACTAGTCTAGACTTGACCTGTCGATGCCAGCATGGAGACCTTTTGTTGTGTCGTAAAATTGCCGTGGAAATACATGTTCAAAGTCGCAATCTACCATTGTAAAGGGATTCAAACATTTTTGGTCTAATCTTCAAATCTCTATTTTGTTTTAGCTGTCAGGGTTCCGTACCCAAAGGTAAAGCGAACCCTATTACTAGGACTCCGCTGTCCGTCTGTCTATCTATCTGTCTGTCTGTAATTTATACATAATAGTTGGGAACCCTTCATATTCCAAGTCCAACTCGCACTTGGCCGGTATTTTTTGTTAGCATTGCGTAATAAGTCCTGACATACATATACCCCCTTACCAATAAATACTAAATAATTGTGGAATAGATACAGAGTGTATGTCTCATTTCATGTTTCCCTATTTCAAATTTGATAGAAAGAAACAAAACACATTATAGATAGATAGATAGATAGATAGATAGAAAATGCTTTATTGCACAATCAACAAAAATGTAGGTACATAGGCGAACTTAATGCTAGAGAACATTATCTTCCAGCTAACCTAGGTGTAACTTAGAATTTTTTATGGGGCAGCTACAACGCAGCTTGGATGTACAATGTCTAAAAACAAATACATTTTACACTTAAAAACTTATGACCATTCTTTCTTTACACAATTTTTATTTAAAAAGGGTAGAGTTAGCTTTACGTAACATTTGATATAATATAATTTGAAATACTCGTCAAATTCCTTCATCAAGCATCAATACATATTGTGTTACACATTTGTAAAGATATCCAAAAAGCCAACAAAGATTGATAAAAAAAAATCATCTATCATTTTATTATATTTCGATGTCATAAATGTCACAATCTTAATTACCAAAACTCATAAACAACCAAAAATATTGGTGTTTTAGTTCTTCGTTTATGTATTAGACTTGATTTACCGTTGTATAAATATTGCCTTACCATGAGTTATGGTGGACTGGCTATTTGAAACCTAACGATTGTCTAGGAGGAAGGATGGAGGGGAGGAGTATAAGAGAATTAGCCCTGTGAACTTTATCAAGCACATAAAAGCTTTTCGTTTTTTTTTTCACACATTTTGATATGTTGCAGTGCGTTTTAAAAGTTTTACTACTACAAGGACAAAGTTTCTTATTCCTTATTTAACTCAAGGAATGTTAACCGTACGATACTCGAGTACTTTTTAATCATTCATCAATTTTTATACGAATTAAACATGGTTAGTGTAAGGTAGGTATGTGATAATAAAGAAAATTACTAAAAATAGACTATTTCTTAAGTTAGATAGAAATATGAACTCTTTTTTGTACACAAAAATAAAACAACATTTCAAGAAACACAATGGTCAAACGTAACAGAGAGCTACCTTGTCGCAATGGGTGTTATATTGTATTCTATGTATGTATTTATAAACAAAAATGTATATAAGTATTGTATCAGTTATCTGGTTCCCATAGTATAAGCTATGCTTAGTTTGGAGCTAGATGGCGCTGTGTGAAATGTCCACACATATTTATTTATTTATTATTATTATTATTATCATTATTATTATTCACTCATTTATTTATATTTCTTAAATTTATGTTTTTTATAATACTTCTTATACAATTAAAATTACAAAAATATTATAAAAAACCTAAACCTAGTGTCCCGCCGGCAGCGGGGCAGGGCCCAAGCTACCGGTAGTCAGGGCTGCAGAGTGAGGAACCTCCTGACAATACGTGCCGTGTCAAGGAGTACCGCCTTCTGAATCTGACCCTTGATCCAGCCGTCCAGCGAGAGCCTCTCGAGATGTTGGTCGAGGCTCTTCGCTATAAGACCGTTCGCCGAAACGACTATCGGAACAATGCTCGTTGAGTCAACATTCCACATGGCGGTTACCTCGTGAGCCAAGTCAAGGTACTTGCTGAGTTTGTCCTTCTCAGCCTTATTATTATTATTATTATTATTATTCACTCATTTATTTATATTTCTTAAATTTATGTTTTTTATAATACTTCTTATAAAATTAAAATTACAAAAATATTATAAAAAACCTAAACCTAGTGTCCCGCCGGCAGCGGGGCAGGGCCCAAGCTACCGGTGGTCAGGGCTGCAGAGTGAGGAACCTCCTGACAATACGTGCCGTGTCAAGGAGTACCGCCTTCTGAATCTGACCCTTGATCCAGCCGTCCAGCGAGAGCCTCTCTTATTATTATTATTATTATTATTATTATTTTCTTATCCATTTCCATTCTCGGGTCTAGCCCGGACATTTGAGAGGCATTGGTGGGGCCGAAGCTAACACCAAGAGGCCTTTTTGGATACAAATAATACGGTCACACTATCCCTGGACCTGACGTCGATGGTTTGCATTTCAGCGAGGACCAGAGACAATGTGACCGTGTTTTACATATTTCTTTCTTACATGTTGGCATATTGATATAACTATTTTGTATAATATTAAGGTAAAAATATCTGGGCTATTATGGTGAACTTTTGGATGGATGGTGACATTGGGTTATGGAATGAGAGAACGGCACCTGCCAATTTTGTCTCATATCAAAATGTTTGAGGCAGGTGATGACTTGCCACCCACTAAATGGGCCTCCTGTAGTGGCTACCGCATATTGGTGCCGAGGAAGCAACATTGGTGTGGGTGGCTTAGGGTGTCGAGAGGTGTGCTGCACTTTCACTGAACGCTACTCGCGGCGTTATGCCCTTTAACACTTCCACCCTGGAGCTTAGGTTGTTAGCTCTTGCGACTTCCACCCTTGGATAGCCAGTTAAGGCAAGCCAGGGGTTAGGGGTCTCACTTAGCCCCTTGGAATCAGGGTACGCGGTGTCGCCACTCACCGACGGCTCGCCACAAAGCCGCCCCTGCGTTTGTCCTTCTCAGCCTTATTATTATTATTATTATTATTATTATTATTATTATTATTATAAAAAAACTATCTTTTCCAGGCAACCTTTGGATGGAGTGGGTTTATCCAATTTAATTGACTATGGCATCGAGTACGTAAAAAGCATAATAGGCTTGTGTCCACCAAGAATAAAGCTGAGTTATAGTTTTTAATTATGTTTTACGATATGTAGATGCCAAAAAACATAACTATTTATCATAAAAATTAAAGATTATTATTATTTTTGGAAAATAAATTCAGAAAATAATGCTCAAAGTCACGTGACATCGAAACACCAATCAGAAAGTATGACGTCACCTCTTCCGAAACGTGGCTGCTTGCACGGTTGCTTGTTTGGTTGTTGTTGATTTTCAGAAGATTACCCCTACTGTTGCCTACAAGATAGATATAGCATTATTTCAGTTTTGTAAACTACAGTCTGTAGTATTATAGCCCTGAATCGGAGCACAGGGCTAGTCACCAAAGGCCCGTTCGGATAGCCACAGATGGCAAAATTAACAGTTAAAAATGCCAAAAATGATCACATGCAGCGTGCGCTTGGAAATGTGTGTGAGCAAAAGTTGCATTTTTAACTGTTTTCTTTCAGAAAAACAGTCCGAAATGGCATCGGGAACTGTCAAAAATATCAAAATTGGCATTATTGGTAAAAGGTGGTAGGACTTTTCTGCAAAGTTCGTCTAGGTAGGTACCACCGCTTTGCCAGTTATTCTGCCGCCAAGCAGTAGTGTGCAAGCACTACTGTGTTCCGGTTTAAAGGGCATTGTAGCTAGTGAAATTACTGGGCAAATGAGACTTTATGACCTGATTACACAGTGTAGTAATCTGATTACTATACTGTGTGATGTCTCAGGATGATGTGCGCAGTGCAGTGTCACGCAAAACTTTCTTTTTTAAAGTTCCGAGTGGAGGTTTTAAATTTTAAAATATCTATTGCAAATAGTCGTTATATGTTGGAATAACTAATTTTTGGGATAAAATAGTGTTTAAGGAATATAATTAAATAATTTTTAAAATTTAGGACACAAGCCTATTATATATATATTTTAATTAGATATATTTAAACTTGTGGTAGGTATGATAGGTACTAGGTGTTATAATTTAATGTAGAGGGTGATCCTGCGCATGAAGGAATAGGATGTGAACTGTGGATAGTAAATATTAATAATAATCCTTTTAAATGTTGTAAGCTCCTGACTATAATGAGTTTAATGATAATAATAATAACAATAGTAATTATATTTGACGTAAATAATACAATTAGAGTTAAATAGGAATAGTATTTGTATTTATTTATTTATTTATATAGAAACACCAACAGTACATGTATTAAATATTATCAATAGTGAATATACTTCTTAATCTATTTATTCTGATACATACACCCTTAACAGGTGTATTGACAAGTAACAACATAATTTTTAGAAACCACTCAAAAAGTACTTAAATGTGCAGTACCCTTACAGGGCACATATATTGATCCTTAAGACAAGCTACTGTTAAATATCTATAGTCTGTATTATATGCGAGCACAATAAATGAATATGAATATGAATATGAATATGAATAATATGAATGTATATATTTCCATAATTTATAATTTCATCATCATATTTAATGACATGTAAATCTACGCACCTTTTACCATCACAGTTGAGCTTAACTATATACTTTGACTATGTCAAAATCATGCATATTGGCTGCAATCAACAACATCATCATCACACTGAAGACATCAACTGCTGAACATAGGCCTCTCCCATAGAGCACTAACTTAGAGCGGATGCTTGCCTCCTACATCCATCGGCTCCCCGCTGTTCTAACCAGGTCATAATTATTTCTAAGTACAAATACAACAAAAAGCTTCCAATTTGAATCTATCCTCAAAAGTCGCTTAGAAAATGGAGGAATATAAAGCAATCACAGCGACAGCGAATAAAAACGTATAGACTGTTAATTTTTTCTCTTCCTGCCGCAAAAAATCAATACTAACACCATAAGTACTCAACTAAGCACACCCACACAGGCGCGTGTCTAAACACTAACCCTCAACCCTCTACCCTCGAAAAAACGAAATAAAAGCAGAAGTATTTTCATTATCCTAACCCGCGCGACGCAGCCTCCCAAAAACCGTACCTACTCGTATATTCATTTCCGTTCTGTTAATACCGCATACTTTTAACTGTCTAACTAGGTGGCCCCCCTGTGGGGTGGCCTCCCCCCTCACACCAGCACTACTTACACGCGGTAGGCGCAACTTTTATAATACTACGTACTCTGGAGCTTTTTAACGAACCCCCTTTCAGGGGTGGCGCGCCACCTGCCACGCATACCGAAAAATACGCAAAACGAGAGGGGGTACCCCCCACCCCCCTGGTTAGAAGTGAAGTGGCCGTATTTTGCGTATTTTTAAATTATTCTCCACATGCGGGTGTGCGAGCTCTGTTTAGTTCGTTTTAGACGGTTTTTACGGATGCTGCGTGCGACGCGGGCGTTTCCCAACTTGCTTTTAGATTTTTTATGAATATTTATTGGGTTGGTGGCTGCGAGGCTTGCAGGCAGTATCGCAAGTATTTAAGTGGAAAAGCCGCAATTTCAAATATTAAATTTAGAACTTTTTTTTACAAAGTATATGGGTTTTGACTGAAAATTAATTATTAAAGTCACATAACTGAGTAAGGACTTATGTCATGTTATCACACAACATCATAATTTTATCTATACTTATATTACGTGATATTTGTTCTGATAAATGTTTTTATTCGGTTTTTTCCATTAATTATACAATTATGAGCACTTACTTAATGTTAAAACATAATAATGCTATATCCACACAATCGGTAGAAGCTTGATAACGGTGATTTTACAAGAATATTTCCAATAGGAGAGTGGCGTCATCCCTACATGCCATATCAACTCAATATTTGGAATGCGATTTTAAAAATTTTCCAGAGCAAGTATAAACACTTCTCATAATACAATTTTGAAAGTAAATGATGTTTTATAGTATTAAGGTTCTCGCTTGTACGGGTACGAAAAATTCTCAGAAAACCTGTCTATTATCAATATCAAAACAACGTTTTACGAAAACAACAAAACACTTCACGTAAAAAAAATTGTTTATTATTTGTTGTTGTCTTTAAGCGGTTATGAAACTAAATGTCAAATTAAATAAGTGCCAGAACGATTAAATTATGGCTCGAAATTATTATATATCTATTTAATTAATTAAAAAGCCTTACACTTATTTATACATTATTGAATCAGCGCCGTCTGGATTTACGCAGGTTATTTGTAATTTTCCTGAAAGAGAATGCTTTTACTTATAGACCCACCCATTATATTTCCTAATACAATAGTGTAGTATGTAACTGGGGATGAAAAATATCATGATGTGTTAATAAAGTATAATTATAAGCTATTTCTATATATGATTTCATTCAAATCCGTTCGGCAGTTGTGGCGTCAAAAGGGACAAACACACACACAAACTTTCACAATTATAATATTAGTGTAATAGTGTTATTGTGAATTAGTTATTTGGAATAACTATCAATGTTTATGCAATTAATTGTTGTGCAATACAGAATTTGTGTTGCACAACAATTAAACAATACAGTTAGTAAATACTGTAGTTCGTCCCAGTTCTGGATGGCCAAGGCACATGACCGAAAAGGATGGCAGGAATTGGGAGAGGTCTATGTCCAGAAATGGACCAAAGGGGCTTATGAAGAAGAAGAAGAGAAGAAGATAAGAAGATTCAAGTTTATAGATCCTTTTTGTACACAGATTATATCATCCAAACCTACGCCACGTTGTAGCTTTCCACTCAATAGAATAGCAATAAACTATATCTGCAATAAAAACCCTTCCCGATTATCGATCACTGCCACAGTATACGTGCTAGTACATAATCATAAACCAACCAACTCCGCCAACTACTTATTACCCGTAAATATTCTAAAGCATACCCATCCGACCGAAACTCACAATGTTATTACAGTTATGAGTGCGCAAATATAACGGATAAATAAAAATAGTTTCCTTCCCCTACAGAAAAAATAGGAAAACATATCTTGTTTTAAGTATCTTAAGGTTGTAAGTTGTTTGGAAACGTTACAGACGTATGCAAAAATATTTTTTATAGCATCGTAACATAACCGCTTCTCAACCGCCAGCCCGTTTGACGGAACACTATGACATGACAGTTTTTCTTAGTAAAGCAACAAGTTTCGTTTCCGTTTTCCTGTGGAACCCTATTTTTCTGACACGTGTCCTTTGTAGCCTCAAGCTTAGGTAACGAGGGAGGCATTTAGTTGCTTAAAGAGAAATAGTTATTTTTGCTGTATTTTCAATTGGTAATCACCCTTTTTAGATGCTTAGACTATTTAGAGATAATATTAATGATAAATTGTTAAATTATACTGTTTGAATTTAATTTAATTTACTTAAATTTAAGGTTAAAATGAGAGGACAGCGGGTCATAAGCAGTCTTGGCTACATAGTATATACCGGTACAGTACTGGTTATTTCTAACCAATAGTATCGTTATTATTTAACTCTCTTGAGTAGTTATTAATTTCAATTTATTATTTTACACCTATTCTAATGAAGTTAGAAAAAAATCAGTTTATAATAAAACGCGTACGGTTAATAATATTTAATAGATGATTATTTCCGGTAGGTACAAGGATAAAATTCACTCACAATTAATTTCTCACAAGCATAGATAAGCTCTAATTTTAATTATATAATTCTAATGGAACTATTTCTGAATTCATTTTATTGACGGGCCCGAAAGCTCAGTAGGCAGTATGCCTGCCTTCTGAACTGAGGCCTGTCGGTTCGATTCCTGCCAACGACAAACATTTGTGTGATGAACATAGATGTTTGTTCTGCGTCTGGGTGTTATATTGTATTCTATGTACATATGTATTTACAAACAAAAAAGTATATTAGTTTGTATCAGTTATCTGGTTCCCATAGTACAAGCTATGCTTAGTTTGGGGCTAGATGGCGCTGTGTGAAATGACCACACATATTTATTTATTTATTATTATTATTACTTATAACAGTAATGAAATTTAGTGGATTATTTTAAAAGGATTACGAAAACTCCTTAGACAAAGTTCATATCTATTTAGATGAAACGTTTGATTATCTTCCCTGGTTGATATTTTGTGAAGCCTCTGACGTCGTTATCTACTTATTTTAGTAAACACAGCGTGGGCAGTTTTCAGTTCCCATCAACGTTTCCTTAGGCAAAGAGTTTTTGTTCCTAAAATAGAGTAAATGGCAAAGTTACTAAAACGAATTTGCAAAATACACCTTAATCTAGAAATGATAAGGTTTCTAAAGTATTGTGGTGGTGACTGTTTGGGGACATTGGGGTGATCACAGAACTTTGATTTTCATGCCTAATCTGAAAATTTCCACAGTAATTATGCATAAACCATTTCGCTTCGGAGCAAAATGTACAATACGTAAAAAAGCACGACACGCAAAGTGTACTATACGCAGTATGTACAATACGCAAAACGTACAATACGCAGAATGTACAATACGCAAAACGTACAATACGCAGAATGTACAATACGCAAAATGAGCACGACACACAAAATGTACAATACGCAAAATGTACATGTAAGCCAGGAACACACCAAAGATTTTGAGCAGAATTAAAAAAATATTATGATTGTCATACTTTTATCGCTATCTCTCTCTGGCCACGTCCATCTGACAAAAATGTAATTAACCTGTCTATTGTAAAATACAACAGAATTTCACCATCTGAAACTACAGTTTGAATTCAAAACAAAATTGCTAACAACTCCGAACAACCCTCATGGCGCTAAGCCCTCTCCCATGCAGACAATTAATAGCTTAATGTGCCTACATTTACATCATAGCAAGATGCAACGTGCTTTGCGATTGCATTTTTGCAAGGCGCGAAGATCTCAGGCCGTTTGCTTTGAACGTTTTGTTTTTTTATATGTGTGAATGTGTCATCTTGTACAAGAGTGAATAAGCGTCATCGAATCGGGAATAGGTTCGGCGTAGATGGTAACTGGCACGCTGAAAATGTGGCCCTAGTGCGAGTTTACTCCTTTTGAAATAGGTAGTGGGTTACTCGCACTAAAGCATTTCTTAATACAGTGCGACTTAACACTGACAAAACAAGTGATGGGAAACTGGTACGAACCACTTCTAATTAGTGTTAATACTACTTTTATACCCTTAAACACTAGCTCCTTCTACTAAACACTGCATGACAGTGGAATAGCTTGTTTTAGTTAATTAATATAATTGCGACTAACCCTATCAATATGAGACTACTCCTACCAATTTCAAAAAAAATGGTAGGCTTTTATTTGAGTTTAATTAAAGAGAGAACTTGGATCTGCTAGTTGCACTATTTCTGGTGGTCTATTACTATCAATTTAAATTGTTTTATGTCAGGCGGAATGGGTAGGCAGGCCAAAACCTGGTTGTTGCATTATCCATATAATTTCGGCGGGTTATAATGTCTGACAGACTTATGTAAAGGACTCGAGTCAAAAAAAATACTAAAAAAATTACCACGTTTCAAATAAATCTCAGATTGAATATTCTTTTTTTTATAACAGAATAGGCCCGCATTCACCTGATGGAAAGTGACGATGCGGTCTACAATGGCACATGCTTGTCTAGAAGATACCTATTCTTGTATTAATTAATCATTATCATCATTAACAGCCTGAAGACGTCCACTGCAGCTGAACATAGGCCTCCCCCAGGGAGCGCCACTTTGAGCGGCTGCAAGAAGTCAAGATTTTAAGTAGGTGATGTAGACCAATGACGTGATGACGTGGTGACGTGATGTTGTCCGCCTGATTTGAATCGTCACGGCCGTTCATAATAGATAACAATGTGGTTTGAAACTCTAAATTATAAAGTTTTGCGTGAAACTGCACTGCGCACGTCATCCTGAGACATCACACAGTCTAGTGATACGATTGCTAGACTGTGAGATCAGGGGGTCGACCACAACTTCTTATAGCATTATTACTTCAATCATACAAACAAATGACAAATAAAATAAAAAGTAGGAATACTGTAATTTTGCAGAGCCAGAGCAGTTTTGATGACGTCACGTTAATCATTCACTCAAATACAACTGTCATTATGTTGACACCGACGAGCGACAGTGATAACGCCATATAAAAATGTAGACGTCTTGTTCACAGGCAAGAATACTTTATAACTTCATGGTATGAATTCGAACCTTGAAATATTAATGCCATGAAACATGATGGTTTTGTATTAGTTTGTGGTAGCCCAGCTGGTCATAAAGTTTCATTTGCCCAGTAATTTTGAACAGCAGCACAGTATTGCTTGGCGGCAGAGTAACTGGCAAAGCAGTGGTACTTACCTAAATGAAACCTACAGAGAACTCCTACCACCTAGTTTGTTATCTATCTATTATTATAATGTTGTTTGTTTGACCCGCGAGTACCTACACTACACCCTTGAATATAATAGTTAATTTGCTAAATGTTTAGTCAACATATAAATATTTGCCTGCTACCGCTAGGTATTGTGAAGTGAAGAGACCTCTACCAAATAAACAATTGAGTTTACACGTGTGGAAGGAAACCCACGAGAGGTTTACTGTTATTCACACCAAATTAAAAGTAATAAAACTCCTGCTTCTGCTTTCGTTTTTCAGAGAATAATTGGTCATGAGAAAGCTTAGAGTTTTAACAACACGGAAGTCTGTAAACAAAACCATCTAAAAAAAGATTAAAGGGCAATGCAGTGGCTCACGTCTCGGCAGTAATCTCGGCTAAATAATAAAGCAGAAGGCGCAGCGTCACACAAACATTGGCCTAAAACAATTTATTACAAAATGTAAACAGGAACAACCGTATTTTCATTTAGAATACGATTTCTCGATGCCAACCCCCGCGCCCCCGCTCTTCACCTCCCTCTCCGCGAATAGACGAAAATACTCGGTTATGATTAATTCCGAATGCGCCCCGCATTGATCAAGAAACCAGCTTTTTACTTCAAACTACCCATCTCTTACCCCTCCCCCCTGCCACCCTGAGAGAGCGAGACTAATGCACCATCCCCCATCTCTCTCTAAAACAAAGATGCTAAAACTTCTTTCGCTAGTATGAAGATTTTAATTTCATATTTTTGACGAAACGGTTCTAATTTTACTCGACGCACCGTGGCAAAATCCACCTTCAGTCTAAAGTCATAAGATGCAGAAATCTGTCTCTTCCTCCAGCACTTGTTTCCGTTTTCTAATACGGAATTAGTTTTCGAAGTGAAGAGATACAGTCCCAAGACTGTGTGCGTTACAAAACACACTATAAACTTTGGTGCCTTATGTTTAGGGTGTAAATTCGTGTGCCGGTTAGTTGGCAAGGAATAATTCTTCAGTTGTACCCCGAAATTAGTCGAATGGGGAGAAAGGGGTTCATACGATGGGTGGTTTAAAAGAAGCGGGCAAAAAGGTGGGGATAGAAAGATGCGCAAAGACTTAGTTCGCGCGGGTGGCAGGGTGGCAGGCGTTATAAAATATATAATTCTATACTTACAATACTTGTAAATACGGCACGCGGAAGTACTGGGATGCACGCGAGTTGGTACTTGCTGGTTGTGATTTTAACTTCCAACTAATTTACTACTATTCTTGCTCTCTAGTTCAAGTGCATCGCAATAAATGCGTTATCATACAGATAATAGAATTAGATAGATATGAAAACAAGTATCTTGCAAGCCTTAAGCCAGCTGTGTCATAAATTTTAGTACATAACTTCATGCAAAGCTGTTTTCAGCCTCTTTCTAACTCACATCACACTATACACTTATCAGTATTACAAAGACTTAATATTCTTTACTCACTACATGGCAACTTATTATCACAAATAGCTTTTTTGCAAAAAATATTTGGACATCACATATGCCAACAAAATAATCATTACAATACAAGCAATTATTAATAAAAAGTTTGAGATTATGTGAAAAAGTAATGAATACTTACTGTAGATTTTAACTTCAAAGAATGAATCTGTGAGTTCCAATATAAAACGTGAAACATGAATAAAAATCATTAAAAAAAATAAGTTACATTATTCTTCAGAAGTATCAAAACATCTTGGTCGACGTTTGCAGCTACATTCGCTGATATTTAGTCGCGAAACTGGATGTATTATAAAGGCGGTAGTTGTTTAAAATAAGAGCGCGCGGGTTTAGTGGCTGCGTGGTTGCGTTGACATGGGTGGCAGGTTCGATTGTCCCCGATGGGTCCCGGACAGGGACTTTTTAGTTTTATCGTGGAGTTAGTGGTTTTGTTTCTTACGCAATGTTTTCCAGCCTTTGTAACTGACAATAATTAACTTTTTAATAAAAAAAATCTCCTACTTTTACTAGGTGGTAGGACTTTTCTGCTAAATTCGTCTAGGCAGGTACCACTGCTTTGCTAGTTATTCTGCCGCCAAGCAGTAGTGTGCAAGCACTACTGTGTTCAGGGTTGAAGGGCATTGTAGCTAGTAAAATTACTGGGCAAATGAGACCTTATGACCTGATTACACAGTGTAGTTATCTGATTACTAGACTGTGTGATGTCTCAGGATGACATGAGCAGTGCAGTGTCACGCGAAACTTTATTTTAAAGTTCCGAGTTATACTACAACTGTGGCGGACGTGTCGCATGTGTGTTTACTTCATGATAACGAATAAAATATAAACCGATTTGTAATAATAATTTAGCACATACTTTTACACTTCCACAATTAACATAAAATTTTTGGAAAAAATGAAAACGTCGATGTTACTAGAAAATAACCGTTAACACCAAATTAATGGATATGTTGTATTTGAATATAAGCAAATACATATTACGTAACATTGTAGTTTAGCGGTACAAAGTGAAGCTACCTATGTTTTATCCACTCATTTCGCGTGGTTCTTAGTAAAAAGTTGTATAAGAGGGGGACGCGCCACTAGCGCCTACGCCGTAGCCGCCGCTACGATCCGTAGGCCTCGCTACGCCGTAGCAGGGCTGGCGTATACAAATCGACTTAATTATGATTTCTTTTTATTCAAACTCCACTTTTGTTTAAGGTATTTAAGGAAATATTTTATTTTTACAAAGCGAAGGAGGTTTTAAGGGTCATATTTTATAAGACGTCCAATTAAGTCCTTACTAAACGCGAATTATGTTTTAGATGCAGAAACGCAGGTGAAAAATAAGGTTATACATTTAGCTATAAAAACTAATATGGAAACTATAAGGGCCTTGCGATTTCGCCCGCAATTTATGCATTTTCCGTGAAAACTTTCTATTTTAAAGTAAAAAAGATTGTTCTACGTTGTCTTTGGTGGAGGAAGCAATCTGTATACAAAAACATAATCAATTCAGGAGGCTTACCACAAACCACAGAGCTATGAAACAAATGATGCTTCGCACTTAGAAGAAAGTGCTTTTTTTTGCTCTGTGCCACAAACTAATACAAAACCATCAGGCTTCATGGCATTATTATTTCAAGGTTAGAACAATATTGTTGCTTTATGCGATAAGGCCGCCCGTTGTTCTACCATTCTTTATGTTGTATCATGTGTGTTGTTGTATTTTTTTGGTGTTCAATTAAGTATTTTTGTATTGTATTGTATTGTTCGAATTCATACCATGAACGTATAAAGTATTCCGGCGCGAGAACGAGACGTCTACATTTTTATACAGCGTCATCACTGTCGCACGTTGGTGTCAACATGATTAACGGCATGACATGACAGTTGTATTTGAGTAAACGATTTAACGTGACGTCATCAAAACTGCTCTGAGTCAACAACATTAAAGTATTCTTACTTTTATGTCATTTGTCAATGTATGATTGAAGTAATATTGAAGTAATAATGCTATAAGACGTTGTGGTCCACAGGGGGGCACATGTTGAGCAAAAAATTATGGTTAAAAAGTAAGTACAGTACTTACTTAATCGTATATTTGAAAGTGCTATAAAGTAAACTCTAGTGAGTAGAGTAGAGTAGTATTATTGGGCTATAAAACAGGTAAAGAGTTATTTAGTATTTACTATTTAATAAAGCTTCATAATTCAAATTAAAAACAATTCCATAGGAAACTTAACCCAGTAAGCCGCTACTAGTAGGCAGTGTGCCCAACATGCTGGCAACATTGCCCCGTTGAATGGCAATGCCTAAGCTTTGTGTTAACTTTAATTAGCACAAAACTTAAGCATCAGCATTTTGGTCACGAGATGGCACAATCAGACATTCCGAAAGGATACTTTAAAAGTTAATTAAAAACTCTAACTATAAAATTGTCATGGCAAAGTCAGAGTCAGAGTTGTAAGCTCCTAGCACCTATCGCAGAATCTTTATTGTAACATGTAATGCCTTTCCCCACGCTTGGGCGGCCGCCAAGCCCTCGTCTCAGCAAACAAAGCCAAAATCTTACATGCATACTAAATCAGTGGACCCCTAAGAAACACCCTAAAAACTTAAAAGTTCATTAGCCCTGGCAACCCTACTGCTTACTATCTTGCACGTTCCTAAGACGCCCCCCAGGGGGTGGTTCACCCCGGAAGGGGGGCACGCGGAAATATGAAGGGAGCTCTCATTTATCAATACAGAGAGACTGTTTCTTTCGCTAAGAATTGATTATATTCTACTAAGAATATTGATGGGGACGGGGGCGCTTCTTGAAAGTTTTCCAAGCTTAATGGGGTGGTGGGGTCGTTATGTTTTGATTAGAGTTTTTGATGTTCCGCCTCGCGTGAGATGTTTCCGCTTTACATACGCTATATGTTTTATGTAGAGTTGTAAAATGGTTATATTTTGTGTCGTTCGAGTTGTTGGAGGCATCCGTAGTAAAGTATTATTGCAGTGCGTGTCGTGAGTGAAGATGGTTTAGTTTTTTATATGTACTCGTTTATGTTAGAAGCCTGTAGTCGGTGTTGTTAAATCTTGGATAGCTTAGCTTTGTTGCTTATTATATATGTGTTTATATGTGTTTATATGTGTGTTAAACATCGACATGCAATATTGCCCTACTGCCTATTGTATTTCTAGGAATATAGTCGATCAATAACTACTAGAACTTCTCCCAGTGTAGATAGATAGATAAACTCTTTATTGAAACACATCACAAATAATTAAACAGCAAAAAATTTAACAAAAGTGTATCAATTGGCGGTCTTATCGCTCACAGCTATCTCT
Source organism: Ennomos erosarius (assembly GCA_963580505.1). Classification (NCBI taxonomy): domain Eukaryota; kingdom Metazoa; phylum Arthropoda; class Insecta; order Lepidoptera; family Geometridae; genus Ennomos; species Ennomos erosarius. The sequence continues at coordinate 945,930 of OY756989.1, forward strand.
CCCAGACAACCTTGTACGGAAAGGAATGACGTAGCAATACATGGACGGTGGTATTCATACAAAAACAACGCTGTGAATAGACATACATAAATAAACACAATTGGCATAAGTAGGCATGTGGTCAGCCCTAGAGTCAGATTTTTTGGTACCCTGAAAGCTGTCATGATCTAATACTATTGTTTACAATCGTGCGAAGGCGTAGGCCACCCAAAGGCTTCCGACTTGACTAATACAACTATAATCCATACCTGCCCACAAAACAAAAAGACTACGAGAGCAGAATCTCATAACATATACTAAGAACGAATACATATTTTTTTCTTCTTCTTCTTTTCGTGTAGGCAAGTGGTCAGCGCCGCCCAAGGTCTTCTTTTTCCGTGTAGTTAACAGCAACTGAACTGACGGACAGTCTTAATGCTCTAGCCCACTAACAAAGGAAGCGTAACCATAGCTTAATTGCATTCAAAACTAAAGCCATACGTAACCAGATCATCATATTTTTCCCATCTTTCAGTAAATAACTCATTTTATATCTCGATAGCATATGTCACAGTGAAGAATCGGAAGTATAGATCATAGCGTTTCCGGAACGTTGTATGTTCACGCACGTTACACCGCTTGAGTTGTGTCGAAGCATGTGGTGACATGGTTACGGACACGCTACGGAATGTGCTTACCAATTGAAGCACGCTGATTTCTTCAATTTCCAAGTAGTCATTACTTGTAGGCTTTCTCTTTGAGATCCCTTTTGAGTTTTTTTTTTTCAAAATTTGTTTATTGGCTTTTACCACAAGGCATGTCAGTCCCATCTTATATACCCTAAATTTAAAACGCTTAGAAATACTATACCACTGGAAAAAATAAAGCATTCAGTTTTCAAATTCTAGGCATCAAGTTCCGTGTTAGTCCTAAAGCTATTTATTTTTCTAAACGTGTCGCATATAGTAGCCTTATGCCATAATGCAAGGAGCTAACACAGCGAAGCTACCGGAAGCAAACCTCTTACATTTCCCCGCACAAAAACTACGCGAAAAATCGTTGTAATTCAAAGCGCGGCGCGGAATCTGTAGCGCCAACATTTAGGTTAAAATATAAGGATCTTGCATAAGAAAACGAGGGGTGAACCACCCCCTGTATCTCCGTTTTTAGTATTTTAGTAAGTTCGGGGGAAATTACCCCTCGGGGGTAGGGCGGCGGGCGCGAGGGGGCAAGATGTTGATGTTTCTTAGTTTTATATTACTGCTGTACTTTATTACTTATTTGTGTTAGTGTGCTTTGAGTTCGTTCTGTGTGAGTGTGGGGGAAACGTGACGCGCTTAGTAGTAGCGTCTATGCAGATGCTTTTATGTTATCTTTTTTCTCGCATTTTATAGATCTAAGTTAAGGCCGGTAGTTAAGATTTAAGGGCTTATTTTAGTGTTCGGTTTTGACGGCGCGGCGGTCTGTAGGCGTTCGTAGTTAACCGTAAATTTGATGACTTATATAAAGATAGGAAATAGATTTTTTACGCGGCACCTTTGGAGTGCGCGTAAAAATGTTAGTAGAGCCTTATGAAGAACTTAGTTACCGAAATATTGATGGTTTTATCAATTTTTGTTACGATCTGAGGATTAAACTTGGTGAGATGTTCAATATTGTTCAATGCTAAGTCAATGTTACCCTTAAATTTTTTCGGCCTAAAAATAGAACTGGCGCTAAAAATAAATTGATGCAGATTTACCTACTTGGAATGATTTTGTATTAAATAATATTAGTTCTGTGACCTCCTGCTTCCATTTTAGTGTCTGATTTACGCTTAAGCTTTTGTAATTGACATTTGAAATACTTAATGTTTAATTTTTAATCACTACACAAAATATTATGAAAACTAAATGGTAACATAAAATTTTTTACACTAATTTCGTTTTACGTTTTTATGTTATAGATTCTAATCATAGATAGAGCTATCTATGATTAGAATCTATAACATGCCTATGTTCAGCAGTAGACGTCTTCAGGTTGTTAATGATGATGATGAATAAATCTGCGAAAATAGAATAGTCAATGTACCAAAATAAAAATAAACAAAAAATCTGCCAGTCACCGGATCACGCGGCATACGTTGCCTAAATTGAAATAGGCTGAAACGAAAAAAAAATGCCTGAAAAGCTGCCGCAAAAATGCCAAACGAATTGTTACTGATTTTTATTTGTTTTTTTACGAGCAACTAGCGAAAGTGAAACTGGCTGAAAAAACACGTCACTATTTCTATCGAGCGGTCGTCAAAAAAGAAGAAAAGCAATGGCCGATGAGAGCGAGAGTTCTATTTTGGGATTGGCCGAGCTGACTTTTTATTTTTTCAAAGGATTTTCGCATGTGCTCAAAGCAGGTCAGCGAAATATTGCTGTGATACGAACACGGTTTTTTTCAGGTCGACGGTTCCTTTTCATCGTTTTGATTCGCTTTATTTGAACTTGTTTAGTGTTTTATTCTTTGGGTTTTCGTTCACACGCAATACGACTCCAAATAATATCGAAAAAAAATTGCCATTCTTGTTTATGTAATTATTGATATGAAACTGTAGAGGTACTTAAAAACGTTCCTACTTACCTATTCCACAGATGTATATTACTGCTTAACAGCTGATAAAAGAAACAAACTTATTAACTAATTTCTACCTATTCATTAAGCATTTTAGATTAAGATCCGAAATTTGAAGATCCGCAGGGTTACTGAAGTGACCGATATAGTTCTTAGCTATTAGCTTAGAATTAGCCAATTGAAATGGCAATGGTTGAGCTACATCACTTGTAGAATTGACAACCGATGGAGTAGAAAGGTTTTCAAGACCAAGAACCGGAAGACGCAGCGTAGGTTAGCCTCCCAGTAGATGGACTGACGGGTAAACCGGGAGCCGATGGATGCAGGAAGCAACACGCTCAAAGCGGTACTCTAAAGTTGGCCACACTCAACAGCAGTCGATGTCTTTAGGCTGTTATGGATGATGATGAAGAAGTTTGAAAAAACGACAATAACGATTGTTTCCTATCATAATAAAATTCATCCGTTCTCAGTAGTTACTTTAATTATTAGTTATGCTTTAGTTAGTATAAGGCATATAAGTATATTGTGTACTAGAACCCAGCCGACATAGTCAAAATCAACATTTCCCAGACACCATTATCAGCGCTCTTTAAAATAAAATCCACAAAACCTGTTTTAAATTTTCAGCTTCAGCAATAAATTATTGGGCGAGCTGAACAAATAATTATATATATATATATATATATATATATATATATATATATAAAGTACGCATGTCCGTCTGAAACAAAGTGCGGCCGCAAAAACGAATATAATAAATGTATAATGAATGAGTGCATTTAGTTAAAATCGCCGACAAAAACTGTTCGGTGCGGCAGCTGCACTAGTCGCCGGGTTTTGGGTTTGCTTGGATTTATTTTCTGTTTTATTAAAACATTTTTTTTTCTTTTGTTTTATTCATGTAAATTGAGCATTCTGGCAGCCTAAGTGTTCTGATACCACGCTCTTAGACGAAAAGGGTAGTTATAATGAGATGCATAAATATTTTTTAAACTTGAGTAGTATACTTTTATAACGACTCCTAAGCCAGAGGGGTAGTAAATTTCTTCAGATGGAAACAAGTCAACATTTTCTAAAACTGTGAGCTTTATAGATCCAAAACCGTGGTTACTTACCAATAAAGCAATTATATGGTCAACTTGCCAATTCAGTCAAATGTCATGCGACCGAGATGTCTAACGACCCATGTTACTTGACAAAGAGCGCATATACCGATTTTACATTCTGTTCAATTTTTAATTTGTTAGATTTAATATGTACTTTTAAAAAGGTAGAAAAGTCAGAATCAATATGCTATAATACTATTATTCAGTTTTTTTTCATGTTTCCGTAGCTTTTCAGTAGTAAACCAAAAACTAAAACTATGAACTTTTCCTTACACAACCATCTTGTCCAATCACGAGCCAGTGTTGCCATAAAACAATCCAATTAACTTAATTTGAAAAATTTAACAAACCCATGTACTTAACCAAAAAGACTAAAATAACTGCTATAATGGTCTTTACAAACAAACGAAAACTCCTGTACGATTCAATATCTCAATACATGCAAATGAGACCTCGCCGATATATGTGCCGATGTACATACGGATTAAAGTTTTACATAGAAAAAAGTAAATAGTGATAAAAAAACCACATTTTATTATAAGCCCATCAGATGAGAGAGGAAATTTCGTGCGTGTTTGTGTACCGATCGCAATGTACAGCATGTGTTGAAAATATTAGATGGATCAATCAATGTTTCTTTTTTTATTGTAACCTAATTGGTTAAAAATATGACTAAGTAAGTAAGATTTATTTGAAAGCTTTTAGGGGTTTAAGTGGTTTTATAACTTTATCATTTTTGGCTTAAGCTCTTATTTCTGTTTTCAGTATATTACTTTTTAAAGTCGCTAATTGTTTCTTACAATACCCGAGGTACTCCATGATGCAATGAAAAATGTTCTTTTGAATCATATTATACCTAAAATAATTACTACAGATCGAATACATTATTATATCACAAATAAATATGTTTATTTAAACAATTACACAACTTAACTGAGGCGTGGTGTTACATGGTGTCACCTAGGGTGGGATTTTTAACCAACAGTTAAGGTAAACTCTAACAATATCTATAACTAATGGTCAAAAATTTTTACTCTTACTATTTCTACTTTATATTAATTCTAGATAACCATACCACTGAGATAGAACAAATAGATCTTTGCGGGCCGCTTAAGAAGACGGCTAACAGCACTGCATAATTTTACGTTAAAAAAACTTTTCTTAAGTACTTGGGTACTTTAATCTTAATTAACAAAACCTATAAACAAAGAATCGGAAAGATGAAACAAGAAAACCAATAAAAATATATTACCAAATTAAACATAAAAATAAATAAATAAATCAGTGTCTTTATGACTTGTGACATTTATTGAACTCTCGCACAAAAAACAATTAAAAGCAAATTAACTTGCACGTAATCACGCCGGATGTAAACAAGTGAGTTACGACCGCCTTTTAGTTTGATTTAAAACTTGCATTAAAAAATAACAATCAATAAAGACAAAAAAGTGACTAAAATTGCGGACACGCTGTAGTTGATACGTTTGTCTGTACGCACGCACACATGCTCGCGCGTGTGTGCGTTTTTGCATGTACGCGTATTGAGGTCACTCTGCACCTACAGAAGCGATTGTGATGCAACAAAAAAAATTGCCTGCCTACTGAGAATTGGGAAAGTTTGAGATTTCTTTGAAGGTGTGTTTTATTAGTTATAAAACGAGAATGTGAAAGTCGGACTCACAATAATTGGTCACGCGTTCTTTTGAAGCTTCGGCAGGTACTTACTATTATTTTTATTTCAATACTAAAAAATAATAATACACATTGCATAATGACAATAACATGTTAATTGTAAATTCTTAAAACTGTAGCGTAAACCGCATAATTTTTATGCACTTTAAATTAATAACAATATTATTGCCCTTATCGAGTTCGGTTAAGTGTGAAAGCATACCAATTCATCCGAGTCGTAAAAAATAATGACATCATTGCATACAAACTCCTGCCCCTGACTCGACATGGCAATTCATCTTATTTATACACCACAAATTCATGTTTGTCTGTGCCACTTTCTGTTCGGATGCATTGAAAAATTTAGGTCAAAGACTTTTAAAATGTTTATTGTGTTGAGTCGGTACCTACAGTTGAGCTAAAAGTACTTAAAGCATTTAGGACAATCGTTGGCCGTTGGCAGAAACTGTTTCATGACTATTAAAATCGGGGAAAATAAATGTTCGGGAAGAGTGTTCCAAAAAACAAAGTGCATTTTGAATATGAAAGAATCATGCGGATTAAAAGATATCCCGACATTTATTTACTTATTTTTCTAAGAAATCATATTGTCTTAATTTTCTGAGATAAAAGTATTTTATGCAAACCTCGATAGTCCAAGCAATCTGTATGCTGAATTACAGCTAAATTGGTTCAGTGGTTTTAGTAAAAGCTACGTAAACAAATAACTAAATCAACAATTAACAGACATACAGATAACGGCCTTGATAAATTAAATAGGGGGAAAAATCGAGACATACTTTTTTATTGGCTTCGGCGGTGACTGATGTGCTACGCATAGAAGTGCCTACGGCTACGCGTAGATATGTCTACGGCTACGCGTAGATACACCTACGACTTGATATTTGTGTAAGCGCTCTGCGCCTACATACTTGGCACGAATATAATCACTATTTCGCCTCTATCAGAGCGTGAGCGTATATTTTGTCCTGCTCTAACATTATAACTTGAATAAGTTTCGTTGTCTGCCAGTTTTATATAATTAAGGCTAAGTTAGAAAATGTTTTCCTTTCTAAAGCATAATCTCGGCAGTGAATGTTGTTATGTAAGGTCATATGCGTTAGCGAACGCAACGAATTAAATACACTGTCGCAATTTAGTTCAGAATTACCAGCTGATATTATGTTATAACCTCAGGCTAGAATAACCTGTAGAAAAAAAGAAATATGGTATTCCTAAAGCATATTTTGTCCGCGTTATTCTTGACTATACGGTCACCAACCACACACATACATGAAACTTCGGAATTAGCTACTAGAATACTTAATGTTCGTTTGGACTTAAGTTAGGAATTTTCTAAGTTTGTTGAAGACAGCCGATGATCTTTCAGGCAACCAATGAGCGTTCAATATTCGGTGTGCCAAGTTGACATAAATTTCTTGGGGAATGTTTTGCTTAGATAAGTGATATTTAAATAGACTTCATTGCAGAATTGCATAAGAATTCTGATATGAAGTGACAAGCTGAAGGTGGCGCTACATAGTACGTTGGGAACTGGTTATAAGCCTGACCAAAATTCACCTTTAAGTGCTTGTTGAAAGAGTCTTATTTCGAGTGTAATATTTAGCCAAGCACTAAAAATACCGAAATCTACGATTCCATATCGATGTATTCCTTCAACAAGCTAATTGAAGGATTCGAACCCACGATGAAAATATCATATATTTAGGAAAACACTGCCTATTACAAATTATAATTATTAAAAACTAAAATAAATCTAAACTAAAGTAAAAGTACTTATCTAAAACGAAAACTATCTAAACCTATAATATACACTTATAAATAAAAAACCGCATTTAAGTCGCTGTCTGCGGGTAAGGTGTGATTGTATTCAAACGTCATGATCCAACTCAGGTAATAAATTTGTGAAACTTGGAACAACCAACTGAATTGTCTTTCGCCATAAATCTCGTTATGATTCGAGTCTCTACTCGAAAAACAAAACAAGCCAATGAATAATCATAAGATCGTTTTTACTAATTAATCGTTATTATTGATCTTAACATAACATAAAACACCAAGGAAATATCATGAACATTATTATCAAACTGCTGTCAAAATAACCAATTTTCAATGAACCTTCGAATCTTCAGAGTAAATTAAAAAGGGATAAGTATAATCTTGTCCAAAATCTTGACCAACAAATCGAATTGGCATTACTGTATTGCAGAATTACCGTACAGGATTCAATAACATATTTTAATGAAAAGATCAGAATAATAATAAGTAATGAGCCTATGTGTTGCGTAAAGGCGATTGAATCGAGAGATCAAACCTGTTGGCTCGACCTTTGTCTGCAACTTACATTGCGGTTACGTCGTGGTAAAGACTGACAAGTGCAAGTAATACTTGTGCTCTGGGGGTCCCAGCCCGATACTTACTCATTAACAGCCTGAAGACGTCCGCTGCTGAACATAGGTCGTTTTAAGCCACTGATTGCGTCTTCCCGTAGTTTCACCAACGGCAAAGGTGATGCTTATTGCTACCCGATAAGGAATAAAATAGTTTTATTGGCATTACATCAAACATTTTACGTACTGACAATGTATAATTCAAGCAATTTCATTTTAAAATCTATCGTTTCTAATGTTTCTTTTAATTCTGTTTCAGAGGACCTTTAAACGAGGTGTTAATTTACGTGACTATAGCCTTTGTTATTTACAAATATAATTTTATAGAAAAAAAAATGTGTATAAATATTTTAAGTACTTAATTGAAAAACATCTTAACAAATAGAGAAATGAGAACCTTAACTGGTGCGGTTTACGTAAAGTTTTGGATTATTCAAGGTTTCTATAGCAATTGGAAAACAAAGTAATCTTTTGAGGGATCCGTTTATTGGATACAGAACCATAAAAATGACTCGTGAAAATACACCTGTTGGATGAAATACAATATGGACGTTTTTCAAACAATATTTACGTGATTTTAAGCCTGTATTGGACACTAATAAAAACAGTAAAAAAAAAACATAATTCATTCAACAAGCAATCATTAATTCAATTTATTTTATTACAGATTACAAGCACTTACAAATCCTAAAAAGTAAATATATTTTCCTGAACTTTAACATTAAAACTTTTTATGTTACCGAAATACCATGTCCGAAATTAAGTGCATCTTGACAGTACAAGAGGTCAGTGCAGTTGCGATACATCGAATAGATGTCCATAAACGTTCAGAAGTCAAGGAGACCGCCAGATTTCCTACATATTTGGAGCTTTAACAATTCTCTGTCATCTGATATCAGCTATTTTGTATTGGACTTTACTGTGTAAGAAATACGACTTAATTTATCGCTTACGAAGACAGTTTCGTATCGATTTTATTATGTGTAAGTATATCCAGTAATGTAATATACCAATTATTTTAACTAGGTAGTTGGGCGGCGTGCGGCCCAATTGTACTTATGAATTTAAACAAGTTCTATAGTTGTTAGTTGCTATAGTTTGTTTGTCTGTATGTTTATTGCCAATCAATCATATTCTATTGGGTGTGTGTGGTTTTTTTCCAACGATGTTTGTATTACAGCGGTGTTTTTATAAATAGAGCACAACAAATAAAACACGTATTCAAAAGTAACATTGAAACAAAAAAATCGCGAACAAACCTTGCATTTTATACAAAACAAATACAAACAACTGTCTCATTTACAAAACACTTTCAAGGACTTTTAAAATAAGTTCTAGTTCACCTTTTATTGAGACCTAAAGCAGCCTAACAACATTAAATTACAAAATTTACGCATGTCCAGTATCAACTGCCTTCGATTTAAAACCAGTCTAGACTGCACTGACCTTTACTGTGTTTATATAAGATCAAATAGATATTCTACTTGATGCAATGACAATTCAAATTTCAATTATTTCGTAACATAATTATTTTTTTACGTTTATTATGTTTAATATGAATAAATAATATTTTAATTATTGACTGGAAGTTTTGCAAGATCGCTTGATGTAGAAATATGGCGGGTAATCATCGAAATGACTGCTTCAAGTTCCTTGACATTTTGGACACGAATATTAATAATTAATTATTGTAAACACCGCCTTCAGCGGGTACGTTTTTAAATCTACCTCAAAAATTACCTAACTTAACGTTTCTTTTAATAATATGACTCTTGTTTTTATCCTCGACTAAAGAAGAAAATCTTTTGAGAAGTTCTATGTAGGATTATCTCAAGTTTTGGAATGTGGACTAATTTTTTATAAATTCAACACAACTCTTCATAATTTGTGTCATAAAATATTGTACCATATAATTGAACTAAACAAAATTGATCTAAAAGGTTTTCTCTTTCATGTAAAAAGTACTTCCTCTTCCTTTTTTATAGTTATCTTATTATAAACATTGTAAAAATATTTAATAATCAATTCTTTAGACATAGGTATCAACTTAGATCAACGCAACGCGTGTTTAAATAAAAGCTTATAAAAAAAGAACAAAGCAAGGTTCTTCATTAAATTATAAATCTTCAATGCCGGAAAAGAAGTCATTATACATACAATAACGTATTATTATAAGCTATAAAAGGACGTACAAGAAAATATCAACACTACAAATTGCAGACTAAAAAAATGTCTTGTGCGCGCGCTGCGGCGCCTAAAGGCCTCCTAATGTAACGATAAAAAAAGGAAAGAGCATGGTGCTCTCTCTCGATTTAAAAAAAAGCAGCGGACAGCGACGATGCGTTTATATCTGCAATTGACCCAAATACGTTAGTTGCACATGGCCGCGCTGTCTTCACGCATATCGCGATTGATGTAGGTACTTATTGGCATGCATATGTGGGTGAGTGCACACTGACACTGCAGTGTGTTTATACGTTGACTTTTTTGTACGGTCAGCAAAATTGTAGACATTAATTTTGTATTTTAATAAGGTGATTAATTAGCGATTAAACTTTGAGATAAGATTCCAGCTTTATACTTCTTTTGGGGTATTACTATAACTATAATTGTTGTAATTTTATAAAATGACATGTCTCGATATTTTGTCTGGCTTTAGCAATAAGAATATTAAGTTAAATGTTAATTATTATTCATCATTATTTATTGTTCTAATGAAAACTGCAATTTTAAATATTACTTTAATACTTACAAATAAGTGCGATTTTTAGTATAAGGCCTACCGATATTCAGCATTATATTTAATTTATTTTGGCATCCCAATGGCAAAAATATTTTCTTTTATTTATTAATTAATTTATTTTCTTACTTTTTGTTACTTAACTCGAAGAGTTTCAGCTCACTGCATACCAATGGATTCATGAACGATCACAGAGTGCGTGAATTCCAAAGATTTAGAATAGTATAATAAAATGTTAAATAGCTTATTACAGTAAAGAGTTTGCATAGACACTAGCTAGACAGCAATAAAATGATATTGAATATTTCTGCTGACTCTACCACCAATGACAAGCGATATTGAATTGTGGTGGGCATCGTGCATGTGTGCGTGATTCCTTCACACATTTTTGATCACAACATTTTTATTTGCATTTTTTGTGCGCGTGTGAGTTTAGTTGCGTGTACGCTACATACGTACAGGGGTGCGTTTGTGCGCACTAATTGCGATAGCTGCTTCATTTAAATTTCGAATATCAGGACGCTTTTTCGAATGCGTGTAAGTTATAATTTTTAGATTTTCAAGACGGCAAAGTTATTTTTATTAGAATCCAGAATAGAGGTTTCTAAAAGTTAGTCGTAAGATAAAAATTCGTACCTTAAAATATAAGAAGAACGTAATAAGGGTTTATAGATTTAAATACTTAAATGTTTAATAGCAAAAATTAAAAATCAATTATTACACTATTAATTATTAAAACCAGCTGTTTCTACAAGGAAATCGTCTTATACGTGCTAATAATAATAAAACAATAAGTAGATATTGCATTAGTCACTGCTAGACACCTGCATCGGCGCAGACGCAGAACTTGTCGGCCTTCATTTAAAAAAAAGCCGGAATACCTACTTCTTGGCAGACGCTTACTGTAACCACTTTGTACTTTGTCATAATAACAAATTGATAACTTTTGCGTACTTATACATGTAAAGTAACTTTTTTGTACTTCGTTATGGAACGAAAGTGACACAACTGTTTGTGATATTTCATATTTGGTATAGGATTGAGTACACGCATTTAAATACTGTGTCCCAGTCTTCAATTAATGAGGTCTTTTGGTATTCCCATGGATGTGATAATTGTTGTATTGCGGCAAGGACGTAAAGCTGTGAGGTATGTCCTTTTTTGGTAGAGGTATTATATTCGATTACTCGTTAGCATTGGACGCGGCACGCAAATGGGTAGATTCTTGCGTACGATGGTAGCTTTGGTTATGTATGAGGCATACTTTTGATATAGAAAGTGCAGTAAAGTGGTTTAGTGATAAAGTGCCAAAAATCTCTCATCCTTAGACATCACGGAAAACACTTCGATAGAAAGACGATGATATAAACTTAAATGAGAATGAATTCATGAAATTATTTTCTCGTTAAAATATTGTGTTTTACTGTGGAACTCATTGTTTAGATTAATAAGATAATTAAATTTTTATTTAAAAGCAGATAAGTTATTGTCTAAGCATTTTGTTAAAAAGCTAACGTAGCTTTATATTTACATATACCTATGAATGTATAATCATCAATATTCAAATAAAATATGTAATTGTTTACGATACGATTTGTGTACAAATAAAATGAATATTAATTAATAATCCAATAAATAAAGTATTTTAGTACAACAGTTATAAATTACCATCCGAAATCGATTTTGAAATCTGAGACTTATTGACGTTGCCGATTTATCACAGTCATTTTTTTATTATATTTTATTATGACTAAATAATGATAACGATCAGTGTTTTAAAGTGTTTAATATAGTCAGAAATTAAGATTCGAATCTCGTCGTCGGCCCGGCGAGTTTATTAAACATTCGAAACTTTCGACGTTGACTATGGCTGTTAATTGGATACTATTTGCGAATGGAGGTTTCATTAATTTTTTTTTTTATAAATCTGCTTTACCACAGACACCTGGGTCCGTGCTCTTTGTTAATTTATCATCTAATGTTATTTATTTTTCTATTTTATTGAACAAATATCATACACGAGAGGACAATTAAATACTTAACCTATTTTTTTTTATGTTACATTAATTGGTTTCATTAATTAAGTATGTAATCGATTTAAAAAAAGAATTCATATTTAGTCGAAATAAAAATTCCTAACAGGGCCTTTTTCGTCGGTAGCCACGACTTTAGTTCGATACGCCAGAAATGTGTAGCAACTTTTTTTTAGGCACTTTATCAATTATAATTATATTACTAATGAGTCCCGTATCGATTTGGTATTTAAATAAAAGTTTCAAAACATAATACAGTAAAATGAAAAAAAAAGCACTTATTACACTTTTCTCAGTTAACCAATACACGATAAACGATGCTGCCGGACATTACGCCCTCATTTTTATTTGGCACATAGACAAAAACACCCTTTTTACACACACACTCACGCATTCCCGTCAAAAGCTCATTTATTTCTCATAAATGTATATAATTGTATATATTACTGGCTGGACAAATAGGCCTTATAGGCAATGCGTACAATAATTAGTGAATGTTTTTTTTAAACGAATTCGATATTTGAAATGAAGTTTTTATTTCGGCTGATTGCGTTTTTTCAATTTAAAATTGGAATGAGTTCTTTTTAATGTGAATTGGACGCTTTGTTTTCGATATCGTTGTTTCCCTGCTTTGATTTTGGCTGTATTTTATTTTAATTTTAAGCCAGCTTTGTTTTCACGCAATTTATTATTTTAAGTTATTTTATTATTATTCAAGTAGTACTGCTGACTAGTACAGTCAAAATTTTACGTTAATGATAAAATAGCGTTATAGACCAAAAAAAATCAATTCAAAAATGTATTACTTAGAAGTAAATAAAAAATCACACATAACTAAAAAGCTTTCTTTCCTAATAAAAAACTCTTAAAAACATATCTCTCAAATATCTTCGAAACCAAATTCCATCTAATAACGTTTTAAAAGACAATATAAATAAATATAACGAAACAATATGAAACTTAGAAAGCATCTTTAGGTCGGCAAAGGGCGAATCACTTCTCTTCACAAGTATACACTTACCTTGCAAACTTACCGGCATAAGTTGAGCTCCTTCGTCTCTCTTCCTTCTACACTTACGTACGAGAATTAAGGATTTGTAAAGACTATGCGGGGTCTAGTTAAGTTGGAAGGTAGTTTTATAAAAAGCGCCAAGGGCTTCTAAGGACTTGTTGAGCTAGCTCGAAGGACAGAGGGTCGAGAAACTGGATTGCAGTTGTTATTGTTTTTTTTGTGTCTATGTCGTTTGGGCTGGCTTAGCAACAGAGATTTAGAAATAGCCCGCTTTACATGTAAAGACGTAAAATTATTTATTGGGCGAGGGAACGAAGTGATCAATGCTGCTTCAACTCGCCTTTTATCCTTTCGTCTCTCCGGATGTACGCCATCTATCAGTCAATTTTGATAATGTTTAGTAGAAATAAAAAATTAAAGCTGGTTTATAAAAGTCTTACAGCTGTCACTGGATCACGTCTTTCTAGCTAAACCTAACTTCTTGCTTTCCCTACGTTCTTTCTCAAGGCACGTTTGGAGCTTATAAAAACGCTACTGTAACACTGAAAGTAGAAATCGGATTGATTAAAGATAGTGGCTAAATTGTTATTTGTGGTATTACTTGAGGTTCTTTGCCTTATATTTCTCTGCACGCCATATACCACACAATTTTTTAGTAAGCGAGGACGTTTAATTTATTTCCACCACCAATGATAAAACCCGCTCTATTTAATCAAGAGATAATAAATTCATAACGTAAACAAATAAGTAGTACCATAGGACAAAGCTGTATTGGATTCAAAACAACCTTATCCGACAACATTCCAAATTCCAATATTCCAGCAGAACGAAAGCGAAACCAAAACATAATCCGAATCTATCGAACCATCGAGAATTCCACTAAAACCCAGGCGAATTCCTCTAAACACACACATACACACAACAATCGCTAGTTATACGCTAGTGTGGGTGACGTGTGGAGTGCGCGTGTGTGCGTCTATCCTTCCTTGACCTAGAGACGATAGTCGGCGTCGCTAGGTCAGGAACACTACTTACTATACGGGACGGCCAACATACAGAGACCTCCCACGCCTCCCTCGCTTCTCTCACTCTCTATAGAACCTGATGCATTTCAATGTCTCCGCAGGGTTCTAGTTACGTTGGACGTGTGATTGGGCTAGACGAGTTGTAGACAGATGCGGTCGACGGGAACGCGGTTTCTAAATACGAATTTTGGCGGGATTAGTTTGGGATCGTGTTGTTTATGGTTTGGGAAAGGTTACATTATCTGTGGGTTGAATGTTAAGTTAGTTAAGTTTTAATTGAGTGGTTATCCTCAAATAACGCTTATTTGATATGGGGTTGAATAATTTTGCTGTTTTAACTGTTAACTAATGTTTAACTTTAACTATTGTTGTAGACAATGGTTTTATGATTGGGATGCATACATTATATAATAATGTTGATTTATCTTTAGTTTTAAGTACAACATAACATAGTTATCACCACCTGGCATGTTCACTCAGACACCATGTCAAAAAACCATACAATTGAAGTTTATTGAAGACCAAAGAAAGCCTAAGAGGTTCAAAAATTCTAATATAATGCGTGACACGAAAAAGAAGTGTGGCTGAACGCTACCGGTGCTTCATTTAAACCGATGCACCCAGGTTCGATCTCCGCTTAGCCCTGCATACAATAACTTCAAGTTATGTGCTTCGCACATACTCTTATGACGGTAAAGAAAAAGATCGTAAAGAAACCAACATGTTCAAGAACCTCAGAAGGTGATGACTTATGACATCCCCCTTAACCCGTACTTATATCCAGCGTGGTGTAGGATTATGGCCTACACCACCCTTCACGGTCGACGTCTCCAGGGGTCACCACAAGGTCTTATAGCATTATAACTTCAATATTATTTCAATCATACGTTGACAAATGACATAAAAGTAAGAATAATTTAATGTTGCAGAGCCAGAGCAGTTTTGATGACGTCGCGTAAAATCGTTCACTAAAATACAACTGTCATGCCTTTACATCATGTTGACACTGACGTGCGACAGTGATAACGCCATATAAAAATGTAGACGTCTCGTTCACACGCAGGAATACTTTATAAGTTCATGGTACGAATTAGAACAATATTATTGTAACCGTGAAATAATAATGCCATGAAACATTATGGTTTTTATTAGCTTGTGGTAGCCCAGCTGGATGATAATGATAACTTTGTGATTTTATATGCTTGAACCATATCATAGATAAGGTATTTTAAGTTTTCCGATTTCTTATTGTTTGATCTACGTTTCAGTCCTAAATATATAGTACAACGTAGCAACCTGCCCCGGCTTCGGCTTGGCTTCTACGGGTATACACGATGTAAATAATAGTTTAGGTAATTTTTTACACATTGGGTTACATTATTGGAGTAACAGTAAGAAATCCCTAATTTTTAAATAAAATAATATTGCTTATGTCACCCGGGGATAGCATAGCTTCCCGACCATGAAAGAATATTTCAAATCAGTTCAGTATATTCGGAGCCTATTCAATGCAAGCAAATAAACAATCAAATCTTTCCTCTATCTCTCTGATATTGTCATTAATAAAATGTTTATTTCAGGTTGTTCACCCATAGTGTTAGTATTTTAAACTATAGATGTTATAGATTATAGATAAACAAATTGTCCAGTTACGTGCATACTCCGAGTACCTCGTTCAATACCCTCACTCTATCGTGGTATTATACACAGTTATATTCTAGTGGAACATCTACGTCATCTGATGCATTTGTTTGGCTATATTTAACCATTCTAAATCATACCTCAGCGCTTCCAAGGTCTTTAACCGTGAATGATTGTACTATGTTAAAAATTATATTTTTTACAATAAACAATACAATACGATAACATAATTATATACTTAGTTTTAAGACTTTCTACTACATTTTCCTATCGTTAATTTTTTTTTATTATTCTGACTGGCTTGTAAATGTGATGAAAAATAGCCTATTTGCAATTTAGAATTTTATTTTAACTTAGACTTTATGAATAACTGGCTCGTAAACCTTACGGGCATGTTTATTAGTTCGTAGTCTTTCTTTTGGCAGAGACTAAAAGTAACCAATCTTGGAAAATTATATTTCTGTTTCCATCCGGAAGCAAAATATTTATCTCGATTGTCAGAAAATTTAAAACAATGTGTTAGCTTACAGATATACATCGTCCTTCAAAGTTAATTTAACAAAATCTACATGACCATAAACAATAGTTATTGTTTCTTTTTTTATCAGATCCTTTCAGAGACAAAGTTAAGCCGATGACGTCATAGGATATTAGGTAGAACTTAAAGACTATCGTGAGAAAATAAAACAATGAAAATGCAGGCGATATCAAGAAAATTAATTCTGAAACAGTACAACGTACGAGCTATTTATGTACGTACATAGATAAGTACATAATGTATTTGCCAAAGTCAAGGGTTGGACAGAAATGCATCGGGGTGAATGACCGCCGAAACGCAGTGAGCGGCAAGGTCACACACACTAGCGTGGTGCGCACACATAGACGACGGCCGTGAAATTAGAAATAGTAGTGTTGGGCGGACGGACGCGAGAGCGGATATCGATACTTCTTGCAAACTAAAATATTATCATGGCCAAGTTAATTCAGCTAAATTTACAATAAGAGTAAAAAATAGTTCAAATTATATTGTTAAGACATAGTAAATCCACCTTCATTTATGGCTTATAGGATATATCACCAATCGATATTTTTTATGCAGACGCTAACAATGAGTATCGTGAATACAATAGTTATAAAATATGAATATTCGAATATAAATTATTGACAGCAAATGTATGTGTGACCTATTATTTGAAAGTCGTCGCCATTATAATTATCCAAATTAGCTAGGTAATTAAACAGCCAGCTTATCCATGAATTAACGAGCTCTGTATGTTTGTCTGTTATCTATTCATGGCTCAAACAATGAACTGATTATGCTGAAATTTTGCATAGATTACAAATTGTCATCTTGAATCGCCATCACTTTCACTATTCGTGTTATCGATCAAAATGTTTTCTAATAAAATATTTTTTTCTTAACCACAAGTTTCATCCATGTCCTTACCTAATATTTCACTAGACAACGTTGATTTTAATTTTAAGATTACAGTGAAATCTTAAATTAAAAACTGAATTTGTCGTTGGTATAAAGTATGTTTTATAAAATTAATTGAGTTAATTGAGATAAGTATAAAAGCAAGAAACATGTACGTGGTATCTACAATTTTGTTTCTCATCATAGGTCATCATGGCGAACGCCGCGTGTTGCTTTCCTATGAAAAAAAAAAATACATTTTTGGTTCATCGTACACTTAAATTATACAATGCAATGTTAATATAAACGCTATTCATTTCGAATAGTATTTAAATGCAGTTTCGTCAAATCCAGAGGTGAATTAGTGTCCGACATTGGATGCATTTTAATACGCTCGTTTTCGGAATAAACAAGAAGTTTATTAATTCAGTGAGCTTTACAAGTTATAGAATCATTCCGACACACATGCACTCACGTTTATTTTGTTTCAGGTTACTAGCGTAGCATCGTGTAAAATGTCTGGATATAAAAATTAAAGTGAAGAGACTTTGTCACTTCACTTTCAATAAAATACTGCTAATTAATAGAAATTATATTTTTGTTTATAATAATTATTGTAACCGTTATAAATATAGTAATCCACGTTTTTTCTTAAGCTATATTGTTTTGAATATTTTTTTAATATCATAAATTGTGTTATGATTAAATGTGCTTAAGTGTGCTGAAAGAAAGTGCTATTGATTTTAATTTACACATAAATTGAAATCCCTAAGTACTACATCAACGGAAGTACAATGAAAAATATAGTATGGTCAACTTGTACGAGTTGGACATTGTACTTTTTAAGTATTACTTAGTATTCCACACCAGCGTTTAGTGGCGGTCAGATAGCATGAAAAACAAAATCGTTTCCTGACACCTAACTTTATGTTACACATGCTAATTTAGTCATATTAACTTAGCACTGGTGCTACATGGATAGAAGTCATTAAGTTAATGCAAGGCACGTTTTAGATCGGACAACTGATAAAAATAAGTATTGAATGGAACGTGAAAATTCTAAGTACTAATACTAATGCCCGTCTGTCCATAGCGAAACCAAAAACCAAACAACCAAACCAAACAAGAGTAAGTCACTGACTGACATACAACGTACAGCCCAAAACGCTAGGCGTAGAGACTTGAACTTTAGAGGGTGTCGTCTTTTCAAATCGTAGCAGTGTTCTTAGAAAGGAATCCTGAAAAATTAGCTCTTAAAGTGGTTAAATAGGGTGTTAAAGATTATATGAAAAATGTGGTTAAAACCGCGGACTGCATAGTAATCTAGTAATGTTATAAAATGAAAATTGACGTATTAAGATCACTAACGAAATTTGATAACTTTGCTATCGATGATTACATATTTACTTTTCCCATCCTTACAGCCTTTATAATATGGACACCTTATAATTACTTAAGTTTTACTACTCACATGTTTACGATGCCTGCTATTTAGGCTGCATAAAGAGTTCCCATGCTACACAATGGTACCAGACTTCAAGGCTGATGCAAATTTTATAAAAGAAACGGTTATAACTTAACTGCTAATTTTTGTTTATCAAAAACAACGGCCTAAAACTACAATAATTTTGTTTGGATTGTTTAAATTTGTTTTAATCAAAAACTAATTCATAAATTTAGTGAAATATTATTTAACAGAAATAGGCAGAGAAGTGCGTGGAGTGTTTCGATCAGTGTAACTTTATAGGTCCTAAAAATATTTCAAAAAACCTTTTATAACTTAAGTACCTACTACCTATATTTGTAAAGAGTCGCAGATATCTAAGTCTCTGTTGCTATGAACAAAAAATAATAAAAACATTTTTGTTTTTGAAGTTTGAGTTATGTTTCGAAACTCTTTATTACCATCGATAGTTCTATTGCGATGTCCCATCCCTAGGGAGTCGTTGCTCTATAGTAAGTGGTGACTAATTTCAGTTTCACTAGTGGCTTGTTTACCGCCCGGTGTTTAGGCTCCCCACATAAAGCAGTTGTTAGTATCTGGACCTCGTTTGTATGTTAGGTCTAACAACGGCCTTATTAATATTTCCGTTGCAACACTCGCAAGCTGAGAGGTTTTCTGATATTTGCTATTGTGATTTCTATGTAAAGGTTCAAAAAAATAAAAACAATCCAACATCTAAATATCCAATATTATGTAAGTGTTAATTGGTATAATTAGGTTTTATTATTAATCTTATAAAAACAAGAAAAACATTTACATTCGAATTTTACGTTTCCGTCTCCTTCCTCTACATTGAGGATGAAGGAGACGGATGGTAAAATTTCGAAATTTTCTGATGCGCTTTATTTCCGGATCGACATTCTCCCGATAGTTGGGCTATTCCTGTTGTTGGCTCCTTCCTCGCTCAGAAGAAACTATTCGTGGATGCGTAGGTTTCAAATTTAGAACAGCTTTGGTTTCAACGGTAATGAAACCTAAATATATTTGTAGACCAAAAGATATATGGCACCTAATTAGCAGCTATTATTTATTTTCCACATTTCATTATAATAATTGTAAACATAAAAATAAAAATATAAGAATGAAGAAAACGTCATGGTCGCCTTCCTTAAAACAATAATTTCTTTGAAATATGAATAAAAAATACTTAATACATTTAAGTTTTATGATAATATATTTTACTGAACATTAAATAAGATTACGTTTATGTTTTGGAAAATCGGAAACAAAATTATCTATGGTCTAACGGAAGTCTGCTAGCATGCAGTCATATTGTAGATGGTCTACGGCGTAGGTAGATTCGTCTACAACTTGCTACGCTGCATCTACGCTACACGCCTTCGAAAGAACTACCATTTAGTTTCTCTATTATCCCACCAATAAAATATAGTTTAAAACATTCCTTCTTTAAACGAGCACAATAAAAATTCAGGTCTCTAAATTGGGCAGATGTTATCCAAAATTCAAATACAAACCGTCCATGCCTAGCATCACCTTTAAATTACGACTTCACCTTCAATAAAACCTAACAAAGAATGTTAAGCTTTAATATTAGCTACTTAAGTTACAAAATTTATTGTACAGCCTTATGAGATAATAATTAAAACTGCAGTACAATTGCCAGTCTTAACTCGAACGTTGAGAGCCGAAAATCATTTGAATGAGCGAATACAACCGGTCTTAATGTATTTCTACGGAAAACTAAGCAAAAAACAACTTTAGATCAGTGGAATAGAGTCTGAATTAGTCTGGTAGGTCTCTACAGTCGTTAATGCATTTCGATTTGTGTGAGAAACCGCCAAAATGCATCGGAAGGTCAACGAACTCAGCGAGCCAAGGACAGTGCATTCCATTTTTAAATTTAAAGCTAGCGCGCCAATAGAAGGCAGGATCTAAATAGGCCCGCCATCTTGCAGCGTCGGTTTGCGTGGAAATTAGGGTTCTTTCCCTAAAAAGTTCAAACAAAACCTCTCACTGCATCGATAAACTATTTTCATTTCAATTTTTTTTTAAGAATATCTAATTATCTTCTGATTTGAACCATAAAAAAAATAATTACGACTTCGCTTATAATTTTTGGAATTCGTTCCGACTTTTGTTTCGATTCTTGCTGCTATGCATAAGAAACATGTTTATTGAAGAAATTTCAATCTATATTCAAACTTCCTCTAAACATCAAATAACCATAGTCACCAATCTCCAATAAGGATCATTTAAACGGACACGCATTGTAATTCTTTCTAAAGATATAGTACGATACTATGATAATACCATGCGACTGCGTGTACAGCCACAATGATAGCGTAGATGCGTAGTGTGCGTGCTATCCATGCCAAGAAAAGGTTTTTTTTATATACCTGTGAATATCGCTATAATACCTACTTTATATACAGAATACAGAATTTATTGGTAAAAATAATTTACAGGTCAATAACGTAATAATATTATTTTAGATAAATCTAAAAGAGTATCCATATACCAAATATTATACAGTCAATTTGTCCATAAAAAACTCATTGACTGAGTAGTAAGCCTTACCGATCAACAGCATCTTGAGCTTGTTTTTAAATATATTGTCTGAAGTAGCATTCGTTATGTGTTCTGGTAAATGAAAATAAACTTTAGCACCTTTAATGTACGCAGATTTTTCTGACTTTGTGAGTCTGTGGGCTGGTGTTCTATACTTATTTTTATGACGCGTGTTATAGTTGTGTACTAATCCCAACTTCACGAATTTTTGTGGGGGGTATAATTCCAGAGTGTGAGTTAGTTGAGTTATTTCTCAATGTACGGAACCCCTCCATAACCTAGACGACGCACACTTACCCAGTACTTTTTTTAATTGCACCATTTTGAATTTTTGAGTTTATGAAAAGGTTTTTTTGGCAAACAATAGGGTTCCGCGCATTATTTGCGGTAATTAGGGAACGGTAACGAGAGGGGTCGTCAGTTTTGGAAAATGAAAGGTTTATGTTTGACAGGTACAAATTTATTTTATTCATCGCCCGGATGGAGCGTAAAGCTGGAAAATAGCAATTAAAGAACAATAGTCGTAAAAGTGCTTCATTCAAAAACAATATTTTTATTTTTAATTATTTTTTTTATTTTAAAACCCTATGTTTTGAAACAAAACTATTTAATAACCAACTTGTTTTTATTGCGTCTTCAGTCTAAAATGTATTCAAAGTTCCACACTTTAATGTGAAAGTTCGTGTTGTCAGGCCACTGCGGCTGGTTTTGTATTACCACAAACTAATAAAAACCATCATGGTTCGTGACAGTAATGCTTCAAGGTTACAGTAATATTGTTCAAACTCGTACCATGAACTTATAAAGTATTCCGGCACGAGAACGAGACGTCTAAATTTTTATATAGCGTTATCACTGTCGCACGTCGGTGTCAACATGATTAACGGTATGACATGACAGTTGTATTTGAGTGAACGATTTAACGTGCCGTCATCAAAACTGCTTTGCGTCAACAACATTACAATATCCTTACTTTAATTTCATTTTTCTGATTGAAGTAATAATGCTATAAGACGTTGTGGTGACCCCCCTGATGACTTAGGTATTACATGGTACTTTTAATCCTGAGGTGAAATTGCGGGGCACAGGTAATGTCTAAAAACCATAAATTCAATTAAGCTAAACCAGAATTCTTTGAGCAGTTCAAATATTAGCTAAGCACACAATCATATGAAAAGAAGTATAGGAAGAACCTATGAAGGTTTAAAAAATTTTAAAGTACGTCTCATTGTCGGGTTTCGCATGGTCTTTACATATAAATTCAAGTATTTCCATATCCCCACATCAAGCAATTTCTCTAAATATGCTAACCACAGAGCAGTGAAGGACGGCAGACGTCACGGTCGAGGCGTCGCCTTCTCCGAAGACATTAGCATTACAATCCGTTCTGTGTTCGGTGGTAAAACTATGAAATCAATTCTGCAAAACTATCTGCAGGCTGTTTTTTACGAGAATGAATGACGTGACGAGTTAGTCGTTCGCCTGGTGTTAAGCGATATGGCAGCCCATAACAATTGCAGTCTCACTCGGAAGTTTAAAATAAAAGTTTCGCGTGACACTGCTCTGCGCACGTCATCCTGAGACATCACACAAACTGGTAATCAGATTACTAGACTATCAGATCAAGATATAAAGTCCCATTTGCCCAGAAATTTCACTAGCTACAATGCCCTTTCAACCGGAACACAATAGTGCTTGCACACTACTGCTTGGCGGCAGAATAACTGGCAAAGCGGTGGTACCTACCTAGACGAACTTTGCAGAAAAGTCCTACCACCTAGCTTACCACAAACTAATACAAAACCATCAAGTTTCATGGCATTAATATTTCAAGGTTACAATAATACAACATATTACAAAAATACAGTATTCTTACCTTTATGTCATTTTTCAAAGTATGCTTGAAGTAATAATGTTATAAGAGGTTGTGGTAAGTCCCCTGTTGTATAAAAGAAAAACGTTTACAATGTCATATACAGGAAGTCAGCGAAGTTTCTAAATTTACGCAAGAAATTAGGCAAACAAATCATTATGCATCAGCACAAACATCGCAAACATTTAGGCAATGCTAGCGATGCTCTCTCAATTATTTATTACAGCTGTTTCGACAGATTGAACGTTTTATTACTTCTTAAATAGCAACAATACATTTTGATATTAGACATTTTAATTAAATCAAGCTATATAATATAGTATTTTTTGCAGGGCAACCATATTCTTATAGCATTATTACTTCAATCATACATTGACAAATAACATAAAAGTAGGAATACTTTAATGTTGCAGAGCGAGAGCAGTATTGATGACGTCACATTAAATCGTTCACTCAAATGTCATACCTTTACATCATGTTGACACTGACGTGCGACAGTGATAACGCCATATAAAAATGTAGACGTCTCGGTCACACGCAGGAATACTTTATAAGTTCATGGTACGAATTCGAACGATATTATTGTAACCTTAAAATAATAATGCCATGAAACATAGTGGTTTTGTATTAGTTTGTGGTAGCCCAGCTGTTCAGCGATTACAGAATAAAGTACAAATAGACAGCGTGAGTGCACCCTGGTAAAAACTTGTCGCCGTCTTTTTGTAAAACGCGATTGTTTAAACGTTTTTATAAGCTGTCGAATTATTGCAAACCGTTTGTTTTTAAACAACCGCGTTATTTATAAACAATCGGTTCTTACAAAAAGACTGTGACATATACAAAATCCCGACTTATCCGGTACCTTAAAAGAGTTTCTAGAGTTCGTCCACAAGCCACACCACTATTAAAAATATGTAGAAAGTCATCATATAGACATTACCTTCATGTGAATGTTGAGGCAATTTTAAGATCCTTGATCACACCAATTAGTGAGAATTGACAATTCAGATAAATTTATCGTGTGTCTTTTGTTTCATCTCAACTTAAAATGAGTTTATAATATGTATCTAAAGCAAACTCTCCATTTATAAAGCGATATTAAGTCACGTGATTCCTATTTCAAACAACATTTACGTCATTGTATTAATTACTGAATGAAATCTATTTTAGTTCATATAAAATTCAAATAAAAATGTTAAAATATCTATAAAATATGTCAAATTGCGTAGGTGTATGAATGGGTAGCTCGTAGACGTAACCTATGCTACGAAAACTGTAGACCTCTACGAAAATCGTAGCATAGACTATCGTAGGCATTTAGCTTTGTACTTTTGTAGGTTACAATCATTGTTTGATGCGAAGGTGCTTTTTGATGACGCAAATGATTATTCTGAAGATATCCATTACCTTTTTAATTAGCAAATTGCTTTATTGTTTGTATTCATACAATAAATTAGACTTTTAAAATAGGTAAAAAATTTAAATTAATTCGTTTTTTTTGTTAAATGCCTTTGCTACTTACGTCAGATCCAAAATTAACCCCAACCATAATTTCACCCACACAATACAAAATGTCCCAAGTTCACAAAACAGCACCCGAACATCGTACGATGCAGTGACGTCATGAGTTGTAACCACATGTTGGTTACGCGGACAATTAAACATATACTTTAAATATAGTTACCTTAAAGTCTAATTTTAAATGCACACGTTAGGTTACTGTAGCTTTCTCCACGCTACCACATGCTGTTAAACGTGAAAAAAACGGGCTTAGAACATAATTGGACACTCCTACGTCAACGAGCTAACTTTAACACTACAAAAATGTTACGCACGTCAATAAAAGATATGTCATTCCATTTTTGCGATTATTTAGCAAAAGGTGCTTTATATAAACCCTATTTATGGGTAAAATGATAAGGATCCGGAAAATAACAAAAAATAAAGGATAAAATTGGACATGAGACCACTTGTCTTGGTAGGTTAAGTAAAGCATGCCCCGGCTTCAGGGATGGGTGGGTGCGGGTTCAAATCTCGTTCCTGTTTCAAATTTTTCCTTTCCAAATTAATCTGCTGGAATAATAACTATAGACTAGTGGTGCACTAGACTTCGCACAAGTTAGCTTAACCATACAGGATGCACTCAAAAATTTCATTAATTTTTTCCAGCTGTTTAGGAGTTACACACGTACAGAATAATTATACAAATATTAAGTTAACAGTGATATTGTCTGTTTGTTCATGTGATTTGACGCCAAAATGACTTGGCTGAAATATAGCTGAAATTTTTTGGATAGACTTCACAACACAAAATGCAAAAGGGGTATAATTCAAGTCTAAAAATAAGAAGTTCCCAGTATATGTCATGACTGTATCTATTTTTTTATGTGAACGAATGAAGTGGCGAGCTAGTCGATCACCTGATGTTAAGCGACATGGCCGCCCATAGCAGTTGCAGTGTCACTTGGAACTTTAAAATAATAAAGCTTCGCGTGACACTGCACTGCGCACACCATCCTGAAACATCACACAGTCTAGTAATAAGATCACTAGACTGTGTAATCAGGTCATAAAGTCTCATTTGTCCAGTAATTTCACTAGCTACAATGCCCTTCAAACCGGAACATAATAGTGCTTGCACACTACTGCTTGGCGACAGAATAACTGGCAAAGCGGTGGTACCTACCTAGACGAACTTTGCAGAAAAGTCCTACCACCTAGTAAAAATACTTGTTTAGAATATACATAACTACGGTCTTACATAAATTTTTAATTAGACTTAACATAAATTATTCTCACATTTCATCCCTCCAGCCCTTATTAAAACTACCCTGACAGAATATTTAATTTTCCCCATTCACGGAATAGTTTTCCCCTACGTCTCTCTACCCTTCAGTCATTGGTTCTCAAAGTTTTAACACTCATTAAACAGAGTATAATGTATTCTAATGGTTTTGATTCTGTAATACAATATTATTAATATGATTTGTCGATTCTAAAACTATTCTGACCCTTGTCCTTGTAAACTATATGAAAGAGATATCAACATTTGTTATAACTGTCTAATTAGATTTAGTTTATCTTTTTGCCCAAAAGAGTTATCAAAACCCTAAATCAATGTCATATAAAAATTTCATGCATGAAAAGACTGAGGTTGTGACTATAAACTTGTTTATTAGAAAAGTTAAAACCTGTCTTTCTTACACTTAACAACCATTACGGTGAGTCTTACCAACGTCATAATATAATATAAGGCATTCATTAATAAAAAGTCTATGCTGTGAGTAGCTCTTTTATTGTATTTTGAATGCCGTAAAGACAATGGAAGTGACATTTCTATTGACCTTTCTAGCAAGGTGCAAGATTAGGTACGTAGATTTAAAATAAATTAACATTATGTTACTTTCGAAGGTATATTGAACAGTACGGCATTAAAACGGCCTAAGCCAAAAAATCAGAACCAGATCAAAGAGAAAGTCTTAAGCTCTCGACTTTTACTTGACTAATAAGAATTAGCTGGCTAACAGACGCCTTGAATACACTTGTCATTGATCAAAAAGGGGTCAAGAATAAAAGAGAGCCATGACCTAAAAGAGTGCCACCAACTCAAAAGAAAGGTATTGATTGAAATAAAATATTTAGAATAATTTAATTTTAGTACTTTACTTTAAGTACGTAATTAATCTCATGTTGAATTGTATAGCATATTTGTAATAATCAAAATTTGATTTTTGACTTTTTGAAAAGGGGTCATGACCCAAAACAGATATTTAAAAAAGGCCACCAAAAGGGGCCACGAGACAAAGGTTTGGGAACCAGTGCTGTCAGGTTAAGGGGTGGTTTGTAAAAGTGGTGTCATTAGGGGTAATATTGATGTCATGATTAAACATGTAGGTGTAGGTATAGACAGTAGGTGTATAGACAGACGGACACTAGAGTAGGCATTAGCTGTTATTATAGTGGAAATGGCGGTCACTTTAATTTGATGGTTGTTTTACTATGTAGTTTAATGAACATACTCATGGTTACATGGATTAATTATGGTTGTGGTAGGAAATTGTGCTTTTAGTCGTTTTTTTTTTAATAACTTTGTAAGCTGTATTGATGAGCAAATAGCTTTCATCTAAGTATGTTAATGTATGAAAGGCTTTCTGACTGATAGATTATCTGTCTGACTGACAACTTTAACAAAGTAAAGACTTTTGAAAATGTATCTCTATTTTTAAACAGTTTATTATTTAAATAAACCATTATATAACCATTAAATATGTGATTCTTACATTAATGATGGTTAATAACTTTATTTTAGTACGATATGCCATTCCGTTCATTTATTTGCCTTATATGTGTGAGTGGTCCTAGTTTCCAATCTTAGTTGTTTTGAATAAGACAACGTAAGCTACTGTTTTTATTAACGCCCTGTAATAATAGTGCGTGCGCAGACGCAGCCAGTATCGAGGTCAAGGTTTGTGTGACTTTCGAAACCTCCCCGCCCCCTCCGATGTCCCGACGCGTAGAGATGGGATGAGTCGATGATTGGTTGAATTTTGCCATTAGAATTAACGTTGAAGACATGTTTTTAATTATCATACTTCAGTTATTGTTCTCATTCTCTTCACGCCAATGGAATATATGAGAAAGTGGGATCGGTTCTCTAACGTTTATTTATGCAGCTTTTAACACTCATTCAGGGGTTACATTTTAAAACCCCTTTCTTTGTATACCCTAAGGAAGGAATCCTTCAAATATCACATCTCTATAGGTCCAGCAGCTCTACGTTGTCTGGCAGTTAATCAGTGAACCATTCATGGCAAAGCGTTTAAATGATAATGAAGACAACAACATACTTTTGTTTGTAAATTATATATTATAGATAAGATAAATATTTATTTTCCAAATAAAGTGCATAAATGTTACAAATAAATTTTGCATATTACAGATAGATTTTTTACATTTTTAGAACACGCTAAAACAGTAGGTAGGTAATATACTATTTTGTTACAAAGTGAATTATACTTAAAAGAAACATGAGTGTAGATGAAGGACTAGCATTCATACTAGGTTGCCCCGTGTTATGAAATACTCGTCCTCACCCTCCCTTTCGAATTTTAACATTGGTCTTACTTATAATCACACTAATGTTAACCAGATATCAGTCAGGTCTCACAATAACAAAATAATGGTTAACACCACAAAATTTAAAAGATGTATAGAAGTAAGACTGGTGGAGACAATTGGTATTTAGATATATTTAATAGTATGTAAGATCGCAGAACTAGTGCGTGCGTACGCATTTAGTTTTACCTGTGTACATGATAGTTGTGAATTATCTATTTTTATTGTGTGTATCACACAGAGATGATAAAGGCGAAATAATATATATATATATATATATATATGTTTATACATTCAAAAACAAGTGCATATTTCTAATAATATGATTACAAATACAGTTCTAGGCGCGGTCTACCTTAATATTCGGAACAAGTCTTCCGTTTTATGATAATCGAGATTTTTGAGCCACTTAATAACTATTGTTTTACAGATAAAGTTCGACAATTGGTAGATGGTCTCATCTTTGCTTATTTTATTGTAGAGGTAGCAACTCAAGTAGCATTCATACATATAGTAAAGGATAGGTAAATTATAACCTGACTCGCTAACGTATACACCCTATAAAATTAATACTATGGTCAATATATTATTTCAAAA
Organism: Ennomos erosarius; assembly: GCA_963580505.1. Taxonomy (NCBI): domain Eukaryota; kingdom Metazoa; phylum Arthropoda; class Insecta; order Lepidoptera; family Geometridae; genus Ennomos; species Ennomos erosarius. Next base: position 975,187 of record OY756989.1, read on the forward strand.
GTATTTATCGCAAACTATGAAAAAAGAAATTTAAATAAACCATCGACACGCAGTTGTCGATATGCCAACACTCTGTCATTAATGTCGAAACACCTTGAGCTTCATTATTTACAGTCAGAGAAACTTGCATGTTTCGGTCACTTAAAATCGATTTTTATCAACAAACCGAAAGGTTAAAGTTTTTACTCTTTAACATTAATGAAATTAAATAACGATAACTTCTTACGTCGTTTTGACTTAAAAAAATCAAATCGTCAAAATACCATAGCACTGACATTCTAACATCAATTTATCGATATTTAAATATCATCGTTTGCGTTATGTCTCATCTCTAGCGTTATCCTTGCAAAGCTGTACTGTGCTTATTTATAGGCAATGCAAACTCACATGTAGTGGTCGTTTTAACGATTGCGGAAGGTGTATGCATGTGTGCGTGAATAGTTAGACTCCAAGGGCACTAGGGCATGCATTTATAGGATAAAGCAGTGCCGTGGAACCAGTAAAGGATGTTTTTACTGATATGTCGATAAAGTTGATATTGTACAGTAGGTTTGAAAAAGACGGTGATAGTTTACGAGTTCAATAACAGTTTATTGTTATATTTAGACAAATTATAACAGTAAAATTAAACATGCATTGTCTAAAAGATTATACATAATTTTAGTATTGAGTACAATAAAATTATGAGTGGAAATTGATTGTGTTAACATTTGATTGAATATTCACAATATTTTATTATTTCTATAAAAGCTTATGAATTATCTCTTTACACTGTCTTTTGAACATACAATTAGCAAAATTACCAACGTTGATATGGTTACCTAAAAATATCAATCAATTATTATGACCTCGACATAACTTGCCTTTTGATTTGACAAACAGTGCTATAAAACTGCTATAAATTGCTTTAAATTTCAACACAATGATGGAATATATAGCGTCAAATCGAAGTCAAAAAAGCTGCATGCTCTATACAGCAACGCAAAACTTAGACATACAATTGCACAAACGTTTTACCGTCTGCATCAAAAAAACCACGACAACAAGGAAAAGTATGCAACTGCACACTAGCCGTTGTCTGAACGCAGGTTACTCATCAACTCAGCCTTGAGTAGGGCACTCGGCCGTCACCGTCTTAGTGCAACTTAGCGGGTGATGCACATCACTATGCAAACTTATAGTACGTCTACTGTGCTACATATTTAGATGTAATAACCAGGATGACTACTATTAAACATGAACAAGTAAATATAACTTTCATAAAGAAGATTAAAAATGAATGCAATAATTGAAAAAATAAGTAAAATCGGTTAATAAATCACGGAGTAATAAGCTTTTAAAGTTTCTGTAGGAGGCATCTCCTGTCCCTTTCTCGCGAAGCGGCTCCGCATTTACTATGAAAAATACACTTTTGACGTCACATGCCAAAAAGATTGTATGTAAAGCTACCACAGCTTAGTAATGAGGTACTATGAACGACCTTGCTTTGACGTCACTAGCCATTTGAGCTATCTCTTTCTATTCCAGTTTTTAAAATGCTTGTAACTTTGTCATTTTTTGTGATATTTTATTTTTGTTTTCACAGATGTTTATCTTTTGAGGTATGTTATTAATTTACGCAAAATAAAAATTTTAGTCATCATGCCTATTGTACTGAGCCCGAAGTCTGCTATTTCAATTGTGTCATAGTGGTTCATGAATATGGTTCGTGGTATGATACCATAATGACAGATTTTGACGAAGATATTAGGATATGATTATAGATATTATGATTGGTTATTATCTTTATAAATATACCTAAAGTATGGTTAGGTGTGGTTTACACTATAAAAAATTATTCCTACAGATTTTGACACTAATGGTAGTCTACTTATAGTTTTGACTAGCATTAGTGTCAAAATCTGTCATTATGGTACCATTCATGAACCATTATGACACAATTGAAATAGCAGACTTCAGGCCCTGGTTGTTGAATGTCGGCCTAAAGCACCGTCAAAAGAAGATTAGAAATAAGCGTGTTCTATAATAGTTTTTATGTAGTTAAAAAAAGGTTCATGGTTTAAATCTGAGACAGGAAATTGGCAATCAATTCATTTTGATGAATTCTAAAGCGTGGGAGTCGTCGGTAATTTTTAATCTAGTTGATACACGTGAAACCAACTCTCAGTCTAAATCAATAATGAAAGTATATTATTTCTAAATAATCATAATGTGTTCATAAATGTTGTTTTCTGAGCTTGTGAATAGAGTTCATACTAATGTTTTTTAGTATGAAGTGATTTAATAATGATAATCAAGAGTAGATAAGCGTGGTCTATTAATCGTGATTTTTTTAAAGTAAATTCTTGTGTTTGTATTCAAAAATATATTAAAAATAAAGTTACTTATTCATAATAACACACACAGTGAAATAACAATTTTTATTTGAGCACTTCCTTTTTTTGAAGTTGATTAAAAACCACTACATTTTTTTTTTGTATAATGAAGATAATTATGCTACAATTGACAATAGAAATTGACGCCATAAAATAATACGGCCACTATTTTTTTCAGCTAAGAATGTCTACGTAAAAAGCTGTCATTACGCTAGCGTTAAAGCAAGCTTACATAATAGCGCAAGTAACTCGCACCGGGCGACTTTGCATCGCGCGTTTGGTTACGGAAGCACATGCGAGCATGCATACTTGCACACCTATGTGTACGCAAGTATTCTTAGATCCAAACTAGGCACGACTCAGGCGTACCAGTTACTGGAAACCGGTGTAGCCCGTCTTCCTGTTGTCCAGCTTTCTTTTTCTGTGGAATGGACCACGTGATTGGCTTAAAATGGGCGAGTGGGCCATTGCATGTTAGACCTGTCTTATTCTTTACTATGACATAAAATTAGATTGCTTTTAAATGAAAATATCATCATCATCATCATCATCATCATCAGGCTGAAGACGTCACATAGGCCTTCCCCCAAAGAGCGCCACTTTGAGCGGCTGCTTGCCTCTTGTATCCATCGGCTCCCCACTGTTCTGACCAGGTCGTCGGTCCACCTAGTGGGGGGCCGGCCTACGCTGCATCTTCCAGTTCGTGGTCACCGCTCGAGAACCTGTCTTCCCCAACGCTTGTCAGTTCTACGAGCAATGTGGGCCGCCCACTGCCACTTCAACTTGCTAATTCTGAAAGCTATATCGGTTACTTTAGTTCTCTTGCGGATCTCCTCATTTCGGAAACGTCTCGCAAGGAAACACCGAGCATAGCTCTCTCCATAGCTCGCTGCGTGACTTTGAGCTTACTCATCAGGCCAACAGTAAGGGACCACGTCCCAGTGCCATAAGTCATCACTGGCAACACACACTGGTTGAAAAGTTTCGTTTTCAGGCTTTGCGGTATTTTAGACGAAAAGATAGGTCGAAACTTCCTGAACGCTGCCCAGCCAAGTTGGATTCTCCGTGCGACCTTTTTGTCGAAGTTGGGCCTACCCAATTGGATAATCTGTCCTAGGTAGACATATTTGTCTATAACTTCGAGAGTATCGTTCCCAACTATTACCGGTATATGTGGAACATGGGTATTAGACATGATATCCATGATGAAAATATAGCCAGCATTTATTTAGTTTTTAAAATACTCCCCAACTTATCCATTTCCTCCCATAAAAAGTAGGTAACCCATTGATATCGGGAAAAACAAATGTATTTTAGATTTTAACGGGTTTTCCGATTTTTTAGTTCCTATTTACTAAATCCAATCACGGTAAAGATCCCAAAGTGCTATTAAAGTTTAGTTTATTATAATGTTAGTCTTCATTTTATTATAATTATATGTATTAGTAAGAATTAGGATTAAAACTCAGGATTAGAGATAGCGAGTTTCTAAATATTAGATTATGTAAATTAAGGAATGTTAAATGAGCGACACTTGTGTGTTTTTTTATTTTATTGTTGATTTGGTTTAGGAAAATTATAGCATCCGATAAAAAACTTCTAAATGAAAATTTATTGAATTAAGCAAAATCTTATAAAACATCATCTCAGAATCATACAGCACAGCTTTGCTTACTAATAACAGTTACAGAATATAAACACAATACGTAAAGAAAAACAAGAACTATCTAATGTTAAAATCTAGTCATGAACTCCAAGATCTATTGTCAAAGGATTTTGAACTCGCTCGGCTTATCTGATGTCTAGTTGCAAAGTGCTTTTGAAACTTCAAAACATCTTGCATAAAAACAAGGCTTACTACGCACTTAACTATCATCATCATCAACAACAACAGCCCGTAGACGTCCACTGCTGAACGAACATAGGCCTCCCCCAAAGAGCGCCACCTTGAGCGGCCACTCGCTTCCTGCATCCATCGGCTCCCCGCAGTATTCACCAGATCGTCGGTCCACCGAGTGGGGGGCGGCCTACGCTGCGTCGTCCACTGGTCGCAACTCGAGGACCTTTCTTCCCCATCGGTTGTCAGTTCTACGAGCGATGTGGCCTGCCCATTGCCATTTCAACTTGCTAATTCTGAGAGCTATATCGGTCACTTTAGTTCTCCTGCGGATCTCTTCACTAAACTATACTTAATCATAACTAAAGACTGGCTGTATAATTCTACCAGCCTCCGTTAGTAGATTGTGGTACAAGGAACTGAAAACAATCTATTTAGGGCAAAAGTAATGAAATCTAGAGTGAAGTGAAGGATTCTAGAGTAGAATCCTAAGCGTATAGCGAAGGATTCAAAGTAGTGACGTACTTTGAATCTCTAAATGACTAAGTGGGGTTAAATATTATATAGCACACTCTGCGTTATATCCCCATCTATGAGAAGTCGTGGTTAGTAACAATAGTAACAATTTGTTACTGTTATTAAGTGCGCCTAAATAGCCCACTCATCGAGGAACCCTTCGCCTCTACAATAATACTATATGAGACGCTGTATTAAACTCACTAAACATATCGTAGGTCTGTGTTGCTATTTCACCTAGTTTTACGTACATTTTATCCCGAAAAACAGCTTCCTCAGTAACACGAATAAACTGTGGGTGAAACCGGGGTTTTAGTTATAAATTCTATCAAAATTAAAGTAGAGACGCCTTTGCAAAGTTTCGCCGCAATATGAGCATTAGAAATTTAGACTTTTATTTGAGTACTAGAAAATTGAAGTACAATTTACGTTTGAAGCCGACTAAATGTGTGACTACCAGTAAAATTGTATTACCAATAGTATAACACTGGCCATAATATTTCGTTCATTGCCCAGTTGGTTAAATGCTCGAAGTTGCCCAAGGCACTACCAAGCTGCACTATGCACTACAAATTATCAGGTACCAGTTTCACACAATACCTATTAGCAAGCTGCATAGCAATAAACTAATAAACATATAATTAAGTACAGTCTATGTTAGTGTAGGTAGGTACCACCGCTTTGCCAGTTATTCTGCCGCCAAGCAGTAGTGTGTAAGCACTACTGTGTTCCGGTTTGAAGGGCATTGTAGCTAGAGAAATTACTGGGCAAATGAGACTTTATGTCCTGATTACACAGTGTAGTAATCTGATTACTAGACTGTGTGATGTCTCAGGATGACGTGCGCAGTGCAGTGTCACGCGGAACTTTATTATTTTAAAGTTCCGAGTGACACTGCAACTGTTATGGGCGGCCGTATTGCTTTACATCAGGTGAACGACCAGCTCGTCACGTCATTCATTCCCATAAAAAAAAAAAAAAAAAACTTAAAGTGGCTTATTAGTTAGGCAGTTTGCCCTTCTACATCATCGTCACAAATGACGTAATCGAATGTTAAAATATCTTAAATCGGCAATCTGAGATAGCTGTGACGTCATGACCTACAATAACATAATCGAAACTCTAAATAAGAAATAACAACATTAATACCGAATTAATAACTTACTACACCGGTACACAGGTACTGTCAGCGACATAAGATACTTATTATTTTCGTGCTTCCAATCACCAACACCAGCCTGCAGACGACCACACTGAACAGAGGCCTTAGAGCGTCATGTTCAGCGGCTGCTTGGATCCTGCGTCCATCAGCTTGCGGCGCTTTTCGTTTTATTATTCCACACTGAGCGCTCACTTTTTGAGCATCGATTTATTTAAAATCACTTAGGCCGTAGAAAATATTTATTTAGCCAAAATGTCCTACTTTCCAAAACAAACCCATGATTTTTAACAGTGTTTTAATATTTAAACTAAAGGTAAGTACTACAATAGTACCACAGTGTTATTTTATGCACACTTTAACACTAACTTACTACAAAACACTAACTTACTACAAAACACTAACTTACTACAAAACACTATCTTACTACAAAAAACTTTGTAGTATAGATTGTATTCAGGAAAGTTTGCCGCTGACTGTACATTCGTGTATGTTGCCGATCGAAGGCCATCCCTGTAAGGTGTTGTATATTGTTATCGAATACAATCGTATTTATTGCAGTTCGACATAACTTATAAACTGCGAAGTTATTATTCTACACTAATATATTAGGCGCCATTTATGTAGGCGTTTGTAACGCGCGTTGTTTTGCTGCTACTAAAGCCGCCTTCTGTTGATCAATTAGTTAGGTATTAGTGGCATCGTAGTTCTACACGTTTTTCACATATCGCTTATTGATAATTCTGTATAAGCAATCTTAGTGAAAAATTTCGTCCAGGGGGGTCACCACAAGGTCTTATAGCATTATTACTTCAATATTACTTTAAGTAGGGAAGTAGATGGAAGCAGGAGGCAAGCCACTCAAAGTGACGCTCTTTGGAGGAGGCCTATGTTTAGCAGTGGGCATTTTCAGGCTGATTATGATGACGATAATGAAACAGCCATACGAGTGTTTATAGATAGTATTTTAGTATAAGTAAAGTTACCTATGTATCTTCAAACCATATCTCGGATATATTGTGTCGAATTGATCCTCTATTTTTAATTCTGTGACACGTTATCATCCAACACAATAAGCAATCGTAAAACAAAATTAATAATGCATATTTGATTGGCGCTGCAATCGCAAGATGCCTACGAAAATGTTCAACCAAATATTAGTTCTTCGTTTTACCGCCTGCACTTCAAGTTTGCTAGACCTTGCAAGCGATTAACATAACTAAAATAAGTCTTAAAGTTTAAAATTCAAGGTTGGTTTTTCTTTGTTGGATTGCAGGAGGTTCCTTTAAGGGACAGCTTTTGAAGCGGCTTTGTTTCGTCAGTGCGTTATTCCTTGCTTTATTTTCTGTCTAAAGACTTGCAAATAGACGCTTGAAGGATCGAAAAGTTTTAGCTGCAAGTTGGGAAACTACGTGCAGCTATTGCTTTATTATTATTATTACAGCTGAAAATAGTATTATAATAATACACCTAATAATAAAAATACTTAATATACTATAAAGATAGTGAAATAATGGTAGGACCTTCCTGCAAAGTTCTTCTAGGTAGGTACCACCGCTTTGCCAGTTATTCTGCCGCCAAGCAGTAATGTGCAAGCACTACTGTGTTTCGGTTTGAAGGGCAGGTTGTGAAATTACTGGGCAAATGAGACTTTGTGACCTTATCTCACAGCCTAGTAACCTGATTAGTAGACTGTGCTGATGTCTCAGGTTGACGTACGCAGTGCAGTGTCTCGCGAAACTTTATTATTTTAAGTTCCGAGTGAAACTACAACAGTTGGGCGGCCGTGGTGCTTAACATCCATGTGAACAGCTCGTCACCATATACTTCTTATAAAACACGCAATGTACATTGTACGTTTTAAAAGAGCCGTTGTGAGTATTGTAGATAGACATAAAATATGCGGAGTGCGAAAAAGTCGAGGCGAAACTTTTTGTTATTCCGAAGCAGAACTATTTTTATATAGATGTGCATCTACACTAAACCTATACACTAAAAATTATCATTATATGATTTATAAATGATATGATAATGACAGTTTTCTTACACAACCTGACAAGCTACTCGTAACTGCTATAATCTTATAGGAATGATTTTTTTAATTGTAAACCACACTTTAGGTATATCTATAAAGACGTTGGTAGAAGTAGCAGAAGTCGGTAGAGCGTCCAATCCGGTGAGTTGGAGGGCGCGGATTCAAATCCCGCTGGTTGCTAAAATTTTGAAGACTATAATATCTTTGCTATAATCTTGTTTTTATCTTATAAATTATGCAGTTCATAACCAATGAGAGTTCTATATAATATTTTAAACGCACTTTTTTCCGCATCCATTGCTCGGTTTCTAGAATAGTTTTCATGATTATTTTATCAAACGGTAGATATCGATCTGTAGGTTTTATTTCATTAACTTAATTTAATTACTTTGGGGTACAATCATTTTAAAAGTAAATCAATTAATGTTGGGTACCCTACCTACTGGTAGTGGGCAGGAACATTTGGACTGTTTATACTTAGGCCATCTTGGCTAGTTTACAGTTCAAATGTTATTTGTAGTAGGTAGTGTAGTAGTAGCTCTAGTTAGCGTAATAGTTAGTTTGAGTAGTAAAGGCACAATAAATAAATATGTCTGGATATTTCACACCGTAAGTTTCACGACTTGAATTATTTGTTTTGCAAAAGGCACAGTCTCAGCTGTAGAACTGCAAGTGGTAATGCCCTAACAACATTATAATTCAGTAACAAAACCCCTGGCTCGCAGTAAACAAAAACAAACGGGTGTCATTTGAAAATCAAAGTTAAATGACACCGGTCAATGCAAGGCAAATAGACTCACTTAATTTTATACCACAGACAACTCGCGATTAATTTACAAACAGCAGATTAAAGGAAAAACAATTGAGTATACAAATATTTTTTTGAGTATTTTTAAGTCAATAGACAGTCCAATTATATTTAGTAAAGTATCTGTAATAATTGCACCATGTGCAGTAATAAAAGCTAATTAGATCGTTAAAAATATAAAAATAGAATGAGTGTGGTGCATTTTAATTATTTAAGTAGGTATGTGCTTTAACCGCAATATAATAAAGACTATTGAGTTATTACTACAAAATTTAAATTTTAAGGAATATTTTATTGGTTGGAGTACTTTTAGTTCCCTTTTGAAGTATATTCTCAATGTTGGGGTATTTATTGATTGGGTCGACGCATAATTTTTCAGTTTTTTTTTTCATATTGAAAGATCTAAGTTTCTCTCATTTGAGATTTATTTAAATAATCATTATTTATTGAGCTTAATCACACATTCGGTTATATCCAACTCAGTAGGCAAAAACCATGACACTTAAATAAGTATGTACCAACATAGTAATAAAGTTGAAAAAAAGGTGAAAAGTATTCGTTAAAATGTCTACAGAATCTAGTAACTTTCACGTGCACAGTAGGAATGGAAACATATTCTTAGTTAGTGTTAACTTTTTTAGAGTAGAGTTGTTAATGATTACCATTAAAATAAATAATATAAAAACTGTTAGCAATATTATAGATGTTTGACATAACAGTCAAATCAATTTTTATGTTGCACCATTTATCTCTACCCTAGTAATAATGCATGAATCCTGCATTGGTGTAATAAATTAGCCAGAAATAAACATACGTATATAATTAGTAGGTAAGTCAACAATAGATAAATAATTAACAACTACTCAATAACATTTTATACATAAAACAATAACTTCTAATATTTTCTTTAAATGTCACTTCCTAAAAAAATTCAAATGCATGCCAATTAATATGGCGGGCGCCCGCGCACTTTGTAGGCTTCAAAAAAAGAGCACACGACCAAGATGGCTGACTTTCTCGCAGTGCCTAGTGCCTGACGTCATTGGATGACGTGCCAGGCCATTTTGTCTATATGGGAATATCCCGAATCTATTTGAAAATAGAATAAAGTGTTTGAAAAATGTATGTGTTTTGTTTTGAGCTTCTTGTACGACGTGGATTCTTTAAAGGCAGTGGTTGTTTTTAGTTAAGTATTTTATTTTTAAATGTGCAAAATTAATATAATTAGATCATTTTCATAATGTATAGCCAAATATTTTCGTTAATTCGTATTTGTTTATAATAATATTAAAAATATTCATAAAATTGAAGTATAAATAAAATACAAAACATAAAAATATACAAAATAAAAATAAGTGCACTTACCAAATATAACAGAAATTTTCAACACAAAGTCCAACGAAAATCGAAAAATAAATTGTATAAATAACACAACACGACACAATGCACTAGAGTCTTTTATTATCAGGAAAAGTGGAAAATCTTGGTTTATTTCGTTAAACTATAAAGCCATTATCGGTGATCTGTAAAAACAAATAATATTTGAATATTAAATACTGCGCCCGCGCCACACAATTTTCATTCAAAACGTTCGTTAGAAAAATAGACGATAGATTTGAAAATCGAATTATCCAATTAGAATCCGACTGGATATTGCAACGCGTGCTCGAGTTCTTTATTCAAAAAATCGCGACGTACTGGCGCGCCAGTAACTGGCAGGAAGGACGTCTTTTCCTAGTGATGTAGACACAAAAAATATTTTCAAAAAATCGCCAACGAGCGTTTTGAGCCAAAAAATCTAACCTAACCTAACCCTGTCGGGCGGGCGACTGGCGGGCGCGTAGGGGCCGCATTGCCAAATATTTTTTTTGCATCTCGGCCGAATTATGCACTTGTATGCGACTTACGTCGTCCCTTCATTGTAGTGGTGCGACATGTACCGATTGGGCATTTTTATGTCGTCTCGATGTGTGTGTCACTCACACACACGCAACAGACGAAAATTTTGTCTGTGCGCGTTTGGAGCCCTTTGGTGTGAAGTAGGTATATTTTAAAGAGTATTATGTAAACAGTAGATTTTTTGGAGAGGCTAAAATACTTAGGTTTGGCCGGAGGGGTCGTTGGCCGTGTTTTTCGGGAACTCTGACTAATTTCACTAAATGGATGGATTTGGTACAAACAGCCGGTAGCGGGAGCTGTTGATTCTCGACCGTCTCTTGTTTGATCGCTTCGGCGCGAACATATTTTAAGCTGGCAAGTTTGTTTTTGAATTTGGAATTATTTATTTTTAAATATCCCTTTTTGTTATGGCTTACGATAAAAGTTTGCAGCAATGTGTAATGTTGTTTGTTTCAATAAAAAGCGGCATCTTCAAACTTTCTCAAATGAAACCAAACCATGTTAATAGACTGGTCGCCTTTACAGAGGTATAAGATAATAGAGCTATTGAGAGACTAAACTCAAACTATTAAGAAAATTTAATATAAGTATAGGACCTATTATACATTAAGGCAAGACTGACTCTTACACACACACATACACATCACACACACATATCTCTACGATTTTATTTCATTCCACCATTAAAATAGAACAAAAATAATCATGACGCAAAAAATATAGGTTGTCTATGAACGCTAACATCCAAGCGCATGCGCACATCTAAAACAAATTAAAGTCCGTCTATTCCTCGAGTCTATTCTACCATAGAGTATTTGAATAATTCTTTATGCGCAGGTCACCTTTGTGTCTCATAAATCGTACCCATACTAAAGGGGCCTCTACACGGAATACCTTCCTTTTTTATTCACTGAGAACTGCAGAATAATGGGCGTTTATGGCCAATCTGAAAACAACATGAAAAAGAAAACATTTACATTACTTAGCGTAAATGGTCAATAACTCTCTAGAGTCTTTAAAGGTTAGGTGACACTAGATACTAATTAAAACTTTTGAAAAATATCCATAATGTGTTAAGGTTAACGCCTTTAAAATAAAATAAGTGAGCGTGACTTAGCGATAGCTCGGGTGACTTTAAATCGTTCGAATCCTGCTCCGCTTTTCAAGCTATCCACTCGTTCTTAGAACAGTAAAGAAATACATCGTGAGGAAACCAGCATGTTCAAAATTAAAAATAAAATTGTCATCATGGGTATCATAGGTCATATGTCATCCTCCAATACGCACTTAGCCCCTGGCCAGTGTGGTGGGTTATGGTGTGTACACACACTCTGTGAAAGAAAGCGCATGTCCCAGTACAGCATATATTAAAAAACACAGCATTAAGCCAGCCAATCAACACTAGCCTTTAACTGTAGGTCACCTTAATGTCACATTAATAATCGGGTATCTAAAGATGGTCACGTACTAATAAAACCTAGACAAAGTTCTAGGAAGCCGATCCAATCTTATGACTATTCTTTGGAATTTTAACTCTTTGGACTATTATTTGAAATTATTCGGCTTTGACATTGTTTATTAAAAGTTGTCGTCATTATTATGTAGTTAAGATCATTGTGTTAGAATCTAACTTTAGCTATAGGCCCCCCTGAAGTGTCTTATGTGCTATTCTGGATTTAAAGCATTTTAATTTTAACACAAAGGGGTTTGACCGTTTTTCCTAGGAAGCTGGCATTAGGAACGTGACACTCTAACTTAACATTTACTAGACATTTTCTGTTCATATAAATATCCTCTAGCCATATCTTGAACAAAATTCTTTATACGTACCATGGCCCATATAAAATTTTACTATTTTCATCGCGCATCGCGCGTGGTAACTTAGAAAAACAATGAAAATGGCAGCTGGATACGCTACAAAGGTTTTATCGCCATTTCGGATCGGAACCATGTAGTCATACCAGTAAAACTACTAGAAAAAATAACTTACTCTCAACTTGAAGCAACCAAAAAAAAAACATCCTCGAAGATGAGACATAGCCAAGTCAGTAAGCACTAGAAATTGACTAATCTCTATATTCGAGTTCATCAAGAAAATTCCAAAGCAGAGCCTTTATACTGCTGTAAGTATCAAACACACGTTTTCTCCCTCCCCTTGCCCTACTTGTACTACTAAATTTAATTGTATTCTCTTTTCGGCTGGTTTTACGACAAACTCTTAAGTTCATTCAAATGGAGTTCTCCACAAATGCTTCTAAAAGTACAATGCTAATAGTACCAGTATTAGGAACTACATTTACAAGCTTTATTTATCTAAATATAGAGCTAATTGTGGATAATAATTATAGTTTGTTTACAATGACATTATTATAAATCAAGTCACTATTCAATAATTTATATACATTACTGTGAAAATGTCATTTTATTCAACTCCCAATCAGTAAATTTTACTATAAATAAAAATACTAAAATCCACCGGAGCAAAAAATATGTAAAGGTCGCGGGCAGGTATACCTTAAAAATAGTATGAAGTCCTTTGAAACTATTCAGTGGACCGCCGATAGAGCCGGCATCTCTAATTATAGAAGGGTACTAACTTATAGACAGACTATTAATTCAATTGACTACTAATATCTTACCTCTCAATTAAATACGTATTGCAAAAAATATTTGTGATATTTACTTCTCTTATGTATAATGGTGACTGAATGATTAACGTCAGAGGTAAATAAAGCTAGATTCCTAAAAAAACAGAAATTTTAGTTTAAGTTTTGCTTCTGTATAGATTGCAGCAGTGCCTCAACAAAACAGTGAAAGTTTTCGCTAGATCGTTTAACATAAATTAAAAGCTGCAAACATCACCAAAATGGATTTAACCTGTTTCTTTTGAGTATGATCTAATCACAAAGCGAATTTGACGTCCCGATCCATAGAGACCATTTTAATGAATAGTAACACTGTTGCTATTAGTACTCTATTTGTTTTTACTTCATGCTTACGTGAAATCCTTGAATGTGGAACGAGCCATGTAATCAATTATTTTGGGTGAACTATGAAAAAATAAATAGAATAGGGTACTCTATTTATAATTACTATAAGTACTTTTTTTCCTAATAGAAATGGTTGCCATTTATGTGTAGGCTTAAAATGATTTTCAAAAAGAATTCGAATTTAAATAATAAATAAAAACCCAACCCGGATGAATTATTCACAATTTAAATAAAATATATTTTGTTTAAATCTACACAATGATAAAAAGTCGCTCTAAAAATTTTTCAGCAAATATGTTATAGTTTCTGAAATTTTTACCACCAGTAAGATTTACCCCCTCGCCTTCCAACATCGAATGAGACGCTTTCCTAACTAAGCCATCATGTGGTGAATGTATGGGGAGTGCGGTTTAACTTTTAAAAATCCATTCCATGCCATATTTTTCAGCTATACAATATTCCCAGATAGTGACAATTGATACTAGTGACACATTGCAACCCATTTTCGCATGCACACTATACTGGGGTGAACAGCCGCGTGCCCTGTCGGCATTAGACCAAGGACAGGCGAGATAGAGTACAAGGCAACGATAGTGTTTCCTGTAGTACCCTCAGCGAGAGATTTTGCTTTATGTATTTTATGCTCGTTGCGACCCGAGGTGCCACTCGCGGATAAAAAGTATCCTGCGTTAATTCAGCGTATAAGCTATCTACATTCAAAATTTCATCGAAATCGGTTCACTAGTTAGTAACTTACATTCACACATGCAAACCAGGATAGGGTACAAACTTACCTTTTTTGCAAATTAGCAATGAAACTTCTCTCAAAACTTACGTGATCTGATGATGATGATGAGTACAACACTTTTCCTGTCATGACAATCGAACCCGCTCCCTCCAGGTTATGAGCTGCCCTGCTCAACCACCACACCACTTAGGCTGTCATAAAGCAAACACAATATATAAAAAAACTATTGCCTTTAAAATATCCTTTGTGTTATTGTGCGGATGAAAGAATCAACCCGTATGAGTAGTTTTTGTAAATATTTCCGTAGAATTTCCTTAAATATATTCCCCAATATGGTTTTCACTTTCATTCTCCCCTCCTCTATTCAACCACATTACAAGCTAACCCAAATTCGGCACTAATGCATCGTGGTAGTTCGGCTGGGGTTGTCGGCCGAACGCCCTTGTTAGACGAAGGACGAATCGGCTAACGCGCCCGGCCCTAGAGTGGGTAGTCCAGATGCGGCACGTTTCAAGGTCACAACTTATAAAAAATATGAAAAAATTACAGCAAGCTTATTAAAGTCAGTAAATATTAAACGGAAAAAAATATGTTCTTATACCAAAATTACAAGGTACCTCGATTAGGTTTAGCAAGTTGAAATGGTAATGGGCAGGCCACATCGCTCGTAGGACCGACAACCGATGGGGAAGAAAGGTTCTCAAGTGGCAACCACGAGCCGGAAGATGCAGCGTAGGCCGGCCCTCCACTAGGTGGACCGACGATCTGGTGAAAGCCGCGGGGAGCCAATGGATGCAGGAGGTGAGCAGTCACTCAAAGTGGCGCTCCCTGGGGGAGGCCTATGTTCAGCAGTGAACGTCTTGAGGCTATTAATGATGATGATGAAGATCGTACCTATAGAGAAATGCCAAAAATCTTATTGAAAATTTTATTGAAAAGCCAAAGTTAGCTTTGTACATTTGCCTACTCAGTAATTTGTATAGCGGTAGAATAATTAAGTATTTTGTCTTTTGTTCCTCTCTATCAAGTTTAAAATCACAGAGCAATGAAGCATATGACGGTTTGCATGAAGCGTTTTTTTTATTGCTCTGTGTTTAAAATGAACAAAGACAAAATAGAGAAAACACTGAGTAATATTCTATTAATTAATACTATAATTCTATAAACATCCCATCTTATAATATTTGTTGTGTTAAGGATCTTTTAAAGTACGTCAGTTCTGGTCTTCACTTTTCTCCGAGTCCGTTCTATGTTCGCTAGATTGCTTCTCCACGGCTTGACTTTAACAACCATCGCTGCAGCCTGTAAAAAAATAAACACTTTCCAGGAAGTCCAAAACTTTTATAATTATATAACTAACTATTTTTGGCCAGGAAGCCGATGGATGCAGGAGGCAAGCAGTCACTCAAAATTGCGCTCTGTAGAGGTGACTTATTTTCAGCAGTAGACGTCTTGAGGCTGTTGGAGATGATGATTATTTTTGCAGCTTTATCTTCAGCCTAAATACCGACACAGATCTAATTTTCCTAATTAAAGGTATCATAGGTAAAGCCCATGTCCCTTCTACGTCGTATAAGCTTAGGTACACACTCACACATTTGCGCACGCGCAGGCTTGCCTATAGACCCATAGCTTTTTGTTTTAGGACCGGATAAAGAAGTTTCTTGCCTTGATAAAATGCAAATTTATAAGTCATAGTTGGGGTTTTGAGGTGTTTGTTATTTTAAATGGTAGGTAAAGTTCCTGAATAAACAAGTTTTATTACTTTAAGGTATCATTTTATTATAATTATAGTATTTATATGTAAAGTTGATACGGACAAGAGACCGATGGTGACTGGCAATATGTAGGTTGTAAGTTCGAATCCCGTATAGCCAAAATTTTCCGTAAAGAAAAACTTCGTGTTTAAACAATTATAGGTGAAGTATCTACATATAATATAAATAATATGTATCTATAGGACTATCTCATAATGCTCGCCTCCACTGATTGTGTTTCATGTCAATTTAACAATTGGATGAGTTATATTAATTAATAAAATACCGGTTAGTTTGAAAACACAAATGTAACGAGTTGTATGTGCATCAAAATCATAAATCATACATTTTTTTATGAAAAAGGTGCAAACAAACATACGTACCACCTGATGGGAATAATAGAGGAAAATGGGAGCTTTCCTAGATTGGGCTAAGGTGAGTGTGGCTAGATGCGGCGTGGAGATTGGTCCGCTTATATTATTACTTGCGATATGCAAAGAAACATAATTTACTTTAGCTCCTTGGCTTTAAATGATGATGGCACAGCCCTCATGTTTAAGTCTATTTATCAGGTATCATTTTTATACCAAAATAAATTTTCTGGAACAATCTGAAGTTATATTAATCACACTATTCATATAGGTATGATTCAAAACCTAAAAACATACGTATAATCCTAGCTATAAACCGCCTAATTTGATACGGCCCACACTGCCCTACCTTACCCATAACATGCCATGTGACGCTATTTCCCAACCTTACTCAACCGACGCCTGCGCATAGCTCCACCATCTTTAAAAACGCCAAAAACAATAAAACGCTTGGGTTCATTAAACACACAGATCTAAACATTACGTGTGCAACGATACGAGTGTGCAAGTATGCGTGTGCGCAAGTTCAATCACACCCAAAATGGTGGCCAGTTCAAGAACCTAGTGGCAGGATTTTTATAGACGCTCGAGCGATGTGCCTACTCATGTGTGAAGTGTATTTTGGGTGATGTCGGATCTACGTATAATAATAATGCCGATGAATAAGTGTGGGTTGGAATGAGTGATGCAGATGGAGTACCTGCCTCTAATGTCTAAGATTTAAAGCAGTATTAGTTCTAATACTAACCCATAACCTAACCTAGCCCAATCATTACTGCCGTGTAAACTCAGTCAACACAGCTTACTGAATAGATCATATCATACCTAGAGTGGGATAAAAAAATACACGCATCGGGGTGTGCAATTTTTCCTGCTCTGTGATATCGAAGCTAGGCAAGCCGTTCTTAGCCGATTGGTGAAGTAAAGCAATGTGGCCTTTAACTAAATGGGTTACTGCAACAAAAAATGGCATTTGACTGAGCGGACACGTTAAGTCGTCGGTCCCGGCTGTGGCCAGAAGGCGATAGTTGTTTTAGATGCGTTTAAGCCAAGTCGGAAGCCTTGTGGGCGGCCTAAAAATTTGAACAACAGGGCTGACTGTTTGGTTACATTAACGTTGCTTAAATTTACTGTTTTTTTAATGTAAACAAAATGGCACGAAAAGCTGATCGTTAAGCGTCACGGCTGCCTATAACAGATTGCAGTATTATGCATTGCGCACTTCATTCTGAGGCATCACACAGTCTAGTAACTAGACTGTAAGATCAGATCATAGCCTCATTTGCCCAGTAATTTCATTAGCTACAATGCTCTTCAAAACAAAATACAGTAGTGCTTGCACACTACTGCTGGGCGGCACAATAACTGGCAAAACGGTGGCACCTACCTAGAAATTTGCAGAAAAGGCCTACCATCTAGTTAAAACTTGATTGGTTAAGTCGAACTTTGCGAGATCCAAAGATTAATTCTTGGTACAATAGTTTGGTTCTGGTTGTGTTATGAAAAATGATGGCCAATTTTCTTTGGCTTGAGCAGGTATTTCAGATGTACCATCCCTACCTATGCATTGTTTGCTCCGGAGCTATTAATACGGAAGTTAATGACCAGCACCAATATAGGAGACATAACGATAAGTAAATGGACCATTACTGTGAAAATGTGCGATGAACTGTAAAAGATTGAGAATAATTCTTCGAAAGTAAAGAAAATTATTTCCGATATAGAATAGGAGTTTTTAGAAATAACTGATTGCTTAGTGATATAAGAATGTGAAAACTGCGGGGAGCCGATGGACGCCGGAGGCGAGCAGCTGCTCAAAGTGGCGCTCTCTGCGGATAACGGTGATGATGATGATGATAAAGCTATCGGCATGTATACGGAACGCTAAGATTACTAAGATAGCATATTTCTACATCATAGGTACGTGCAAAGTCACAAGCTAATGCTAGTCAAAACTTCAAAAATCATTATAAAATATCTAAAGCCGGCTTCATAATAACAAACATGACCTACACCAATGCTAGATCTAGTAGTCTATTCTAACCTTGAAGACTAGCTAGGTCGCTAGGTCGTTGACTTCAGCTAGAATTGCTATTCACTGGCAATTTCAATGAGCTATTTTTGGAGGTTGACTCGATTATTCGCCTGAATACTTGACGGACTCAATTTCGATGGTAATGTTTCAAATAATAACAATCATAATATTTTGAATACATAGCTTTATAGGTGACAGCCACGTCCACTGATTTTTCACACGCTTTGCCAGTTATTCTGCCGCCGAGCAGTAGTGTGCAAGCACTACTCTGTTCCGGTTTGAAGGGCATTGTAGCTAGTAAAATGACTGGGCAAATGAGACTTTATGACCTGATTACACAGTGTAGTAATCTGATTATTAGAATGTGTGATGTGTCAGGATGACGTGCGCAGTGCAGTGTCACGCGAAACTTTATTATTTTAAAGTTCCGAGTGATACTACAAATGTTATGGGCGGCCGTGTCGCTTAATATCAGATGAATGACGAGCTCGTCAGGTCATTCATTCTCATAAAAAAATCAATAATAGTTAATTTTATGTATTTTATTTATAGATAACACAGATTTAGAATGTTTCACGTTCCCGCCAAACCCCACTATAGATGTTATAGCTAGTCTGCATATATATTCTATTTTACGAAGTCAAGTCATGATTCATGATCATGACCTACAGCAACCTTCAGTCTATTCGCCTATTCCGTCCTAACGTCATTGTAATGGACGGTCAACGACTCTAAACCGCAGACTGAGTTATTCAATTTAATATTTAAAACTGGTAATAAAATGTTTCCTGTGTTTTGATATTTGATAGTAGTTAGTACATAATTAATTATTATATGGAAGTTAGATTGACGCATTTCTAGTTTTTTCCACAAAGTGGATCGAAACTCATAGATAGAATAATTCATCATTAAAATGTTAAGTATCGGCTTTATCGTCTGGTCTAGGATTAAAATATATTGAGAGTCAATTAACCATTATGTGTAATTATCTAAACTTAATTGGACCCTGATTAAAATATTAGCCCATACTCTTCGCCATAGTCTTGTGCGTTATAATTATGTAAGACTAGCTGACCCGCCCCGGCTTTGCACGGGTTAATTAGTTTTAAGTTTTAACTCTGTTTATGGGTCAGAGGGAAAGGTAAAAAAATAGGGGAAAAGGATGAATGGATGGGACGGCGAAAGAAGGCAGGCTACGCCTGCCTCCCTTCCAAAAAAAATTATACTCACCCTGTCAAAGGAAAGCATCCTTTGACAGGGTGAGTATAATTTTTTTTTATTGAAATTAATATTGATAAAGAAATATAATTATAATATACCAACAAAAACTGTTGAATAAAAATGACATCCTTATTGCTTGGGCAGCTCGCACTTGGCCGTTTTAGAAAACAAAAAGTATCCTAAATGTTATTCTGCATAATCAGCTATACACAAGGTGACCTTGAATTAGTATGTTATCCCGAAAGGGGGTAAATCTACACCCCAAAGTAGACAATGTTTGTCCTTCGACTTTACTAAATTAATATATTTTCATTGAAGAAATGCTATGTAAAGTTTACGTTCGAAAATAGCCTTAGCGCACATAAAAGAGTTTAACGACCTGTGTTTACATATGAATTTATGGTATCTTGTTAACTCTCGTAGCGATCGCATGCAATTTTGCGAGTGGATTTATTTTTTTCCATGGAGGTTTGGAAACACCCAGTTTCAAGTAAGGGCTCTCACAACTTGTAGGGTATCATGATCCCAGTCTCCCCATTTCGGTATAACATACCAATTCAAGGTCACCTTGTATAACCATACCAAATTTTAGCCAAATCCATTCAGTAGTTTCAGCGTGATGCGTGTTCAAAGGGACAGAGAGACAGACACAAAGTCAAAAAAATTCAAAAAAAAAATTGAATGTTGTATATCGACTTGGAGGAAACGCAGTCTAATTTTTCAAAAAATATTCAATGTTCAGATTTAGCCCAGTTTCAGTTTTATTATTATGTATTGATTGATTTAAAAAGAACAGTCTTAACCAGGGGAGCAACCACAACGCCTTATAGCATTATTACTTCAATATTACTTCAGTCATACATTGACAAATGAGATAAAAGTAAGAAAACTTTAATGCTGCAGAGCCAGAGCAGTTTTAATGATGTCACGTTAAATCATTCACTCAAATACAATATATATATATATATAATCAAATAGTGGTTTTGTATTAGTTTGTGGTAGCCCAGCTGTTATTATTGTGATCCCTGTCATTTCAATTTTAATGAAAGAGACAGCAATATTATGCCACAATTTTGCATAACACATTACAGAACCATTGTCAGAAAGAATAGTATCAAATTAATTTAATTAGTTAATAGTTTAATATTTAAAAGTTGGTACAAATTGAAAATTATGACGACAATAACAGTGCTACAATTTATTATTAACACGTCAAATTGTAAAATACAATTCAATTACAAATTCATTTATTTAATTTGTCCGTATTTGGTTACATTAACAAGCATAAAATGAAATTAGGGATGGTCCATGTAAAAACTACGTATGTAATACAAAATAACGATCGTTTTGCTGCATATGATATGTGAGCCAATTGGACCTTAGATCCCAAATTTATACTGTGGAACTTCCTTATATGGTACCTTGGAAGCTAGTTTCCTAATAAGTAAAAGAGGCAGGAACAAGTAGAGCGTTTGCAACGCTATTCTTTCTAATATAATTGGATTCTGGTTTCATGGCACATACTCATGGTACCAATGGGGAAGAAAGGTTTTCGGGTGGCGAACACGAAACGGAAGACGCAGCGTAGGCTAATCTATTCCACTATGCTCACTGGGGTCATGTCACTAGGGTAATTATAGGCAACTATTTAGTATCCTCTGATCACATGAAAGCCGCTCCTACACTTGGTAGACCAACGACCCAAGAGCTGATGGATGTAGGAGACAAGCAGCCAGTTAAAGCAGTGCTCAATGGGGAAGGGCCTGTGTTCAGCAGTGGTCGTCGTCGTTATGTAATAATAATTCCAGCTCATATCCTCAAAAATGTTATAACTAAACTATTCAATGGTTATTGTTATTGAATAAGTAATAAACTTCAATAAAAAGTCCTCCATCGTACAGGTTACGTAGAAGGATAAATGAATCCTTATTCGTAACTGGTTACGAAGCCACGGTTACGTCGGCAGCGGAAATATTGTAGCGGCTACAACAACAGGCGGTGTTAAAAGACAACAGAGAGAACGCATCAAAAGTTGCTAGCAAAGGCGGTACACACCACTATAAAAGAGGCCGTCAGTTCATTTTTATCTCTACAAAAACAGGACACTAAAATAAAAATAAAAAATAATTACACCCGTTTATCATAATACGTGTGGCAGCATGAGCAACGTGTTTAGCATACTAGTGTGCGTTTATCTAATACGATAGATGTCACAGCATAGGCGTAGGAGGCGTGCGATTGACCGTAGCTTAATCAAGGTTAAACGCAGCTAGAAGATCATTTTCAGTCATGGTGAAGGTCAGAAATCAGTTACAGCGATGGTCAATTGCAGTCACTGGCGTAATCATAAATTTCATCATAAGTAAACAACGATAAATAACAACGGTTGTATAAGATATATAGTATAATTCACCTGGATGACGGCAGCCAGTCTCACAGCGATTGTACTTACAGTAAATACTCCATGCAACTGTGTTATGTCTACGAAACCGTTGATACACCGTACCTTCTTAATACCGAGGCGGAACATTAAATATGCACAATGGAATCTCTTCCAAATAGCGTAGCTTGGTCCAACGCACATTTGAGCCTTTGCCTAGTGATTTTAACTATATAGCCAAAGTTGGTGTAACATTGGTTACGCACATTTTAGCCTCTTTCTAATTGAGTCACAGCCTTTTGCTAATGGCGCAGCACGACGGAAACTTGATTATGCACATTTGAGGCTCTTTCTAATGGCGTAGCTTGATGCTGCAACCTTCACTACGCACATTTCAATATCTTTCAAATGGCGTAGCTTGGTGCAGTTTTGACAACACATATTCAAGCTTCCTCTTAATGGTATAGCTTAGTGAAATCTTGACTGCGCCTATAAGACCCGCTTTCAATAGCATAGCTTGGCGGTACCTTGACTACGCACATTTAAGCCTCTTTCTAATAGCATAGCTTGATTTACTACGCACATTTAGGCCTCCTCTTAATGGTGTAGCTTGGTGGAACCTTGACTACGTCCATTTGAGCCTCTTCCTAAAGACGTTGCTGGTTGTAACATTAAATACGCACATTTAAGCCTCTTCCTAATGACGTCACAGCCTATTTTAAGTGCGCAGCTTAGCGGAATACAATACACATAGATCAACACACACGCTGGTCTGATTAGGTGCGACAACAAACTGGCAATGTATTAAAATATTGCTTGTCTGTGCAGTTTAGTGCTTCAATAAAATGTTAGAAAAAATACAACCATTATAACTATAACAAATGCTGAAAATCATGAGAGGGACGCACAGACGATATGATCAAAATTTTGCCCCATCCTCTATCAAACCAAACTTTTTCCTCTACGAAACAAACTATGTAATACAACCAAAGATAACTACTACTAAGGAATACAAGCCGATGCGCTTAATAGCAAAGAAATATACGTCACAAATCTGTTTTTTTACTGTTAAAGAATAAATCTTGAATAGGTACGTAGTGTAACGTCACAATATATTGGCGCTTGTTATACCGAGACTGACAAGGTCAGCTTCGCATAGAGCATTCACGTAGCTAGAGCGTTGGCCTGTTAGGAGGCCGACACAACGCTGGCGAATATTAAATACCTATAACTATTGGTGTGGCTATCGTTAGTTTGGCAATACTTTTATCTATGGGCAAATGCCAGTACCACGCATCTGTGTATATGAAGTATGGAAGCTCAGCACCATGGTCTTTTTACCCGACTACCAAAAAAGATAGTTATGAGTTGGACTGTCTATGTATGCATGTATCTATGTATGTATGTATGTATGTATGTTCATATGTTCCCTCGTATCTCCTAAATTACTTATCCTATTTCAAACAGCAAGATGTCAATCGATAGATCTTAACACTCTGCGTGTCATAGGCTATATAAAGTTACATTAAATTAAATATGGCGGATTATATTAAAAAAATTCGCGGAAAAAAAAATCGATAAACATGTCATGTTTGGTATCAAATGAAAGGTCTTTATAAGTACGTTTAGAATATGTATAATTTGTATATCTGTGTATAACTATGTATAGCCTACGTATAAAAATAGGCGCTAATTTTTTGGTTTTGTTGTTCCCTGGTTGTGCCTAAACTACTCATCATATTTTATCAAATTTGATACCAATCGATGCGTATTGACATTCTGGGTGACATAGGGTACATTAAATTATACTAAACCCAAAATGACGGATTTTATGGCCTATCCATTCCACCTCATAGTAAGAAAATTCGCTAAACATTAGGCAAACAGCCGAAGTCATTCGTGTAGTCTTAAAAATAGGCTTAGTTATACTTTTTAGTGTACTTATGAATATACTAAAAATTTCCGAGGGTAAGAGGTAAGTAGAGGGAGGGGGAAGGGTTTGAATATCACTTTTTTTCGGATATTTGCTTATGTATCTCAGAAACCTTTAGGATTAGTATTACAATTACTTCTGTGAAATTAAATTATTTTACAACCGCCATAAAAAATATTCTATTCAATTTTACTGTAGGTTCAATACTTTAGGAATCAATCGATGTTGGAATTTAAAAAAGTAGCTTCCTCCCACCTCGTTATAACGCGCAACTGCATAGCGCTAGTAAAGTTATAGCATAGATGATAGAACTAGGTATTACCTACTTAAAAGTATAGTTAACAATAAAAATTAAAATCTCATGTAAATCCACATTTTTGCACATAGGTAAGTATAACCATTAGTTATACAATACAACACCCCTTCATTTGGGCGAGGATAAAAAAGGCATCATAAATAATTAGGTAGTCGGGTATTAGTTTTCGGACTCTATCTTGTTTAAAATTTAAGCACGACGAGGTAGGGTTGTGTCAGGGTATCATTTTACGGCAGGTAAGTTTGACCTTAGTTTTGAAGCCAATGTGCACCAGCCTAACTTTTTGACTAAGGTCAGGTATTTGACCACTTTAAAATGAGTAGTTGTTGACAATTGTAAAAACTTGCGTTCGGCGCCCGTGCCAGTGACTTCAACAGGCGGCTCGCGTCATAACTACAGGCACGGCTATAATATATGGGTATAATAGCTGTTGCAGGTCAATAATCGAAACTTAATCTAAACTTGACCAGCTATGAATAATTTATTGTATATTAATTTGTCTGGGACTGGTGGGTACCGATTATAAATTAGTAAACGTAGGTAGTCGGATACCTAACAGATTTGAACGAAAATCAACAGTTATTTAAAAGAAGATTATAAATTAAAAAAAGGCCCTAAATAGATTATTACTGAAGAGAGAAATGTCATTAAGGGTTTTATGATACTTAGTTCATTCTCGCTTACTAAGCTTACTTTCAAACATATCGGTCGTCCATCTAAGTAGATACTGACCACAGCGAAAGTGGCTTTACTTTACGAACAAGTCAAGTTACATTTATTTAATGCTTTATGCACATAAAGCTGTACAAAAGAGGACTTAACGCTAACAGCGTTTTCTACCAGTCAACCGAGGCGTGCAGAGAAATATTCATGTTAAACGAAGTATTATCATCACCAATTAGAAATCAGTTTTTAAATAGACCCAGAATCAAATAACTCAGACAAAATACCTTCTTAATTTAATGATAAAAACGTACTATCATTATAAAAATATAAAATTTTATCTGGGATATCATTAAGCCGCTTGATTTATTGACACGATAATGGGGTGTTTTTAATCTACGTTACCTATAATATACATAAAGGTGGAATAAGAACAAAAAATTGCAAATGCAGGACCATTATGCAGCTTACGTCTGCCAAATAAACAAAGTTATTAACGCCAAAAATAGAGCTACACTGGGAAGGAACAGTGACTAAGCTCCGTGGCTTTGTGATTGAGGCGTCTCACACACACACGAGCACTTGTTCACAACTTTTTCGGAAGTATGAGTGGTTACGCGTACTCGTAGCATCAATACAGCGAAGAATTTGAGATGAAAATAATAGGAGTCTAATAGATAAACGCACTTCGTGGTATCTCTGTGTTGTAGGAGTTATTTTTTTATTACTTACTTTGCTTTTATTATTGCTTCATATATTATAATTAAATGCAACTAGTTAGTACTACGCTAATATATGGATTACCTAAATACTCCAGCACTCTACCGTGCAAGCAAGTGTATTTAATATTATTAAAAGTTTATAACACTAAATAAATTGGAACACCTAGTGATGGGCGATCACGATCCGGAAGGCCCAGGGTAGACGTCGGCCTACGTTGTGCCTTCCGGATCGTGGTTGCCACTCAAGAACCTTTCTTCCCCATCGGGTTTCAGTTCGACGAACGTATGTTTTGTGAGTAGGCATGTAGGTATAGTTAGCCTTTATGTTAATTTTGTTAAGACGCACGAAGATTTTTACGTTGCTTAAAGATTATAGGTACCCAATCAAATTACATTTTTAATGTGAGTGTTGAATAACTGTTTTTTCTTTCTTCTTACTTTCTTGTTGTCTTATGACGACAACTACGACCGATGGCTTAAAGTTCCCTCCAAAGCTCGGTAGCATTCAATTGTAAATGGCTATTGTTATTTATGGGCTGAAATCGTGAGAGTTCATCTACTGTCTAGACAAAGTGCATATGCTATTAAGATATGTTTTCCATTCACTAAATACGAGTGGCGAGTAACGACCGCCTTCAAGGCTAGTGTGCACGCCTAATTGTTTGTGCATAGGTAATTAGCTGACCGTAGTTTATATTGCAATTTATTACCTACATGACTTTAATTGTTGGAAAATGTGTCTAGAACGCAAAATATTTGTAATTTGAAGAAAAGCTTGTTAAATGTTGTGGGGTCTATCTTTTAGTAGGTACTTATAACGGAATATGAAAAGAAGCTAAACTATTAATATAAAAACATTTCCTGAATTTCATTTCCTCTAAAACTGTTTCAACAAGTAACCACTACGTGGCCGTAAATAATCTGAGCTCTACTTTGTAGCAATGGTCTTGTAATTTCGTTTCATTTCGTAATTGTACCTATATAATTAAAATAATTCATCAGTAACTCAGTACTCAGTACTCCTCCAAAAAAAATAACGACATTTACATGAAAAAAAGTTATACCTTAGTTCAGTTGGTAGGATGGTGTTGATAACCCATGCAAAGCCGGGGCAGGTCAGCTTTTATTGTTTATATTTTATCGGTGACGACGGCAAACCATGCTGTGCTAAGATACATCCTAATGTATCATCCACTCGTTTAACTATTTACAATAACTTAAGATTCAGATATTGTATGAAGTATCGTCATCAGCAGCCCATAGACATCCACTGCTGAGCATAGGCCTCCCGCTCAGAGAGCGCCACTTAGAACGGCACGGAGCTTCCAATGGCATGATAACAAAATTTTTTTTTTGGGTAAGTTAATTATATTCCTCTAAAGATTAACATTTGTGAAAACAAAAATTAAATATCTCAAAAAATGACCAAGTTATAAGCATTTTTAAAACCGGAATAGAAAGAAGTCAGTGACGTCAGAGGAAGGTCGTTAAAGTACCTCATTACTAAGCTTTTCATACAATCTCTTTGGCATGTGACGTCACGAGTAGATTTTTCATAGCAACTGTGGGGGCGCTCTGCTTTGCGAGAAAGGGACAGGAGATGCCTCCTGTAGAAACTTTAAAAGCTTATTACTCCGTAATTTATTTACCGATTTTGCTTATTTTTCCAATTATTGCATTCATTTTTAATCTTCTTTATGTAAGTAATATTTACTTGTTCATTTTTAATAGTAGTCATCATGCCTGTTTTAGAAGTTTCTATAAACATAAGAACCTTCGTATGTTTTACCTCGTTTGATATAATGTAATAAGTGGCAAACCTGGCAGGCTAACTCATGGGTCAATAACAATATTCCTACTTAAAACAAGCTCTATCGTTAGTGTTAGTGCGTGGATCAACCGACCTGCCGCAACGTCCGGCCTACTCTGGCACTCTGACAGTGACCTACGCGACCTTCAGCGTCTAGCGGTCGTCGGCCGCTGCTTCTATGTAAAACAATTCGTCACTATCCAACTATTATTGTATTCTGTGACTACCCACCGACACTAGCGTAGCCAAGGTTAGTACCACTACATACGTGATACAACTAATGATCGCATTAATATGTTAGTTTAGCGACTGGACATTTTTGGTTGTATGTATGTGGTTTTATCTTTAAAATTTTATTTTTTGTTTTTTGTTCTTGTCTAGAGGGGTTTTTATGTTTTATATTAATTAATTAGGTGACGAGCTAGTCTTTATAAACATTTTTTTATTACGAGACCATAGACTGAGAAATAGTAAAAGTATTTTAGGTAGAAAACAAGCTAATATTTACTAATGTATTATTCACCTTGATGCAAATGAGGCAAAACTTAAGACTGATAGTCAAATGGCTATAACTATATTCCGACAAAACGAGATAGGTAAGTACCTAAGTACCTATGAGTCTATAACTCACATGTATGTGCGCCTGCGCATGCGCATAATAATAAACGCCTTTTCATTGGATTTTCCGCATACCCGCTCAGGCGCTTCAACCACATGTGCAGCCGGCATCGCGCAACGTAGACCGCTCCCCACCACAATTGTGGTTTACAGCTGATTGCGCTACTAGGGATGGCAATCAATTTTTACAGGTGTCACTCGTTATAAATCGACTAAAAAAGAAACTAGTTGAACATCACTATCGAATAAAGTAAAAGTCTCTATGGTTCAGGAGAAAAAAAAACACCTCAGTCTAAATTGCATCTCGCGCCGAGTCGGCGCGCGCCGGCGACGGAGTAATTTCCTTTAGGTACGGCGGAGCGTCAATTATTATGCGTAGTGTTGTTGTGTGTGTTTTTTATACAGCAAAACACGTAAAAATGCTTTTGTTTAGATAGCCAAGTAATGCTACTTATCAAAACTAGTTTTAAAATTTTAAAACACTGCTTAGTTTATTTGTATAAACCGTAAATATGCAAAACCATACCGCGCTATTTGAGGAGCGCTTTGGGACCTACCTACGCCCGCCGCACCGCGCCTGAGTGGATAACATTCATGAAAGCTATAAAAGTATATTCTAAGAATTGCATTTAAGTTAGTAATAGGTATTTTATTGTGTAGCAAAAAGAGACTTTATACGCAACTGCCTGTTTTTAAGGTTCCGCCTGTAATTTATTATTATTGTTATTGCTCAACCAGGGGTCACACAGTTTTACTCGCGATTTACCGATTTTCCACAGAACCTTATATTTCCAAGTTTTGAATGCATTTTATTTTGAACTCAGTACTAAGCACTCTTTGTGAAAAATTTCATCCAAATTGCTTTAACCATTTCAGCGTAAAAGCTTAACAAACAGACAGACATTTTACTAGGTGGTAGGACTTTTCTGCAAAGTTCGTCTAGGTAGGTACCACCGCTTTGCCAGTTATTCTGCCGCCAAGCAATAGTGTGCAAGCACTACTGTGTTCCGGTTTGAAGGGCATTGTAGCTAGTGAAATTACTGGGCAAATGAGACTTTATGACCTGATTACACAGTGTAGTAATCTGATTACTAGGCTGTGTGATGTCTCACGATGACGTGCGCAGTGCAGTGTCACACAAAACTTTATTATTTTAAAGTTCCGAGTGACACTGCAACTGTTATGGGTGGCCGTGTCGCTTAACATCAGGTGAACGACCAGCTCGTCACGTCATTCATTCACATAAAAAAAGACAGCTATTGAATAGCGGCAGTTTCTAGAATTTTATAAGTTTCAAAAATGTATTTGTGTTATTGAGCAGCGTGACTATCTTCTAGGCTTCTAGGTATGCTCCATCAAGCTTCCACCATCGCCCGCATCATCACTTACCATCAGGTGAGATACTGGTCAAATATCTATCATAAACAAAAAACCGCAAAAGAGAGTTTGAAGGAAAGGGATTCCCTTATCCCAATCTGATAACGAGAAGTCAAACTTCGCTTGCGCTTCGATAATTGCTTCAACTCACTATGATTTATAATGGTCCGACCTATTCATAGAAACATAACCTATTATTATTTATAATTTTAAGTAGATAAGTGCATATAATAAAATATAAGCAATGCAAACGTCAATTAATTCTCAAACACAGATTTACGAAGTAATACATATAACAGATTTTTTATTAGTAAATGTAAACGAAGATAATTTAAACTCAAGGCTGCCGACGAGTTCACGGCTGGTCGTCATTATATCCGTCTAGATAATTTGTTTTATTGCTGCGCTGGATACACCTATCTGCCGATTTGAAGCTGCACTAGTGTAGGAAGAGCTTTGTAAGGCGAAAAACATGTTTGATCCTGCACTGGACCAGTTACTAAAAAGACAAGCAACTTTATACCTTAAAAAATCCTTTTAGATTTTCCATTACGATCTGAAAGACTGAGCCCATTTTCTTGGTTCTAGGAACACTCTTGATAATCCATTTTAGAGCGAAAATACGACAACCAGACACGTTTAAAATTATAACACCCTAAACATTACATTTTCGAGTCCCGAGTGGAACTGCAATTGCTATACAGGATGTAATTTAATTCATTAGCATAAATTGAGCCCATGATGGTACATCATTTATCTAAGATGATTATTAAAGAGTAAAGAGTAAATGAAATAGATTTTATTGTAAAATATGAATTTGTATTGCCGCGCCGCACAGAGCTATGAAACAAATGATGCTTCGCCTATAGATAGAGACGAAATTAATCATATTATTGCTGCCAAACTTCGGTACGGGGTACTCTTCTGTGTCAGTTTGATATTATAGGGTAATTTCGCTAGTTTCCGACCACTTAGTGGAGTTGTCAAGTTTAGCTTGCATAATAAAATGTACCAGTATCATTTTTTGACTTGATGCTACTAAGCTACGTTTCAAATATTATACTCTATATTTTTATCAGATTATCAATCATTTTTTATAATAACCGACCCTTTTATAAATATCTAAACCAAAGGCTAATAGTAACTATTTTGCTAGTTTTCGATCACTAAATTATGTTTACGACCACTTTTTCGCTAGTTTCCTACCACTATAAATTGAAAGACGTAGGTGCCTGACTGCTTGTGGTAAATAAATGATAGAAACAATGATCAGAGAGGCTTCTTTAGATCCTCTGTCTGGTATTTTCATGATTTCTCCAGCTTTGAGGCACTTACTCATATAAAAAAGCATGATCTTTTTTCTTACTGAGACCACCAAAAATTATTTAAGGATATGGCTAAAATATCAGCTATAACAAAAAAAAAATTGGCTAACGTAGTTTATAAACATAGTTATGTTTACAAGCTAAATACGCTACTTTTTTGTAATAAAGCCAGCCCACATTAGACCCTGGGCGAGAAATATTCAATGATGGTTCGATCAGTTGGTCACGCCTATTTTGCGACCACCAGCATTAATCATTTTTTTTAAATCGTGTCTGGTCTAATTAGTTAAACTTACAAAGTAATCGCCTATTTATGTACTTTTATATGTAAATAAATACGTATTTATAATGTTTTTGATATAGTTTGCTTTTGCGGTCGAATAGCATTTTTCTGCAGCTGGATTAGTTTTCGACCACGAGCGGTTTTGGGTATCTGTAGTTTTTAAACCAGATGGTGGATAAACGTGGTCGGAAACTGGCAGTTAAAATGTATGTGCTTTTAAGTTTCAAAGCTTTAAAATAGAATTGGGGATTTCTCGTATAATATTTGTTACAAAACTGAACTTATTTGGACATAAGATGTGTTCACCGCAAGCTTTTTATTTTTTGTATTTTTTCATCAAATGTACATTAAACGGTCGGATATAGGAAGTGGTCGCAAAACCGGCGAACTTACCCTATGGCAGAAGTACCGATAGTGATGTAATGCGTTGGTTAACCTATAATTATCGACACATCGATAGTTTCTATTATGCCATCCGGAAATTTGTTACAATAAGTTTTAAATGTTTTCAATTTATTTTGTGGTTAGATTGACTTCTACTAATTAAACTTTTAATATCTTTTATGTTTATTAGGTTTCCTACAGATCCTAATATAAAAGATAAATAGATATTCGCAACTGGACAGTGCAATTGGTTTCCTCAAAAACATGATACGGTTTGCTCTCAGCATTTTGAAGCTGAATGTTTTATGAAAATGTCTAACCATATACGTTTATATTTTGACGCTATTCCCACATTGAAACTCTATCCTATTTTTAACGAGGTACTAGGTGGACCGATGACCTGGTGAAAACCGCGGGGAGCCGGTGGATGCAGGAGGCGAGCAGCCGTTCAAAGTGGCGCTTTCTGGGGGAGGCTTATGTTCAGCTGTGGACATCTACGGGCTGATGATGATGACTATAATTTCTCTTATACGCATTTATTATTTGATGAGGACATTATAATGATGTGGCGTGCTCGCCCATGAAAGAGTTTTCATGTAGCCTCCATGGAGCTATTAAAAAAAGAAGGAGGGAATCCCGTCTGATCCGAAACTGAAGCTCCCTTAGGAAGCCGGTCGCCCTACTTTCAGCTGACACACATATGTAATATGTCCGCCATTTTGGGCTTTAGTTCGATGTCAATCAAAACTCAATCCTTCTTTTTTTATTTCATCCATGGTAGCCTCATAGAAAACCATTGCTCTTGGTTGCTAAAGACAACTGATCTCGTTGATTCTACGGAAGAATCTACGTCTTAGTCGATATTGAATGAAAAAATTCACTTGCTTTTTATTTTGTAAGCAGCTGTAAATTAAAATATACATCGCATGGTGAGCTGAAAAATTACCTTTATTTACTGCCAAACTAAGGACCTCCTTCTATTAAATAAGTGTTTACCTACAACACCTCAATGATACTCAATATTATTATTATTTTTCCTAAAAATTCATCTGAAAATTGTATTTTCAGATGAATTCTATCAAAAAGAAACATGACGCAACAATACTGATGAATCATCAGCAAAACCTGTTACCTATGTATTTGGAGTTTTAATATATTATTTCGTTTTATAACTTGTTATGTTTCTTCTATTTCAAACTTTAGTTTATAGATATAATTATACTATCACACATCATCAGCCGGCAGACGTCCACTGCTAAACACTGCCTCCCCCATAAAACCTCACTTTGGACGCCTATCGGATTTGCTTCTTTATAACCATAAACTGACGATAAACTACCTCTATACTTATTTATTTATATTTATTTATTTATTTTAGATTTATACCGGTATGTTTATCGGCTGGCCATTGTCGACCCAGAATAGAGTATAATAGAATAAAATAACACTATTACACATAGAAATACGCACAAAAGGCACAAAAGATATAGGTAGGTACTAAAGTGTACCTAATGATACAATCAGGTAAGAGGTACCTTACCGCGTACTTAACTCATATCAAACTATCGATAAAAATATATCGACTCAACCCACAGCACGTTTTGCTGACAGCATTGGCACTTATGACAAGACAATTGCTATATATGTCATCTGCGCAGGTAAACCATAGAGGTTTCATTGTAATACCTGACACGCTTGAATTGTATGAGAAGTGTCGAAAAGGCGCCTCTATGTAGAGGGAAGCGTTTTTTTTTTTTTTTGCTCTGTGCCGCGCCGCCTAACGCAGTTGGTATGGATGATTTTGACACATTTAAACGATTTTAGACCTTGTATGTACTTATTAAAAACATTAATTCATTATTTTAATTAAATTTTGTATTGTAGCATTTTATTAAGTAAGTTATTCCATTTTTTGGAGTTATTATTATTACCAAACCAATGTGTTAGAATACAAAAATTTTGGTCCACACGTGACCGGTATCAGGTGTAGGTATCTAGTTTCAAAGGATGCTAATGAATTCAATTACACCCAGTATAGAGTGGGAAACAAAGCTTAATGACAGCTGTAAAGTGCGCTGGCTTAATGACAGCTGTAAAGTGCGCTGCAAGCTCCTCGCGCGCTGCACCGCTTACCTCTTCTCGCGCACATCTATTATTCGCTACTGTGCAACGTTTCGCGCTGACTTCGCAGCCGCCATTGAGTTTAAGGGTGGCCGTGACGCTCATCAATTAGCCACCTCGTTACTTCAATAGAAAACAACATTATTTACCATGGTGAAGTTTTTTTTCGTAAAGGTAGAGTAGGTTAATAGTCTTTGCGCCCAGAGCTTTTTTAATGCTCCCAATCTCTCCCATAAATCTGTCCCATCATAACCTTAACCACTACAAAACACCATACAAAACATAGATTAAAAACCAGCCGGGCTAGCATGCGCACCGCGACAAAATTTTCTCGACATTTTATCTCGTGAGAGACCGTGACAAGGCTATGGTAGCGCCTGTCTCACGTGTGTCTCACTCTAACAACGACGATAAGATATCTCGTAGTGCGCATGCTAGACCATCAGGTCATAGGTGCTTAAGCATATTATAGAACAATAGTGCAGCATCGGATGATGCAGGCTCTGATAGGATATAGATGAAAACACCAATTATCATTCCATTTCCAAACCACGGTATTTGATAATGGAGTAGTCTATCTATCAGCTTAGTTATGGTTTAGTCGGTAGACAGAACGCGTAGCCGACTCCGAGGTCACAGCGTGTCTCGGCAGGATCAAGGCAAATGGTTCGACGCACCGCCAAGGCTGGCTGCCGGCTGCTGATGATGCATATGGCTGCCAGACTGAGGAAATAAGGTTTTATGAAAACTACTAAATTAATTGAATGTTTATTACTTTGATTATTGTTTTGAAATAAATGTGGGTGGACCCACAGGCATATTTTAAGTCTATGTGTGGTATAGGTACCTAAGATATTCTAGATGAACACAATTGCACATTTCACACAGCGACATCTAGCCCCAAACCACTAAGCATAGCTTGTACTATGGGAACCATATACCAAGTAGATAACTGATACCAATCGTCATCATCATCATCATCATCATCATCATCATCACATCATCAGCCGAAAGACGTCTACTTCTAAGCAGCAAACATAGGCTTTCCTATAAAACGCACATTGGGCGCTGATCATAGTGTTTGTCACAGTCACCACGAGCAGGCGTCTTCGTGATCACAGAAGGTTTTCATGTTACGAGGAGAATGCTGCTGTGTATTTACTGGATATCCAGCCAGATTCCCTTAGCCGGATCGTGCCTACGTCACCCGCGATAAGAGACGTGTTTATACTTTATTCCGGACACGGGCCTTCTCTCACACGGAGTGAGAATCTGGGCCTTAATCAACACATAATTTATTAATCAAAAACCCATCCATAAAGTCATGTTATTTAGGAATGGAGGATAGAACAAAAACAAACATAAAAATGTTTTTAATAACAGGGATATATTATTTTTATGGAATATTATGAGAAGGCTCTATACCACCACGAGCAGGAAGTCATTTCATTCTTCAAAATACGTTAACACGATATCAATCGAATAAGAGTTTCCTCGAGCAAATATTTCCAAATAAATAAAGCTATTTTACAACGCAGTTATCTACCTAGTGCATATATCTATATGCATCGGAGTGTTGGCCTCATCTCTGGGCAAACCTCTCAGTTCATACACTGCCGGCCGTGATGATGGCGCGCTTTGACTACTCAATATTTTAAATTTTTTTATCTTTACTTTACATTGTTTTTTTAAATATTATTTTACGTTTACGAAAACCTGAAACTTGGGTATCTCAAGGAAAATATCCCATTCGTGATTCAAATTCTTCCTTTAGGTACAATAAAACTATCAATCTGTTGGATCTTCTATGTAAATAGGGCTTATCTGTAATTAATTGCGATCGATGTTGTATGAACAGGCAGGTGCAGGTAGTAATATATGCATGTGATATAGCACTTAATATTATCAAATAACATCATTACTTAATTGTTGACTGCTTGTGTATGAGAGAAATAAATGATTATGATGATGATTATGATGAACAGGTTTTGCTGTTTGTTTAAACAAACAAAGTGTTTTTATGTTTTGTGTATGTTGCGGACGCAGCAATTAATAAATAATAATGCTTGAGACTCTTCTTATAAACCTATATTTGCTCAAACATTCATATGAAAAAATCGTGGTAAAAAATCCTGACCAAAACAAAATCTAATTTTCTTCCAAAGATTGACATATACTGCCATATACTGCATATACTGCCGTTGCGACAAGGAGGATGCATTCATGGTGCGTCGCTTACAGTGTTGGTACCACATTGATTATTTTATTGTGTAAAATTTCTAAGCTATAATGTAATTGTAAGTAATTTTTGTTTTCAGAAACATCAAAGTAAACTAATTGGTTACCGCTGCGGAGTGCCGGTTTATGGCTGCAAGCTCTCCTATCGCCAAACACTAGTACACCGACGGAATTGTCCTCTTACTAAATTGCAGCATCTCTCCGTTTGGGCGCATTATTGGTTACCTAATTATAATAAAAATAACCAAATTAAAATATGATTGCGTGTGTGCATTTTAAATGTAATTTTACTTACGTTTTATGATTTATTGTGTTATAGAAACATGCGTCAATATTTTGCACTGCAATGTATTCCATCGTACTGAGCATTTGCCAAATATTTTTTTCTAAATATGTAACCGGTCGGTTCAACGACCCCAGCCGCCATTATCGGCTCGCCGGACGAGCGTTTTAGATCACGCTGCGCCTGCGCAGTTTGCACAGATTTGACCATACTTGCTATGCAAACATCTGCTTTGTGCGCATTTTATTTTTTATTTAAATTTATGTATTATTTACGTCATTTCTTTAAATAGAAGTAGTGAACTTTAAGTTTCCTTGGGCCATTCCCTGCCTCCCATGCAAGTGCTCATTTTTCATACATTCCACGTAAAACCAATTTTCTCCGTATTTGGTGCCTTTCTGTTTTTCTCAATAGCTTTAGTTTGAAATTTTTGTATTCCGTCCGACGGGCTTGGTTCCACGACTGTAGTTTTGCAAGGAAAACTGGGACTGAACCCATAGTAAGGTGAATCATTCATCACATATTTGAAATAATGATTGTAGCAATCCCTTCTCCTGGGAAGTTCTTATTTTTCGTAGCACCTTTTTGAGTTAAATGAACTCTAGGAAACTTAAAAATTGCATACTGTACTTTTTTATGTCCTTTATTGTAAATAGATGCAGGAGTTGACGTGAAAAAAACTTATTTTACAGAAGATATTTTTGGTAATGTTCTTTGATAGAACTCAAATTAGAATTTACTACCTTTTGTTTATTTTAAAGAGGTAAACGTAACGACACCACTAGGTGGACTGACGATATGGCGAAAACCGCGGGAGGAGCTGAAACCGATGTTGAAGGAGCCACTCAAAGTGGTGCTCTCTAAAAGAGGCTTATGTTAAGCAGTGGACATCTTCAGGATCTTCAGGATCTTCAGGATGATGATGATGAAACATAACAAATAACTTTCATGTCGAGGATAATAATGTATTACCTTGGCATGATGGCTAGGAATTGGTCCCTTTTCTTTCCTATTTCCCCCTCTCTTTTTAACTCTCTATTTTGTCAAGTTTTTACTTCAACAGGTAGCTCACCATGCTTGTATTCCAAAGCCGTGTTATCAACAAAACCCGTGAGTTCTCACCATAGCATCAATATTTCCCCGTCGTCGCGTTGAATAAACCCGCCATAGACTCATACCTACACCCGTGTAGTGTGGCTGGCCACCGATGTAGTGCACCTATAGACTTGCTAGTTTTTCTTATTGTTTCATAAGTACAGCCGTCATAGGTGAAAGCAAACTTGAGAACAAGACAATTTTTCAATGTATGGTTGAAGTAATAACGCTATAAGAGGTTGTGGTAGGCCCCCAGAAATGTCAGTCTTGAAGTGTTGTTATTTCAAATAGATTTTCAGAGTTTGACGTTTGACACTACCACTACTACCACTACCTCTAATTGCGTAATCACGGTAGCTCAAAAGATAGTCTACCAAATGATGATTACATGATTAAGACTCGTCCGTGGTCTGCCTGTTGAAGTTTTATAAGATCATTATTTTATCGTAAGCCATTAAGTTGCAACAATTATATACGTACTTAGGTTTGTATAAACTTTTTTTACTTAGGTTTTGTTGCCAATGACTGTCGCTTCTATCTTATTAAAATTTAATATTCATGTATTACACAGCAAAAGGCTAACTTTAGCTTTTATCAATTCATTAACAATTAACAGTATCGTTACAACTACAGGCACATAGTGTAAATTTTACACCAACTAAGGCTACGCTATGACTTTTCGTACAATAACGATACAACTACAGACACATAGTGTAAATTTTACACCAACTAAGGTTACGCTATCACTTTTCATATCATCTACTGTAGAACATCGACGTCAGTGGCCAATTCATAGCAGTTTACCCTTTACTAGAGCTCTATGCGCGGCAACAGGTGGCCCGAGAATGTTAACACGAGGGAAAATAGAAATACGGGGTATTTCTGCTCTCTTTAGAAGTACATTTTCTGGGGCGACTGAAGCGCTTTTGTGGCTTTTCTGCCGTTTTGTTGAGAGAATTTTCTGAACTATTTCCACGTTGAATTTGCAAAGCACTGAACAAATAATATTAAAAAATTAGCTTATCTCTTAGAAGCTATAATATTTTATGCTCTTGTGGTAGCCTAAATGTGTAAGCAATCATCTGCAAAATGTTATCTAAATCAAATCCGTAGACTTATACCCATTTTCACCAAAGATTCCTAAACTACAACCTAACTAGGAATCCCTTTGTCCAAGGCCCCTTAAATTTAACCCTTGTAAATAGGGTGAATTCTGTAATCAGTTCAGAAGTCAGTGTGAAAGCAATGCAAACAAAATGACAAACCTTTCATTTCTATTTAAATTGGTAGGAATAGTAGGACATCTACTACCATACAGATCTACATTGTGTAGTGTAGATTTTTTCTCCTGCAGCTGTACCAAGTTCTATAATACTCTATACATCCACATTGTAACAAATAACAATAGTTACTAGACAGGTTGTGTTCTTGTTTAGACCCGTCCAGCCGTCTGAACCTTTGAACCCCGGGGCAGGGGTCAAGGGGCTGGTTGACCGCCACTATACCGCACTGATGGGGGTAAAGATAACGCTATAGTGCAGACCCTAATATTGTAAGTAGATAACAGTCTATTCAGTATTATAGTGGAGCATTTTTTTAATGTTGTGCCAGCTTCTCTTTGTATCTTTTTTTTAATTTCAAGTAATTTATCTTCATTACTAATTTAAAGCACGCCTATGATAAATGGTAGGTTATCATCATCCTCATCAACAGCCTGAATCCGTCTACCGCTGAACATAGGCCTCCCCACAGAGCGCCACTTTGAGCAGCTGCTCGCCTCCTGCATCCATCAGCTCCCCACGGTTTTAACGGTAAGCACTAAGTATTTGAGTGTTTAGGCGGGCCCAATAACTCAGATGATATTATCCATCCATATCCTTCTGAACTGAGGGCTGTGGGTTCGATTCTTACCCAGGTCAAACATTTGTGTGATGAACATAGATGTTTGTTCTGTGTCTGGGCGTTATATTGTAGGTGCTATATGTATGTATTTACAAACAAAAAAGTATATAATTATTCTATCAGTTATCTGGTTCCCATAGTACATGCTTAGTTTGGGCTAGATGGCGCTGTATAAAATGTCCACGCATATTTATTTAGCTACGAATTTTCGTAGCTAAATAAAACCTTAAGGAAATCATGAAACACCATGAAACACTATCTAAAAGTAAATCCCAAAAGCTTCTTAACTTCACCCTTCTAAATCTCAACCTTAACGTTATTTTCCAAAGCCCAAATAGTTTCCAGCCCATCGCCCACACTCTCACACACTCCTGTAAGTCCATTCCACAATGCCGATAGAGCTTATAGAGCTCCCACACCCTTGACCGAGTCCCCATGGCCAGCCTTGAACGGCCGTCTTACTATCCATAGACACGCATGAAGGAGACAGCGTCAGTCTACGCGAAGGGGCGAGAGAGATGGAATAATAACATAAGAAACGCAAGGTCGGCCACAGTAGGTCAGCCTGTCTAGGCAACGTCTAGCACTCACACTCAGGAATAGTACGGTTGGCAGATAAATCTGGAGGAATAGTTTTGGTTATAGTTTTGACGCCTTACCATCAAAAGCCTTCAAAAACTTTAACATGTTTTTCTACTTAATTATTGTGGTAATGACACTTGTTTTATTGATGCAGTAATAGTAATTATGCCCAACGATCACGTACATAGATCGTGGACCATCACTAGAATCTCCTGGACCCAGAAACTACGAGAACCGTTGTCTCACATCACATAGATACATAAAAAGTAAGTAAAATTATGCCGTTTATGTGCTAAAATACTTGTCCTCAAACTCATGACTTCCAACATTATCAACCACGACAACAGAGAGGCAGTTAAATGTCAATATGTCAAGGTATCGAAAAGATAAACTAAAAGAGAAAATCACTTAAAAAACAACATCATTTTTCGACTGCTTAACTCGGTACATTCAATAGCAACAGATATTTCAGAACCAATGCTTATTGAAATCCAAGCCAGCTTCTGTGTCATCGGTTGGCATAACTGTGTCG
The DNA here is from genome assembly GCA_963580505.1 of Ennomos erosarius. Taxonomy (NCBI): domain Eukaryota; kingdom Metazoa; phylum Arthropoda; class Insecta; order Lepidoptera; family Geometridae; genus Ennomos; species Ennomos erosarius. The sequence continues at coordinate 1,015,502 of OY756989.1, forward strand.
TGCTAATGAACTGAAACGACAATGCACCGTACCTAACCGAATGGTTGCAGTTCTCGGAATCTCAATTAGCAGGGAGACAAGTGCACCGTCAGCGTCACGCTATCAAATCATTGTTGAAGTGCAAACATGATGCAGATCATGGAACCATGGATTTGTCTTTTGCACAAAAATAAAAACTCTAGTTAAATCTTAATCATCAAGCATGTTAGTAGAATAGAGCGTTTGGACTGCCTATGCATAGTATTAAAACCAGTCAATTCAAGTCCATAGTTGGCCTATTTGTACATAAAAAAATAGTATACGGTGTATCACTTATTAATAGTTGTATTTACAGTAGTTTGCTTAAAGAATAAAGACAAAGTGCCTTTGTTCTTTTGTTTAATCATTTGTTACAGATAAAATCTGGGACAAACTATTTCAACAATATTTCTTTGCTACCACTCCACCACTAGCGGGCACACACACGCTCGTGTCAATAGTGCACATATATTGACGCACAGTACACCGGCAGGCAGAGAACCCAAGCTTCACATTTTTCTATGTAGCCAGCATTGCAGTGCACGAGTGCAGTGTTGCAGCAGATGTAAGGAGCACTTAATAAAAAAGTAGGGGCTATGATGGCTATATATAATAATAATAGACATTATTAAACAAAAACCTTCACCAGTTCCACATCCATTGCCACCATCACACAAAAGTCAGAGCTACGAGTAGTTTTAACAAACAGAATAGCTAGGTAGTAAAATACAAAAAAAACGGAATTATATGTTTGGTAGAAATAATTGGTTAGAATTTTCTCCTAAATATGCTCCCCACTTGTAATAATTAATCTGCATTCAATTTACCCACTCAAAAACACCAATCGGTGTCTCGTTGCATGGACTGAGGGAAATCTAATCAAAAATTAAAAAAAGGTACTTTGGGGATTTTTGTATTAAATTTAATAACTTAAGGTCAAAAAAGTCCTCTGTAATAAACCCTTATTAGAGAGGCAATGCACCATCTCATAAAAAAGGTACCAATTATCCGTAAATACAACTTTTTATAAATATATAAGTTACAATTTCATACATACGGTACTCCTTGATTGTGAATACACTACAAGTAAGTAATAAACTCCACTACTCTACTACTCTCTACTAGGAGTACATATTAATATCGGTATGAAACTAAAAAAAACGCGCAGTAGTGTGTGTGTGACTAACCAAAACTATTTTGTTGGGACATCAGTCACTAGTTTCCATTGTCGACATGCGTGTGTGCGTGGCCCCAAGGAAAATAGTTTCCGTCGACCGTCGCCCGGGACCGGAACCGGCGAGAAATGTGTTGTGATGTGAGGGGTGAAAATGTAGAGGGTTGTTTACCCCGGACGCAGCAAGTGCGCCGTTTCTCGGTCAATAAGGCGATCGTGTAAGCTTACTGTACAGTTTTGTATGAAGGTGGTGAGCGCCTGTGGATCATTTTAATTTTTGCTTAAGTACACAATCGAATTTTCAGTTCGGATGGGATAGAACGAAGAATTAATTAATCAGCATAATAATAGATATCAATTAGGTAAAAGTACACCGCTGTTATCGGCACGCGTGTCGCTTAACATCAGGTGAACTACTAGCTCAACACATCATTCACGAAAATTAAATCTAAACTGCATAAGTATATCAAATGGAGCTCTTGGCGTCCCGCAATTTACGCATTTTGTTCTGGAAGAATTTCGTAATTTTCAGGAATAAAAAGTAGCTTAGGTCAATTTCAGTAGTTTTAGCAATCTGTGTGCCGAATTTCTTTCAAATCGGCTCAGCCGTTATAGCCTGAAAGCCAGACTAACAAACTAAAATAATTATTAATTTATTAAAATCAAATTAGGTAGACCTGCAGTCTCTACCCATATTTATTTCTAACTCTACTTTATCCGGTTGTAAAATGTCTCGTCATTTGAGTGGCGTTCATGACAAATTGCTTGAACCGACCACGATAAATTTTGTACCTACACAACTTACGCCGACCGTCAACCGTTTTGATGCGAGACTTGTACTATTTTACTATTTTATCTCGGATAATAAGGAAAGGCGAGTGAAACCGCGGGGTTTTACTATTGGTTTAACAGAAATATTGAGGCTAGACAGTGAAAACACAATAGCTTCAATGCTTTTGTCCATTATATGCACGATGACAATGATACCTACACATCTCACGGCGTTGAATAGCAGATCTTTGGATTGATTGCATTCAGCGAAGAGCAACGAACGGAACAAGGTCGATGGCTACGTACTACGTGCTACGTAGATACGTTGTGCGTAGTACGTGGTATGCTTAGGAATGTATTTCAGTGGTTTATGTAAATAATTATGTTATTGAAAAATGAATAAATAATATACATGTGTGGACATTGCACACAGCGCCATCTAGTATAAGAAGTTCTTCCAAGTTCGCAATGCAATGTTTTTTCTTTTTAAGGTCACTTTAAGGTCAGTTGAAATTGTTACAGATGATGTATTTCTGTTTCAGCTATAACAATAAATACTAAAAACAGGACAAAACAAATATTTAAGGGGGCTCATATACAACAAACGTGATTTTTGCTTGTTTTTATAGATAACAGTACGGAACCTTTCGCGAGTCCGACTCGCATTTGGCCGCTTATTAAGTTAACACGAGTTTAGCTTTAACAAGTGTACAAGAAACCGGGGTAACATATTCAGTGATCTCTGTCGGGGGTTAATGTGAATGTGTTTATTAGTTTGTTATGTGAAGTAGGTATACTCAATGTTTTTTTTTTGAACGGGCTCATGCTGTTGGTCTCTACCGGCCTTACCTTGTGGGACTCTCAGAGTGGTACAGTCAAATAAACCATACGACCACGTGCAAGCACATTGATACTTTTTCGTTGTTAGATTTCACTGTTGTAGGTACCTATACCTAAAATCTGTTACAAATGAAACCCGTCTGTAAGAAGCTTAATTTGCTACTTACAAAAACCCTAAAAACGTGCCAAAAACATAACGTCAGGATTTTATGATCACAGATTTACTTTAGGTATTGAATAGCAAGATCCCCGAACAGATTGCATTGAGTGTGTGGAGCAACGAACGAGGCAAGGCCAGGCGCCTACGCTACGGAGTTGCTTCGTGGTTGCGATTAGAATGCATAGTGTCGTGGAAACGGGCGTGTAGGTTCTGCGTGCATTGGAACGGATTTAATTATTTTTTATGGATCATTGCTGCTCCTTCTTTATTAAGAGAAGCGTTACATCTTGTCTATAAAAATGCTAATGCTTTTCCATCTCTAAATGTTATCCGATTATGATGATATTTTCATATGGTTGTCGAGTCAAAATTGATACGAAGAAAATGTTTTAGAGGGTGAAAACCGTTGGCGCCTAAGCGCTAAAATGTAGGTATTTTCACTCATGGGCTCTATTGTCTCTATCATACGTGCGGAGACCAAAGCGATGGCAATAACTCTTTCAAATATCAGGAAGGTCCACTCCAAAATTTACCAAGTTCGTATCGTGCACCTAACGCATAGACCTCATAAAACACCCTAACAGTAACTTAGGTAGGTAATTAACATAAGATTACTAACATATTGTTTATTAACGGGATATTTACCATGGAAGTTTAAAATCTTATATTAATTAACGTAAGTATTATTGAAAACATACATGTTGGGAAACTCACATTTTGAGAAAGAGACGCGTTGGCTCGGTACGTCATTCATTCTCAACAATATAAAGTAAGAAAAGAAACTGGTGTTTTGGGTACTGTATGTATATATTGAAAGTGGAAATTTGGAGAAGTAGTCTTTATGCACCCAAAGGCTATAGAATATTTAATTTATAAGGGCCCATTTCGTAGCTTTCCAAAGACAATGAGGGTGCGGATTAGAAAAGAACTTCGACAGAGTGCATTTTTGTAATAAAACTATTTCATTACTTCATGCTTACATTATCAGTTAAAACATTATATCGTTCTGATACAAATATCTATAGGCAGATTAAGTAAATACATTCTTAACGAGATGGACGATGGATAGCACAATCATGGCACTACAGCTGCAATCCGTTCAGAAATTAAGCAAACAATGCAAATTAAAAACCGAATAAATAAAAAAAGAAAAACAACCGCATTCGTAATTTAAAACGTAATGACGTTCCATTTTGCGCAGGACAGAGAGCACGAAAATTAAACACGCTTTGCAGTGTGCCAGTTAAAATTATTTTTTCACTGCTTATCCAGCCCACTGTGTGCTGGCAGCGTAAAAAGGAGAAAAAACGAAAAAGACACTAATACAAACACGTGAATCCATCATGTGAACAGCAATATTACACACACATTAAACGATAAACACAACACATTAGTAGCATAAATGCCACACATACGCAAAATGAATGCATTTGTGTACGCACACAGAGATACAATATAACGCACACGTTCGGAAAATTCGGTGTTCCTACAGTCAAAATTATGCGTGTGTGTTGGTAGCGTCATTCCCACGCATGTATTATGTTAACATGCTAGTCTACAAACAAGATGCGGGCTTCCAATTTTAAACCTTGAACAAAAGGAATACAATGTATAATGAAAAAGCAAATGTTAATGATTGGGTTGCATTATATGCGGGTGTGTGCGAAGCAATTCGTTGGTTTTGTTCCTTTTTTAAAATTTCACCGTTTAGTTCAATCTATTTATTGGTTGTTTATACGTGTGCGTTGCGGTGGCATCAGTACACGTGGTTTATGCATGTGTGCATACTGGAAAGTGCGTATAGAAAAATGGTGGAACATAATTACCTATTATACCTACATTCATTTTTTGACTATAGAGCCCGTCAGCGGCTTTCTATATTTTTATTTGTATCTTTTATCATAATGCTGAATTTTTTGAGATTACTGTAGATATTAGGCCCCTAAAACTCTCGTATTCTATAAACTTTAGATGGTTAAATACCTGTACGCCTATGTCATCATCATCAGCCTGAAGACATCAACTGCTGAACAGGAGCCTCCTCCATAGAGCGCCAATTTGAGCGGCTGCTTGCCTCTTGCATATGGCTCCCCGTATTTTTGCCCAGGTCGGCGGTCTACCTATTGGGGCTAGGTGTTGATAAATGCATTAATACTAATATATCACAGACTGGAACTTAGAAAAAGAATGCTTTTGGTACATCTAGGATATACCAAAAGTACTATGTCGTCTAGTCTATAGGTATCTAGTTATATTTACTTAACAGCAACTTTAAACTCTCATAAGCTAATTGTTTTTGCTTCTTCTTTAAAGCTGACGTAAACGAAGACCCGGAGTTTTCTTTTCTAGATTATGCTGGATTCCTTATTGCAGTGGGAAAGAGAGTTTCTGGTATTTTCAAACTTACTTAATAAAATTAATAGGTTTGCTATATTTGGCAGTCATTTTGTATCCTTAGAACAGTATCTCGCTGTCACAATCTTTCTATACTGTCCAATGTCCATGGGTCTACAATACAACATGCTTACTTAAAAAAACATACCTAGAAAATTCACTTATAATCTTTGAAAGGTTAACGTAAAGCTAAGTTAGATTTGTTTTTTCCCGCACCCCACATGTCCGCCGTTTCACACGATATTGAACCATTTTCCGCAGAAACTTATAATTTTCTTTAGTTTTTTACTTTTTTTCTTAGTTTGTTAGCTCGTTTCGTAATTAAGGTAGGTAAGTAGAGCTATTCATTTTTTAGGTCTCTGCATTGCTAGTATATACAAGCATTACGGGATGAATTTCACAAGTCCTTTATTTGGGTCATTGAACTTGGACATATTATAATTTCTCATATGCTTAACATTTTTTGCCCTTCGATTATTATGTGCTAGGTGTAGGTAAGGTGCAACAAATGTCACAGTGCTCATCAAAAACAAAATCTAAAGTATTGATCCAAAATCTACCCTCACAAAAACAATGAGCGACTAATCTGAAATATTTTCATCTCCCTTGCGCCTAACAACCCTTCAAAAACTAGCAAGGGTCGCTCCCTAATTCCCAAACTAGTGAAAACCGGCGGAACCCACTACAAACCGGCTCAAACTGGTTCTCAGGACACTAGGCCCCAAATTGGGGTACACAGGTGCATATTAGTGCATAAAGCAAAGATATTTGCTGTGCATGTGTGTACGTTTGTGTGCGCGCGGTGAAATGCAACTTGTTCTAAGGAGTAGATTCGGGGCAGGGGTGTACAACTTTTTGGGAAAATTTCTCGACCTTTTAGGCTATTCCATTACGAGTATAGCGATTGTTTTTTTTATAGATAATTACAGCTTCGTTGTGATTTGTGAATATTCTTTGAAGTACTTAAACAATTATAAGAACATTGTTAACTAGCATTTTTACCTACACCCACATTAAGTAGGTTTACATGTCGCTGTAAATAATAAACACGTTAATGTACTAAACAAAGTTTTAAAACAGTGATTACGAAGTAACAACACGAAAAAACTCTCACTGAAAATGTATTTAGGCATCCTAACCACCATTTTATCTAACTTTTATCGAGCGAAAAGCGAGGGAGTCTCCATCGCGCGTATTAGGTTTGTTTGTAATTAGTTTTTTTGGCAAAGGGCGGCTGACACATACTGCCATCAAAAAAGGTTGGCAGCATCTGGCATAGAGTAATGTTACATGGTAACAGGTCTCGAGGCGGCCATTTTGAAAAAGTTTTTTAGTGCGTTCGAAATTCGGCTGCCTAGGACAATGACCTCGCGGCCGTAGGGCTACAAGTCCTTGGGAAAGCGGGGTTCTTTTTTCCTTTTAATGTTAGACGCAAAGGCCGACAAAATGTAGTCATACAAGTTCAAGTTATAACATTTTGTGGATATGTTTTGATGAAGTTTTCAAGTGTAATTTTTTGCTTCAGTTGTCAAGCCATTATAGACGCCTTGCATTTAAAGTTCTCTAGCTTGCCTATCTTAATCAAAAGGTTAATTTGCTATACTACTACTTAGTACTTATTTATGGCGGTGTAGGCTATAGATTACAGAATCAGCAGTTAGTAGATTAGATTTATAAGATATAGAAAATGAACACAAAGAAAAACGCTATAATGTGGAATGAGCTGACCCTTCTGAAGTGTTTCCACTAAGTAACACTTCAAAGGTAAACAGAGTCTTAAAATATAAGCAATGCATCTGCAAACCCCCTGGCGTTACAGGTACATACAGGTAGGTCTATAGGCGAGGCTAACCTTACCCTCGGGCGGGCCAGCAGATAGTGTGTCTGCCCGTGTTAGAATAAATTTTTCTCCATGACCTATGGCAGCATCATACATACTACTTATACTTGAGTACCAGTTGAGGTCCAGAAGGGAGACCTAGGCTCTAACAAAAATATTCTAAGCCCAAACATTAATTAGTTTACAAAAACCTAGCAACACCCGACAAACCTAATAGCTATTATACCCATAGTTATTTACATATACGTATACAGCAATCGAATTAGGTGACCTCTGGGGCTCTTTCACGTATTTATTCAGGCAGCCGCAACACCCCGCCCTTGGGGGCAGAGCCCCGGGGAGGGGGTCATCGAAAAAACCCTTTAAAGTGAAAAGTTAGAAAACCGCGGGACTACCTACTCACACCATCCTGGCCCAAGGATAGGAACATCCTGTTTCTTTCATTATATGTACTGGGACTTGTGAATATTGATATAGTTTGCATTATGTACCTATATAATTTACTAGGTGGTAGAGCTTGCAAAGTTCGTCTAGGTAAATACCACCACTTTGCCAATTATTCTGCCGTCGAGCAATAGTGTGCAAGCAATACTGTGTTCCGGTTTGCAGGGTAGTGTAGCTAGTGAAATTACTGAGCAAATTAGACTTAGGAACTGATCTCACAGTCTAGAAATCTTTTTTTAGACTGAGTCTGCTTTTAAATGTCTCAGGGTGACGTGCGCAGTGCGCAGTGTCATGCAAAACTTTAATTTTGAGTTTCGGGTGGCACTGCAAACTTTCGTAGGCGGCCGCACACACGCGGACACGTCTTGTCATAAAATATTAAATACATATATCATGGTATCCGTGAATACAAAATGCCGGGATCCGTGGACAATTCAATCTGATCCCGGTATCCGTGGATACAAACCTATTTTTCACCCTTTTTTAAGTGAAGTTGATTCAACGTAGTACCTAATACATTAAAATATATGGAGAGACCAACGCTCATTGTTTCCTTGCGAGATAAGATCCGAAATGAGGACATCCACAAGAGAACTAAAGTGACCGATATAACTTTTAGGATTAGCAAGTTGAAGTTGAGGTTCTCGAGTGGCGACCACGAACTGGAAGACGCAGCGTAGGCCGGCCCCCCACTAGGTGGACCGAGGACCTGGTGAAAGCCGCGGGAAGCCGATGGATGCAGGAGGCGAGCAGCCGCTCTAAGTGGCGCTCCCTGGGGGATGCTTATGTTCAGCAGTGGAGGTCTTCAGGCTGTTAATGATGATGATGATGATGATGATGAAGTTGAAAAAGCAATGGGCAGGCCACATCGGTCGTAGAACTGACAACCGATGGGGAAGAAAGGTTTTCGAGTAGCGACCACGAACCGGAAGATGCAGCGTAGGCCGGCCCTCCACTAGGTGGACCGACGATCTGGTGAAAGCCGCGGGGAGCCGATGGATGCAGGAGGTGAGCAGTCACTCAAAGTGGCGCTCCCTGGGGGAGGCCTATGTTCAGCAGTGAATGTCTTGAGGCTATTAATGATGATGATGAAGATCGTACCTATAGAGAAATGCCAAAAATTTTATTGAAAAGCCAAAGTTAGCTTTGTACATTTGCCTACTCAGTAATTTGTGTAGCGGTAGAATAATTAAGTATTTTGTCTTTTGTTCCTCTCTATCAAGTTTAAAATCACAGAGCTATGAAGCATACCTAGCGGTATACCTAGTGGGGGGCCGACGCCCCCCACTAGGTATACCGACAATTTGGTGTAAGCTGCGGGGAGCCGATGGATGCAGGAGGTGAGCAGCCATTCAACATGGCGCTCTCTGAGGGAAGCCTATATTCAGCAGTGGACGTCATCAGGCTGTTAATGATAATGATGATGATGATTGCTTTGACCATCGCTGCGTGGTCCCGGTGTGCGAATAGGACCACCTCATGTCTATCCCTGGATGTCATAAGGACCGCTAAGGGAATATAAAGGCAAACAGCATTCTCCTCGGGACATTAAAATCTGCGATCACCAACAGGATGACTATGCCATACCCCCTGTCCCAAGTTTCCTCCTGGGTATATTCTGGGTAATTTCAAGTCTAGAGTGAATAGGTATCTCATGGACAAAGGTGCTCCACCTTAGACAGCTTCATCACATACCATCAGGTGAGTTGTTGTCAGACATATGCCCATTTTAGCATTAAAAAACCTATGATACGTGCCTAAAGTGGTGTCTTATGGTAGAGGTCACTGTTCAGCAGTGGGCTTCTTCCGGCTGATGATTGTATTTACAAAAATTCTAAAATTAAATATCAAACACAGTCCTCAATTGAACCACCTACATATTCCCCGTCACCCAGTTCCCTCATCCCCAACGATGTCAGTAGTTAAACCGAATCCATGTTCGAGTTATCTCAACTTAATAAATTCACTTAGAGAAAGCTCGTAGGTAAGGAATCTTGTGCAAAAACATTATTGGCGTTTGGAACGAGGCCTCCGGGCGACATCGATCCTGGGAGCGTTCTGCCACGTACTCACATTACGTTTTAAGAGGTAAGAGGTAGCGGAAAGGGTTACATGCTTGTCTTCCAATGTTTGACCAAATTTCTTTTTTCATGTTTTTTAATGCTATAGTAGCAAACAAGCATACATCCCTCCTGATGGGAAGCGGTCGCCTATGGACATCTGTAATACTAGACGTGCCACTGATGCGTTGCTTACCCTATAATAATCCCCTTTTGATCCTTCTTTTAAATTGCTGGTTGTAGCTCTGGGGTAGACCGCTGGTGGAAGCTCATTCCAAATTGCATCTGACAGATGCACGCTAAGAAAGTGCGCATAAACCGTATGTGATTTCCACGACTCAATAATGTATGGATGAGCTTCTTCACGGTAGCGAGTAGTGCGAAAAAGAGTGAACGAATGCAGTGAATGTTGACGGCTGCCAATAACAGTTGTAGACTGCATGCCACTCAACACTCTATAGTCTTGCAAAGCACTTGTTATCTTTAGACATTTTATAGTACCTAATATCTAGAAATAATAGAAGTAATTTGATTAGAAATCATGCAGGTTAAACAGCCTCATTTGCCCAGTAATTTTGGTGAAAAAACTGGAACAGAGTTGGTACTTGGTGCAATACTGGTAGAATATCTGACAAAGCGCTGGTGCGTCCCTTTAGCGTAATACTATGTATATAGTACGTAGTAGTACGTAGTTTTTCTATTAGGAGCCGTACTGGCTTATCGATTAGATAGAGCATAGACTCTGCCATCGTGTATACAAAGCCATGCACTAACTTGTGCTAGTTCGCCTTCCCTCACCATTGAGGCTTGATCAAGACTTGTCAGCGTTGCTTTTTTGACTTACCCCACGTGACGATCCATCCCTATCCAAAATCGTTTCTAAATAAAACACGCTGGTAGTACCCCGGCAGGAATACGCGGTACCTACACCACCGTCCGCTAATAAATTGCAAAATAATAAAGGCCGCAAGCCTTTTTTCGACCCTCGACCGTAGATAACATTGTATTAATGTTCTAACTGTGCTGGTCTAACAAATGTTTTGTTTTGTAATTGTATGTTATTTTGTAATAATAAAAATATACAGTGTCTGTACAAATTATAATTTGTTTTTTTAGACATCGTGCAAGCTGCGTTGCACTGCCACATAAAAATTTCCAAGTTACACCCCGGTTAAGTGGAAGATAATGCTCTCTAGCATTAAGTTCGCCTATATACATTTATTGTTTTTTCAATAAAGCATTTCCTAGCCATCTATCTATTAATTTTATTAAGGTTCATCTAATTTATAATACATCTATGCACACTAAGGATGAGTTTATTGATCTATAGTTAAGATAACCCATGGTCATAAAATATAACAAATTGTAACTAATGGTCATTGTTTTGCATTTATAACCTGTGGTTAAGTACGGTTTAGAAAACCAACCCTTAGTTAAAAAAAACTCTTTTTCTACGTTTCCTATTATTCAGGGATTATCCTAGTTCATCAGTTTAAAATTAGGATCAATTTTTTCTTACAAGTTATTTTAATTTAAATGAATGTTTTATTTTTTTCATTACGGTGGCTCTCAATAATTACAAAAGAGGTCGTACAGCTTGGACCGTAATTAGCAGATATTCTCGAATCTGTCGACCTAATATTGGGCTAATATTGGACAATATCCCAAGTATGTGGGATAACCTCCGGCGCCGGCCCGGCCCGGTTACACAACGACCCGGCGAATACTTGCGCCGCCCGCGACGCCAAAGGTTATCCCACTAACGATTCGTATTCCGTAAACCGTTTTAATGCGTGCCTTCGGACATATTTAAAACACAAACTTTTCCGTACCCTCGACCCTCCCCCTCACCCCCTAAAGTGCCCACATTTCGGTAGTTAGCAAGCGCCTGCTTAAAAAACGGGAAAAACAACCCAAGTGGCGTAAAAATACGTAGTTTTAGCTAATCTGCACGGCCCGGGGAGGCTGCTTTAAACCGGATCGGGGTGGTTTTAGGCATTTTAACACTGTACAAAAATGTGGGTGGTGCGGGGGTGCGTGTGTGCCGTTGGACGTATTATGTGCGAATCTATTTATGTGATATCCCCCCGCGTTAATATCGGTAGCCATGGCGACGGCCGATTACTGCAGCGCATCTACTCGATTTTTCGGCGCTTTTTCCGTTGTAATCAAATGAGGTGCCGCGCGTGTGTGTGAGGGCCTCATGAGCCCCCTCCTGGGTCGGGGGTGACACGCGTGTACTCAATTATCCGCAGTGAATCAATAGCGGCGAGATGAGGGTAGTTGTGATGTTTGTGACGCCGTAATGCCTTTTTATTTGTTTAATTTTTCCCGGTATCTTGCGTTGTTTGCGGCACCGCTGCCTGTTTTGTTCTGGTGCCGACCTACCTCCTGTTCCTGCTTCTCGGAATAGGAACGTGGAACTCACATAAACAAGGCTTACGGTAAATCCTGAATCGAACTTGATAGCTTCAAAAACAAAATTTTCTTTAATGTTTCCTATAAAACAAATTTCTCGGTAGTATTTGCGTAGTATGTTGTACCAGGAAGAGACCAGTTAATTATTAAATAATGGAATAAGATGTTTACTAATTTATTTTCAAAGTATTAACTTTGTAAATGTAATCAATTTACAAGGAGTTTTAGAAACAAATAAAACAAAATGCTATATTATATTCTTGAGTATAGCTTGATAAAAATATTATTACCAATAATAATTAATGGGTGGATGGGACCCTAAACCAAATAACAACGTATTGTCGCTAACTATAGGTATTATTATACGATCATGAACGTCTTCAGACGAAGATAATTCATAACTGTTATAGTATACCTAGGTACTCCATAAAATCTAATGCCTTATAGCTTCACAATCTATCCAAGATACTAGCTAAAACTAGTACAAAAGTACAAGTTAAAAAACATAACCTTAGAATAGTAGTAAATCTATGAACATAACATAACATATCCGTTGGCGTTTAAGTTCATAAATTAACAATACATTTTTTTAAAGTACCCACATAATTGAGTACTTTTATTGAAAGTTGAAATATGTACCACCTAACTGAAAACGCTGGAACTTCGATGTAGACCAGAGATATCTATTATAGCTACTAGTCAAGAATGTAGACGACAAAGGTTTTCCTCGATCAAGCACCACCAATAATTTATGTTGCACTTTTCCGGAACTAAAACAATAGCCAGTAAATCAACTACTTCGCGCAACACTCGCTAGATGGCGTTGATTCAGTAATATGTGAAGACTGGCATAAAATTTATTCTGGCCCCAGATAATATAATACCTACACTCTGGCCTTGCAGACACCCAGGTTATGAGTCTAAAGGAATAACCCCAGGAGATTGCAGCGAGTTCCATACTTTGAAATTCCTTCCATGCTAAGCTAATTAGGAGACGATATAGCTCGTTGAGACAAGAGCATGTCTTAGCTTTATGGAGGGATCATTATCATTAACAGCCTGAAGATGTCCACTGAAAATATAGGCCTCCCCTACTACAGAGTAGCGCTTTAAGCGGCTGCTGCATCTATCGGCTCCCCAGATCAGTCCACCTAGTGAAAGGCCGGCTTACTGCATCTTGTGGATCGTGGTCGCCATTTGAGAATCTTTATTCGCCTTCGGTTGTCAGTATAGATTAAATATAAATTACAACATTTAGCTAAATTCTCACTAGTATAATCGATGGAACTAATAATAATTAAAGTACAGGAAACCGACGGTCCTTCGATTCTGATAGATGTTTTTCTGATCGTGTCGATTAATTCATTATTTTCGAAAATAAAACAATACACATTCAAGTTACTTTATTTATTTATTTATAAAAGTAACCGTAAATAAATTATTTAACATAATAATGCAAACGCAACTTTAATAAACATTAGTTACTTTTATTTGTCACTAACTATAAACCTTAGCTATATTATAACATCACCACAATTTTTTATTTAGGTAAATCTCTTAAGACAAGAATAAACGAATGAATTACCATTTACAAAAATGTTAAATTATTTAGAACCTTAAATAAAAAAATATAATACACAGCCTAAAACAAGAGTTAATGCTAAATACATACATTAAAACCAATTGAAAAAATAACGAAATTTTTTAAAGAAGGTGTTGTTTTGTGATTGTTTTACTTTAATATCTAAATAAAACTTTGTTAAATGCAATGCAAAATGTAAAGTATAGCTTGATACTTAACCTACTATTATAATCTAAACTTTTTGGCAAAACAATAGCTCTTAAAACACATTGTACTAAAGATCATATCTGCTTGGCACATGCAACGTATTCGATTTACTCACGGACGGCTCTAAATCTAAAACTTAACATGGTTAGGTATTTTAGAAAACCTCAAAAGTCTAATATATGTATGTACTATAAAGTAAAGCGTTTAATTTAAACACATCGGTTTTAGTCTGGTTCACTGGTAGTCCATGCGACTTTTACTCCTACGCTATATATATATAGTTTGAATCCTGCTCGTCCCCGCTAAATTCGGCCAGATTCTGCCTGATCTTTCATAATATGAGAGAAGGTCCACGTCCCAGCCGTGAGAACTGTGAACTATTGGTTTAATTTTAATGACGAATACACTGATTTAATACAGTTTACAAAAATACTAATCTAGATGTCAGTAGTTCAATAGTTATAATAAACATTATAAACAATAAAAATGACGAAACTTAAAGCTTAAAACAGGTTTCATGCCAGTTTTCCTAATTTGGTAACTTCCCGTTCAATTCCCGTATTAATAAAACCTAATTTACTTAACCTATTATACCTAGTAATAGTGAAATTGGTGTACGTGGAGATTTGAACGGTACCACCCATATAAAAAATTCAAGTAGTAACTAATTTTAGTAAGACATACCTGTCGTGACACTTAAACCATTATTGATGTACTGTTTTTAAAACCAATGCTTTTTTCTTTATTTCGACTGCTTTAGAGATTAATCAACCAATCAAATCTCCATGTTGTTATATAACAGAGCATTAAAATCTAATTTGGCAGCTCTACAAACAATATTAAAATAATACGTTTCTAGCCACTTTTTAAGTTCTTAATAATTGTATCTACAATTATAACCTACCTGTATGAAATGTGTGCTAATAGTATTAATACTTACAAAAGAAATATTATCTATTCTAACTAAATTAAATAAGATAACGAAGGCCACAGCTCATTACACCGCCTCGGCACCCGACTTGCACCACCTCGCCTCGTGCGGTTAGTATTCTTTATCTGAACTTGTATGCGCATGCGCTCGTTACATTAACTCCGTATCGTCATCGGATCGCCTCGCCCGCAACCTGTCCACGCACGAATCGTCACCGAGTGGACCACTCGGTGACAATTCGCTTTGATCATGCACGTTAACAAGTAACAAAGCGTCTCGTTGTCCACCAGTAGACTACCTGCCGACGCCGAGCGTCGAGGCAGTGCTGGTCGGGTGCCGGGACGGGGTAATGAGCCTTAAAGGGCAAGAGACTACATAATTATAATATTAGAGTGATTCAAAAGTAATACCCATTGGATAGAATTTACAAAATTACGTCGTCTAATACTTGTAGATTGATAATTTAACAAATACACAGTAGCTGTAAGGGATTGTGAACTTTTAAAATAACGTTGACAATATAGTCTCTTTCTTTTTGGTTCCGCACATAAAATCCATTCGAAAATGTTAACTGTCCAAAATCACTTGATTATTTACACCCAAATGAGTCAGAATTAACTGGTGCCTTCGGATTTACTGGACTCACTTTCTTCCGTGATGGTGATCATTGGAGGAGAATCGAAGGAAATGTCTCCGGGAGACGTGTCATTGAATAACTTCTCAAATTTAGGAGACCCAGATGGGAGAATAGCGTCTTTTACAGACTCGTACATCTCTGTTCTTATGATTGGCAAAGATGCCCTTTTTCCTTTCAGACTTTCTTTAGACGGTATATCATCTTCTCTTATCATCTCCATTATTGGTTTTACCTCGATAGGCTCAAGAACTATCTCTTCCTGTAACCGGACTGGTAAACTATCAGCTCTGTTCAAACTTTTTTTGGGACTCTCAATTTTGTCATTCATTGGAACTGCTACCCCGTTCTCCATTTTCTTTTGTTCTTGCAAATGATGCAAGCTGTATTCCCGTGCCTGTACATCTGATAGTAGCGGTCCATCTGTGGAACCTTCGATACAATACCCCGGCCCTTGTAAAGCATCACTGCCAATGATGGAATCCTGCTTAAAGATTGCTGCAGTCACAACTGGCTTATCAGGATCTGATGGAGTCTTACAAATAAGTGGTTCCTGAGAATTGTCGTTAATGACACCCTCCGGTGTGTCTTCCTTACTGATGTAATAGCCTGCGTAGACTGGGTAACCAAAAGGGCCTTGTTCGTATCCCATCTGGCTACCATAAGAGTAACTTACGTTATGTGATCCGATTGAAGACATGCTTAGGTCTGATATTGAAAGCCCTGTGCTGGATAAAGCTAGTGCTTTGTCTCTTGCAAAATTGACGCTGCTTTTTTCACTGTCTTCTTCTAATTTCTTCTCCAGGTCTTCAGGAACTCGGTGGATTAAGGCCTGGTTGGTGGAGATCTGAGGGTCGTGCGGAGGCGTGTTTAGTGACGACTTGTTGTTCGGCCTGTAGGCGGTTGACTGTTGGACTTCCACCACGAAGATGCCGTCGTTGTCGGGAGAGTACTTCATTTTGGTTTCTCGCCCGTTTTTAGTAATATCCTGAAAGTAGAAATAATACATGTTATGTCAAAAGTAGGAAAAACTTGACTTATTTAATACTATTCATTAAATTTTAGATTGTGTCTTTTTATTTTCATTTAGTGCGCGGCTTATTCCAATTTTCTATAAAAATGTTACATGATTCCTAAACTCCTGTAAACTTAAATTCCTTATCAATTTTTATTGAACACGAACACGTAAAACAGTATAATGGTTTTTCAAGTAGGTAAGTTATCGTCTCGTGTTCTGCATATATCCATATTATAACTGTTTACCTTCAGACAGACCGTCTGTTTATGATGTACTGTCTTTATTAATACTAGGACAAAATCCCAGCTCCGAAACCAGGTTTTTAATTCTAATGTGTACCTTATATATTACGAGTATTATTATAGTTAAGTATAATATATCTGAATATAGCAACTTACATTTCTCTCCTCAGTTTCCACGATGAGATGGTTATTTTTAAGCGTCATGGTGAAGATGGATCCGTTGGCTGGTGGATTGTCTCCTGGCAAGCTGCCTCCGGTGCCTTCCTCCGTTGAAGACTTCAGCTGGAAATCGGAGAAAAGGAATTAAGTACAACGTCTAACAATAGCCCTGCAAGTTCTGCAACGGCCATAAATAACCACTCTTAGGTTGACCGACGATCTGGTGAAAGCCACGGGGAGGATGGATGCAGGAGGCGAGCAGCCGCTCAAAGTGGTGCTCTCGGGGGGAGGCCTATGTTCAACAGTGGACATCTTCAGGCTGTTGATGATGATAATGATGAACCAATCCTTAGGGAAATTAGATACCTGCAATCAAAATAAAGAAAGAAATTAGCTTAACGTTTGTTGTATTTTGATGGCACAAACAAAAAGATGAATGAAACTGGACGTATAACCATCAGCCCAATTTAATCTGTAATCGTAAAATATAATAAGACTTATAAAACTGATATCAACTTGTACGGTATATAACATTTTACATGTCCCAAATTTTAATAGCTGGTTAAGTTGCAATAAGAGTGTTGTTTATTTTAATATTCAGTAAAAAAACTTTTCACCAATCTAACTGTATTCTGGTTAATAATGATGCTTTACTCGCGCTTGCCGATTCAAATCATAATTGAGATACATATTTTACAGAAACTACACATTTTTATTGTGATTTTAATTCATTTACCTACATAACTTATGCTCCTGGATTTATTAAGATTTATTAATTATTAAGTCGATTGTCGTTTTAATTTTGCCGCTGCACATGTTATTTTTTTAGTCAAATCTATTTACGACGCAAACATCTACGTACATTTTGAGAGATGTGGCCCGTAATAGGTACAACCCTTAACCAATTTCAACTACCTATTATAAGCGTTTTTCATAAAATTATCTTTGTCCATAAAATGCACATAAGAGGCCAAAGTATGTTGAAAAAACGTTTGTATCGTATCGTTTAGTTCCTTTTCGTGTAGGTAACCATAATAAGTGCCAATAAAGCAGTGCTGCACTAGTGTCAAAGCTATTTCAGTCATCCGTTTTATCTTATCTTATTATCATCTATATATATTTTATTTATTATAATTAAATGTAGTATATCTATTATGAATATTATTATGTATTATGTCTATGTAGGATTTTTTATGTAATTATGTATGTATTTAAGGTATATTTATTTATATACATGACTATACACAGCATTCTTTTTGTATGAATACCACCGTCCATGTATTGCTATGTCATTCCTTTTCGTACAAGGTTGTCTGGAAGAGATCGCTCTGAGTGATAAGACCGCCAATTGATACACTTTTGTTAATTTTGTTGTTGTAAGCTTTTAATTATTTGTGATGTGGTGTTTCAATAAAGAGTTTATCTATCTATCTATCTTATGAGAAACCATTGCACAAATTAATAAGTTATTGTTTTGAATCAAAACCCCATCAAAATTTCAACTGTCGTGTTCTAATTCTAAATTAGAAGATTCTAACAGAAAACCATTTGCTGCATGAACGTTCAATCATCAACCTCAGAAACGTGTTTTGGCAGCGTTTATCGTTTGTTTTACGACCAAGATTTTGATTGGGATCCAAAATTCCAAACGGCATTCAAAATGACATGGTCAGGATCAGGTGCACAAAATACTAAATGAGATTGGTTTGGTGAGATTCGTTAGGAGCTACCCTACCTTAAAGTTGGAACAAACCAGCGTGGTAAGCCACGCTGCATATGTAAAGATAATAGCAACGGCCAGTATCAGCAGCGTGTTCCGTTTCTATTTTAATGTTTAAGAAAAATTCATAACAAACATTTCGATTCCTCGTTTAAAATTCGGACAGTAATGGAATGGAACACCTTACCAGCGTCATTGTTTCCATATATAACCTGGGAGTTTATAAAGCTAAAGTCAAGCCGCTATCTTCTAGGCAAGCATGCTGTATCGTCACTTACCATAAGTTAAGACCGTGGTCAAAAGTTAGCCTATCGACGATACGAAAAGAACAAACCTTATACTCATGATGTATGTTTGTAACAAAGAGAGTTAATGTAAATGATTCTATTCGACGTGAGTCGTGATGACTAGCGGTGGGCGATTATGAGATATACTAATGAAATCATTCGATTATGAAGATGTCTCGAGATATCTCGATTATAAGAGATCATTAGTTACTAATCTCTGTATTACTAATCTAGTAATAGCGGTCGCGCGGTCTACTAACGTTGGACGATTATGAGATATGCTAACAGGTTAGTATTACTAATCTCTGTATTTACTATCATATAAACCATATAACCATATAAACATTTATTGATAATTTGTCTTAGAATTATACGTCAAACATTGGTTTTAAAATTAAGTCGTAAATAATTAGGTATAAACATTGGTAAAAACAATTCAATATAAGTAATTCAATTAATAATAGAAAATTCAATGAAATTATAAAACATAAAACATATCACATCATAATAATATTATATACTAATTAATTAATAGTTGACAATAAAGTAATAAAAATTAATACCTTGTCAATGGTAGGTACGTCCTTACGATTCTTTTGTACAATCTAAGTATTCGTCAAAACTGTAGAATGTCTTATCGATGAGCCAGTATTTCAGTTTCTTTTTAAAAGAAAATAAAGTTTTTGTAGATGTGATGTGCTCTGGCAGGCGGTTGTACACCGTCGGCCCCATCACATGCGTTAGCTTGTCCGAGCGCGCAAGCCTTCTACGGACAACAGCGAGTTTTTGAGCGCCGCGGGTGTCATACCTGTGCGCGTCCCCTCGCCTGTTGAACTCGTGCAGGTTTTGTCGGACGTATACTGCCACCTGGAAGACCACGAGTGATGGCAGCGTCGGTATCCTTAAAGATTTAAAATATGGTTTTGCTGACGTGCGTTTAGGAATCGTGATCGTATGTCATATGTCATGGTATGTCATGTCATGTCATGGTATGTCATGTCATGGCATGTCATGGCATGTCATGGCATGGCATGTCATGGCATGTCATGGCATGTCATGTCATGTGTCATGTGTCATGGTATGTCATATGTCATGTCATGCCATGTCATGGTATGTCATATGTCATGGTATGTCAAGTCATGTGATGTCATGTCATGGTATGTCATGTCATGGTATGTCATATGTCATGGTATGTCAAGTCATGTGATGTCATGTCATGGTATGTCATGTCATGTCATGTCATGGTATGTCATGTCATATCATGTCATGTCATATGTCATGTTGTTTTTCATGTCATATGTCATGTCATGTCATATGACATGACAAACAATTGTGGAGTGGGATATCGTTTCGGGCAAATTCTCAGTAGTTGGCGCTACTTGCGAAGAAGACGAGCCAAAAGTCATCTCTCGGCTTTTCCATCCTTTCATTCAGAATAAGTCTTTGAAAATTAGTAGTACAAAATAGTAACATCATTCGATTATGAAAACAAAGTAGTTACTAATCTCATAATCGATGATCAAGATTAGTAATAAAGGATCATTCGATTCTACAAATCATTCATAATCGCCCATCGCTAGTGATGACTGGCACGTTGACGAATCGTTCACCTTCGCCCACGCATAGTGCAGCTCAAGCGATAAGCGGTAGCAATGCATCCTTATGGATAAAAGGCAAACAAGTTGCTAATAATACCGAGATTAATATTGGATACTTTTTATTCTGGAAATTAAGAGTTCTCGTGGGAAAACGGTAAAATAGCAGGTGAAACCATAGAGCATCTATTGTTAATATATTAAAGGGAAAAAGAATGGTATAATTATGAACAGTATGAAAATTGTTTTTCTAAGGTTTATACTATATTCGTAGTCTTTGTAACTTTTAATGTTCATAAACAAATCAAAATTACTAACAGCTTTCTAAAGAAGTTAAAAAAGACATTTAATTGAAAAAGCATATAACTTGCAGAACAATCGTTATTCTGTCTAAAGTAATGACAGTCTCGCTCTAAAACGTTATATTCTAATTCCCTTCTCTGCAGATTTTATTGGTGAATGCCAGAAGTGAGGCCAGTAAGTATCATTATACTGGTTTACTGGTACCTATAGCAACATAAAACCCCCAATCAACATCATCATCAACAGCCTGAAGACATTCACTGCTTAACGTAGGCCTCCCACTTTGAGCGTCTGCACGCCTCCTGCATCCATCGGCCGGCCGGCCAACCCCGATACCCCGATAAGCTCTGATATCAAACCAAAAATATTTTTCCGTGTGGTTACGTACCTAATCAATCTTTGACATAGAATAAAAACATTCGAGAAATCAATTTTATTGGCAATCTTATACTTCTAGAAAAAAGGTTTGACAAACAAGTGGTGGTATTTTGGTTAAATGAGCAGCCAGGTGTGGGCCTCCTGATGCGGAATTAATAAGATAATTTCAAGGTTCTGGTGCAGGTACATTTCAAAGGGTTCTAGAACGACACATTGGTTTACCTGGCAAGGTGCAAAGATATTTATATTATTTTTTTACTTATTTTAATTTAGAATGATAATCATTTCATATGTTGGTAGTAACTTTTTAACAAACCAACCAATGGAAATCAAATGATGAACTCTTTGAAGTCACTATGATTGTGTTTATAGTTAGAGTGTATTTCTTGTGTAGAGCGTCTCTGATCTACTTATTGCCAAAGAATAGTACTAAATAGTACTAACGGCATTGATTCTTTAAACTTACGACTTCAATAATATCAACTACTACCATAGTAGTAATATAATAATGCTAAACTACTACAAAAAACATTTGGATTTTACCTATGTATTGTATACTTGTTATAGAGTTAGGAAACGAAATTCTAGCTCTGTGAACGGACTGTCCATACGATCCAGCCCACTACCGGTAGGTACAGTGCTCAACATGCTGGCAGCATTGCCTCGTTGAAATACAATATGCGTTGTGTAAAATAAGGGTAAGAAACTGCCATTAAGTATCAGTTTTCTTTTTGTGCTATTTTCCTTCAAGAAGGAGCAATCTATTACAACAATCCACGCCTAGTCACGTTATGACCCATTTAAAACATCAAAGAACTGGTCGCCGCGCCCCAAAGTGTCGAAATTTCCACGAGTCGTCGTCGTCACCTAACCGTCGCCCACGCAGCCATTCTCACACTTAGGTCACCCAAACTCAGGACCTAGGCCCAGCTTCCCAGTTAGACCTAACTGGGGTCGTCGACCGGTCGTCGCCCGCGCAGATTTCGGCCGCGTTTTATTTTTTCCTCTCCTCTCCCGCACCCCGCTTCCTCACAGCCTCCCCCCTTGGCCTGCAATCGAGTTGCAGTTTTTAGATGCACCTACTCTCGTTGTACGACTATCTAACGACTGGACAGTGACGGCAGTGGAGTTGCCAAATGAATTAATGTGGCTTTAAAAGCTATGCAAATTTTAGCCGTGTAGATTTTAGATTACAAATGCGCATTTTTCATTTAAAACATTAATGCGCGCTAAAGTGAAAGTGAAAACGTAAATGTTTATTGCATAAAAGTATGCGGGAATTGTAAACAGCCTTTTTGTTGAAATTTACATTTACATTTCTGAGAAAGAGAATTTTAATGAGATTTTGTATATGTTAGACAGTTCTGAAGTACTTACTACACACACAACAACATATTCTATATTATAGTATTCTTATTTCTAAACAGTCTGCACCCCGCTTGTTTACCCGCTTAGAATAATTATTTCTGTCCCAAAATAATCACGCAGTTTTACAAGATAAAGGCACAGATAATATAATACCTACAGATAAAGGTATTTTAAAAAGTACTTCAGAACCTACAGTACCATTACACCAAATCGTTTTCACTGAAATTCGTTCAGCCGCTTCAGTGTTGAGTGGTAACAGGAAAGCTTTGACGGAAACATGAAAATGTTCCAATGTTGGCTTGATATTGAAAACAACAAGTAATCAATATTTTAATAATTTGATATGATGATGATAATAAATGCATAATAAAATGATTTATAACTGAATTTATTTGTGTTTTCTAGAAATAACAAATTAGGTAATAGTTAAAGTGTATCGCCTCCAAATTACGGAAGCTTGACCACGACTTGGACGTAACTTTGACTCTATTTTGAATAAAATATGAATAACTTTTTTGACTGTTGCACCTAAGTAGACAAAATATGGTAGGTAGGGTACCTATAGATATTGCTACGCTTACGCGTATCTCACGCTTTCGTTAATTAGTGTGGGAACATAGTTTTACAACGAAAAATGCTTTGACTTTATGGTGTAGTAAAAAAGTTCGTAATTCTACTCTACACCACTCCTGTTCCACACGCATTCATCGAGAAGTGCGTTGCACTATAGCGAGCCAGTTTGACTAGATTTTTGGCAACGAGCGCATGCGCCGGATTGGGCCCCCACCCCGCGTCTTCAGCTTCACCCCGCCGGATCTGGTAGGGTTGCCAAAGCAGTTAGAATTAGTCTAAGATGTTTCAGGCAGTTCAATTTCAATGCACGACTCTATAGCTTGAATATGCTTTTAAGTAAGTGGATGGATAGCGTCGAACTATCTGGAGTTCTGATGAAAATTGTTTTAATTTTATTTCGTCGTGTTTGGCCAAAATCTTGAAAAAGAGAAAAAGGTACCAAGCTAAAAAAAAATTTAATTGCCATGAACAAAATCAAATCAAATCAAAGCATTTATTTGCATAAAATGTGTATTC
This sequence comes from Ennomos erosarius, assembly GCA_963580505.1. NCBI lineage: Eukaryota > Metazoa > Arthropoda > Insecta > Lepidoptera > Geometridae > Ennomos > Ennomos erosarius. The sequence continues at coordinate 1,039,134 of OY756989.1, forward strand.
TAGGTATGTAAACAAGTACCATAGCAAAATCATATCCATTTTAATAAGTATACCTATCTCTGATCACAAGTGTACACATGTACAACCCTAAGCTCATTCGCGCCAGTCCGCTGCGCCCGCGCATTTGCTGTTGTATTACATACTTACTTATGAGTTTTGACGGGCTACATCAAGTTTCGGACTACATTCCAAAACATTTTTTTGATTAGATGATTTTGAGTTGAATCTAGAGGTAGCATGAGACTTTTAATTTTAAAGTTCTCTGAACAATATTACGGTTAAGAAGATATTGGCATACTTACTGCCTGCCCTCTTATTTTTTCTTATAACATTCTTTACCATAATGCCTAACCAATGGGAGTAAATCCAAGCAACAGATAGTTACAATGGTGTTATTTATATGTAGTGTTCGATATTACAAATCTCTATGTTAACAACCTACGACTACCTAGCCTAGCATGCCGGGGGGGAAACGACTAATGTACTCTACTCCCGACATGCATTGCGTTTGCAAGAGTCAGCAGAAATCAATGCATGTGCAATATGTGTCGCTACAATTCCATCAAATCTAATATGAGCTGACATTTATTACGAACAAGGTTTGTATGAGACAAAATCTCCTCTCGCATCGCGTTTCCAAAATTCCTAGTACGCTTTTTATAAATTACACTATTGGCGCCGGCAGTAGGTTGACTTAGACGAAATTGAAGGTAGGTATACATTACTAATACATTCTTATTCTTTGATATACAGCGTATTCTGTTTTGGATCTAAAAGCAACTTAGAAGAAGCTGTAAAAGCGCATTCTCAGGCAATCCTCCCACGCCCAAGTGTGCTCTAACGATAAGGCGCTCCAATTTCAACAAGAATGAAGAACATAAAGATAAAATTGGAAGTTAAGATTAATGGTGAAATAACTGAACTTTTCACCAGTTTTCTGAGGGTAGTGGACGGGTCTGCGATAACTGAGGTCGTTAGCGAACGGTACAACGTTGTGGACGTAAATCATTGGATGGACGTGCCCTCTAGCTGCGTTCAGTAAATGTAGGGAGCCGGGGAGGGAACAATAATAAATCTAAGGGCACCAAAAGACAACATATATACATATATGTATATAAGCAATAAGGTTAAACAAGGCTTTCCAAAAAACTCTCACCATTTTACATTTATTATTTTTTCATTTAATTTCTTCACAACTTTTTGTCACGGTACATTTTTACAAATTATTACAGTAAGTACCTTTTAAGCATTGTGGGGCAACATTTTTCGAAATGGTTTTTTTGAAGATTTCCTCAGGAATAAAATGCTTTCTGACTGTGTTTTAATTTATTTAATTCAGTCTATCTAATTTCATTTACTTTAAAGCCAGACGAACAAAAATATTAATACACATAACAAAAGTCCTGAAAAGCTCTCTCATATTATACCAGATATTACAATATTTCCGACCGCACCTACTTACATTATGTATCATATGCATGGCAACATCTATTGGAAACTTCAAAAACGTGTCATACCTACCCGACGTCTTCGATATACCCCCAAACGACACCCCCGACTCCCATTCTTAACAGGAACAGTTTGGGCACAAAGGGGATTTTCTCAAAAGGTTTATCCAATATCAGTATTTTCCGTATTTTTATACTTCTTAGCTTTTTGTATAGATGACCGGTTTGTACAACTTATAAATCGTTACAGTATTGAATTTATTTAGGTAGTGATGAATTTCAATAGCAATATTGTAAAGAACTGCAGTATGAATTAACATTAACTTAGCTAGCTAGCTATAGCCCTTAGAATGTCGTACAACTGACAACCGATGGGATAGAAATTAGCAAGGTTCCCGAGTGGAGAGCACGAACCGGAAGACGCAGTGTAAGCTGGCCTCCCATTAGGTGGACTTACGATAAAACCACGGGGAGCTGATGAATACAGGAGGCGAGCAGCCGCTCAAAGTGGTGCTCTCTGGGGAGCCCTATTTTCAGCAGACGATGAGTTATCTGGCTAAATTTCAAGCAGAATATTTTTACACTGATTATATAAATAACTTACAAAACCCCAACGAAGACAGTAACAAGGCTATGAATGCTATGAAGTCTATGTTAATCATTTCTACGTCAAATCGGCCCAACATTTTTTTTATAGTATAGGTATAAGCGCTAAAATGGCGTGAATTCAACGTCCGTGTGAAGTTAATTGAAGATCAGAAAATCTCTCATACCAAGACCATTTCTCCAATTCGTCCATACTGCAACGTATACGCTGTACGACTACATTCCAAGGATTATCACTCCCGTAGTCGCCCCCGAAGCTTGACCCGCCTTGAGGGCCATCGCTACAAGTTTTGATATATAAAGAAATACCGAAGGATAATGACACTTCTAGTCGGAGACCACGTTCGCCTAATTTTAGGGATTTTTTTAATGGAGTATACCATTTAACTAACAACATATTTAATTTTAATACAATACAACACCCAGATTAAAAACTCAACTACTAAATTTTATTAATTATAAATGTGTGTTTGTATTAGGGTATGGCTTACTTTGAACCTGCAACCAAATGGAGAGGCGTTATAAGTTAGAGATGTGTCTTTCTGTGGTATTGAATCTCGCAGTGTATTTTCCAGTTGATGAAGGCAGTGTCGTTTTTTTTCATTAGTTTCGAACGAAATGGCTACATTGTCATGGATTTTCAATGAATAATGAAGGAAAATAATTATAGGTAATCAACTTTATACGTTGTAGAACTATCGTTTTGTCCCAGAGCCCAGGAAATAGGCATGATGACTACTATTTTTTGTCATATATTAATAATATTCCTCAAAAGATAAACATTCGTGAAAACAAAAATAAAATATTTCAAAAAATTACAAAGACAAGCATTTTAAAAACCGGAATGGAAAGATATAGCTCAGACAGCCAGTGACGTCAGAGCTGGGTCGTTCATAGTACCTTATTATTAAGCTGTGGTAGCTTACATACCATCTTTGGCATGTGACGTCACAAATAGATTTCTCATAGTAACTGTGGAGGCGCTCTGTTTCGCGAGAAAGGGACAGATGATTCAAGAAACTTTAAAAGATTATTACTCCATGATTTATTTACCGATTTTACTTATTTTTTCAATTATTGCATTCATTTTTAATTTTTTTATGAAAATAAAATTTACTTGTTCATTTTTAATAGTAGGCCTATCAAAAACCCGTATCATTTGAAGTGTGTCCCTAAAGTGAAAATATTATAGACCGGATATGTAATCTTTTTTCTGTTAAGGTTTTTATTTTTTTATCTTCCTATTGCCGCGCAGTAACCGGGTCATACAAAGGCACAAATCAAAGCCCTCGGGGCTCCAAAAGCCGGGCGGAAGGCCCTCCGGTACTCTCGGATGTCTTCCTACTTAAACTGAATTATTTATTAGAGTACGCACTTGGAAATGGTGGAAAAATAGCTCTATTGAGGTATCATCGTTGAAAAGATTATATTCTATAAATAATTATTTGTAGAATTGATTTTTAAAGTGTATAATAAATCACACTCAAGATATGATCTGTAAAGATATATTATATTCCTTAAAATTTAAATAAAAAACCCTCGCCTCTATTTATTTCCTTTATTTCATTTGTTCTTTTTTGTATTTATTTAATATTTTTAATTGTGTTTATATTTATTTTTTATATATTGTTAGTTTTTTGTTCTCTTATAATTATTTTATTATTTAGTAAAGATGTTTGTTATTTAAATTTAAAAATGTATATAAAGACTTATGATTTATAGCAATATCGCCTGCTTAGCGTAATCAGCAGGTTTTTGGTGTATTTTTCCCATTTATCATTTTTTTTAATTCTTCCTCCTTTCTATGGTCTTCCTGTCTAACAAACTAACCATAGTGGCTGAATTCTTCAAGATTTTTCATACTTGCATCTGTCAACATTCATATTCTCAGCAATACTGCGTTTCATCCCTTCATCCCTCCCCATAGCTTAAATTCTCGCGATTTGAATACAGGGTTAATTCTTTAGTTAATTTTATTTTTACTGTGTGCAGTGTAAACATTAACTATAGCAAGTAATATAGTTTTACTAAATAGTTAAAAATGCTGCACGTTAATAATATTGTCGGTTAACAACATAACAATGTTGTAGGTTAATTACATAACAGTTTTGTCCGTTAATGACATACTTAACAATGTTGTCGGTAATGACGTGAACAATGTGAATTAATTACAATCAAACTAAAGTATCGTTCACAACCAAGTGGTGAACAAAAACTTGGCAATACCACAAACTTTGCGCTTTTATTACAACGGTGCAAGATAAAAAAACATCGCCAACTGCCCGCAACTACGAGGAAATTGTTGAACTCCAGCCACAACTTCCTTTCAAAGTTTAATTTCAATTCAACGCCCCGAAATGGGTCGCGGTGTCCCGGGGGCAGACCTGGGGCCGTCAACTTTGTGTATCGCTTTTATGGCGTCTTCACAGTTTTTTCTGTCAAGTTTTTCTTAGGATGTATCCAAATCTTCGTTGTACCAATTAGAACACCCCTCTACTTAGTTGGGAGTTCATAAACCAACGAGACTTTACCTACATTATTTATACCTAGAAATTTTGATTAGTGCCTGACGAGGACATTTATTTTTTAAATTATCGATGTACTTTGTAGAGCTTTGTTTGGTAAATTGGCCATCCCTTCTATTAAAACTAATCTCAGCTTATAACACAATGTTACGCAAAATGTAAGGTTTTAGGGACCCCGTATTTAGAGCAATATTTTTCTTAGAGTTTTACGGCTCACACAGGACTTAATCGCGCTAAAAACATTAATTTTTTACCTCGACGTTTCGGCCAAGTTTTGGCCGTGGTCACGAGTAGACACAAAAGACAAAAATTAATAAAAGAAAGGCATATGGTCAACGTAAATAAATAATGTTTTTAGCGCGATTAAGTCCTGTGTGAAACGTAAAGCTAGGTACAACATTTTTCGTCCAAGGATAATATTTTTTATAACTAGTCTTCAACTACAAAATAAACAACAAACGTAATCAAAAAACAAAATCGAAGATTTTCATTGAGAAAAAAAGGGAGCCAAACAACATCGGATGACTTCTTTTGGCCCACCTTGTACATTGCTAACAACGCTTAACTTTTCCAAAGTCATTGGTCAAGCAGTTTTAATATTCCAGCAATTCTAGACTCAAATGAGAACAGAAATTCATTGCCCTGTGTACGTAAAGAGGCCACGAGATCCCACCGGCCACCGCTCTCGGCCCATCGCGTTTTACTGAATAAAATATAAGATGGCTGTCAGATTTACCTCACTTGCTTAGTATATCTGGGTTGAATAGACAATGGTAATGTTATTATGAAAGTTTTAAGCTTTTTGAGACGGATCTTAAGTTTAATGTAATTTGTTTCGTTATGAAAAGTTGTGGATCGAGTTTGTTTGACGTAATGAACATAGATATAATTTTGAAAACCACCTTAATTTATAGTAGACATTTTTAAAGGGATTAGTTGACAGATCTAAAGCTCCTAAAACTGTTGCTGTCCTTTTCAAATAGACGGCAATGTAAAAGACGGATATATTTTTAGCATTTTTAAAACTGTCAACTAAAGCCTTCAAAATTAGGTATTTCTGGCCTCCTGGTACTTTGTACTTCCGAAACAGGCCTATTTTAAATAGGTGACTGGAATAGAACGATGAAGTACGTGTCTATAAAATATAACCCCTTTACAATGAACTGGAACTGCGTACGTAACGCGCCCCGTTTGTAAGGAAACTGCGTGTCTGATGAACCCGATTTGTATTGAGCTACGTATGTGATAAACCCTGTAGCCCAGATAATATAATACCTGTAGTAATAAACTACATGTATGACGAAATCGTTTGCAATGAACTGCGTATATGACGAACCTCTTATACGCACACACAATTGAACGCATATTCAATTAAAATCAATATGGACAAGTTACATTGTATTATTATTAAACCCCCCACAAGGTGGACCGACGACCTGGTGAAAGCCGCGGGGAGCCGATGGATGCAGGAGGCGAGCAGCCGCTCTAAGTGGCGTTCCCTGGGGGAGGCCTATGTTCAGCAGTGGACATCTTCAGGCTGTTGATGATGATGATGATGATGATTATTAAACCAATGTTAAGTATTTACGGAGATGTAATTGAATCCAATATGAATATTAAAAATGTTATTATCCTAATGGAATTTATGAATTTAAGGTTGGAGAGTGAAAAAGGGTTCGATTAGAGAAAAAATATTACTTAGGTATAGCACAGAACAAAAACAAAACAAAATTGTTTCATAGCTCTGTGGGTATAGCCATGTCTGAAAATCTGACAAACAATTTATTCGTAAATATCATTCTTGATCGTTAAGTGTAGTGGAATGGGCCTTCCAGAATCCGAGCCGTTTCTGAGAATAGGGACGATAACTAGAACAGTATATTGTTCCGAACCAGTAATCACCAATTTAGTTAGAGTATTGGGCATTATTACAGGACGAAGACTGTACGGAAACCCAATTAACGATTAGTTCGCCAAATTACCAGATAAATAGCTTCTGCCTATTGAAATTATTTGGTTCGTTTCTTTATTAATTAGATTTTGGCTTTTCTCTGTAATGATGCATGGCCTGCTAGAGCCATATCACACAATAGATATATTATTGTCCGTACTAGCCATATAACTATGTATCTATCTATCTATCTATCTATCATGATTAGTAATGATTGCCAGTAATTAATTGAAAGTACCTTTTAGGTTTTGATGACGGGCAAAGTACGAAACTAATTGGCTCCAAAATCAAGTTTATTGTTATATCATATATAAAAAGTTGAACGCTTGAATATCTTAAAGGATTATAGAGCTGATATCCATTTTTACACCTTCATCTGTTTTAGCAGTAAAAAGAAGCCTATCGACTGATAGATGACATTCATACAGAGTGTTTTTCATACTTACAACAAAGTGTTTTTTGTAAAAGCTCCATTTTAAACTTTAAAAACAACGTAGCACAAAACTGGAGCTTTCTAGATATTTGATGAATACAGGATGTAAATTAATTCATTAGCATAAATTGAGCCCATGTTAGTACATCATTTATAGATGATTATTAAAAAGTAAAGAGTGTAAATGAAAACATATTTATTGAAAATAATGAAGAATGCCGCGCGACGCCTAACGCAATTGGCACGGATGATTTTGATACATTCAAACGTTTTTATACCTTGTAATATAATTAAAACTACTAATTAAAAACAGTACTTCATTATTTTAATTAAATTTTGTATTGTAGCACTTCATTAATTAAGTTATTCCATTTTTTGGAGTTATTATTATTACCAAACCAATGTGTTAGAATTCAAAAATGTTGGTCCACACGTGACCGGTATCAGGAGTAGGTACCTAGTTTCAAAGGATGCTAATGAATTCAATTACACCCAGATTAATATACAGAATAATTCACATCACTGTTCAGCAAAAGGACACCGTCGGCTTGTCAAATAAAGTAGGGTTCGTCGAGATATTCCCTCGACGGCCCCTCTGGGGTCATTGATTCGTGTATTCCAAGTCCAATGACTTTACGTGTCAACGAGGTAAATGGAGTAGCTGAATAGGACGATTAGCTGATTCACAACCTTTTCAAACAAAAAATGTTGGTTTTATGAACAAAGAAAATCGAGATACGATGCAATAAAATACCTAACATAACTATAACTATTCACTCACAAAAACCTAGAACATGTCCACTGCTACACATAGGCGGGATCCGTTAGGTGGGATCCATCTTATCCTACCCCATATAAGACGCCACTTTTGCGTAGGTGGTAACTGGCACGCTGAAAATATGGCGCTAGTGCGAGTTTACCCCATTTTGAAATAGCTAGTGGGCTACTCGCACTAAAGCTTTCCATTATACTGTGCCATTTTACTTTTGCAGAACAAGTGGTGGGAAAGTGGCACGACGTATTATTATCATAGGAGGGGTTTGCCTTAATCAACATACTTATGCGGAATTGAATAATTTCTTTTTCTTCTCAGGCAAGTAGTAAGCCCTGCTCTCAGAATTTTTAAATAAATAAATAAATTAAATAAATATGTGTGGACATTTCACACAGCGCCATCTAGCCCCAAACTAAGCATAGCTTGTACTATGGGAACCAGATAACTGATACTATACTTATATACTTTTTTTTTGTTTGTAAATACATACATAGAATACAATATAACACCCAGACGCAGAACAAACATCTATGTTCATCACACAAATGTTTATCCTAAGTAGGAATCGAACCCACAGCCCTCAGTTCAGAAGGCAGGGATACTACCAACTGAGCTATCGGGCCCGTCAAAGGCTTCTGACTGGGGTTAACGACTATTGTCTTACGACAACAGCCGGGACCGACAGCTTAACGTGCCCTTCGAAGCACGGTAGCGCTCAGTTATAAATACCAACTTTTTGCTGTAGCGGTCACCCATCATAGTAGTGACCGCAGCGAACGTTGCTTCACTTTACCGATCGGTTAGGAACGGCTACGCGTGCTTCGCTATGAGCGCTACTGAACAACTTATTCCTTATTTTCTGTTTGCTGTCACTCTGTCAACAGTAATCATTTACAAATTGCTACTCTTACAAATTATTGCCCATACTTAAAGCATCTTGGAAGTAAGTAAAAACGCGTTCTTAGTTCTTCTAAAATGTACTTTTTACTGCCTATGCCCAGTTTCACAAATTAGAATTATGTGAAAGTGAACCAAGAGCCAAGACTCGAAGAATTCACAGTTAATGTTGACGCCAGTGATTATGTCGGACATAAAAAATACATTATGTACCATTACACGTTTTATGGGCAAGTTTGGGCGAAGTTCAGGCATACATTAGGTATGCAGGTGATTTGGCATACCGTCGATTTTGCGCTTTTATCCGGTTGGATTTAGGACGTTATTGAAAAGGAAATATTAAACCTAGAGTAAACTCTAAGTATACTCTAGTCTAGACCGAAACACGGATGTGCTTATGTTTACTTCGTTACTCTGCTAAGTAAACCTAAGCACATAAGGATATGTGTACCTGTATAGAACATTGTAACTAATGCAGCAGCTATTTTATACGCTATGGAACAAATACAGACTGATAGTATTCCAGGCAAAATTACAGGGTGCTGCGAAACATTTTAAAATGATTCTTTTTCTAATGAGACGTTTCCTACGCTTTGTATTTTTTATAACAGTGTTTTGCAATAAATGTTTGACATTTGGGATGATTACGCAAGTACTTGTAAGTAATAAAAGTTTTAGCGGCATTATATTACAGGAAAGATTTCAAAAGTCGTTAAAACGTCTTTAAGATTCTGAAGATAACCTTTGCAAGAAATAAACTAACAAAGAACACAACTTAAGGTAAGCAGTTTAGCAAATCTTAAATTATTACAGCTTCGTAGACATTTTATTAATATTTCGTTTTGTTTTATTGATTTTTTAAATTGAATAATATCTAGCGGACCTCTACCTCTTAAGTCATCCTGAGACATCAGCAGTCTATTCATGAGATTAGATCAAAAAGTCTCATTTGCCCAGAAATTTCACGAGCTATAGTATAGTGCCCTTCAAAGCATCGTAAAATGGTAGAGACGAAAGAAAAAAAAAGATTATTTCACATCACATCACATATTGTTATATTGCGTGGTTTTAGTGAATATATAGAATATAGAGGTTTTAGTGGATTTTGGAACGAGGTGCAAAAGAAAATTGGAACACAGTCTCACACCGATAAGGGTAGTAATACGTATTATAAATATATACAGTCGAGGCAATTGCTATATACTTGCCGAGTTTTTGCATAAATTGAACCTTAAAAGGTAATCTGCCTCCAACTCGCAACTTTCTATCAGTACCCTTGAAACAAAATCAGTGTAGCACTCCATCAAAATCCGTCCAGTCATCCATTACATGTGAATCGTGCGTTAATGATGAATAATAACATGTTCTCCAAAAGCAACGAGCCTTCAACGCTTCTACGGCTGGCGATCTAGCACCTTGTCATAATGAAATATTACTTGCAAGCCTTGCAAGATAATAATAATAAGTAACGCCCAACGATCACACACGTACATAGAGCCTGGACCCTAACTAGGATTCTCTGTATCTAGGAACCCAGGAACTACGAGAACCATTATGGGCCCACAACACCCAGACACTCACACAGAAATTACTTTTTTGAATGCAACGGGACGTGCCTAAATGCTCTAGAAAAATAGTGGAAGTTTAAATATATGAAATGAAAAACAAGGATGACCGAATAAAACTTAGCTGAGTATTCAGACAGGTCACGTCGCACTGAGCTTTCAAAAAAGTAATTTCCGTTGATTTTTAGCTTAGAATAATTTAAATTTATCACAGCTGCTATTCTTCTAAACATAAATTAATGATGTTAAATACGATGTCATGACGTTATCAAAGGTTCCGGAAAGGCTCGCACCTGCTAACCTCCACTAATTGCTGGCAGATGGGTGTGACATGTGCCCAGGACTCCTGTGGCAAGCTATTAGAGCCTGCCGATATAAGAGTGGTCTCTTGAATTGATTTAGGACGTGGTTGTGTCGTATCAAAGTCGTAAAAACATATACAGCGGCATATATTATAGAGTGAACAATTTTTGTTTGGGATTTATGCTAAAAAAATTGTAAATGTTATGATGAGCTCATCGTTAAGAGTCTAGGCCGCTCATACCAGTGTCAGTGCCACTCACAACTCTGAATTATAAAGTTAGACGTCATCGTGAGCACAGTCTGCACAAGTCTAGTAATAAGATTGTGGGATCAACTCATAAAGTCACATTTTCCCAATTTCCCAAAGAGTAGACTCTTTGAACCAAAACACAGTAGTGCTTACACGCTACTTGGCGGCAGAAAAGACATATTACATACTAGAGAAAGACCACCAATTATTTTTTATTATTTCTGTGGTATAGAGCTCCTGCGGCCTTACGTCTTGAGGTCGCCGCGAAAGCGAACCGTATCACTGATCAATAGCTTTATAATATCAGACTTTCTCTGCCGGAGAGTACCTTCGTGTACTTGAAAATTCCGTGTAGTGGTACAGTACTGTGTCGCGGTAACAAAACCATAATTCGATATCACAAAAAAAAAACAAATTTTTCCTTTCGTAAATTACAGCTATGACAAATTTAAGTTATTCTAAGTTAAAAATCAACGGAAATGACTTTTTCGAAAGCTTGTGCGACGTGACGTGTCTAAACACTCAGAAAAAAAATTAGTGGTAGTTAAAATATATGAAATGAAAAACAGGGATTACCAAATATAGCTTAGCTAAGAATGCTATTTTTAAATATCAAATCGTTTTAACGATTCCTAAAATATACTTTATCAACGTAGTTTTCCAAATTCGCAATGATCACAACACAGTTTTTTACAATTTAAAGAGTGATGTTCTAAAGGAACTATTAGCTAATATAATTATTTGATGCGATAATTATATCACTTAGTTTCGACCTAATTAACACGTTTTCAAGCCCAGATCCATTTTCAACTTTGAACAAAACCCTCTTAGCTTACCCCATCAAAAAACATTTTTCTTTCCCTCTCTACACATTATCTTTGTCCCCTACTAATATTTCCTTATTGCTTAGACAAACTCAGCAAACTTTTCTCAATAAATACAATTTTGCTATCCGCCGCCGTTAATTCTGGTTAGCGTAAGCCGGGGGTCGCGGGTTCGATTCCCGGCTAACGAGAGAAAGGCGCGGACGGATCTCAGAGACTTTCAATTCGGTTGAATATGTAGTATAAGCAACAATCCGGTTGCAGTATGTTCGAGTGGGTTGAATGTAGAGATAGGTATCTTACAAACAGAAGACTGAATAGAATGAATGTTTATACATTCTAGATCCCCTAACATGCGCACAGTGAGAAAAATTGTTGTCGTTTTTAGAGTGAGACATTCTTAGGCGCTACCATAGTCTTGTCATGGTATCTCACGAGATAACGTGTCGAGACAATTTAGCAGCTAAATTTAGCAGGGTGGGCTGGTCTATAAATAGTCGATAATGGTATCTATAGTAAATGTTGGTGGCACTGCGAATCTTATGGGCCATCATAAAATCATAATCACTTAACATCAGGCGAACAAGTAGTTCATAAAGTCGTTCATTTCAAAAAAATCAATGTTTTTAAGTAAGTTCAAGGAGACTGGTTCTTATTTTGGCTGTATGATTTATAGGGTTCCGTATCCAAAGGATAAAAACGGGGCCCTATATTTACTGAATCTGGGGCATTCTGTCTCTACCTAAAGCATATAAAATATGTAGCAAATAAAAAAAATTCTTAAACGGAAAATTTAAGGTTATATATTCAAGAAACGTGTCTTTAACAGTTATTTTAATCGGTTTATATCTCAACATGGTAATAGATACCGGTTTCAAACTTGGCACGTGTAAACTGCATACTCTGTAGTATAATTATAAGTACTAAAATATCGGCCAAACACGAGTTGAACTTGCGACAAACGCAATGTTCCACCACTATTCTTTTTATTTGTGTACAAAACCCTCAGTGCGCAAGTCCAACTCCACTATGCCAGTTTCTTATTACTTTTAAACGTCTTAATAAAAAAATACCGCGTCTCAAGTCATGTATAATTTTTTCTGATGTTTTCGCCAGTTATTAACAGATTTTGAAAATTCGTAAATTATGGACAAGAGTTGGCCCTGGCTTGATTTTGCTAAAGATTCGTCATCAGTGTTGCTAAAGATAAATCAAGATTAATCTCGCTGGGCATGATAAAAGCTGCATCGTCAAAAGTACTATCAATCTGCAAAGCCGACATAGCACCAAGTACCCAACCTGATGTACCGTTAGTTCCCGAAACCTCTCCGCAAAGATGCTGCGGTTTACCTACACAACTCGCACTTTCTTTTCCAAACAACCTCATCCCGCCCAAAATAAGGTTCAAAATTGTTTGAACCAGTTGTCATAAACTTTGTTATGAATGCAAAAGTTTCATGCAGTTTGGAAACTGAATTTTCACCCTTATTGCTATAGCGGTACGGTTTAGTGTTGCTGAAAATGCGTTTAATGTTTAGAAAGCATTTATTCGGGTTGCAATTTGTATGGTGCAAGACAATGGTGTAAAATGGTTTTGTTATAAGGAACAAAGAATTCTTTGGAACGTAATATATTGGGAATGTTTATGACGTCATCCTGAAATCCATTTTCTAAAATGTCTGTGGTTTGTAAGGTAACTTCCGGGGTAGAGGTTGAAAATATCCATTCTTCCGAAAACTCTCAACACAATAGGAATAGACAAAACCCCTTCGGCTACGTACGAAACCGGAGGTACTTGACCTGTCACGGCACAGAAGAAAATTTCTTCGTTATCATCATCATCATCATCATCATCATCATCATCATCATCATCATCATCATCATCATCAACAGCCTGTAGACGTCTACTGCTGAACATAGGCTTTACCCAGAGAATGCCACTTTGAGCGGCTGCTCGCCGCCCCGCGGTTTTCACCAGGTTGTCGCTGCGTCTTCCAGTTCGTGGTCGCCCCGCAACGGTTGTCAGATCTTCGTAATATTGATCAATTAATACATGTTAAAACCCACCAATTCTACTAAGTTAGAAATTAATTTAGGTAACATTAACGTAATAGATTCCTATTAAAACATCCACCAAGTACTTATAAAGTTTTGTCTTTAGTGATTACAGGCGAAACTTCACACTGAATTTTCCCCAAGTTTTTAAGCTCTCACTAACTATTATAATATACCTCCGTAAAACGTAAAACAAATTACACAAGCAAGCTACTTCATCTACCTAATCTCTTTAGTTTACAAGCCATTTAACTAGCGAAGTTTTGCGGGTTCACTCACTAACTCGTTCTAGCGGTAATGTGGAATTTAGAGAAAAACTGCGAGCTTGCCCGAAAAGTTTGGCAGCGGTTCAAATTTTTTCAGGATTATATACAACGAGATTAATTTCGCTTATTTGTACAAGGAAGTGACTATTTGTTTCCTTTGAGATTTTATGAACTTTACCTACTTTAGTTAGTATAGCGTTGAACCATAATTATTATAATCAGTTCGGGCACAGAATAGATAGATAGAATATGGTTCGATATGGCTGAAGACACGCTACGCTACATAATGTTTTACGTATTAGTTAAGACATTGAATGCAGTCGATCATCATAACAATTATTTATTATTTATTGTCCATGGGCTCTTAAAGGATTGAGGGTGGTAGATATCTAATAAACTAGAAAACATTGTACTGTGGGAGTGACCGCTACAAAAAGTGCTATTAACAACTGAGCGTTACCGTGTTTCGAAAGTCAAGATCCCCTTCGCAGGGGATTGTCAAAAAGGAATTAGAGAATAAGCCCCCACCTGGTGTAAGACAATAGTCGCTAAGCCAAGTCAGAAGCTTTTGGGGGCCAAAAAATTATGACACTAGGTCTGACTACTTGCCTACACGAGAAGAAGAAGATGAAGAAGACCATAATAATATTTCCTGCATATGGGATAACAACGTTTTTAAGTTCATTTCTTATTTTAAATCGATTTAAAAAACTCCGGTTTATACGCGTGCCAGCAAAATTGTCATACTTTACATTACACTAAATACTAAACGCACCCAAAGCTGCAGTAAATAATTTCCCATGCGACAATCCATGCGTAAAAAGAGCCAAAAAACACATTTCTAAAAAAAACCACTCTCATTATAATACCAAGAGCTAAGGCCCCAAATTCTTGGGTGCACGTAGTTATTACTATTTAAAGAGGTATAGGTAGGTACCCTAAAAATGTACTTTGGGCAAACCGGCTTGCTCACACAAATACACTCTCTCGCATACAAGCACAAATGTTTGTGTGTGTGCGGAACTGCTCTTGCGCATCACTCACACATGCAATGGAAGGGCAAAGGGAAATTTTGGCAATCTTTTTTGTGGTATGCAGTTTGTGCGGTTAATTTATGTGCGATAGTTGCTTAGAGAAATGATCTATCAAAAATTTTATTGGCAAACTAGTGCAATGTCATCTTATGTCAGCAGTTTAAGTACATTTATGATGTGCAAGTAGGAGATAGATATAGCTACAAATATTACGTTTACTATTTTACATACAGTCTGACATACATTATGGATTAGAAACCTTGATGTGTTAATTAGGAATGCGTTTTAACAGACGTTTAATTTTCTACAGAAAAGCTTGCCACAATCATCTAACTTTGTCAATTCATTTTTATTTTTCATTCATCTATGAAGACATGGCGCAAATTAGTGAGCCGCATATGATGGTGTTGGTGTATAACATTATTTTTGAAGTTATTGGCAAATCCATAATCTTCAAAAAATTGCTCCTTAATTTAGTAAATCAACTTTACTCAGTGCAATGTTAACTATCTCTATATCGGATCATGTAAGGGGGTTTTAGGATGTGTGTGTGTATGTTTTATATGTGTGTGAAGGTGATCATTTCAAGCACTAGAGTAAGCCTGTATTTTTGTAACCATGCCGTCGAGACTCGCCGCCATTGCCGGTTACAAGTTTTCACTATTGCGCTTTATTATACTCTAGAACTTTCTTTTTAAGCCCATCCTATTTAATGAACTACACACTATTCATTACCGTGTTTTACTCCGCAGAATTAGCAAACTAAAAAGCAGGGTGTGAACTGTATCCATACATATTATTAGCCGCAAAACACAACCAGGGGTAGGACCGTTCTTCAATTACCCAGGGGATGCATGGATCTACTGAGAATTAACCACATTGCTATCCATCGAGGAGGAGGGGGGGGGGGACTCCATCACGCTCCACAATGGCGGAAGAGTGCTCACGAGGTGGGTCCATGTCCCACATGGGGTATGTGCCGCTACCATACTGGTGTTCTTGAGTTAGCGGAGACCACAACTTGGCGAAGATGATGATGGGATACGACATACGACTAGATAAAGTGACGAATATGGGGGTCGAGTGTGGCTGACTGGCGATTTTAGAAGAACTGATAAATGGACTCAGTGGTGTACCTTAGGAGAGGCCTAGTACGTTCAGCAGTAGACGAATACAGACTTTTATGTTAGGTATGTTTTAGCACAAATAATAATATATAACACTTACGTTTTAGTGTCTCCAATGACACGTCAAACATGAATTTATTTATGGGAATGATTTTAAGGCGTAAACTACTCTTTAAGGTTTTTAAATTTTAAGGACTATAATATCTTCACGAATTTATTTGATAGATAGATAGACCAACTCTGTATTCAAACACGACATCATAAAACATTAAAACCTACGTGAAATTAAAAACTACGTGAATTAACAATAATTAAGGTATCCATGGGCGGTCTTATCGTTTATTTGGTTTCGTAATGAAAGCCATGGAAACTAATTTTAATTAAATTTCGTACTAAAAGCTTTGATCAATTATAACAGCCATTGAATGAATTTCAATAGATGTCAGTCATCTATTAATTAAATTATAGGAGCGTATAATTGAAACCACGAAATAATAAGGCCCACCATAAATGCGGCCGTAGGCGTACGGTTGGATATGAATTTATTAGGCCATGATAAAAAGATATTAATAAGGAGCTTAATTTAATTTAAAGCCATAATTTGAGTGGTCTGATAAAAAGTTACGGTATCTTTGCACGTCGTTAAGATAAGAAATAAAAAGTATGTATTTACCAGCTTTAACTTTTAAGCTAAGCTGCATCAGAAATAGCTTTTTTAGCAATAACCATAATAGGTACAGTGAATGTAATTCTTGGCAAACATGTTGATTTTGCACTATAAATAAAATTGATTAACTTTTATTTCAGGTTTCTATAAAATTGATTGTCTTAATTCCATTTTTATGAGTTCCGAAGAGTACGGTAATAGAATTAGGCAGGTAGGTATCTTCTTCATTTAGAAAACGATTTGGTGAAATGTTTTTTTGTATAGGTATACTTTCAGATTGGCCCTTACTAGTTCTATCAAAATCGGTTAAGTAGTTTGATTTTTAAATCAATATAATTCGATAAATTGGGTGATACCATCGAAATATTTCTCAGTATGTAATTAACGCGATTATTAAAAGGATATTTGATAGGCTTTTCTTAAGGTTTTCGCACATTTTATTTATTTAACAAGTTGCTTAATTACTCAATGGCTTTTTTAAAATTCGATCTTTCCATACTTCAAAGGCTTTACAATATTTTAGTCAGCCCGCAACATAAATGGTGAACTGCCCAAATCGGTCGTCGCAAGCGCATAGGTCAAGCGCATTGCTGCTTTCTTCCTCTAACATTAAAGTTAAAAAGAGATAGTTGTATAGGTCTCTAGACCTCAGAGAATGCAGTTTGGGCCAGGTCTGTGTGGGTAAAGATTTCGGGTGTTCATACATAGAAAGCGGGTATAGATATGTTGATTTACAGCGTCCGTATTGGAAACTTGATAAGTGTTGCATCGTAGTGCAAGATTGGTTTACATATAACTTATAAATATATGTGTGGACACTACACATAGCGCCATCTAGCCCCAAACTAAGCATAGCTTGTACTATGGGAACCAGATAACTGATATATAATAATACTTAGATACTTTTTGTTGGTAAATACATACATAGAATACAATATAACACCCAGACACAGAAAAAACATTTATGTGCATCACACAAATGTTTGTCCTGGGTAGGAATCGAACCCACAGCCCTTAGTTCAGAAGGCAGGGCTACTACCAATCGGGCCCGAAACCCGATCCGATCCGAAAAAAACCGATCATAACATAATGGTAAAATATTATTACTTACATCGGAATATCAACATAATTATATGTTTCTTGTACGAAAATGAGATCATAAACCGGCAAATTATTAGCTTTCGCAATTATTGACGATAACTAGGCAAAAAACAATATTTGAGAATGATATACGATTCTAGACCTTGTCTTCTTGTCTAGGCTTTGGTACATTAGTCCTTATAAATCGTTAGTTTTCTTTACTATACAGCTTGATTTTAAACTAGAAAACTTCACGTTCAGTATACCTACTTACCCACATCAGAAGAAATGTGGTCAAACGCAAACCAATCTTTTATAAAAAAAAAAGTGTAACGTTTCAGTGCGTCCTACGACAGTTAAATAGGATGTGTAGGTGTAATACCTACTTTTCTTTTATAATTTATAGGCATAGCATTTGGCCACTGCCTCACCTGATGGCACCTAAGTGATGACGCGGCCTACGCTGGTGCACGCTTCCCTGGAAGCACCTGGTTTTACCTGTTCACTCTTATAGGTTCCCAGGTTATAGATGGAAACAAGGGCGACGCTAAATTGCTGGTATACCCAAGAAGCGCCTTAAGTTGACAATAAAAACAACAAAGAAAACTTGCGTCTCCATCAACTATAGCCGATGAATCACACTTTCTTTGTAACTGTAATCTGAAGCGCTATTCAGTGTATCAAGAACGTGTTCTATCAATATCTACGCCCCTTGTGTGTGCAACGGTGATTGTGTTAAATATAGAGAAACAGCTACCAACCTATAAACAACAGTTATATTTTCTTTTTCAAAACTTTATCAAAAGTCAAAATTAATTTTTAATGAAAAGGCTAAATGATCGGTATTTGGACCAGCATCCATCAGAGTTTATCTTTCACCTTTTCTAAACCAACATAAGGGGTCGGGTTTTTGTCTCTATCTAACATTATCCGACATTATGGTGTAACCAATTCTCATAAGTATAATAATTTTCTATTCTATGCCACTAATATTAATCAATCTAACTATTAAGGAATCTGTCATATCATAACATCCATTAGCTAAAGGGGGTAGTGGGTGCTATGCCACGGAAACGGGCATCCCTGTCTGTTGGAATTACATTTCTAAGAATGTTGCTAATTTATCATGCACTTAGCTTAGGAAATCATCAATGGGTTCCTCCTATACCGTAAAATTATCAGAATAATAAATCGCTTCAAACTAAAAACATCAATAATGTACTATCTAAAACTAAAAAAATGCAAGAGAAGTTCCATTTCGATTTCGGTAGTTAACAAACTTTTAAAAAAGTGGAAATGTCAATATATCCCTATGTTTAAACAATTGGGCTTAATCCCATTATTTTTATTCTTATTTTTATGAAACAAGAATAACAAAGTATGTTAAAAAAATCTCTTAAGATTCAATCAAAGATTTTATTAACCAGAGTCACAGATTTTATAATAGTACCTAGTACTAGAGTTACTTTTAAGCCAATCTTTATTCACACGTAACGTTCAATTTCGTCAATCTGAATAGGCACAGAAATCGGTACTTATTTACTTTGAATATGAAACATATTTTTTCCTTTGTAAAGAATTTTGCTGTATATTATTTAGCAGAATTTTAGCGCCTGAATGAAATCTTACTTTCCGATATTCATTTTGCTTGTAGATTTCAGATAGGCGCTCGACGACCTTAATGTTGGTAAAATATGCTGGAAGCTGAAAGTCCCATTATGGTATCGGCGAAGTAGGCACTACTCACTTACTTTGACATTTTTGATATGATTTATAGCTTAATTACAAATTAAAGCAAATGTTTCATATACTATGAAGCTTGCAATGGACCGTAGCGGTATCTAATTCTTTTGAATTCAAGATTAGGTCAACGCTCAAGAATACCCACGCTGAACGATTAACAATACAAACTACCTAATGCTAGGATATTGTATTTGTATATTTGTAATGTATTATAATGTCAACTAATCAGCACTATTGGGGGCGTCTATTAGATGTAAGAACTTCTTATTAAGAAGAAAAGTAAATTCCTGAAATTTCCAATCATAATTAATAGCATCTTTTTCAAACGAATCCCAATGTTTCGGTAGATTTCGAATGACCTATAAAGTATTTGCTATCTACTATAGACTATATCTAAGCTTCATAGGTTCAAAGTTGCCTGCTTACCTGTTGATTGTTAGGGTCCTGCTTGTCGCTGCTCTCCGAAGTTGAGGATGCCGTCGGCTTCTTGCAGAACCCTGGGCAGTATCTCCTGCACATGCATCTGAAATATCAACACCAATATACATTACACAAGAATAAAAAGGTTACTACAAAAAACAAACCCCAAATGGAAGAAGTTCAATAACCCTCGAGTTTTATAGTACCCTATAGTTATTTCAGTCAACTCTCTATCCTATAGGGCCTATAACCCTTCCTTTTAAATGAACTACATGACAATAAAGTCCGTGATGGAAACTTGTCTGCTTGACTAAGGTGCGTTTTTTCCAATAGTCAGATAATGAAATAGTAAAATTCTGAACGAAAACCGAAAAATCGGATCATTTTTGCTAATAATTCTACCGGTTGGGTGGTAGTGGATTATACATGCGCTATAATGAAACCTTTAAATGGTTTAATACAGGTTTTTTGACTATTTTATTGTAGCTGTCGAACGCATTCTAACATTAGGTGGAGTGTAACTTATCCGGATCAGCTTCACGCGAACCAATTTGTTATACTTAACATTTCGCCCCCTCCCCCCCTCTTCTACCGTCCCTGACTGTATAAATTCTTTCTGCACCCCTTTCTCTATCTCACCATCCTTCCTCCTCCCTTCCTTTTTCCTTCGTCGTTATCGCCCTCCCTTTACCTTTTACAAATATCGACAGCCTCTACGTCTGCATCATAGGCGAAGATTAAAAAAATGCTATATTTCACCATTATTTGTTATATAATAATACGGCCAAATGTAGCGATTCAAATCAAATTAAATTTGAATTTTTTTTTGAACTTTGTTTTCTAAACAATACCAATTCAGAACGTATTTGATTAGGTCTAAACTTATGATATTGGCTTTGCGAAGGGCTCTCGATCTCCGGACGGTTTTATATCGCGTCAGACACGGCATCTTGAGAATGATTGAGTGCCAGAGTCTTATCCCTCGTTCGTAACTTTCGTAAGCCGATTTGCAAATAGTTGTAGCGGATATTGGTCCATATATTTCAGGTACTGTGTAGAATTTATGTGGAACCAACTGGGAGAACTAATCCGGTAAGTTGGAAGGCGGTTAGAAGAAAAAAATTGAGAACTATGATCTATTTATAGTTTTGTAGTGTGGTGGTTAAGCAGGTTGGCTCATAGCTTGGAGATGACGGGTTCGATTCCCGCGACAGGACAAGTATTTGAACACAAAAAAGTGAATATACTTATTCAGTATCCAGGTGATGTGGGACCATGGTCCTCGTAGTTCATGGGTTGATAATACCACGACACGACGGACGTGTAGATAACCCTGGGGGTGTCACGAGAAACTCCGATATTACAGACCCGGGCACCCAAAGGTCAATAAGTACAATGCTTTATACAGGGAGTTCTAGTTAAGGTCCGGGATCTAGGTATTGTGATCGTTAGGCATTATTATTATTATTATTTTATAGAAGGAACGCTTTAGTGAGATGCTGATTTATCTTCTTTAGTGTCGTTTATTACTGAATTGGTAGTCGACAGGCCAAACAGCCCAGCTACAAATATAATACGCGTTAATCCATCGTAGACTCGCGAATAGCGACTGCGGTTAGTAGAAATTGGATGCAGATAGTTGAAGACAGATTTCAATTGTATTGGATAGGCTTAAGTCCACACGGGCGCCGGGCGGTAGACAAAATTGTCTTTCCCCGTTTTATGTTTCTTCGTACTTACTAAACTTGACGAGTGGATTAAAACAGGGGAATGACTATTTTGTCTACCGTCCGTGCTAACCGGGCAGCAGTTGACAAGAATTAGTCTGATGATGATCATGATGGTGACCCATCTATTTGTTTAGTGATGGATAGTAGTGATGAGTTAATTAGCATTCGCATAAATTTTTAGCATGTGAAATCTCAATTAGCATTTCGCAAATAAAATGTGGTAGCGAAATTCTGTGAAATATGAAATTTTATTTCAATTAATTTAGTTCATTTTGAATTTAGTTTTAAAAATAAAGTTTTATTTCATGTTTCATTTCATTATTCATTTAATTTTTTCATTTTCATTTTCATTTCAATTTTAATTTCATTTTTCATTTTCATTTCGTTTCATTTTAGCAAATAGCATAGCAATAGCAATTAGCACGCTAAGACTCGTGAATTAGCATGTTTATGAAATTTACGCAAAATAGCATTAATTTCCATCGCTAATGGATAGTATAATTAAAACCAATTTTTTTAGAATGGGCTAATGCCGTTGAGCTCTACCGACCTTTACAACGTCAGCGTGCGGGAGGGCAGGCGCTCAAGGCACCCAGCCGACAAAAGTGGGGGGCAACTAGCTAAGGGCACCCCTGGGGTGCGAGCCTCGGCTTGGGCTGTTGCCGGGATAAGAGGATCGAGAAGGTTACGTCCGCTGGAGGAGTGGACCCATAGAAAGTAGGACCCTATGGAAAGTAAGTAATTTAATGATAATTTAAACCAATATTGATGTGCCTATGTATATTCACATCTATTGTGAGGGTTAGAAAGGATGTGTTGGTAATTGAATTGAATGCCGTACCGCGTTGGTAGGGCCGAAACTTTGGGTGAAACACTCTGTCGAGAGTATCGGGCATTAGCACCGATAACTTGATTACAGACTCGCAGGTTAAATGGAGTAGTGGGAGTAGTGGGTTATAGAATTTATAGGAAGTTACAGTACTCTCTTTTACCTCTCAGTTAAGAACTCACTCATTCTTAAGAATAGGACCACCCCATCTCTTCTCAGCAACTTTATGGAGACCTATCATATGTTCAGTCGACATTTTCCGGCTGATGACGATGATGATGTTGATGATGATGATGATATAAGTGAATGGAGTTTTGGTAAGTATAAAATAGTTAATGGTTGTCACTGTCAGTCATTTGGTGCTTATCACAGAGCAAAAAAACGCTTCATCTAGGTTACGTATTTTTTTGCTCTTGCGTTATTTGTTTCAAAGCTCTGTGGTGCTTATGTCTTTGTTGTAATCTCTCTCTTTGTTGTAATCTCTCTCAAATCTCAAAACTCAGTATTAGGTACCGACTCCTTTAGGACCGTTAAGTTAACTTTGCATTGTTAAATGTTATTAGTGTAGGTATTACTGTACGCAGCCCTATCCTTATCTAGGTATATACCTACGTCATTTCGGTATTGAGGCAATCGAAATTGTATCCAAAATAACTAGAGCAGCGGCTACTCTATTTGAATGTCATTACGAATAGCAAACAAGCTCTAATTCTTAGTGTAGCTCTAAATAATATTGCATCGTTTGGCGCGAGTCCAGGCCTACCGGAAGCTCATCCACTTCCGTCCGTTTGTCCGGAATTTGTCCGGACTGTGACGGCTTAATTCTGTATGAACAAATATATGGGTCAACTCGGTTTAATGTTTAAAAATGTACGCGTGGATGCATCATTATTAAATTCGTACGGATGAGTATTATTTCCATTTGAGTGCACTCAAATTGGAATAGATTTAAATGCATTTGTCATTTAATGAAGTAGCTGTATCAATGTTATTGGGTGAATTTTATCTTTTTGCGTCGAATTTCATTTGATGATTATATGGTATTTAGTAGCATCCTATCGCAAGTAATAAATACACACCAAAAATTAATCTGCTCGGTATAAGTTCAACTGTGTCATTAGAAACGCCACAACCAGGATTTTATTTAACGTTAAATGCATAGGTTTTCTAATTTTCCAAAGTAGTTAAAATATTGGCTTATATCCTGGCTATAATGGAGCAAACATAGCACAGCACATAATTTACAAAATAACAAAACCAATTACCATACACCTACTAATCTAATAAAATATGTATTACAACAAACTGTACCCACACGTACAAACTTGGAGTGACACGTAGGTATTTGGTACAGTAGACACGTAGACACGTGCGGAATTAAAAGGCCATGCCAAGGAAAACTTTATTCAACTACCTACAACTGCTGAAATGGTCTTCTATTTGGCTAACACAAATGACAATTTGAAGTGTTGGGAACCATTTATTTGAATACATTGGAATACGTATAGTATACACACATCATCAGGATCATTAACAGCTTGAAAACGTCCACTGCTGAACGTAGGCCTCCCCTAGGGAGCGCTACTTTGAGCGACTGTTCGCCTCTGACATTCATCGGCTCCCCGCGGTTTTCACCAGATCGTCGGTCAACCTAGTGTGAGGCCGGCCTACGCTGCGTCTTCCGGTTCGTAGTCGCCACTTGAGAATCTTTCTTCCTAATCGTTTATCAGTTCTACGCGTGATATGGCCTGCCCATTGCCATTTCAACTTGCTAATCTTAAGAGCTATGTCGGTCACTTTATATTCATTTCGTTTCATCGTGCAATCAAAACAATATTTTGTTAGTACAATGTCCCATTTATAGTTTCACTAATTTCAACAGGGAAACTTTGAAAAATAAATGCGGGAAGTGCGGTTTCTTATAAATCGGTGTACCTATTCCTTGATTTTTTCCTCATAAAGTATTTTTCTATCTATGCCTCAAAATTCTCTTTAGAAATAAACCTCTGCTAATTTCTAAGATGTATTTAGTACTTAGGTCTTGTGTGGGGGAGGGAGGCCTATGTGCAGCAGCGGACGTCTTCCAGCTGTCGATGATCATGACTTAAGAACAAGGGTAGAACCAGATAAACAGGTCGAAATTCATTTAAAGAAACATCGACCTTAACGTCATAGACTTAAATATCCATTCAGTCTGAACTTCCACGTGGCGATTACGACAAAAACAATGCAACAAGTGACCGATTTTGGAGGTTTTTAATTAATATTGTTATGTTATTAAGCGGACTGTAGTATAAACATAAATACGAAAAAAAAGATCGAGTTAAAGATGGACGAAAAAACTCACCAAATCAGCTTGGGCTTGGAATTTCACCTAAAACCTATGGGGGCAAGTAGAATTGAAGTACTTCGGCCTTTTCCAACTCCTTTTCTAACCTTACCACAGTTTTGGCGACGATGCTGGTATTAGATCTTGCGAAAAACGATAAAATTCCACGGGAACACCCGCGGATCGACAAACTACGATAACGAGAGACGGTTGACGAACAACAAGTGTCAAAGTGTAGGCGGGAAACAATAGCTATGAGTTGCCAGTGTAGGCACCGAAAACTTAAACTATTTTGCAAAGTGTGACCACTCTAAATTCAAATAAATAGCAATAATGAACAAATATCTATGGTCATATAGTATTTTTCAAAATTATCAATTTAACACATAATGTGAATGTTTGTAGGGCTTACACTATTATTTTATATGTAAAAATATATTCGATGGAAACTGTATAAAATAGGAATAACCAAATTTTTTGAGGTATGGTTGCTATTTTTTTTCTATAGAACTGAATTTATTTATCTTTTATTTGCATTCATCATAAACAATTCAATGAACCGAATTACATGATATATTAAATTCAAAGCTCCATATGCTCTAATTTCGTCAGGAAACGTGCCAAAAACACCTTGTTTGCTCTACCCTTCACCTTAAGCGTAATTCCTCTATGACTTAGGTATTCTCACCTGATGAAGAGCGTGGCAAACAGCACCAGCAGCAGCGGCAGCAGCGTCCCGAAGCAGGCCAGGAACAACGTCTGCACATCCGTGAACCCTGAGAACACAGACAGGACTGCGACAGGTCACATGCCAACGCGGCCCAGTGTGCGCGCGTGCACACCGAGACGCGTGGACATACACTCTTGTTTAGCTTTAAAAAGGGAGGTGTTCTCAAGAGTGAAGAGGTGCCTCATGGGCAAACGTGATCCAAGCTATACCGCATCATCACTTTCCATCGGGTGAGGTGTTGTCAAACGTGAGCCTAAACTAGCATTAAAAAGAACTGGATTTCAACCGATTGCAAAAATGGTTTTCAATTTATAATATATTTTTTCTTTTGGTTTATGTTTGTGGCGTCATTTAATAACTGATTTATAAAATTATTTTCTCGTTAGTAATGATTAAACCTACTTTCAGATTGATGACAAAGAAATCTTATCAAAATCAGCCCAATAGTTTAGATTTTAAAACAATACAAAAATACCTCTAAATATATTGTGATAATTATCATCCATGTATTTCTCAATATCAATTACATTTCAGAATAGGAAATAATAAAATATAAATATGGTTCCCAAAACTGTCATTGATATAAGCTAAGTTTAGTTTATAGGCAGTTATTCCATTCTTCCTTTAAAAAATTGACTAGGTGTTATAGACGTGTTAAACTCGTCCGAATGAAAAGCTAAATTTATTTCCACACCATGTTTCATTGCCCAATTTAATCGCGGGGAATTCTGTTCCTATTATATCCCGGGCACGTGTACCTATTCTGACGTTTTAGATTGCTGCCAATCGATTCAGGACCGCATTGGGCCGTCGGGAATGATCTCTTTTCAAAGAAGAATATAGATTGGGTCACGCTGTTGATTTCATGTTATGGAAAGAGACGACTGCCTGTTTCTGACAGGGTATGATTGACCTGGATGTAATTTGTTTTGTAGCTAATGTGCTGAATGTGTTAGATACCACGTAATGCTTACATTCGTAACTAAGATTGGTCAATAATATAAAATAATAATCTTTAACTCATTTATTTTACATTTTTTTATATAGCACGGCAAATAAACAAGCTGACAGCCCGCTGACGGTAAGTAGTTACGGTCGCCTATAGACACCTGCAACACCAGGAGCGTGATAAAAATAATAAGTCTAAGTATAGCCAATATGGGAGTTTGTAACTTTATACACAATATGAATCACATACTGAAACGGTTTAGAAAAAAAAATTATGTACTTAATTTTGAAAGTAGCTAATTGATTTTCGGGGAGCCAGTGGATGCAGGAGGCGAGTAGTCGCTCAAAGTGGCGCTCTCTGGTGGGGGGAGGTTATGTTCAGCAGTAGTCGTCTTCAGGCTGTTAATGGTGATGATGATGATGATGAATTGGGGCGATTTGCTCTATTAATTATTTTATTACATAACTACATAACTTCCCCACGTTGGGCGCCAAATTTGTAACACGTGCCAAGTACAGACTCTATAATAGTGTTTCATAATTTAAAGTTCAAGTAGTCACTCTGACGCTTTGAGTTTCCACAAGGATGACTTTGATAAACCTTTTTACCCTAACTTTCTAAAACTATAATTAGTTATCCAGTATTATCCAGGCATAAACCTTTGACCCTTGCGACCCTTATTGTGTACCTATACTACCTGAACTAAAGTATAACTAACCCAGATAGTTACATTATCGAGCTCTCATATTGAGAGTTTGGAAACTTATATTATAGGCTCTATCACGGACTAACTAACAAACTAAACACCTTCCATTAAATTAAAAGCCAACCCAAAAATGTGATCAAATCATATTTAGTATTAGGTTTTTTAGTGTTATTTATTGCAAACATTAGCTGTGATTTCCTATCGTTAATAGTCCTAAGTCCGCGAGACAAACTGTATATCTTAGATTTTCGCGATTTGAACACATAGTTTTACGTTTCACACAGGACTTAATCGCGCTAAAAACATTATTTATTTACGTCGAGGTAAATAAATAATATTTTTAGCGCGATTGAGTCCTGTGTGAAACGTAAAACTAAAAACTGTATAGGTTTACAACTGAAAGAAAAGTGCCTAGCAAAACCTATATTCTATCTAGGCCCTAGAAAAGAAACGGTCAACTGCTCAAAGTTCACGGCCAGTGCCCTCATGGCAATCAGGGCAATTGCCGGCCGCAACAGCTGATCACTCCGATATCTGAACCAGTTTATTGGGGCATAAATCGACGGTCACCACTAATGTCGGCAGACCGTATATAGAGAATGGACTACTTTGTTAATAACAACTGGGGCCTTACCACAAACTAATACAAAACCATCATGGTTCGTGACAGTAATGCTTCAAGGTTACAATAATATTGTTCGAATTCGTACCATGAACTTATAAAGTATTCCTGCATGAGAACAAGACGTCTACATTTTTATATAGCGTTATCACTGTCGCACGTCAGTGTCAACATGATGTATTTGAGTGAACGATTTAAAGTGACGTCATTAAAACTGCTCTGCGTCAACAACATTACAGCATTCTTACTTTTATGTCATTTATCAATGTATGATTGAAGTAATAATGCTATAAGAGGTTGTGGTAGGCCCCGGAGATAAAAGTAGTCTGTATTGAATCCTGGAGACAATGTTTTGTTGTTGGTATCAGGTTTTGATTGACGAAAGATTTGAACACTAAATAAACGATTAGACCTGGGCCCTTACCACAAACTAATACAAAACCATCTGATGGTTTTGTATTAGTTTGTGATCATGGTTCGTGACAGTAATGCTTCAAGGTTACAAAAATATTGTTGCAATTCGTACCACGAACTTATGAAGTATTCCTGCGCGAAAACGAGACGTCTACATTTTTATATAGCGTTATCACTGTCGCACGTCAGTGTCAACATGATGTATTTGAGTGAACGATTTAACTTGACGTCATCAAATTAAACTGCTCTGCGTCAACAACATTATAGTATTCTTACTTATATGTCATTTTTCAAATTATGATTGAAGTAATAATGCTATAAGAGGTTGTGGTAGGCCCCCTTAACCTTTTTATGATATTCATTTCCAGTCTGGAATGAGAATAGATTTACTATCTGAAAGCTCACTTGTTGTGTGTCTGACATGTCTTGAATTAAAAGAGACAATTCTCAATTCGACTATTGGGTAGGTATGTTTTTGTTTCGTCTTGATATTGGATCGTATGTCTTCGTGTAATTGGTAACAGATTTAGAATTGATTTTTATATTCCAAGGACAAAGCTCTGTAGTACAAAATTAAGAAGAAGTCACTTCACCGTGTTTTTAACGATATTATTCTTTTTTATAATGGCAATGGATAGGCCACATCGCTCGTAAGCTGGTGAAAGTGGCGAGGAGTCAATGGATGCAGGATGCGGCAGCCGCTCAAATTGCCGCTTTCTTGGGGAAGGTCTATGCTCACCAGTGGACGAGTTCAGACTATTTATGATGATGATAATGAAGATCCTGTAACATCAAAATTCTAAGATCATGAACAAATCACGCACCACACTTTTCCTGAAAGTCGCAGCTGCATTACCTACAAACTAATGAAATTATTTAAATTTACTATCGCCCTTGAATTCCAATGAACCTATCTGCATAACCTCATTATGGTTCCAAGCCGCCTAGGGTAGCTAGTAATAGTCTTGGGAGACACGTAGAATCAGATACAGTTTGCGAAGTAGTTGGCTCAGAGCCATGAAAGCTACTGGAGGAAAACCCACTTTTAAAATGTACTAAAAAGCTGCACTATTTGAAATTCAAACGTTTGTTTAGCAAGAACATCTGAATAAAGAAAATTTTGAATTTTTCTTGCTTGCGCGACGATAATATGGGCGTGGGACACGAGGCACGAATATAAGCCTAAGATGTGAGAGAAAGGAGTTCTATCAAAATAAACTTAGTAGGTGCATACTTCTCATTCATTTTTCTATTATAGAAAATTATATGGTCAAATGCTACTACGATCACAGGATCAAAAATTTACACTTGTTAGACTGGTAATCATGACTGCAAATATCTATTCCTGCAATATTATAAGCATTTAATTATCACCTGTTAGGCGATCACGTAACTTGATTGCAACCCAAGGAAACTTAAAAATGTATGGACTTGACAGTTTCAATATGCAGTTTATGTGCATAGTTACTATAAAAATTTTCAAATTCAGAATGAAATTTCTCCTGTTGCATTGCTGTCAAAGTTACGTGATCACCCCCCAGAGAGCCTTTAGTCCGAGTTTTGCACATGTTCGTTCGAAAAGTGTATATATGAAGACCGAACTGCTCACCGGATGCTGTGTGATTTGCGCAGTTTTTCGCAAAGAGTATATAAATATTCTGACGGTTTCGTATGGTTTCACGAAAAACGCTCATAACCAGCGTATTGAGACTCACAGAATATTTATATATTCGTAAAACTGACGGAAATCACACAATACCCGATCCGGTGAGAACTCGGTCGGGAGTATCGACACTAGCCTAGTCCGAGGCTAGTAGAGACCTCATAATTGAATTATCTAACACGCTTCTAATGTTCGCCCTGAACATAAAGTCTTTCACAAATTTTTATTTCTAAATTTTATTTTAAAGAACATAGAACTTTAATAAAATTTTGCATTAGGTTACGTAACATAATAAAACGACATTCACGGGGTCTAGAATTTCAGACGTCCTTTTTAAAGGCTCATAAACTCATAAAAAAGTTGCCGAGTGTAAAAATGCTAATATTATTCCACCACTCACTCTGAATAAGACTATAAGATGAGTGAAAAGCGATGGAAATAAATCGTTATGAAAATTATAATAAAAATTAACGTCTGCAAAACCATGTAATTTAAAATCATTTCTGTTTAACTTTAACTAATTTGTAATCCTGATTTTTATGCCAGAAGACATTTTCCTGCTTACTTTTTGAGAAGGCATGTAGTTGGCATAACACCTTTTGCACTATGCAGTATACAGCCGATTTTATTTATACCAATTTACTACCGTGGGGAGCCGATGGATGCAAGAGGCAAGCAGCCGCTCAAAGTGGCGCTCTTTAGGGGAAGCCTATGTTCAGCAGTGGACGTCATCAGGCTGATGATGATGATGATGATGATGATGATGATGATGATGATGATTGTCCTAACTGTGCACACCTACCTATAGAGAAAGAAAAAATAAATAAAACCAAGTTTCCCGTAAACCCCCACCACAATGGTCGGGGAGGAAAATGCACCGCTGTGATTGGTCCAAATTTAAATAAATGTCAAAATTTGAATTATCAATAATTTGGCCGTGAGATAAGCAAAACGGCATCTCGATCCCTTATATAACATAAACAACCTATTTGCGACTTATAGGAAGCTGTGTTGGAATTCAATAAGTGCGTTAATTCTTTGCTCCAAAGTTAAAGTGTGTAAACTTCATAACAAACGACGGAGGAAAAGCAATTTCATATCGGATGGGTTTTAATTAAAGTAAATTTGGCGAAGAGCGATCCACCCGGCGTTGGGGCATCGGAATGAGGAGTTTATTTGGGTCCAATCAATAAATTGTAGATGAAAGAGGGTGTAATATAAAATGAAGATGCATACCTACATTGGTATACGTGAACTCAAGTGCGTTGCGAATCGCTCAATGATCAAAACAACAAGTTTTGCTAGTTATTATGTCTGATTGAATTAAAGAGTAGTTTTAGCAAGCTTTCGGCCTAAATGGCCTAACATTCCTAACAAAAAGCCAACTCTCATTATAATATTAACGATTACAATAGGCATAATAACTAAAATATTTATTTTGGATAAAATAATTATATTCCTCAAAAGATAAACATTTGTGAAAACAAAAATTAAATATCTCAAAAAAAAAATTTAAAAGCAGAATGGAAAGAGATAGCTCAAACGGCCAGTCACGTCAGAGGAAGGTCGTTACAGTACCTCATTACTAAGCTGTGGTAGCTTTTCATACAATCTCTTTGGCATGTGACGTCACGAGTAGATTTTTCATAGTAACTGTGGGGGCGCTCTGTTTCGCGAGAAAGGGGCAGGAGATGCCTCCTGTAGAAACTTTAAAAGCTTATTACTCCGTGATTTATTTACCAATTTTGCTTATTTTTTCAATTATTGCATACATTTTTAATCTTCTTTATGAAAGTAATTTTTACTTGTTCAATTTTAATAGTAGTCATCATGCCTATAGTACTCATTGAAAGCCTTCTTATATTTTTTCAGTTTCACCTTTAGAGCCGAGACACAAGAATTGCTATATCATTGGGAGCGATGATCTATTCTACCTTGTATGGTATTACATAATTATTAGATGAGTATTAGATAGTTATATAGAGAAATAGGGCATCGCTTAACGCTCTATAATTACAACTCAGCACATTACCTAGTGATTTTCAACCAACGATAAAATACCTAATAAAAAATTACCTAACAATAACATAAAAGTTCTTGTAATTTTCTTTGTGAGCTTTAGCATTATAATTATTTCCACTTACACGTATATTACGCTAGCTTGACCTAAGCTATGCTATATTTTTGCTCTGAATGCCTACAATCTCATTCGACCCACGTCGCCGTTCCGTGAGTGACTCAAGCGAAGCCTCAGTTTCCCCGTGGGACCACACCACACAGAATACAAAACACCTGAACACGACCCTGCTATGGACTGAAAATACAATGAATGAGTTAAAGGTTCTCATTAGAGCAAACAGAAATTGGAGTCACATAATATATTAAGCTATTCTGAAATTAGAATATCAGCCCAATCTCATCAAAAAATTCATTAAAACTCTGTATAAAAGTAAGGTTGCCAAAGCGATAATTTGAAAGAATGAACAGAATTCACGGGTCGCCCCAGTGTGTCAACGGGGGAAATGATATTTTTAGATGATAGCCCAGGGAAAAATAGGGAAAGGTTCTTTTGGTGACTGATGGAATTTTAAATAAGAGAACATTTTTTTTTCTGTATCGTACGTTTGGCTATTCGCTGGTTGAATTAATTTAGTCTATGCTCATGCTATCTTTAGATTAAAAAGCAAATTTTTAGAGAAACTCAACGGGACAGTACTGCCAGCACAGCATGCTGAGGTTGAGAACGCTACCTATTGATAGTTGGCTGGAGCATTTGGACGGTCTTTAAGTAGACCAGCATGATCAGTAAGTACCTATACAGTCCTCAATCATAATTTTATCGTTAACGGTGTCACGATGTCATCCTCCTTCAGCTATTCATCTGCTTTCTTAGTTTTCGCATCAAATATTGGCCACTCATAATCTAGATTTAAATTCAAAATTAGAACATTAGTCGCATTGACGGGCCCGATAGCTCAGTTGGTAGTATCCCTGCCTTCTGAACTGAGGGCTGTGGGTTCGATTCCTACCCAGGACAAACATTTGTGTGATGAACATAGATGTTTGCTCGGCGTCTGGGTGTTATATTGTATTCTAAGTATGTATTTACAAACAAAAAAAAAGTATATAAGTATTGTATCAGCTATCTGGTTCCCATAGTACAAGCTATGCTTAGTTTGGGGCTAGATAGCGCTGTGTGAAATGTCCACACATATTTATTTATTTATTATTTATTTATTTATTCTTTTCATTTTCCATACATTTTCATCATTCTTCGTTTAACCTCCGAGGCACATAGTCCTCGCTTGTGCTCTACACCAAATTTTAATATTATTCTGTTCATGCAATAACAGTGCTAGCTCTACTCGAGCAGTTTTATTTTACTATCGTTCGAGTTGGAACGAATTTGCTATCTTACATAATTTCAGTGATTTTCAGGTTTTTTAACAATACCAAATTGTTGTTACACGTTACAATAAACCAAGTTCACCGAGATCTACAGTTTCATTTCAATAGTTCCGGATTCCCCACAACTTTCATACGGGTTCCCGTCAGTGTCTCTCCTTACTGACCTACCGGGGAGGAACTTTGGGGGGACCTCCGGGACAATGGGTCAGCGTTTGGCCACATCTCATCTGATGGTAAGTGCAGATGAAGCCTAAGGACACGCTTACCCAAATAATAATGTAATAATGTAATAATGTAATAATGTAATAATGTAATAATGTAATAATGTAATAATGTAATAATGTAATAATGTAATAATGTAATAATGTAATAATGTAATAATGTAATAATGTAATAATGTAATAATGTAATAATGTAATAATGTAATAATGTAATAATGTAATAATGTAATAATGTAATAATGTAATAATGTAATAATGTAATAATGTAATAATGTAATAATGTAATAATGTAATAATGTAATAATGTAATAATGTAATAATGTAATAATGTAATAATGTAATAATGTAATAATGTAATAATGTAATAATGTAATAATGTAATAATGTAATAATGTAATAATGTAATAATGTAATAATGTAATAATGTAATAATGTAATAATGTAATAATGTAATAATGTAATTATGTAATAATGTAATTATGTAATAATGTAATAATGTAATAATGTAATTATGTAATTATGTAATTATGTAATTATGTAATTATGTAATTATGTAATTATGTAATTATGTAATTATGTAATTATGTAATAATGTAATTATGTAATTATGTAATTATGTAATTATGTAATTATGTAATTATGTAATTATGTAATTATGTAATTATGTAATTATGTAATTATGTAATTATGTAATTATGTAATTATGTAATTATGTAATTATGTAATTATGTAATTATGTAATTATGTAATTATGTAATTATGTAATAATGTAATTATGTAATTATGTAATTATGTAATTATGTAATTATGTAATTATGTAATCATGTAATCTATACATATAATAAAACTGTAGAGATAAAAAAATCTGTAAATGCAAGATATCGAAAAAAAAATGACACAGGTTGGCTTGAAATTTTTCGCTGATCACGTTAAGCTACTTTTTAGACATTTTGTCTGTTTGTTTGTTTGTTTGTTTGTTTGTTTGTTTGGTTGTTTGTTTGTTACGGCACAAGTCCGAAAATACTGAACGGATTTTCATGCGGTTTTCACTAATAAGCTTAGAAAAACCCGGCGCAAAACATAGGATATATTAAATTTTATATATCGTTAATTTTTTTTTTTGGTGAAAATGATTAAGAATTCTTTATGAAACGGAACGGGATTTTAACAAGATGGCCGCTTCAAGGCCTCAGGGTAAGTTTTTTTTCTTATATTTTGGCTCCACACATAGTGTAGGTATTTAGCCAGTGTCAAAAGGTAAGTTATATTTTGGCTACTAACCATAGATGAAAGAAAAAAATGTTACTCTGCTACACTGCTAACGGTAATTTTATCTTGGGTTTATCCGGATGCACAGATTAAAGAAAAAACTCTGTTACTATTATGGCACGGCTTCATATACGCCCAAACCTTCGCTGTTGAGTTGGCGCGCAAAAACATCTCTGTTGACTATCCTCGATGTTTTTGTAGCGCCGCAACCTGGACACACAGTCAATTTGTTTGCCTGCTGCGCGACCGACGTGGGCTAAATAAAATGGAGGAAGCAGTAGCGTTACATTGCATGTCGGCGAATAAATATGTTTTACAAATTGTGAGAGTATTATTTGCGGTTACAAAAATAAATTGTAATAGTTTTAATTTATAATTCCTTATCAATATGAAGTAAAACCAATTTTTTTTTATTTGCCTGATTATCTGTCCCTTTGAATACGGACCACGGTTATTATAGTGGCAACAGAAATATATCATCTGTGAAAAATTCAACCGTCTAACTATCACGATTCATGAGTACATCCTGGTGGACAGACAGACGGACAGCGGAGGTTTAGTAATGAGGATTTACTCTTTGAGTACGGAACTCCTATATTTTTGTATTTCATTCTGAACAATCCCCACTGCACTAAGCAATAAGGAAGTAATTTAATGCATGTTTTACAACAGTAAATAACAATTGGTGTGCCTGCATTACCGGCAGTGTATCACACTTTTCGGGCTACGGCGAAATACAACGCGCGATAACTTCGTCTGCGCTCGATGCAATGCAGATTAAAGAAAAACAATGTGTTCATTATGTAAGTACCTATACCCAAAAAATCATATGTATTTACATATAGATAAGTTTTTTCCTTAATCTGTGGTCCAAACTAAAAAAGAGGATAGGTATGAGAACCTTCTTGAATATGAGCACGACACAGAGAACAAGGAATTTAGAAAACTAAAAACTTTTTATATAAGTTTTAAGGCTTCACGCGATATTATATTTAGCCAATATTGAAACATAACTAAATTATTATTCATGTTTTCGATTTATAGGGTTCTGGAGAGGGCAAAATTCTTTATTGGCGATCTGGTATTATGTATTATTTTTCAAAAATCTACTACGCGTTACCATTAGAAATAAGTATTTAAAATTGTATTTATAGTACCTATAGCTTAACCTTTAGTAGTAACATATTCAGTAATCTGTGCCCATTAACCCTTGCTTTTGCTACGCATTGTAAACCCTTTTTTATTTTGGCATTAGACAAAATTTGTATTTAGCCAATGATAGGAAGTATTTTATGAAAACTGTTTAAAAAGGTAGGTACTTAGACTTTTTATAATTATTCATAAGCCTTCACGCGATTATCATACTTAGCCAATATTGAAGATTACATTTTTATTCAAGTTTTCGATTTATAGGGTTTTGGCGGGAGCAATGTTCTTTATTGGCGATCTGGTAAAATGTATTATTTACATGAACTTACTACACGTTACCATTCTAATTAGGTAGATAAAATTATTTTTGCGCTACTGCTACATTCCTGATCAACTCCAAGGAAGTTTTAAGGTACCTGGGGGTCTAGCAAAGAAACCAACCACTAACGCTAACGCCAAACGCTAACTCCAAAATGTACTAGGATGACATTTCGGAAATCGCTTACTTTCCACAGCTAATGTCATTTTAATACAGTTTTGGAGTTAGCGTTTGGCGTTAGCGTTAGTGGTTGGTATCTTTGCTAGACCCCCCGTAGTACTTATAGCTACTTAAGTTATATACCCTTATCATTGCTACGCATTTTAAACCTTTTTTATTTTGGCATTAAAGTAAGCCGGAGGCGCTATTATTTGTATTTAGCCAATGATACGAAATATTTGATGAAAAATGTTTAAAAAGGGTAGGTACTTAGATATAATAATTAATATGTAGGTATTCATTATGGTAATAAAATTGTATCCTCGAATTAACAACATGGCGCGTTCGTTCGTTTTAGATTTGTTCTTCTTCTTCTTCTTGCATGTTGAAATAAGTTTTTAATAGTTACAATATTTTAGATCTATGGGCTTTTAAAAAAACCACAGGAGCAGAAAATTATTGATTACTCGGTTACTTCAAGAAGAAGTTATAGTAGGTAAGTAACTATCTTTGGGTGTTATTAATAATTATGTAATGACGATTTAACCTACTTCCTCACTTTCATCACTAAGTAGGTATGTTGGGAATGAGACAGCGTGGAAATTAGTGGACATAATAATAACTATAACTGTCAATTCTTTAAGGAGTGGTGGTTAAGTATTTGTAATTCCTAATTAGTATTAAGAAAATTAATTATGTACGCGTCGTACAGGTAAATGCATATCTCCAGCAATTTATAAACTTATTATTGACACTGGCTATGTGTAGGTAGTTAGGTACTCAATTCGTAAGAAGGTAAAAAAAATGTAAATGGAACAAAAAGCGCGCGGATAATTTATGTAAAACTGAGCAAAACAGTATCATCGTATGTGATTCTTCCATATTTTTCTATACTGTATCTGCCTGCTTAGGTAACTACTACCTAAACAAAACTTACTGAAACTTCTGTTAAAGACTTCAGTGAAGTAATGATGATTTCTTTTTGTTGTAATATGAAGAGGTACTTATAA
This sequence comes from Ennomos erosarius, assembly GCA_963580505.1. Classification (NCBI taxonomy): domain Eukaryota; kingdom Metazoa; phylum Arthropoda; class Insecta; order Lepidoptera; family Geometridae; genus Ennomos; species Ennomos erosarius. The sequence goes on from OY756989.1 coordinate 1,076,610, forward strand.
AATTGTAGTTTTTTGTTTGAAACTTCTTTTACTGTTATAAATCTATATTAGACTCCAAACATTTAATTTTAGGTAATGGCTTAAATAGCTTCCACTCACGGCTATGCTTGCGTTATACCTATACCTATGCTAATACAGGTTACTGTGCTCAGCTTCAAAAAGATTTAGTGGATTTTGTTGTTTGGTACGAAATGCATGATCTATTATTAGACTATGTATAACGTAAAAATAACATAACACAAGCGTGCGAAGCCGCGGGCAAAAGCTAGTAATGTAATAATGTAATAATGTAATAGCTAGTAGCAATTAGTTGGTATGATTGTACTTAGTAATTTTACTAAACACTACCTGCTACACCAAACATTTCAAGTAGTTTTCGTTCACATCACACAACGTTACATTTTTATCTTCTATTTCTGTAGTGTAATTTTTAGTGTATGTTTCCTATAACTTAATGTTGTGTGATGTCCTGAATAAATGTTATTTTCTTTTCTTTCTTCTTTTTCACGCTACTCTCTCTCTCTCTCTGTCTTTCTCTTCACTAGTACTCCAGATAATAATATAAAACCTAGTACGTACTGGAAATTTGAAACAAAATGTTTAAAAAATAACTCATGCGTTCCCTGAGTAGAAAGACTGCGGTTACTCAAGAACATTGTGTACAAGCAATGTTGGTGCCTTGATTAAAACCTAGGTTACCTATTGTGTACCCAGCCACAGTACTAATACAGAATTCAGAAGGTTGCGTGAGGTAGTTCGCTTTTGTACGTACTTAGTTATTAATCACGAAATCTCGAAAACTACAAGAAATACATTCTGAAAGGTGTGCGTATTCTTCTTGGGTGCTTTGCTTTCTATAAAATAATTTCACAAAAGAAGTAAATGAATATAAAAAGGGGGGAGAAACTTTATATTTTATGCAAAGATGCGGGTGAAGCAGAGGGCCAATCAGGAATTAAACAAGTTTGAAGTGGCTTTGGGAATTGATGAGTTAAGGTTAAGGACAAATTAGGAAGATGACAATTTTGGAAAAGGAAGATTTAAGAAGTGAATCAAACCTATAGAGAAACTGTGGAGCGCGCACAGTGAAATAAAAACGTACATAGTTAATATATGATTTGAAAACGTAGAGTGGACAAAATCGCATGCTCTGTTGATTGGTTGATTACATAATATGATGCAAATAATAGCTCTGGAAGACGTTCTACTGTTGTTAAACTATGGCATCGCCAGGCAAACAAGGGGCGATTGTAGGTGGCCAGCCGTGAGATTGGTCGAGCTATGTATGCTCCGTGAAGGGTACAGCCTGCAAGCAAATTGACTTGTATTGTCTTAATTTTAAACAATATTCTTGAAAAACGTTACACGTAATACAATGGGCGCCTGACGTGGAGCAAGATTAATTGAATTATTTTAATTGAGAATTTGAAAAATGGTTACAGAATAATGTTTTATTTTATGCAAACGTTTATGTAATTCACACATAAATTATAGTGTCATCTCTTTGTAAAACATGAAACACAACGCTACAAATATTACATTCCTGCGGCAGCTTCACAAATCCCAATACTTGTTCACCTTCTGCATCGCTTTATTATTTTTGTCATGTTTCTAACATTGCAAAAAACTTTTATTTCTTATTACCCTACGCTAATTTTAGGTAATAATCTATCTTTGGTTGGTTGGCCGAAACCCTAGTGACATCCAATCAAGACTCTCAGATTTCAATCTATCGACAATTTCCATTGAAAGATAACTTATTGAAAATCGACGATGTTGTGAAATTTTGCTACATTTTGTAGTATTTGTTGCTGACCCTACCTCTACAATGTCCGAGTTTATGCACTGTGTAACATATAAAGTAGACAATTTGTGAAGGCAATGCTCAGCGTGTTTCAGACTTTGGATCCAAAGTAAACCGTAAAATAAACTCTGTCATGAAGTTTAGGAATGCTTTGATCAAGCCTTACCTACTATTTATCTACCCTTTGTTTGAACCTTGTGAAATATAAGAATTTGCCTAAAAAAACTCACTTGTATCGGGAGCAAGGTCATTGTCCACTTCGTGTCCTGTGATGTTCGACATGTAAGCGCTCTTGTTCTCTCCTCCCATGGGCTTACCAAACTCCACCAGCTCCACATAGTCCACCTTCTTCAGCACATCACTACTGTTCCTCTCCTTGTTCATATCACTTATTTCGTTAACACTTCTATTACTAAAATCACTTTCATTAATCTTACCGGCTATCAGAAACTCAAATCTTGGCACTTCAGCAAACTCCGATTCGGGTTTAAATAATATATCTGTGATTGTTTCTTCGCGATCTGCTTCGGAGTTCATTATATCTTCTAGAAGGGAACTTGATATGTTTAGCTGCTTTTCTATAGCTTTAGCATCGTCTTTGGGCATGTCAAGATTTGTTGGTTGTTTGTTCATTGTCTTGACTGATATCGCTTCATCTCTGTCTTGTTCAGCGTTTACAATCGCTTCCATGTTGGAGTTAGAACTGACGTTTGTCTCTTCTGGAGTCTCATCATCATTGGCAACGATGAGAGTGTCAGAGTTGGGATCGACGGGAATATTGAAGGTGTTATTTGAAGGAAACTTGATGACTATATCCGTGGTGTTGAAATCTGGGAAGGGTCGCGAGTGGATGACGTCCGCCGTTAACAAAACGTTCAAATGAAAAAACATAAGTTTTAATTTCACGTTTGTCATTTTTCTGTTCAAGTTTCCATGGCAGAGTTGAGAAGGCGATTGTTCGGAAGTCAGTTCATTAGAGCGCGCCGGAATCCGTCCTGAGAACAAAGGGAACTATTGAGTAGGTATTCAAGCTACACAAACTTTATGATCAGATTGTGAATGACAAAGACCTGTGACGTTAGTATATTTTTGCAATGTGAGTCTCCATCAAGTCTCGTTTGGTTTAAACAGGTTGTGTACTATCAGAAAGTGGAATGCATATTCCTATCATCAACGAATTTTATTATTAAACCAATAAAATAGCCGTTCTCAACCCTTAAAACTTATTTTTTTATATGATATTACACAAAACTAGAGGTAAAGCAAAGAATATTTAATTATAACCATACTAGGTAAGTATGTCACATCCATCAAACGAAGTTGAAGCCATCATTATTTACAAAACGGATACCTAAACACACAATACCCTGTTTATCAAAGTTTCTAACTTCGCTCAAGCAAAGCAAAAGGTTATTTCTATAGGCCGCTCACAAAACTTTGCCCGTGTTTTAGTTTACCCAATACAAACGAGCCCATAAAGGATGCTAAATAAACGATAAGTGTACCTTACAACATTACAAGTGGGATATGGAGCCACGGAAGTGAAGCAATCCGTCAGTGTCATGTACCGGTGACTGGGAAGCTTATTCGGGTGAAATTGGGTTTCTTTATTCTATCACGCAGGTAATTTCCGGCCGTAAGTGAATCCTTATTTATGTGGAAGTTACTGGGTAACTGGGTTGATTGTTTGTTAGAAGATACTACACTACCGCAGTCGTTTACTTTGTAAACAACCGCATAACTAACCTAATAATTGGTTATGTAATGTTATCACAAACAATACATATAGTTACATAATACACCCATAGTTCAACTACTAAAGTATGAAAATAAAGCTTCAGCCATACCTACGCAACTGCAAAACGGCAACGTCAACAACGCAAAACTATGCGGTACCCATCGCGGCTCGTGCCGAGCACGGTGTGGCTGTCCACGAACAGTGAACACTAGCAGCGATGGGTACCAAACAGCCGACTCTGACGCTACTTGATGCACAGGGAGTTGACACTTTAGCCTCCCCATCTTCGTCACCCGGTAGGTACACGTCTTGATGGCCGAACCGACCGATTTGTTTGCAGCCGTAGTATCAGCGCTATCGGATCATAATGATGGACCAGTCTCCCTCAAGTTCCTTTTTCGACAACATAATCAGACACTGACTCTGCCGGAAAAGTTGAACTATGCATTTATCTCGACTCTTCGCCCGGTGACTGCCAAAGCTGAAGCTCGCACTGCAGAGGAGCCCTAGAACTAGTTGCTTTCATCTCTAATATTGATAGCCTTGTGTGAATTATACTGCATTGATGTTGGAGACGAATTATTTTTTTCTTTCTATACCATAATTATTTTTTTTATGTTAATGAATGACGTGACGAGCTGGTCGTTCACCTGATGTTAAGCCATAATACGGCCACCCATATCAGTTGCAGTGTCAATCGGAACTTTAAAATAATAAAGTTTCGCATGACACTGCACTGCGCACGTCATCCTGAGACACAGGACACAGACACACACACACACACACACAACACACACACACACACAACACATACACACACACACAACACACACACACACAACACATACACACACAACACACACACACACCACACACACACACACACACACACACACACACACACACACACACACACACACACACACACACACACACACATACACACACACACATCACCACACACCACAGACACCACCAGATTACTACACTGTGTAACCGTTTGATTTATGGTCACGTCCAATCATGCGCAAGCCACTGTTGCCAATCGAAAAATCAGTTACCTCAATTTAATGTAAGAAATAGGAGAAAGTTAATAATTCCCCTACAAAAAAATAAACGGCCAAGTGTGAGGTGGACTTACACACGAAGGGTTTTTTTGTTATAATAGCGGCAACGGCATAATAATCTATTCAAAAAACTCTATAATTTAATATGGCTCTAATACTACAACATCTAGGTAAGTGTTGCCAGTCCATCCGCCTGTCCATCAGATATAAAAAACGTCCCAGATTTTAGTTCGCCTAGAAAACCTAACAAAAGAGCGAGGACTGAAGCAATTCGTCAGTGTCACGCTGGCGACTGCCGTATGAGCGGGAAATTGGGAGTCGCTTTATTCTATCACGAGGGAGTGTTACGGAGTGATATCCGCTTAAGAATATACCTTTATAGGTGAGCATATAAGGCAAGTTATTTGAGAAAACTTATTATGATGTTGGAAAATGGAATGCTTGTGATAACTTTAATCGAAATACAGCCGAAATACGTATGTGTGATTTATTTTAGCTAAAATAGTGATTATTTATTTTATTTATAAAAATTGTGTTTTAGTGTTCCGTACCCAAAGGGTAAAGTGAACTCCATTACTAAGACTCCGATGTCCGTTTGTCTGTCTGTCCGTCTAACACCAGGCTGTATCTCATGAACCGTGATGGTTAGTTGAAATTTTCACAGATAATGTATTTCTGTTGCCGCTATAACAACAAAAAAGTGCAAGTCCACCTCACACTTGGCCGGTTATTTTTTTTTAGGGGAATTATTAATTTGCTCCTATTTCTTACATTAAATTGAGGTAATTGATTTTTCGATTGGCAACAGTGGCCTGCACATGATTGGACGTGACCATAAATCAAACGCTTGAGAAAGAAAAGTCGATGTAAAACAGTCAGTCATATTAATCTTAGCTTCGTTAATAAAAAGCTACTAATACTAAATAATTAAGAACAAACAGAAGTTTAAAAGGTGCTCCTGCGTTTTGACCATGTTTTTCATTGCGATCTTAAGCTTTCCCTAAACGTAATAAAGTAACTTTTACTATCCAGCATTAAAGTTTCTAGTTAAACAGATGACCTATATACCTAGTAACACTTTGTGGAAACTATCCTTAGCGATACGACGCAGTGTATAATAGCCCTTCAACGGTGGTGACTACTTTGCAATCTGTGTCTTCACTCGTAGTAACTTCTGCTTAGACTGGACTCTTGGCGTGACGATACTCAACGGTCATTATCTCTTTCTAATAGTAGGAAAGAATATGCATCAAGGCTGCATTGGAGAGGGCTTTCTATTCTTGAAAAAAGCTGAAATTTCCCGAAATCGAACAATTATTTACTTATTTTTCGTTTCATAAATCTAGTTACCTAGTTGCAGTTTTTAGCAAGTATTCACTTAGTGAGAATGTCTTTTTAGGTAATTATTTTCTATTTCTATATGCAGTTAAAAATACTGTAGTGCAGACTAGACATCAAAAATTCCCTTGGAATCGTGTTTTTAGTTTTAAGTTGTTTCTTTCGCTTTTTTATCACGCAGCGACATTTTTACGACGAATCGTGGAGAACTTTTGTTCTCATTTCTCATTTATCAAGCGTGTCAGACGCTCTTAAAATTGCGTCTCAAATGAATAGATAATAAGGTAGAGTTATAAATTAACTTGACTTTACAAATCATTAGTTTACTTATCAATGGAGAAATAAATTATATAATAAAGTGGGTTTTTTATTTTTAATTGGACAATAATATGGCTATGAAAGTAGCCTACTCCTGGATTAGGCACTCGCTCTCGAAGGAGGCTACCAGAACATACTGTTAAATTCAAGGTGTAATTATGGCTGCGGGAGTGCATATGGAAACTATTTTACAGCTACAAGATGTGTTACAATAATAATTAGGTTGGGGCAGATTTTCAGGCTTAACACAACTAATACAAAACCAACATGTTTCATGGCATTTTTTTTTTTGTGCGGACGTTACACACAGTGCCATCTAGCCCCAAACTAAATTAACTAAATTAATATTTCAAGGTTACAATAATATTGTTCGAATTCGTATCATGAACTTATAAATTATTCCTGCGTATGAACGAGACGTCTACATTTTTATATGGCGTTATCACTGTCGCACGTCTGTGTCAACATGATGTAAAGGTATGACATGACGGTTGTATTTGAGTGAACGATTTATCGTGACGTCATCAAAACTGCTCTGGCTCTGCAAGATTACAGTATTCTTACTTTGAGATTACAGTTAAGATTACAGTATTCTTTTTTTTTTTTTAGAGTTTGTGGATGGCCTGCAGTTTCTTAATATGTATTACCCAAGGAACTGTATAGTATACGTATAAGTTCCTTGGTATTACCTTATCTTATACTTGCTTAAAAGTGATAGAGCCCTTCACGAAAAACAAAAATAGTATATGCAGATAGTTATTGGCCCATTATATAGGTCATCATCATTAACAGTCCAAAGACGTCCACTGCTGAACATAGGCCTCCCCCATAGAGCACCACCTTGAGCAGCCGCTCGCCTCGGTATTTTCTTTTATTATATAAGTAGGTAAGCAAAACAATTCGTTAGTTTTTCTATTAAAACAACAATATTAAGTTTTCTGATTCTAATTCTGTACAAAACTTTTAGAACATGAAATACCTTTTAACCCAAAATCACGTTTACCTATCACTTTCCCGACATCAAATACCTGCCGACTCGAAGGAAATTCAAGGAAGAAAACAGTAAAAAAGTGCTTCCAAACTGACGAAAGGATTTTTGTGTCCCGCCTTCGGCACAGCGATTACTGTCAGCTATATAACAATAGTACCAGTATGGAGCAACAAGCATTCTGAAAAATATCATTGCACTCTAAGTGAACACTAAGGGTGGGTTACACCAGCTTACTTTAACTGCTAACTGTGTTTATGTCATATCTCTCATACGCAAAACCATAACAGTAACTTTAACTGTGATTATGGTGCAACTCAGCCTAAATATATTTAGAATCTAGTAGGTGTACAAATTGTAAATAACACCGTTACAGCAATAGCAAATAAAGAACGGCTATGAGGCCGCCCCTAAAATAATTATTACGGTGATTCCAAATCTTAAGGCATAAGATTTGGAATCACCGTAATAAGTGCCCGGTCTTTGCGAAAAACTAACACAAATGACGTAGCATCCGGTGAGCAGTCGGCCGTGAGTATCGAGACTCGAGAGCAAAACTCGGCCTAGGGCCTCTTGTCTCAAGTGAGACTAACACGAGTACAAGCTTTGTTTAGTTTGGAACTAGATGACGCTGTGTGAAATGTCCACAAAAATTTATTTATTTATTTTATTTTTGAAATGTTCGTCAGTGCCCTTACTGTTTATATACTACTGTTTTTATTCGTAGCCATTGAAGCGGATTAAATATGAGCCCTCTTTTAATACCAGCTCTGTTGGCTTGGCTTTTATTTGCTTTTATTTATTTGCCGTAACAATGAAATTACCTTCGGGTGGTCTGAAAATTCTGACACGGCCTAGCCACTAAGGCTTTCATCCCGGGAGTCTCGGTCTCGAAAATTTCGAGAGTCTCGACGATTTTTCCGTATTTTCGAGCCTCGAGACTGCTGCCTCCAGTCTCGGGAATGACGAGACTTTTGAGACTTGAGTCAAACTATTCAAAAATGTACTAAACCACGTGCATTTTTTATTCTGGTTAATAATCTATAGAAACTACAACTAGCCTTTTTGAAAAATAGCATCGGTCTTGACAACATAGGTTTCTAGCATGGTTTTTAGTCTGAGTTTTCATACTTATTCAATATTCAAAGAGTCATCTGAGGGTCTTGATCACAGGCTTAATAATCTAAGGTCTGATTATCATCATCGCCAGCCTGGAAACGTCCACTGCTGGATTCAGGCCTCCCCCCTAAACCAGCTGCTTAAAAATAATAATTTTGAAAGGGGTTCGACTAAAGTCTTCTACCATGGATTTCAACTGAGAATAAGCAAGCTACCAACTGCAAGCTAGTTTTGTGGCACATAATAATCGCAAGGGGTATATCTGACGAAGTCATGATTTAGGAAACTTTTCTTTTATTTTAAGAGACCTATTAAGGGCGTGTGGTAGGCCAGCGCGAATCCAAGCGAACAATTAATATTTTTTAGTACTAGTCTAAAGTCGGGGGGCTGAGCGGCAGGGGTGGTGGTTCCAACGCGTGATAATTATACTGTAGGCAACATATTACTATAGTGAATATAATAGGTATTTTTAAAATGCATCATCATAAGAACTCCATTATATTTAGTTCAACTACTACACAAAGTTTCATGACGGTATTTAAAGTATTCATTGTTTATTTGTACGGTTTGGAGGTAACTTTGTAATTTTTTCCATCTAGAAAATTTTATTAATTCGCGTTTTTGCTATAAGTACTAAGACTTAGTATTAGTCCTGAACTTTATCATTCTAAAATTATATTAAATTCAAAGTTATTGTTGAAATATTGTTGATAGAACGCGGGAATATGCTAAATCTTTTCAAGCATTTTGGCGTGCTATAGACTTGATGATTCCCTACTAAAGAGGATCCTTGGTACATTAAAACCTTCTGTGATTACCAAGCGCGGTGATTATAGCAAATCCAATGATAAGCGCCGAAGGTGGCGTTTTATGGGGGAGGCCTATATTCAGCAGTGAACGTCTTCTGGCTGTTGAAGTAAATACATTTCTTCGTAAAAGTGAAAAAAAATAAAAATAGCTGCGATGTGTTCGCTAGCAGATAAATTAGAGAAAAATCTCGCATATAGTTGTTATTTTTGCTTGTATTTGAGTTTTTAACAGTTTGATTAGCTTTCAATTACTGCCTAAACTAGTTCAGACCTACTTTTGACTCAGTCTCGAAAGACTCATTTTTCTCGGGAATTTCGAGACCGGGTCGAGTCTCGAAAAATTTTCCCGGGACTCGAAAATGTAGCGAGATTGAAAGCCTTATTAGCCACTAGCGAGCACGAGAAGAAAAATTAAATTACAGGAAGTTATTTTAATCTCGTCATCATGAAATATATAAGTAGCGTATTCTATAAACTTTGCCTGTTCAGTACCTACTCTATGAATACGTTGAAAGCCGTGATTATGGTTAGGTATGTTAATTCGATTTAGCAAAATCAAAAAAATCACCAACTGTCAATCTTCTACGTTACAAACTTACCAAATTGAAAAAGGAAAGATTTTCTTTCTATTTGTATTTTGCCTTTTTTAGTTAGGTATGCTGATTTACGTTTTTTTTATTAATATCTCTCTACTACAACAATCCCACAGATTTTTATTATGTTTTTATCCTAGTGCTTATAAAAGCAATAATCTCTATTCGCTAATATTGCCTGGTTATTAAATGAAGCAATTCCCAGCATTTTCGTGAACCATTATCGTATATAGGGGAGGTAGGTTCCATAATTGGTGCGTTCACCTGACGATAATGAGTCCCTGCCGCGCTTGGCTGCGCGTGCTTAAGTGGACACTCGCCCTTATGTAACGACACGCATATAGTGAATCTCTACAACTGACACGCATTATGAACCTATGTTGTTTGCAGGTAAGTAAATACAAATAAATTCTTTATTATGTACCCAAAAACATATATAAATAAATGTAAGTATTACTTTATGGTTTTTATTGCAGTTTCGCTTGTTTAGCGTAATCTACAGATTAATTTTCAAACTTTTTTTTTACAAATTACTCTATATTATTACTTTGTTTGTAGCTACAATCGTGAAAAAAATGTAAATTTATAACGCCCAACGATCATAGCTATAATACAAGTAGCCTTTGTTGCGACTAGCTTTTTTATTATTGGTTTTCGAGCGGTCTTAATAACTTCATCTGCGAGAAAAATAACTAAAAGTGCTTAAAAAGCTTTTAAAAACGACTATTTATATTATCATGATCATCATCAAAATATATGTCAACAGCTGGAAGACATCCTGAACTGCTGAACATAGGGCTCCTCAGAAAATGCTTTGTGGGGTTTAGCCTAAATCACTATGCTTGTCAGGCAGCTTGCTGATCGCAGATTTCAGTGTACCGAGGAGATTGCTCCTCTAGACTAGTGAAACTACTTAATTTTATCGTAATAAAGAGCTAACTCTTTAGTTATTTTCTCAACGAAAGGATTTGTTAAAAGTGTCTCATGAAATGAAATTGCCCAGCCTCTCCAAGGTCACGCGCGAGACCCGGCAGACTGGGCGATCAATAAAGGCAGCTGCTCTATAACGTACCATTTATGGCCCATTCACGACCATAAAGAACAGAACGCTGTGGTTAACTTGAAGTGTGAAATAGAAACAGTAATATATATGTATTAAGTAGGTAATGTGCCCATAAATGCCCATGTTCCACCTATACCGGTAATTGTTGGGAACGACACTCTCGAAGTTGTCGACAAATACGTCTATCTAGGGTAGACTGTCCAATTGGGTAGGTCCAGCTTCGACAAAGAGGTCGCCCGAAGAATCCAACTCGGCTGGGCAGCGTTCGGGAAGCTTTGACCTATCTTTTCGTCCAAAATACTACAAAGCCTGAAAACAAAAGTTTTCAATCAATGTGTGTTGCCAGTGATGACTTATGGAAGTGAAACGTGGTCTCTAACTGTTGGCCTCATTACTAAGCTCAGAGTCGCACAACGGGCTATGGAGATAGCAATGCTCGGTGTTTCCCTGCGAGATAAGATCCGTAATGAGGAGATCCGCAGGAGAACTAAAGTGACCGATATAGCTCTTAGGATTAGCAAGTTGAAATGGCAATGGGCAGGCCACATCGCTCGTAGAACTGACAACCGATGGGGATGAAAGGTTCTCGAGTGGCGACCACGAACTGGAAGACGCAGCGTAGGCCGGCCCCCCACTAGGTGGACCGACGACTTGGTGAAAGCCGCGGGGAGCCGATGGATACAGGAGGCGAGCAGCCGCTCTAAGTGGCGCTCCCGGGGGGAGGCCTATGTTCAGCAGTGGACGTCTTCAGGCTGTTAATGATGATGATGATGATGATGAAGTAGGTAATTACATGGGGTGACATGGTCACTTCATAATAATACCCCTTTAAAAAATGAAGGTTATGAAAGGTTATGTTTCCGTTATGTTTTGTTTGCCTTTTTGTTTATGATTTTGCTGTTACCATCTTAAATGTATTGATGTGCTCAATAAACTCATATTAGTACGATCTTTCATTAAAAAAATTTAAACAGAGTAAGAATAATTTTACAAAATGGTACCTTGATATCTGCACTGATTTATTATTTAAAGAAAGGTTGAGTGACATCGGCGTGGTATGCTACGCAGCCTACGTGAATAAGTCGCTACGGTCATCGACCGTATCAGTTTGTTCTAACAACAACAAAAAATAAAATATAATTTATGTATTCAATAAAATAAACTTATAATAAAAACCAGGGATTACCAATGTTGAAGAACCGCCCTCTATTAAAAGTTTGGTGAACAAGCTTAAAAGTTCAAATAAAAATCTTTATTTTCAAGCCAATTTTTCGTGTACTGGAATATAAATTTATGGAGTTATGTTCTTTTTGTTGACGGTGAAATTAGTCACAAGGCAAAATTAACTTAGAAGCCATTTTCAATCAAGTTGTATAAATAAGTGGCCAAGTGCAAGTTAGACTCGCGCACGAAGGGTTTCGTACCTACCATTATCAATAAAAACGAGCAAAAAATCACGTTGTTGTTTGGGAGCCCCCTTCGATATTTATTTTATTCCGTTTTTGCGTATTTGTTGTAATAGCGGCAACAGAAATAATTACATCATCAGTGAAAGTTTCAACTGTTTAACTATCACGGTTCATAAAATACAGCCAGATGAACAGACAGACAGCCAGACAGCGGAGCCTTAGTAATAGGGTTCACCTTACCTTTTGGGTACGGAACCCTAAAAACCTCTAAAACCTTTTTGCAGAGTAATTAATCCACTCTATGGCTATTTATCAGGAAGCTACCAAACCCCTCAAAGCAGGAGTTTGTGTTTATTATTTAAATAAATCAATAGGTAACTGATCCAAGCAAATCATTTTCAAGTAAAAAAAAACTTACAAACCATCTCCCCAAAAACACTCAGCAATTCACTCGAATAACAAGATTAGTTTCAGCGAATGAAAATAAAGTCGCGATTTATTTATAGCCTGAAAGCGGTAAAATGGCGGTGAATTACAGAGAGTTAAGTGTTTGGAAGATTTAATTAATTACTTTTTATAAGCCAACGGTTCGAAAGTTTATTGCTATTTCACTGGAATAACCGTATTTAAAAAATATTGAACGTATAAAGTAATGTTAAATAACTAGCCAAGTGCAAGTCAGACTCGCGCTCGAAGGGTTCCGTACCATTATCTATAAAACGTACAAAAAATTATGTTTGTTTTATGGGAGCCTTCTTAAATATTTATTTTATTCTGTTTTTTAGTATCAAATTGTTGTTTAGTATCAAAAGCAACAACAGAAATACATTATGTGTGAAAATTTCAACTGTCTAACCATCACGGTTCATGAGATACAGCCTGGAGACAGACGGATAGACAGACAGACAAACGGACAGCGAAGCCTTAGAGTGATAGGGTCCGCACACACAGAACCCTAAAAACAAGAGAGCTAGAGCTGAATATTATTTTTATGAAAATATTTAAAAATACCTAATAGTTTATCCTATTACGAACGTAAGTACATAAATGCACACTGGGCATAACTATTATTTAGCTCCAGGCGTCTCATTAATACATTTTATTTTTTATTTTATTTTTTATGAGAATGGATGACGTGACGAGCTAGTCGTTGACCTGATGTTAAGCAATACGGCCGCCCATAACAGTTGCAGTGTTACTCGGAACTTTAAAATAATAAAGTTGTTGCGTGTCGCTGCACTGCGCACGTCATCCTGGGACATCACACAGCCTAGTAATCAGATTACCACTCTGTGTAATCGGGTCATAACGTCTCATTTACCCAGTAATTTCACTAGTTATAATGCCCTTCAAACCGGAACATAGTAGTGCTTGCACACTACTGCTTGGCGGCAGAATAACTGGCAAAGCGTTGGTATCTACCTAGACGAACTTTGCAGAAAAGTCCTACCACCTATTGCAACCTGGTAAACCTTGTTTCAACAACTACATAAATCACAAATTGTTATTTGTCCAAATAAGTTCTAGTCTTAGGCATTCTAATGATGTTTCGAAAGCAAACAATAACTTAGTATTTGTATTTTCTTCACAAACAATGTTCATCTAGCCATTTCGTTCAGAAAATTACCAACCAAACAAAGCCTACGTGTTTCGTAGAACAATGCTACGGGGCCTACGAAAGCTTCGTAGCGCCTGGTTTAACCACCCTGCCAAACTATATAATAAAAACAAAAGACAGCGAAATTCCGGTCGTCTAGAACCACAAATTAGAGAAAAAAACAATTGACTCTCTAGAATCAAGAAAGTGTACACAACTCTAGAACATAACCGAATTAAAGCAAACTTTTTCGAATAATAAAAAGTTTCTATGTTTTTGATTACCAATGTCTTTAACATTATAAAAGCCGGCGATATCGTTAGGAACTAAGTTGCAAGCTCATTCAAGTCTCGCCATTTCTCTACTTTTCTAAAGGAATTGCTGGATCAGGTAGCAAGAAAGGTATTACATGGCTATTCTCATTGTTTTTACTGCCGGTGGGGCTATTAAGGTCAGGGTCTGACTTGCCGTTCTGAGCTGAGTAACTCTGGAAGCTTTGCTATTTTAATCGATTTTCAAAAAGGAAACTTTCCAGTTGTATACTTTTTTATGTTGGTAACTTACGTAGCTTAGCTTTGTGTGATCCAATATCAAAAACTTGTTATTTAATACCCGGACTTCCAGAAAACGATAATGCAAAGACCAAAACGAGGTGATTTCTAACTTGCATACAATTTGAAACTATAGCTAATTTTCGCTAAATTAATGTAACGCTGAAAGATACTTAGTTCAGTGCCTGCCTTGAAAGGCATGGCTACTACAAACTACAAAGCAATCAACCTGTACCTATACAAGGTGACCTTGAATTGGTATGTTATTCCGAAATGGGGGGACTGGGACCATGATACCCTACAAGTTGTGAGATCTTTACTTGAAACGGTGTTTCAAAACGTCCATGGTAAAAAATAAATCCACTTGCAATATTGCACGTGCGATCGCTACGATAGTTAACAGGATACTATAAATTTATTTATAAACACACAGGTCGTTAAACTCATTTATGTGCACTCGGTTAAGGACGAAGTTCAACCACCCAGCTGCGCTAAGGCTATTTTCGAACGTAAACTTTACATGACATTTCTTCAATGAAAAACTATTAATTTAGTAAAGTCGTAGAAGAAGCATTATCTACCTTGGGGTGTACATTTACCCCCTTTCGGGATAACATACCAATTTAAGGTCACCTTGTATATTGCACTACAAAGACCTTCAAAAGTCTTTGTATATTTAAAACACAGTTATGTAAAAAAGCTCTTACTAGTCTTACTAGCTACTCTTTTTTATTGCACAGTGCAAATAAAAGAGCTTTTGGTATCTTTTATCACACTCATAGGCGAAACTTGCAGCGAAATAAAATATTATTTTGACGACAGAGAAACATTTAACTACCGAAACTAAGCGAACCTAACTTACAAAATCGGCTCATGTTTTACCATACTAAGACATTATTTTGCGGAATAAACAAGGCGGTAATGAGTATCAAATTACTGTAACGATACCCTTACAGAGACCATCAGCATTGCCACTGAATGCAATTAGTGTCATTTTTGACAGTGATAAGTAGCTTCATTATTTGTTTATTTTAACGCTTACCTACTCTAGAATTTAATAGAAACCAAGACAGTACCATTGTCTGATAGAAAACTAAATAAATAATAAATAAAGCCGGACGATCACTACGACGATAGATCCTGGACTCTAACTAAGATTCGCTGTATCTAGGGATTATGAAGACCATGGTCCCACAACACCCAGACACAGTACAAGTATTTGCACTTTTTTCTGTGTACAAATACTTGTCCTGTCGCGGGAATCGAACCTGCCGCCTTGGTTATGAGCTGATCTACTCAACCACCACACCACAGAGGCAGTCAACTATTCAAGTAACTAATAGTAAATTATGCATTACAATGCTGCAGCATGACTTTGACACTTTACTAGGGAGTAGGACTTTTATGCAGGGTTCATCTATATAGCAAGCAACCACCGTTTTTTTTTGGGATAGATAGGAATATGCTTAGTGTGGAGGTTTGATGCTATTGTAAGTATATTTCTTTCCCCCACCGCATGGAAAGGGAAGGGAAGGGGACATGTTATTAAAATCCCGTTAAGATAACTACTATGGAAGAAGTAATCTAATAAGAGGATGTAAATTTTACTCTACCACCGATTAGAGAATCTGTCGCCAAATAGTTGTCTGCAAATACTGCTGCTGGTTTGAAGGGTGCTGTGTGCTGTGGCTAGTAACATTATTGAGCAAATGCGACTATTACCTGATCTCAAAGTCTAGTAATCTTGACTAAACTGTGCTAAGGATGAGCTCAGTTGCATGCATTAAGAGAGGTATAATGTCAAATCGATGCAAACGATCAAAATATGCATTGATTTTTTCAACCGCTATAATTATGGGCAATGTGATGTCCCCGTTGATTTCCCTAATAATTTTAACAAGAATGAATCAAAAATGCATGCTCGTTTAATATGCCAGAGATGTCACACCATTCCAGCCACCGTTGTTAGGGCTGTCAAACACTTTTTTACCAGAGCATAAAGTAGTAGGTAAAGCAACTGTTATCATAGTAAAACTTGTGGTACGTATGTCGAGGGAAACGGAAATGTTCAGTGTTTATATTTAGGTATCAATAATTTTTAAAGCGTTTAATTCTTACAGAAACGTCACAAAAGCCGTATGAAAACATTTAAACGCAACGGTAACATTTTTAGGGTTACGTACCTCCCCCCCCCCCCTATTATTATTGCTCCGCTGTCCGCCCGTCTGTCTGGCTGCCTGTCCATCTGTCACCAGGTTGTATTTAGCTTATAATAATCTGTGGGCTGTATCTAATGAGCCGTGATAGTTACGACAGTTGAAGTTTTCACAGACGGCGTATTTCGGTTCTATCAACAAATACAGAGTAAAATCAATATTTAAGGAGGCTCCGATACAAAAAAAAACGATTTTTTTGCTCGTTTTTAAAGATAATGGTAAGGAGCCCTTCGTACGCAAGTCCGACTCACACTTGGCTGGTTATTAAAGCTATCGCAGCTCTTTGTCGAAATGTCAAGATATGAAAACATGTACACGCAGGACTATATTATTTTTTAAAGAATATACAACATTAGTGGTTCAAGGCAAAAAGTGAGTCTAACAAAAATTGATTTTATTAATGAGTTGCAAATTAACAAGCGGTCCACTTGATGGTATGTGGTCACCGCCGCCTATGGATATCTGTAACACCAAGGGCATTGCCGGTGCGCTGCTTACCCTTAGAGAGGACTCTTTTAACACACACATTGGCAGCCTAGTACCTTTTCTACCACCATAAAAACATATCTTCAGAGAAACTGTCAACGCCATAAACAAGTAATATATTTCCGAATGTACGGCAATACACGAAAACGCTGAGCGAGAACGGACATACTGCTGTTTACGTATTTACGCCTTTGTTCGCTCCTTCGTGGCAATTTTCCGTTTAGGCCTTTAGGAGAACGGAAATTGTGTTTGGAAGACAATAGCGCGTTTTTGGTCAAGCTATACGTAGGTTCAAAGACGCAACGTAGACAAGCCCCCTACTAAGTGGACCGACGATCTGGTAAAAACCGCGGGGAGCCGATGAATGCAAGAAGCCAGCAGCCGCCCAAAGTGGCACTCTGGGAGAGACCTATGTTCAGTAGTGACGTCTTCAGGCTGTTGATGATTATGATGATGATGATGATGATGATGATTGTAAAGCTACCAATTTATCTGGGTAGTTGGCTGCTCCGTCGTCTTTTTTACCCTACTGCCAAGGCAGAGTTATGTTTTAGTAAAGCTTAATAGAAAGAGATGGTGAAAAATCGACTTGAACTTATAAATTGTGGGACCATAGTCTTTAACCCAGCTCAGGGGCCGTACTGTGAGCTCTTAGCGCGATTCAAAACAAAGCCAATATTGGATCGCTTGTCAAAATCTTTATACAAAAAAACAAAGTGATCCAATATAGGCTCTGTTTTGAATCGCGCTAAGAGCTTACAATACGGCCCCTGTTCATCGAAGTTTTGTATAAATATAAAGACGTTTCTTTCGCTAACTCCATGTTTCGTTGTGCGAGTAGAGTGAACTTATCACCTCAGTCATATTATAGTAAGACGCATGAACTTCCGGATCGCACAAATCTAATACACGTGTATAGATTGTTCGACTATCAAAGTGTTATTATAACGCACATTGAGACCACACGTTACCTGACCTTATGACGATATAGTTCAAAAGCAATGTAGCCCTACCGCGATATAGTCATATCATATAGTCTAGTCATATTGAGAAGTAGTCCTAAAGCGCCTAGCCCGTTTGAAGCACACATCCTAGGTACCCACACTTAAATCGCACCCACGCCCTCCTGACAATGACATCCAGACGGCAAAAGATCCTTGTGCAACTGTACAGTGGTCATCGCCATCTCTATGGATGCCATATTATTTATTGTTTGTTGTGTTTGCTAGGATGTACATGATTCATTTCATTCATTCTCCTGCCCCGATAGAGATGCTTTTTTACACTTTCATACATTTCAAGCGTGTCACGTTTCAGAGTAAAGTCTATGGTTTACCTGAGCTGACACAGTCTTTTGATTAGTGTATGCGCCTGGCTCCTATTGATCGATGCTTAGCAACAATATTGCTAGTTATTATTTTCACCTCTACCAGGCGCTAGAGTGATTTGTTTTTGTGCTGGGTCAACACGGACGGTAGACGAAATTGTGTCTCCACGTTTTATGTCATTTTCTTCACACTTGCTTGCTTGTCAAGTGGAGTAAAACAGGGGAAAGACAATTTTGTCTACCGTCCGTGCTAACCCAGCTCAGTATGCTCGAAGTAGCTTTAGATCCCAAAAACCATTATTATAACATGTATAACTCTCGCAGATCCACAGAGCGCAAATCACATCAACCATAAAATACCCAAACCGGCGACCACGCTCAAGATTCACAAAAGTTATGGCTGCCATTTCGGAATTCTGTCATCCCGTCCGTTATAATAATCTCAGTTTTCTACGATTTTCTTCCAAAATTACGCCGGCGACGGCCATATTTGTATAATGCTCGCTTGGCGGGAAAATATTTTTCTTCTTTTCTTCTGTGACAAATACGTACCTCATTCTGCCGCGACGGATTGTATTCAAAGTATTCAAACTCAAATTCACAACACAATAAATCCATAATCATAATTTATTACAATGGTGTACTCTCTCTTTTATTTATCACCACTACAAATATATGGATTAGAATTGAATTTAGAACTTATTCATTGAATTCTTAAAAACTTCTTGACAACGTGCTGAGTTTTAATCCTTATGTTATTAGGAGAAAAATTGTGAAGGTTTGGTAAATCTGTCACAGTAAGCGGATTATTTAAGAGTTCTTCCAGTGGTTTGAAAATCTTTGAAGCTTTCGAAACGAGGTGATTTTCTTATCCGTTTAGAATCAGCTGTGAATCACGAAATAAGAATAAAAATCACCCGTGATTTCTGAAAAGGCTGTTTTGACGTGAAGTTCAACTAATGGAGGATTTAGGAGGGATAAAGGTTTAAGCAGGACAGCATTGCCAATGTTAATCATCATCATCAGGCGTCCACTGCTAAACATAGGCCTCCTCCAGAGTCCTCCATAGGGCAACACTTTGAGCGGCTGCTTGTCTCCTGCGTCCAACGGCTCCCCTTAGCTTTGACCAGATTGTCAGTCCACCTAGTGGGGGCCTACGTTGCATGTTTCAAGTGGTCACCACTCGAGAACCTTTCTTCCCCATCAGTTGTCAGTTGTTGGTGAGGATTGCTATTGTTATAACGGTGAAAACTCTTTATTCTTACATCCAAGTACAATCCAAGATGCTTTTGTAAAAAAACTCAAAATAACTTACTTATTCTAAGCTCTATAAGTTATTTCATTTGAATAATTGAGCATTCTTTAAAACAACAACTTATACCATACCACTACCCACTACCCACTACCCGCTAACTAAATCACAATCACACACTAATTGAGTGTGAAGTGAGGTAGTGCAGTTGTGGTTCTCCGACATCAAAGCCTATTCAACTAACTAAAGTTGACCTTGACTTAACGTGTCACATAGTGGTGTCATCTTAACAATCAGCAAAACGCAGCTTTTTTCTTGCATAATATGTATAAAAAGTTAACAATGTATTGAAAAAATGTGTTTGATGGTAGGCCTTGTTTTGTAAAATTGTCTAGGACCTAAAACAGTTAACTATGGAATTTACCCTCATTCTAAACTGTCAATACAACGTGTTAAGTAGTGTCTGAGATTAATAATAACTGAATTAAAACAATTAAAAATAACCTATCACTTGATTATTAAAATTACTTGTATTGAAAACACAAAAAAAATCTTACCTTGAAATTCGCATCGTTAAGCATAAATCCAGCTACAGCTTACATTTAAGTTTGTAAAGTCAAATATGCAATAGTTTGCAAAATACTGTCTTTTGCAACAAAGTCACGTTATCACGTCACACACATCGGATGAACAGCGATTATATTCACACACTAGCCTCAAATAAAAAAAGAAAAGCTTCTCAATTTGAATCTGATAGCTAAAATACTTAACGGGCAATGCATTTTTTTCTAAACCAACGGCAAGATTGGAGTAATTTTGCCTTTTGAGGTTATCACGGTTTTTGTAATATTTGGGCCGCGATCCAATATATTTCGGGCGTCGCGCCGTCGACGTCCATTCCCGGAGATCCCTCGGGCTCCAGAGGCTGAATCTCGCTAGTGCGCCGGTCGAAACTTCGGAGACTGCTACTCCCCTCTTGCGTAACTGATATTGTTATAAATTGATATAGGTAAGTAGTAATGTTTATTTTTATTATTTACCTAACAAATTAAGTAACTTTCTTACTTAATTTATATTATCGAAAAAATTTAATATATAAAAATACTTGATTTGAGCACCTACTAATTGTTATTAGCATCAATATTTACTAACCAACAAAAACTAGATTCGTTCACTAATTCATTATTATTGTATAAAAAACGCATTAGTAAATTCCTAGAAAATAATTCGCCATAAAGTATTGCAGCTTCGATCGGTACGCGAGTTTCGGACGAAACCTCCCCACGCAGGCGCGAACTGGAAAACGAGAGAGACAGACAAAGATAAGGCATTAAGACGAGCGAGAGGGCAATAGTGTTGAAGCGAGTGCATAATAATCTTCTCAATTGGTTGTCTAGGCACGTACAAATTTTCTTTCCCATTGTCTTTGTCGTAAAAGGTACCTAATAAAGTGGTTTTGTGTTACAGTTTTGTTTAGCTGCTTTCCATTTAGTGGGAAATATAATTAAAACTGTTTTGCACTTGTGGGTATCATTTTAAATAACCGTCCAAGTGCAACTTGGACTCGCATACGAAGGTTTCTGTACCAACCTATAAAAACGAGCAAAAAATCACGTTTATTGTATGGGGAGCCCCTTTAAATATTTTATTCTATTTTATTAGTATTGGCAAACACATGGCAGGTGAACGACCAGTACATCACATCATTCATTCTCATAAAAAAAAAAGTTAAGGCTAGATGGTGCTGTGTGAAATGTCCACACATAGTTATTATTTATTTATTATTTTTGCCTAATTCTGCTATTATAATCAGATGAAAAATATGTGAGCCCACAAGCAAGAGAAAATTGTTTGATGTGAATGGTTAAAAAGAGAAAATTCATATTAACAAAATAATCAACAAAAACTGTTTTTTTTTCTCTTGTCCTAATTATAACAAATCAAATTCCAAAGGTTTGCATTTTGTTTTACATAATTTAAGCATTAATTTACCGTGTAATTTAACCCGCTCCTTTGTTAATCAAAAATATGTAAATCTCATTAACATTTTTTTGCATTTACATAGGTTTTGTAAACTAATTTGGTAATTTATAATTACGCCAGCAAAACCGTACCTTAATGCCACCCGCGGTTTATAGCACCGATCAGAAGGTTTTAAAAGAAAATTTTAACGGTTTGTATTTGATTTTTGGCTTCTAATTTTTGTTTTGAGTGTTATGTCTATGTTGTTCATTTTGCCTAAGGCAGGCAATAAACCGACAAAACAAGTAGTGCCCTACTATAGTACCGCCGTAACTGAATTAGGGCTCCTCATAAAATACTATATTATAGTTGCTCTCTTCAAGTGTTTAGAACCGGATTACAGCCGCGATAGTATCTTTACAGTTTCTTGTTTACGACATTTGTTAAATGTAGTTGTAAACGAGGTTTATTGTAAGTATTATTCTCCCGGGGTTTAGTGTGGTCCGGAGTTGCCAGGTGCTTGGGATTTACCGAACTTTTCGGTACTTCCTGATTAACTGTTACCTATTAATATTTTTCAGTTTATTATGGTTCTTGTTCTGGTTTTATGTAGCAAAGAGGTAAACGACGTCTAAATAGACAAAATCTGTTAAAAATATTTTTTTTTTTATTTATTTATTTATTTGAAAGCCATACCATCGAGTAGGCATTACAGTTTCCTAATTCGCCCACTCGAGGTCCTATAAACTAGTACACACAAAAGCATAAAAAAGAACCATAATAACTAAAAGAGAACATAAAAATACAACAATAAACAAGAGTCAAATTACAACTTAGAGTAAGTCTCAACAAACTGCAATGCCCTTCTATAGAACTCTATTGGCGTACAGTGGAATAGATCAAGATGTTGGTATTGGCGCCCCACCGCATTGAGCAAGCGCAGCGCCCGCAACATCGGAGACTGCCGCCTAGCCCTTATGTACCTGTCTGGAACTGCCAATGATATTTTGGCAAGCAAAAACGGATTGCACCTACGGCCTACCAGGATATTTTAAACATAAACCATTAGAGACACGATGCGTCTCACCTCCAGTGAGTTGTATCCCACCATTCCTCTTAAAAATGCACTAGGATATATGTATGGATACCCTACAAAATACCCATACTGCTTAAAATAGAGCCATCGTATAAATTTTTTTTGAATTTTTTCTACCGATTTTTATGTAAATAAGTACCTTGCTTGTATTTTTTTTATTTGTTTAAATGAAAGTCGTGATGAGCCAGTCGTTTACCTGATGTTAAACTTCAATGCCGCCCATAACAAATTGCCGTATCACTTGGAACCCTTAATTATAAAGTTTCGCGGGATGCACTGCGCACGTCATCCTGAAACATTACATAATATAACGTCTCATTTGCCCAGTAGCTTCACTAGCTACAATGCAAATGTGCATAAAACGATTTTCGTAGCGGAAATAAGGCATACAACGATTTTAAAACTATTTTCCACTCACTTCTTGCAACAATAGAATTATTTATTTGGCAGAACATAAAAACAAAACATCTTATTTGTAAATCCTGGCTCTTGAACTCGTTTGTGACGCCATTCTCAATCTCGGTCTAAGGAATGAACCAATTACGGCGGACGGATCTGGATCGAGGTGACAAATCCATTTAAGTCTATACAGTCCCTGCAAAATAATCGTTTTGTAGGGTTCCGTACCTAAAAGACCCTAAAACAAACACCGGAAGGGTAAACTGGGTCCTATTATATTTATTATATTACTAAGGCTTCGCTGTTCGTCCGTCTGTCTGTCTTTTTCTCCGTCTGTCACCAGGCTGTATCTCATGAACCGTGATATTTGGACAGTTTTTCACAGACGGTGTATTTCTGTTGCCGTTATTAACAACAAATACTAAAAAAACAGTATAAAATAAATATTTAAGGGAGCTCCCATACAACAAACGTGATTTTTTGGCTCTCACTTGGCCGGTGATTTTGCACATTTTTATTGATAATGGTATGGAACATTTCGTGCGCAAGTTCGACTCGAACTTGGCGGCTCTTTTACAGCTGGAACATCGGAGTGCTGTATTATTACGTAGTATCTTACTATTACCCCAGATAATATAATACCTACAGTACAGATGCCTCATCCCATACAACGGAATAACGCGGGCTATTTTACGAATTATTTTATTTCTGCATAACGCAAGATTATCAAGTGACATTTATTGCGTGTTGGCAAAGTATTGGGCTAAATGAATACACTGGACACTAACTAGTAACTCTCTAGACACGATCACTACATTTTTATCAAGTTCGGGCTATTTTTCGTTTGTACCTGATGGTACCCCATTCTATTATTATGTGGTATATTGTCTCTCGCTGTGTTTCTTCGTCATGTCTCACTTTTTGCAATTTCTGCTTCTTAGCATGGGAACTGAGATGTGAATATTCACATATATATCAGCTGCTCTTTTCGCTGCACCTACTAACTTACCGAATATTCTTCTTGTAATGTGCTCGCATCAAGCGAATGCTCACATCAGTCACTGCCTTTAGGGGATAGTTTTCGACAAATCATTCCTCAGCAAAGACTATTAAACCAATTGACTACTAATAGGATTCCCTCTACGTCGCCAAAACATGTCATTTTCCTCATACTGTCAAATACCCAAAAATAGAAGATTTTTATTTATTTCCGTGGGGAGCCGATGGATGCAAGAGAGAAGCAACCGCTCAAAGTGGCGCTCTTTGGGGGAGGCCTATGTTCAGCAGTGCACGTCTTCAATCTGATGATGATGATTATTATTATTATTATTTATTTCTATTTCAAAACGTCGGTCGTATACAAATCGAACGAGCCATTTTCGAGTAAAGTTTAAATAAACATAAACTAACAAACAAACAATGTTTCACTTTAATACAGTAGCGAACGAGAGATGTGGTCGGCAGGTAATTGATCTTCCAGAGTTGCTATTTTTCCCCAAAGAATCTCAAATTAAATTCCCCCAAAAGCTCCATGCTTTGACAAAACTTTGTAACTGTAATGGCCATATTTTTAGCGAAAATGAATAACATTGCCCATCGAGGGTTCTTTTGTCCGGAGTTTATAGAGTGAAAAGTTAACGAGACACTTGCTCTCGTTCCATAGTTAATTTTTATTCGTACTTTGGGGTTTATTGCTTTTTCTAACCGTTTTTTAATCTAGAGAATCGCAGCGAAATCACGTTTTTTAATGTGCTACGAGATGCTACGTCGTAGACTTCAGTGCTACGAAAAATCAGAAATCACTAAACTTTTCACTATTTGCTATTACAATACGTTGTGTGACTGTGGTTCTTGTAGTTCCTGAGTCCCAAGATACAGGACGGCGACAGACAGTGACGATTTGGTGAGAACCCGGGCAGCCGATGGATGCAGGAGGCGAGCAGCTGCTCTAAGTGGCGCTCTCTGAGAGGTCTACGTTAAGCAGTAGACGTCTTCAGGCTGTTGATTTTGATGAAGATACAGGAAATCCTAGTTAACATAAGTATGTAATCGTTGGGCGTTATCAAGTTCATGGGAATATATCAATAAAAAATCAATATCTTTGTTATCAAGTTATCATAGACCGCATGGCCGCTTCATATTATCATTTACTTCATGGCATGAGGCGTAATCAGAAAAGTTTTAGAAAACTCAGCCAGGGTTTCTAATAGTTTAAAGAGTCCAACTTGGCTGGGCAGCGTTCGGGAAGCTTCGACCCATCTTTTCGTCCAAAATACCACAGAGCCTGAAAACAAAAGTTTTCGATCAGTATTTGTTTGCCAGTGATGACTTATGGATCTGAGACATATTCTTTTACTGTTGGCCTCATTGGTGAGCTCAAAGTCGCGCAACGAGCTATGGAGAGAGCAATGCTTGGTGTTTCGTAATGAGGAGATCCGTAGGAGAACTAAAGTGACCGATATAGCTCCCAGAATTAGCAAGTTGAAATGGCAATGGGCAGGCCACGTCGCTCGTAGAACTGACAACCGATGGGGAAGAAAGGTTCTCGAGTTGCGACCACGAACCAGAAGACGCAGCGTAGGCCGGCCCCCACTAGGTGGACCGACGATCTGGTGAAAACCGCGGGGAGCCGATGGATGCAGGAGGCGAGTGGCCGCTCAAGGTGGCGCTCTTTGGGGGAGGCCTATATTCAGGAGTGGTCGTCTTTGGGCTGACAATAATGATGATGATGGTGATGTATAGTAAAGACTGTTTATAAAAAACGACTAGTAAATAACTCCATTCTCTCACAACCAATATTCTCGCACAATTATGAACTCTCGCAACAAAATATATTCTCGACATATCCTCGGGCTCACGTGTTGGCAAACGTCTGAATAATAACAGTTTATCGCTCGACGGTGACCTTGACGCGGACATCGGATCACTGGGCCGTGTAGTTACGTTGCGAATTGTTATACACAATGCATCTTGTTAGCTTACTCCGTTCGATCTGGGTTACATTAACAACAATATTATTCACTAGGTGGTAAAACTTTTCTGCAAAGTTCGTCTAGGTAGGTACCAACGCTTTGCCAGTTACTCTGCCGCCAAGCAGTTTGAAAGGCGTTGTAGCTAGTGAAATTACTCGACAAATAAGACTTTATGAACTGATAAGACAGTTTAGTAATCTGATTACTAGACTGCGTGATGTCTCAG
The DNA here is from genome assembly GCA_963580505.1 of Ennomos erosarius. NCBI lineage: Eukaryota > Metazoa > Arthropoda > Insecta > Lepidoptera > Geometridae > Ennomos > Ennomos erosarius. Next base: position 1,102,940 of record OY756989.1, read on the forward strand.
GATGATGTGCGCAGTGCAGTGTCACGCGAAACTTTATTGTTTTAATGTTCCGAGTGACACTGCAACTATTATATATGAACGATCGTGTCGCTTAACATCAGGTGAACGAGTAGCCCGTCATGTCATTCATTCTCATAAAAAAAATTACATAGAGAAACGTTATCTGGTGGCTATAAAAAAAACAAGTTTAAATAGATAGAAAAACGTTATCGCCATATAAACAAGTTAATTTTTTTTTGAGGAGGGTAGCGTCCTTGGTGTGGTTGTTAAGTAGGTCGACTCATAAGCGGAGGCGGCGGGTTCTATTCCCGCGAGAGGATTAAATATTTGTGCCCAGGATAAAGAGCGCAAACACTAAACTTGTTCTGTATCTAGGTATTGTACTCGCGGGGGCTTGTGGTGTGTGTTGTGTTGTGGTTGTGCTATGGTACTCGTAGTTCCTGGGTCGCTAGATACAGGTAATTATGAACGACCCCAAACTCACCGAAAAGCTAAAGCCTTTAAGTTTACGGCGAGATATCGGTTCTCTGAGTCTCTTCTACCGTTACTATCATGGGGAATGCTCTGAAGAAATATTTAACTTCATCCCGCCTTCCCGATTTTATTATCGAACTTCTCGGCAGCGTGAAAAAGCGCATCCACATATTGTAGACACGTGGAAATTCTTGTGCTCGTTTCTTCCACGAACCTGCAAGATGTGGAATGATCTTGACACCACCGGTTATTCCGCATAACTACAGTATGGGGAGCTTCAAGAAAAGTGTAAAAAGAGTCCTCTCTAAGCCCTTGGTGTCACACAAAACACACCCATACACTAGCTAGATATTTGTGTTTCATTTTAGTTTATCACTTACTGAACTAGTACCTAGTTATCACTTCTTAGGGTAATTAACACACATAGTATCAGAAGGAAGACGCCCAGTGCTAAGCATAGGCCCCTAATTATAAGGATTCGGAAGTGGGTTGACCTTTATGTATTCGTACTTAATTATTAATCTAGCACTCGTGTAGCGACCCCCGACAATCCGTCCTAATCTAATCGGTAAAGTTAGCAACATTCGCTGCGGCAATAACATATTTAGTCATCTGTGGCTGATGTCACTCTTTGGATAGGTGACCTCTACAAAAAGTGGTGTTTAAAACTCTGCACTACCTTTCTTCCGGGGGCGCTGTTATTACTTTAAGCCAATGGTATATGTATTTTGTATTGTATATATTATATTATATATTATATAGGTAGAAGTAAGTACTGAAATATATATATGTGTATATGTATATTATATTATTTGCACCACCGTCCAATGCTCATATTGTCTCATTCATCTATGTCCATCCTAAGGTTGTCTGGAAGAGATCGCTTTTAGCGATAAGACCGCCCATTGTACCTATTTTATATGTAATTCTCATATCTACATGTTTTTATGTTATTGGTGTCAATAAAGAGTTATTGTATTGTATTGTATTGTTCCGGCTGTTGTCGTAAGACCAACTGAGAAGCCTTTAGTCGTATAAAGATAGCGAAACAAAAAACAATGGTACCTGCTGTTAGAAATCCACACAAGCGTGTTTTTAGCATATTCTTGATTAACTTTATATCTATTATCATGCTAACACTTACAGGTACAAATTATTATTTTGAATAAACAACATCCCAACTCCCAACAAGAGTAACAAAAACAAACAGTTACTTCGATACCATCAAACGACGCATGATATGATCAAATTACGCAATTCACATCACGATACATATGTTGTAACATATTCAGTAATCTGTGACAATACTGCGCAGTGCCAAGTGTTTTCACATTACCAACAATATCAGCGATTTATGCGTTATTTCTTATTTAAATAAAGGGATCAGACAACACCGCGTTAGGTACTGGATAGTTAAGTTACGCAAGTTGAAACGAAAAGTCCACATCGCTAGCAGAACTTTTAACCGATAGGTAGAAAGGTTTTCGAGTGCCAAAACTAGAAGACGCAGCGCCCCCACTAGGTGGACCGGCCATCTGGTTAAAACCGTGGGGAGCCGTTGGATGCTGGAGGCAAGTGGGTAGTCCAAGTGGTGCTTTAGCAGGAAGGCCTATGTTCAGCAGTGGACATCTTGCAGCTGATGATAATGATGATGATGATGTTGATGATGATGATGATGAAACAAAATCCACCGCACAGCTGCTATTAATTGCTACACTCCTCAAATCCTCATTTACCCCTAGTACCTAGTGCATCACTGCTTTATGGTGTAGTTTTATTTTTCTTATATTTGACAGATAGTGTATTTTATATCACTTGCCCACACTCATGCTCGTAATTCAACGCTTAATGCGTAAAACACTGCCAATTTTTTTAAAAAAATATTTACATTGGAAATAGCAGGTTTTGAAAAATAATACGATGCGAAAATAATACGTAAACTTTTCCACGTTCCCGTCAAAAAAACTACAGTTGTGTGTGTTCGAGCTCTAATATTTACGTGCTCAGTGGAGTCGGTATACACAGAGATCCTATAAAACTGTGGGTATACTAATGTAAAAACGCACCAGCACACAATAAACCTCACGACTCGCAAAACTTCCTTCTTATAGCCCTCTATATAAGTTCAGTGTAAACTAATTTGCGCGAAATAGAACCAATTTCCCAGCATCGATATAACAACATATCACACGAGCAGACTTTAAACTGGGTCACCGATGTATGTTAGCATTCGCCCGTGGCTACGAGAGTGAGAAAAAATCCCCAATAACACACGACATTAACTTTTTGTAAGAACTCTCGAGCGTGCGAGCAATTAAAGCTTTCCGATGGGAATCGCTTTGCTGACGCAGCAAATTAAACGCTTTTTTGCTGAGTGCTATAACAGTTACTATGGTTAAAATATTAAAGCTTAGCCGTAGTAACTATTGTACTAATAATCGTAGTAGATCTATAGTTTTAGTAATTAACTTGAATGCATGTGCATTTTATTGTGTACGGAACTCAGGTTACAAAACTACACCCACTTTATAACTCTTTTCAATCGTGTCGCTTTTAATGAAACAAATTATGTATCAATAACACCAACGGCTGATACACACGTGACTCGTCGACGACTGCCTGCAGCAAGCAATGGAGATGAAATATTCAAGGATTATCATTTTGCACTGAGCGTCCTACATTCAGCATGGCATGTGTTTAGGCATGTTTAAGTCAAGTTAATGGAACCTACTTGTTGCAAAGTAATACTCACCCTCTCATTCACTCACTGTCTAGTGTCTACTCACAGTCAATATTTTCCCAAAATCACTTAACCCAAACATTTCTGATTTCACCAATAAGATACGCCACCCGCCGTCACTTAGGCCCGAAATAATATAAACTACATTTAAGCTAGGGCTACACTGGCTAAACATTAAACTGGTGAAAGCCGCGGGGAGCCGATGGATGCAGGAGGCGAGCAGCCGCTCTAAGTGGCGCTCCCGGGGGGAGGCCTATGTTCAGCAGTGGACGTTTTCAGGCTGTTAATGATGATGATGATGATGATGTGACTGGCTAAGTCCAAAAAAATTTATAATGGATCTACAACTCTACCAGTATGACAATTGCTAGTTTTTGACAGATTTTTATTTATATAAACCTGTGTAATATTGACAATTAATAAATCAATTTAATTGAAATTTAATTAGTAGACTGGGAGCCTATCACAGTCTGGTCTCCCAAAGTGAGTGCAAGTCCGTAAACGTTACATGTACTGGATTTTCCGACATGCCGCACCAAAAGTTTTGCTGACTCTTTTATCATGCAAAAACTAGAGTTCACTCCCCACAGGGTCTGTGCTCCCGGCTTCTTTGTTTTTGACAAATAAATAAGACAAATTTATTTATTTATTTAATTATTTAATTTAAATATAGTTTGTCTCTTTAATACTAGGGTTAACAGGCTCTTCACATGAGCCCACGTGCTACACCTTCGACTGCATCGCTTTTTTAACATCAGCTGAGCTAAACGTTGGCTTATTCGTACATCTTTTATGCACTTGATTTTGATGGCAGATATTTAATGGTTATTCTGTTACTATCATAAATTAGTGGAACAGTCTGTAAACGCTTAGATGTAGTCCCAGCCTAAGCCAGAGCCACGAAGAGGTAAACACTCCATTTAAGTTTGGGTCGGGACTCTTGCTTGACATATCGGATTCCAACCCAAGTTAGGAAAGTTCGAAGCCTCATTTAAACCGGGAGTTCGATGGGTTTAATTTGTTTGGAATATTTAATGGCGCGTCGTCAGAAAACATTTTTGTTTTGCGGCTCTGTTATTACTTTGTTTATTTATACCCCCCTTCAAGAATCCTCTGAAGTTAATGAGGGTTGTCCTAATTATAAATTCTATTAAGATTTATTTCAATTGAGTAATGAGTTCTATAAGTACAAAATAATAGAGCATGATTTTACCTAGCATTAGTTAAACCACAGATATTATAATAGTATACTACTAGTTAAACTTTAACAGGCATTTAGGTAAAAATTAGGTTGTGAATGTATTACGGAAAATATGACTGAATAGGACTAATTCGAGCTACGTAAGTAGTACCTATTATATACTATCTATTCCGTGCCAATTCTGACGTTTACTTTTTCGTGGATGTTTAATAATGTTGATGCTACTTCGAAATATTATGATTTTTGACACGAATTATTTTTCTAATGTTAACATTATTAAAGCACCTGGGGTTATAGCTTATAGCAATCAGGCAGGTTAACGCTGACCATAGATAGAGTAAGTTGCCCAATTTGAGAGTTTTAGATAAGTCTGCCTACGCTGCTGTTGCTGCTATACTTATAGTTGATATAGCTTCTGGAACAGCACCAATTTCAAAACCATTTTAAAAAAAACAACAAAAAATCAATCATACCAATCCAAACCACAATTTATTTATAACTAAAAAAACTGTTAAACAATAAATACAACAATTAAGTGTATAATATGGATCCTAATTGAACTTTGGTTGCTGAAAGAGGTAATTTCTTCTAAGTACACACAAAAAATAAATAAAAACATAAACATAATCTTAGGCCCAATTAACCATCCGTTACTTATGACCTCACATTTCTTTTTAATCACAATGTTGTCAATCAATAGTAACCCTACTGACTCTATACGAATCTCCGACCACATCAGCGGTGCTTTTCTGGAAGAAATTGCTCTTGGTCTCAAGGCCGGTCTCTCCCGTCATGTCAGTTATAGCTGTCACGACGTCATTGGTCCTTTTACCGTTTTTCTGGCCTAGAGTTAAATTGTACCTGGAAAAGAAGAATCATAGGAGTGTTGCAAACAGGGTCGACTAATTAACGGGTGCTGGGTCTCCTTTTTTTGTTTTGTGGTTGTTGGAATGGTTGAAATACCAAAATAACTTCATAACGCTTAGAGCGGTCGGATGCAACTATTTTCATAATGATAGATAAACAATGAAAAGCATACCACTGCTCGTATACTTCTCGTGCATGGCAAGTAGTACAAGAATTTGTGTACGTGCTTAATATCAGGTGAACCACTAACTAGTCATGTCATTCTTTCTCATAAAAACGTGTGGATACACTGGCTTAAGTTTTGAAGGATTCTATAATTCTTCACTGCTTCCTTTTTTCTTCTTCATTTCTTTCTTACCTAGTGACCTCCAGTCCCAAGCTCCTAGTACTAAAGCTCCTGCCGAGCGACTTAGATCGTTTCACGGTGAACTTGTCTCTTGGCATCTTGATGTCGTAGATGGGGTTGATGATTCCTGTGTAAGGGGGTAGAGGGACGCGGGGGGAGTAAGGAGGTGGGATTCTGTTAGGGGGGAGGTAGTCTGTGTAACGAGTTGCCACCTGGAAAGAAAGATGCAAAATAAAGTGGAGTTGAAAACAGGAAGTCTGAATGAACTCAACTCTCAGAAACGTGTTAATAATGCTTTATACCAGTAAAGCCCACCTACATTCAAGGCTTATAATAACGTCCTCAACGCTAAAATTGAAGATTTCAATAAAAATGAAAGGTTTGACTATTTTTGGTAGGTATTGTAAGCTATGCCGTATCGTCCTGGTATGGCATAAAAATAGGACCACCCTACCAGTTACACCCTTTGGACCACCACATTTCTTCCCGAGGATGCCGTAAGAGCTGGCTATGGGTAATATCCTTGGATATTCCAAAGATCCCGTGGGTGCCTTAAGAGCTGGCTATGGGTAAAATACTTGGATATTCCAAAGAGGGGCGGGAGGCTTATGTTCAGCAGGAATTCATTGGGCTGATGATGATACTTTAGAATTTATTCCGATCATAAAAGTGCAATCAAACAAAAAGTGAAATTTTCTAGATCACTCTGAAAGCCTTTTAGTTACACTTTTGCCTATCATTACCGAATCATTTGTTGGTCACAAAGTTCAAACAAATTTTTGGGTATAACGAGAGTATTCATTCATAAACTAAGTTCTATTTAGGTTCCTGTTAGATCTTATTTTCATTTTACTAAAACAATTGAAAACTCCAATCTTGTATTAAAACTAACGTAGTTGCTAGAATCATCTAGAAGAAGACTCTAGTCAAGTTGCTAGTGGGACCAGCACCAGTTCTCACCTGTTTCTCCATGCTGGAAGTCCTCGGCAACGGTGGAGGCGGTGGAGGTGCCTCATCTCCCGATACGTAATCTGGTGGCCTGGCTTTGTACCTCTGCAGAGCTTCAGCGGGAGCACCCTCAGCTTCTGGAAGCTTCCAAGCACTGGGGCAAAGGTTGCCCATTGGTTATGATGGAATCTTCAATATGCTATTTGAGTTTTCTATACTAAGCTGGGACTAGTTTAGCTTTCTCATTATTTTTCGTTAGGATCTTTAGGTTAGTTGATTAAGATTCAGTTATGTATAAACCCGATGGTAAGTGGAATCCCAAAAACTTTGAAGTACGATAAATTTTGAGAAGTTGATACTGAAATTTCGTCGCTTTCAATTAGTACTGAACTTTTAAATCGATTAGTGCAGTCTTAAAAATGTAGTCATTACTGGAAATAAAGGGTTATTTATTACCTGGACATCCGCTCGCTGCTTTTCGACCTGTCAGCTCTAGCAAGACGGTGTAGAGCAAACAAGGCGCCTTCGCTTGCATCACCCAGATACGCGCATAGCTCTTGCAAAATCTGTAAACCGAGAACTTTAAATATATGACGCTGGGTACTGGGTACGGAGTGCATGTCATATTGTTATACAGTGCCTAACTGCAACAGTGACATCATAATCAAGCATCATAGCAGCGGAGCTATAAACAAGTACCAAAGCAGTTATATACTCTTCGGCATCTACCTTCCATTATATCAGATCCAGTGTTCCGGCTACGCTAATGATTTTTAGATGGATTATACATACTTCATACTGGGCTAATAATGAACCAACTACAGAGCGGTTCAGCCACTCCTCAGGGTAGGGACCCAGGGAGTCCAAGCACAAGAGCTGATGATGTCACAAATCCAAGCAGTCATTAGGATCGTTGTCCCCAGTACTCACAGTGAGGCGCCCCCGCTGCAGCAGCGCGGCGACGAGCGGCGCCCCCGCGGCCGGCGCGCGCCCCGCCGCCAGGTTGAGGGGCGCCGCCTGCCCCACCAACCATTCCTCCTCAAGGCTCCAGGACGGCTCCTCCATGTCCGAAGCTCCTGACTCTTCCACTGTACAACATGTTAAGTTTCTAAAACGCTCTTCACTATAAATCCAATGACTTTGTGACGGACCTACAGGCATACCGACCGAACGCACACGCACACCAGCGTATTCCCCGATGACACCGACACGAGCGCGCGACCCCGCGCGCCCCCATCTCCGCAGCCAGCAGACCGAACCCACCAAAAAGGTATAAAAGCCGCCCAGCGCGGGACCAAATTAGGCATTTGCTCGCGGCTCTCGCGGTGGATGGACGTGCACACCATACACCGGAGCCCCTAGCAAATCGCCTACTCCCGTGTTCCTTACTAACACGGCGAACGGTACCCAATGCGCGTGACCACCAGACTTATGCTGCTCGGGTAATCGTTCACCGCTACCCACCAACCTCCCGCTCTCCGTGTCTCGACGCGCGTGGCCCCCAGACTTATGCTGCCAAAGACACGTTCCCCGACCCGTAGACCGCCTATCCCGCCGTACTAAGAGCGGAAGCGCGTGGCTACCACACTTATGCGCTGAGCCCTTAAGTACCCCCGTAAGCACTAAACCAACCCGCGCTGCGCACCGTCACGCGAACTCATTCCCCGCGTCCCGGACGTCATCCCGCTCCAAGGGAGAAGCGCGTGGCCACCACACTTATGCTGCTTCCTCCCTCACTGAGCTAGACGCCTTCCGCTCCCGTCAGACCGCCCGTACGGAACCGTTCTCACAGGCCGCCGCGCTCCTGTTGGAGAACTCACCGCGACCCGTGCCCCGATTTGACATCCCGGACACCGGCCTTCTGTTCCGAGGCTAGAAAGCGCGTGGCTACTATACTTATGCTGCTTTTCCTCACCGAACAAGACGCCTCTGTCTTCCCGACTGTTCGTTCCCGCGTACAACTAGCTAGCAGGCCGTCGCGCTCCTGCTCGTGAGCCCACCGTGACTCCATCGTCCTAGGCCCGTCAACCCTCCGGCTATACGTCAATGTAAAACCTAGGATAAGATCTAGACTAAGACTACCGTTTAGACGCCCTAAGCACGTATTGTGGAACGATGAATATACGTAACCGTTTATTGTAAACCAGTAACCGTGTGTTTCCCTGGACTCATATCCCCCATAGGTTACCCTATTATTAGGTCGTCCATCCCTTGATACGACTAGCGTAGCAAAAGGGCACGACTACCAACATAACGAGGCGTCCGGACTTGCTAGCCGCACAGACGCCACGTTACATTGGCGCCCAACTTAAAAATCCGCGACTATAACCTAGGGATACCTATCCAATCTAAAATCCCGCGAACTTAACCCTGGGGATAGGGCTACTTACTACAACGACGGATCCAGGCAAAAGCCGAAAGTTTACGTCGCTTAGGAAGTGTCCTCATATTAAATTTTATACAGACGGAAGCCACACCCGTAGAATAAATAACCCGGTAAATTCAAATGCCAGATAAAACATCTTGGATTTACAACTTGAAGAAACCCGAATTAGAAGAGGAGTCCAAGAAGAGGAACCTCACGACGGAAAACAAAACCGTGAAAGATCTGCGCCGTATACTTGCCGAGGCAATAAGGGCAGAACCCGACCAGACAAATAGTACAACTCCGATGCTTTTAGGCAGTGGCAGTACCAGTGAATCTGAAACAGAATTTAGAAATACCATGTCACTACCAGAAGGAGAAACCAAAGACAGACCAAAAATGCCGAACTACCCGGAGCAGTGTGAACGAAGTATAGAAAGGTGGAATATACATTTTGATACACACGACGACCCAGTGCAATTTCTGGAAAATCTAGACGACCTAATTGAGTCCAGTCAAGTGGAAAAAGGAAATGTATTAAAAATATTACCCAGATTCCTGACAGGCAAAGCCGTATTATGGTACCGTAATAATAAACAGTCTTTCAAAACTTGGAATGAGTTCGTCAAAATTTTCAAACTCACATTCCTAACCCATGATCATGAAATTGATCTATTAAAAAGAATAATGTTGAAGAAACAACATTTTCGCCAGGATTTCACAGACCATTTAATAGAAATCCAAACTATGATACGGCGTTACGGCAAAATGTCAAGGGACGAAGAATTGAAGACAATATATGAAAATATGGCTTCAAAATATAAATACTACATCAAGTACTCCGAAATCTCCACCGTACACCATTTGGTACAATTAGCAAATAACTATGAAAATATATCGGCAGAACGACGCAGTGAATTCGAGGAAGAATCCCATCGAAACCCGCACCAGACAATCAGAGACCGTACCCGAACAGAAGAAACAGCAAAATATGTTTACAAATACAACCCCAGAGAATGCTGTTGGAGCTGCGGAAAACCAGGACACGCAATGAGAGATTGTCGTGGAAAGAACGTGCTATTTTGCAGCAGTTGTGGGAAGATTGGTGTGCAAAGTTCCAAGTGCTGTAAGAAAACAAATAACCACATCGAATCATTGACGACACAAGCGCATAACCACGCACAAAGACGAGACAACCCACCATTCATAAAGATATCAGTACTGCAGAAAGAATACGATGCACTTATCGACACCGGCACAACGAGATCTTATGTAAGTAATGATATATACAAAGAACTTACAGACAGAAATTTAAAACCAATAAAAGTGTCAGAAACCGCAGTACTCGCAAATGGTGCGAGTATAAAAATAAACGAAGCCTTCCCATTAGAAATAAGTATTAATGGTGAAAACTTGAACCACGACATGTTTTACCACCCAGATATAACTACTACCTTGATAGGAATGGACATAATGGAAAGAATGGGAGTAAAAATAGTATGGAACCGAAACCAGAAACAAAAGAAGAACCATACTGAAACACCAAAAGAACCAGCAGGAAACAAAAACATAAATACCCAGAACAACCAGCCAGAACCATATGAAAAAAACCAGGCATTGCCCAGTCAAGTAGAAACGGACCCGCAAAAACAATCACCGAAAAAGACCCGAACAAAATACAGACCTGGTAACCAGAATAAACAAGCAGACCAGCCGCAGAAAAACCCGATCTTCGCAATGGAACAAAAAAAAGACTGGCATAAAAAGAAAATAGAGAAAATAAAAATCCAAGAGGACCCAGATTATAAAATAGAAAACAACGAATTGTACCGAAAAATAAAACACCATGCATATGGACCGAGATTAGAACCAGGATCAAAATGGAGACTATGTGTATCACAAGACGACATGGAAAACGTATTAAAATATAACCATGATGTACCAACCACCGGTCATTTAGGAACGTCCAAAACCCTAAATAAGGTTGCACAAAAGTACTACTGGCCAGGGATGTACAGAGATGTACGTGCATACGTGAGAGGATGCACCACTTGTAAACACACAAGCAACGTCTCAAACCGAACCTAAAAGAAAGACCCGAAAAAATAAAATAAATAAATAATAATAATAAACGTAAAATGCGATCCGTTTTGTGATCCGTTTTGTTATGAGAATAATTAGTGAATTTTTTTATGTAAGATAGGTACCCGTAAGCCCGTTCATGAATGATGTATTCGTTCTTTTTATCATTTAGAATCAACAAGAGGTTGTCTTTATGTAAATAAATAGGTATATAAGTCAAACCGGAATGTGCAAGTTTAATTAACGTTAAAATGCATTTATTTAGTAATAATCATGATAGCATTTGGCTAAAGATTATCAAGTTGTTAAACGCACCAGAAAGACAGTTATTTATAATATTTGTAACCGTATATTAGCAGGCACCAGAGTATATTAATACATCCGAGTCATACTCCATCCCGGCAAATAATATGTAAAAATATGAAAAAGTACACAATAGTTATATGTAGAAGATAAATACTCACGTATAATTAACCAGAATAAAATAGTTAACCCGTATAAATTCACCTGAACCTTGCCGAAGATTATGTACCATTTTATATTTATACCGATACCGGTGATTTTTCCCAGGTAAAAATCTCCAAAAAAAGGAGGAGGGTGTGACGGACCTACAGGCATATCGACCGACCGCACACGCACACCAGCGTATTCCCCGATGACACCGACACGAGCGCGCGACCCCGCGCGCCCCCATCTCCGCAGCCAGCAGACCGAACCCACCAAAAAGGTATAAAAGCCGCCCAGCGCGGGACCAAATTAGGCATTTGCTCGCGGCTCTCGCGGTGGATGGACGTGCACACCATACACCGGAGCCCCTAGCAAATCGCCTACTCCCGTGTTCCTTACTAACACGGCGAACGGTACCCAATGCGCGTGGCCACCAGACTTATGCTGCTCGGGTAATCGTTCACCGCTACCCACCAACCTCCCGCTCCCCGTGTCTCGACGCGCGTGGCCCCCAGACTTATGCTGCCAAAGACACGTTCCCCGACCCGTAGACCGCCTATCCCGTCGTACTAAGAGCGGAAGCGCGTGGCTACCACACTTATGCGCTGAGCCCTTAAGTACCCCCGTAAGCACTAAACCAACCCGCGCTGCGCACCGTCACGCGAACTCATTCCCCGCGTCCCGGACGTCATCCCGCTCCAAGGGAGAAGCGCGTGGCCACCACACTTATGCTGCTTCCTCCCTCACTGAGCTAGACGCCTTCCGCTCCCGTCAGACCGCCCGTACGGAACCGTTCTCACAGGCCGCCGCGCTCCTGTTGGAGAACTCACCGCGACCCGTGCCCCGATTTGACATCCCGGACACCGGCCTTCTGTTCCGAGGCTAGAAAGCGCGTGGCTACTATACTTATGCTGCTTTTCCTCACCGAACAAGACGCCTCTGTCTTCCCGACTGTTCGTTCCCGCGTACAACTAGCTAGCAGGCCGTCGCGCTCCTGCTCGTGAGCCCACCGTGACTCCATCGTCCTAGGCCCGTCAACCCTCCGGCTATACGTCAATGTAAAACCTAGGATAAGATCTAGACTAAGACTACCGTTTAGACGCCCTAAGCACGTATTGTGGAACGATGAATATACGTAACCGTTTATTGTAAACCAGTAACCGTGTGTTTCCCTGGACTCATATCCCCCATAGGTTACCCTATTATTAGGTCGTCCATCCCTTGATACGACTAGCGTAGCAAAAGGGCACGACTACCAACATAACGAGGCGTCCGGACTTGCTAGCCGCACAGACGCCACGTTACAACTTTAACACGCGGAACGCACCCAAAAATTGCATAATCATCATCATCATGATTTCATGGAGATCAGCCAGGTTTTCAACTACCTACTAAGACGGGTCAGATAATTGAAACCCTGGCAAAACTAATGTTAGACAACCAGACATCGTAAATTTATTCCACACGAATTCTATGCAAGCAATTTTACAACGTCTTCTAAGACGGGCATAAAACTTGAGTGATACGGTGTCTCCTGGCTCACCCCCATTTAAATTGTATTCAATACTATTCGGCTGGTACCTATGTCGTGCAAGTATTTTACCTACATAGTTACAAAGTAAGATCCACGTAGCAAAATGCCATTTTAACTAAAAACTCACCACATAACGCATTCTTCACGCTATTTATAAAATCCAGCGTCTCTAATATACTTGGTCTACTCAACGCTTCCTTATTCCTCATGGTAGACCCAGCAGACCGTGGTCTCTGTCTCATCTCTTTAACACTCTCTAACGGTTCCTTGTACACCAAACTTTTTAAAGTATGGTATTTCCTTCTCATGGTCTTCGAGTCTGTTGTGATGGATATTTCAGGGAAGCCATAAGAGGTAGCTGGTCTACTGCGTCTTGATCTTCGCCTGACCCTGGGGACGTCGTCTCTGAGATCCTGGTGGGAGGTGGAAGGTATGATATCAGGCTTGGTGCTATTCCGCCAATAGTTTCCAGTTTTGACGCTGGCGAGGATTTCTTCACTTTCATGTCGTGGTAGGGCCTTCGGTTTCAAGCTGGTTGGACAGTTGGGATAAAATCATTACCTGACAAACTAGAGATACACTTGAATGACTATGAGCAGGAGATTACTTATCGTAAACTAATCACTGGCTCCGGAGAGTAATTCCAAGATTTTGAAATATGGAACTCAAAAATCTATAATGTTTTGTAAATGCTCATGTATTAGAAGAATTGAGAATGACTTTTGGAACATTAGCAATTGCTTTATTTCTGAATTACTGTAAAATTTGCCTTCCACAAACTTATCATCAGAATTCCTTGCATTATCATTATGTAGGTACACAATTCAGCGTCACCGGTTAACAAAATTGTCTAGGTTTTATTTCTAACACACCCCAAACCCCATACTCGTGTCCAATTATCCGAGCATCGGCCTAACAAAACTCGACATATCGCATTAATTCATAATAACTTTCCAAACAGGGTGACAAAACATAAAAGCGTTTCAAAACAACCCTTATCTGTCGTATCTGTGACAAATGAATTGCTCATCCCCCCGGAACGCAACCCTTAGCTGGAAACTTTTAACGAGTCGGCTTTAGCGGTGATTATTGAGAGATAAAATGAGGATTGAGTGTTTGCTAACTTGAAGTGCTTGCTTTGCTTGCGGTTTGTCGGTTTCCACGATTATCGACACTAGCACAGTTCTATGTTATTGAATTGTGATAAATTTGTACCAAGAAATATGAACCAACTTTTTTCAAAATGGCAAGTCTGATTTTTTGCTCAACCTGATGATTCTAAATACCTGCTTGCTGGGCTGTTATGTGTGGTAGCTGAGTCCTCATAGACGAACGATTGTGGGAATATGTAGTATATTTTGTTGAGGTTGGGGTGCAAAAACAATGTACAACGCTTCCTCTCCACACTCTGCGCCCGCCGTTCATAAAATCGATCAACGAATCACAGAGTAAAGTTAGTCAAATCAGATATTGAGCTAAGGCATTCTTTTGACGTGAGCAGCTGAGTGGCGTAACACGGGATTGCATTGTAAACATAACCTGGAGCATAAGCTACGCGGCATACATTTCCATGATAATTATATATCCAAGTCTCAGACATGTAATTTAGTAAAAACAGGCGCTTTATCCTCACACGACCCAAAAATTTACTATTTACAAGATGCGTGCTCTCACAATGCAAACCTTTCTTTATGCTCATAAACGCGAAAATTTATGAAAAGTCTGAGGCGAAGGAACACTCTATATCTAGGCTTTTACTTGGGTTTTCCTCAGGGAATGCTTTGTAGTGTAGATCTTTTCCCTTATAGATAAATCCATCACCGGCATAGGTACGTTTATTATTTAAAGAAACGTGCAGCTCGTCTGATCTTTGAAACTACTATTTTCATGTAAGTAGGTACTTAAATGAATTACGTCATAAGTTAGATGTTAATAACATTGCAGTGATTTTTTATGCTGAAATTGGCATACGTTTGACAACATTTGCCTGATGGTAAGCGACGATGCTGTCTTAGACAGAGCACGTTTGCCCATGAGATGCCCGTGTTTAAGACAAGTGTGAAATGGGCAGACGAGTTGACACAGACCAGGTGCTAAACAGTTAACCTATGGAAACCCCAAAACCAGTCTGCACAACAGTCTACATCAACCCATTCAACGGCTATCCCAGACACAGTGGAACACGATGAATCGATTCGCACCGTGGCTTTGGCGTGGAATTAGTGATATGAATGGAAAGACAAAGAACAACTAAAAGAAATAAATAGGTACAAAGGATATTAAAAAGAACATATAGTATTGTAAAAAACTAAGAAAAGCTAAAGGAAATAAATATAAAGGAATACCACAAACATACATTTATCCATTACTCTCAAATTAGTAATCCTTACCATCTATCCCCAATCATAGCGTTAGCAAACGCAGCGAGCACGCAGCGCCTCGCCAGCCGTAGCTTGGCTTCCTCCTTGTCTCGTCGGCTCAGCGTGAGCGTGCGAGCGGAGGTGTGCTCGCGTCTGGATGGCAACTTGATGGGGTACGAGATAGCCATTCCGTCACCGGTCGGGAATACTAGCCGGAACTCTGGGGATAACACTGTGACTTGAGGTTCGAATTTACTTTTTGTTCACGCATACATACGCAAAGCTATAAAGAGAGCTATACTTAGTGTTTTCCCTGCGAGATAAGATAATGAGGAGATCCACAGGAGAACTAAAGTAACCGACATAGCCCTCAGAATTAGCAGGTTAAAATGGCAATGGGCAGGCCACATCGCTCGTAGAACTGACAACGGATGGGGAAGAAAGGTTCTCGAGTGGTGACCACAAACCGGAAGACGCAACGTAAGCCGGCCCCCTACTAGGTGGACCGACGATCTGATGAAAGCCGCGGGGAGCCGATGGATGCAGGAGGCAAGTGGCCGCTCAAGGTGGCGCTCTATGGGGAGGCCTATGTTCGGCAGTGGACGTCTTCAGGCTGTTAATGGTGATGATGATACATACGCATACTAATACATACACAGATCCTGATGTAATAGCATGAGCTGTAGAATTGGACATATTTCTTTTCTCAAGAAAGTGTTTGATCTATGAAAAGGCAACAAACATAGAAGAATAACGCCTCTATGGCAACAAAAGGTTTATAACGTGATCCGCGTTAACGTTCATTGGTCAAAAGCTTACTTGAGAGAAGAGATATATCGATTGGGTTTGTTTGCATGAGACCAATTTTCTCATTTTTAAAGCTACTATGCTACCCTATTTAGGATTCCTTTAGATACTAAAGGAATCCTAAATAGGGTAGCATATTGTAGTACCTATAAAACTAATTAATGGTAATTTCTCATTAAGTGAACTCTATGTTCTTTGAGAATAAATGATCTTAAACCAGAAACTGCTAGAGTCATGGTCCCACTGCCAAAATGCACGGTGCAAAAATGTATGCGGCCTAGAATAGATTAGTAGGTAGGCACTTAGTTCGTACCTATAGGTATCCGATATATATTAAAAATATCAACAAAATTATTTTCTCTAGAAAAAACACATTGAATTACACAAAAACATGAAAAAAAAAGTTATAAGTAACGTAAAAATGAATCCAATAATGGTATCTTTTCAATTTCTTCTCCAATACCCACTGTGCCTGTCGAATATCAAACCGAACAAAGTAAAGATCTGCCAATACACAATCGGACAATACAGCTCGGTGGGTCCCAAAAGAATTTCAAAGGCTGTGAAGCCTTTCTCGACGCTATCTACCACTATCTTGATATATATCCTAGGGCTAGGTATTATAGTGATCTTGAATAAATTGTTGCGCCATCGTAAAACAAAATGCCCTTTCTCTCGAAGGGTTTGGATGTCTTATCTCCGAAACTATTGAGGCTGGCAGAGGACCCGTAAGGTAGGGACCCAATAATTCAGATTTCTTATCAGAATTTGCTTGGAATCTTTGATAAGAAAATATTTTGGTTTCGAGGATTTTGGCTAGAGCATTTTATCAAAATTATCTTATTACTGTGAGATGGATTGAACTTTTATTTTGAGATAAGTAAGTAGTAGGATTTGCTATAAGTTATTACATTTTAGTACTCTTTGTAATATTTTACAAAGGGATTAAAGAAAATCAAATCATATATCAAACTCTTGATACGTAAAGGGCGATAAGGAAAATCAATTTATTTTTTTGCTTCAAATGGTTTTCCGCAACCTTTACCTAATAAAAGTTTTGACTGGTTCACCGGTTGATTGGCACAAGATTGGTATTGACGAAAACTCAAGAACCTACCCTTCGGTAGATTAAGTAGTATGCAGATATATAGAAAAATAAAGAGAGCAAAAGCAAGTAAGTTTTAAATATTAGAATACTCCGAGACATCAATCAAGTCCTTGTATTTTCCTAGAAACGTCTCCAAAAGGATTATGCTCTCCGTGTCAGTGTATAAACGGGATTGGGTCAGAGACGCGGCCGCACAGTATCGCCAACTTTGCACAGATTTGCAACTCACCGCAAACTTGTAATAAAGTAGAGTTAGGGGTACTGGATATAGCTTGTACCTACCTATATGCCTTTTTTATAGAATTTAATGTATTATGATTTTCTGTAAATTTTAGATTATTCAATGTAGGTATTTAAGTTATTGTTTATAACCGATTGATGGTGTTTGTTTATTTCGCTCACAGTATATTTGGTAAGTCAGCTTTTTGCGTGGATGATCTACTAAATTGAAAGATAATCTCCGTAACAGCCACTTACTCTGCTTCGGTGCTAGATAAACAAGGAATGTGCTAAAATGTCAACGTTTTATGTCACAAAATATACCTACTTCTAGCTGGTTTACATCTTTGTAAGCCAGCCTCACCCAGCATTAACTTTTAACCAGCTCCACTCGACCTGCTATCGCTCCTAAATAATCCCTTTGAAATGCCCAACTGGGGGCTCCCACTACACTGGTCATATATAAAATGCTAACCTATCCGAGTGCAATGCAAAACCGTTGTGAAATTTTGATCCATGGAACTTGGCAGTTTTGTTTCAGTATTAGAATATTCTAGAAAATATCGAAATCTGCTGAATATCGGAATAAATTTTCAGTGGTATTTGGGTATTTTAGTGTTACTGGAATACGGCAAATATCGGGTTATCCAGGTTCGTTTTAGGCTTTAGCCTTTTAGGTTTATATTGGGGAAGTTTTTTGGCATGTTGGTAGCCTTTGTGTCAATAAAACTCTGTTTGGCTTTGCGAACTATTTTCTCTTTGAGCCATATATTTTCAGAGACCATAATGAAAGGCGTTCAAAGTTTGGCCTGTCATTATTTATTTAAACAAGCAAAATCTATAAATATATAGCACTAGCTATTGCCCGCGGCTTCGCACGCTTGTGTTATGTTATTTTTACGTTATAAGTAGTCTAATAATAGATCATTCATTTCGTACCAAACAACAATATGCACCAAATCTTTTCGAAGCTGAGCACAGTAACCTGTATTAGCATAGATATAGGTATAACGCAAGCATAGCCGTGAGTGGAAGCTATTTAAGCCATTACCTAAAATTAAATGTTTTCAGCCAAATATAGATTTATAAAACAGTAAAAGAAAAGAAGTTTCAAACAAAAAACTACAATTTTATAAGTACCTCTTCATATTACAACAAAAAGAAATCATCACCACTTCACTCAGGTCTTTCACAGAAGTTTCAGTAAATTTTGTTTAGGCAGTAGTTACCTAAGCAGGCAGGTACAGTTTAGAAAAATATGAAAGAATGACACACACGCACGATGATGCTGCTTTGCTCAGTTTTACATATCCACGCGCTTTTTGTTCCATTTACCACATTGTTTTTAACCTTCTTAAGTTTGGCTCCATACGAATTGTTACCTACACTTAGCCAGTGTCAATAGATATATAAAAATAAGTGTATATAAAAATAAATAAATAAAATAAATAATTAAATAAAATAATTTTATATAAATAATTTTTCTTAATACTAATTAGGAATTACAAATACTAAACCACCACTCCATAAAGAATCGGCCGTTATAATTATTATTATGTCCACTATTTTCCACGCTGTCTCATTCCCACTGCACTTTCAACATACCTAAGTACCTAGTGATGAAAGTGAGGAAGTAGGTTAAATCGTCATTACATAATTATTAGCTACACCCAAAGATAGTTACTTACTAAAACTTTAACCTTCTTGGAGTAACCGAGTAATCTAATCATTTATACCCGTGGTTTTTTTAATAGCCCACAGATCTAAAATATTTTAACTATAATCAACATGCAAGAAGAAGAAGAAGAAGAAGAAGAACAAATCAAAAACAGCCAAAAACTAACCTTACGCGACATGTTGTTGTTAATTCGCGGATACAATTGCCATAATGAATACCTACATATGATTATATTTAAGTACCTACCCTTTTTAAACATTTTTCATAAAATATTTCGTATCATTGGCTAAATACAAATAATAGCACGCGCTCCGGCTTACCTTAATGCCAAAATAAAAAAGGTTTTAAAATGTGTAGCAATGGTAAGGGTCTATAACTTAAGTAGCTATAAGTACTACAGGTACCTTAAAACTTTTTTGGGGTCGATACAGAATGTAGCATTAGCGCAAAAATAATTTTAACTACATATTTAGAATGGTAACGTGTAGTAACTTTATGTAAATAATACATTTGACCAGATCGGCAATAAAGAACATTGCTCCCGCCAAAACCGTATAAATCGAAAACTTCAATAAAAATGTTAATTAAGTAAGCTTCAATACTGGCTAAGTATGATAATCGCGTGAAGCCTTATGAATGATTATAAAAAGTCTAAGAATCTCCCCTTTAAACAGTTTTCATAAAATACTTCGTATCATTGGCTAAATACATGTTTTGTCTAATGCCAAATTAAAAAAAGGTTTTACAATGCGTAGCAAATGGTTTCCCCGTTTTAAACAACTGTAAAACATGTTTATACATAAATTCCTCAAAAGAGTCTGAAAATCTTCACTTCTGAAAATATTGGGAAGAAGCAGAAGCAATAGAATAGACGATGAAAAGTAAACATGAAGCTGGCAAATGCACAAGACGTGCGACGCCAATCCTCAAGCGAGGAACAAAAAAAAGGGGTCAATAAATTAAGTACCTATAGGCACAGATTACTGAATATGTTACTACTATAGGTTAAGCTATAGGTACTATAAATACAATTTTAAATACTTATTTCGAATGGTAACGCGTAGAAGATTTTTGAATACTAATACATAATAACAGATCGCCAATAAAGAATTTTGCCCCCGCCAGAACGCAATAAATCGAAAACATGAATAAAAATTTTAGTTAAGTATGTTTAAATATTGGCTAAATATGATATCGCGTGAAGCCTTAAAACTTATAAAAAAAAAGTCTAAGAAGTTTTTAGTTTTTGACATTCCTTGTTCTCTGTGTCGTGCTCATATTCAAGAAGGTTCTCATACCTATCCTCTTTTTTAGTTTGGACCACAGATTAACGAAAAAACTAATCTTTAAGGAATACATAATATTATGACTTCCTTGGGTATAGGTAATTACATAATAACAGATTGTTTTTCTCTAATCTGCATTGCATCGAGCGCAGACGAAGTTATATCGCGATGTATTTCGCCGTAGCCCGAAAAGTGTGATACACTGCCGGTAATGCAGGCGCGCCAATTGTTATTTACTGTTTTTTTTTTAAGTTATAAATAAAAACATGCATTAAATTACTTTCTTATTGCTTAGTGCAGTGGGGATTGTTCAGAATGAAATAAAAATGATTGGGGTTCCGTCCTGAATGGGTAAATTCTTATTACTAAACCTCCGCTGTCCGTCTGTCTGTCCATCAGTCACCAGGATGAATCGTGATAGTTAGACAGTTGAATTTTTCACAAATGACATATTTCTGTTGCCACTATAATAACCGTGATCCGTATTCAAAAGATCAGATAAACAGACAACAAAAAAAATTGGTTTTACTTCATATTCTTATCAAGGAATTATAAATTAAAACTATTAAAATTTATTTTTGTAATCGCAAATAATACTCTCACATTTTGTAAAACATATTTATTCGCCGACATGCAATATAACGCTACTGCTTCCTCCATTTTATTTAGCCCACGTCGGTTGCACAGCAGGCAAACAAATTGACCGTGTGTCCGGGTTGTGGCGCTATAAAAACTTCGAGGATATTCAACAGAGATGTTTTTGCGCGCCAACTCAACAGCGAAGGTTCGGGCGTATATGAAGCCGCGCCATAATACTAACAGAATTTTTTTTTCTTTAACTTGTGCCTCCAGATAAACCCGAAATAAAATTACCGTCAATAGCACAGAGTAATTTTTTTTTCCTCTCATCTATGATTAGTAACTAAAATAAAACTTACCTTTTGACACTGGCTAAATACCTACACTATGTGTGGAACCAAAATGTAAGAAAAAAAAATTTACCTTGAACCCTTGAAGCGGCCATCTTGTTAAAATCCCGTTCCGTTTCATAATGAAACCTTACACATTTTCACAAAAAAAAAATTAACGATATATAAAATTTAATATATCCTATGTTGGCTTTTTCTAAGCTTATTAGTGAAAACCGCATGAAAATCCGTTCAGTATCTTCGGAGTTGTGCCGTAACAAACAAACAAACAAACAAACAAACAAACAAACAAACAGACAAAATGTTTAAAAAGTAGCTTAACGTGATCAGCGAAAAATTTCAAGCCAACCTGTGTCATTTTTTTTCGATATCTTGCATTTACAGATTTTTTTATCTCTACAGTTTTATTATATGTATAGATATAGATATAGATAATACATTTAGGAAGATAATGTTTTTCTTATTAAAATTTTCGTATAGCATTTTCAATTTCCATATTTTTAAGCTGAGGGACCTGGCTGTTCCTCTTAGTCTAAATTGCATCGTGTCGTGGTTTGGCTTTAAACAGGCGAGCTCTCAAAGGCTCTAGGCTTCTAACTTAAAACATAAACGCAATACCCTGTCTGACATAAACCACCGCCGTGCAAATAGGGGTGCCAAAATCAACGTAAGTTCTTTAATTGGGTCTCATAGCACAGTAACATCAAAATGAAAGCTTTTCCCGGTTTTCGACTAAGTAAAAAGACCGCACACATGACTGTTTTATATATAAAAGTTGGGTGCAATTGGAAAAAGAATTATCTTAAAATCTGCTACAATGGAACACAAAACCTTATAGTCAAAACCTTATAGTAACACATACCTACAAAAATCAAACGATAAAAAACTATTTTTAGTTTTTATTTTTACATAATAAAATGTCCATAATAGCCAATGCTTACCTGATAACTTCGAAACCGCATTCGTTTGGGCTCGTTATGATAGAAAATACCTAACTCAAATTCAAGGCACCAAAAATTGGGTTATTGTAAATCCGCCACAAAGTAAATTCGTCACGAAAAAAAGGATGTGTGAATTCGCCACAATTCTATTTTTCAGATTTCTCCTGCAGTGTCTGGATTTTCTTTTTTATGTGATAACATAAGTGTTTAGTAACAGTTTTAGTTTACTTGGGTGACAAAGGAAACTTAGATAAACATACGTTTGTTATACGTTTAGTTTTCTCATGTGGAGAATGAACACAGCTCCTTTGCTGCTCCTTTGATGTATTGTGAAGATAAACTTGTATAACCAAGTTTTCATAGCATTTCTACTTTATGTTTATGTCTAGTATTATAATGTGATCTTACTAACTAGGTAATATCCACAGAGCTTTGAAAAATATGACGTATTCTCGGGAGGCGATGCATTTTTTTCTCGTGGCTTGATCTCGCTTAGTAAATAATCACGTAATATTTTTTTCCAATTTTTCAATTAAGTCATCCAGATAAAGTTTCAGGACAAGTCTCAATCAATGATTATAAAATTACAGTAATCAGAGTATCTATGGGCTTCAAGATTACTAGTCAGTAAGGGAAATAAATATTTTTTCCATTCTTTGTATGTATAAAAAGCTAGCTACTATGAATAAAAAACATACCAACATGTCGAAATCTGTCCACAAAGTCCACCATCGTCTTTGCCCAGGAGAACCTCTTCGCTGCATCCAACAGCCCCATACACGGTTCCAAGACTCCATCATGAACCCCCACGCAGTACTCTTTCAGACCTTCCACCTCCCTCATATTCTGACTTTCGAGGTCTTCTAGAAACCATGAGTTTTCTAACGAAGACATATAAAGATTGTCCAGGTAAGGTTTGAGGACTGGTCCCAGGTATTTCTTGTCATCTTTGATTCCTTTGTGGAGCCACTGGAGAATGGTTTTCATTGTAAGCTGGTGGTCTTTGAAGTCGGAGCGTCGGAGTTCAGGGTCACGACGAACGGCGTCGATGAGGCAAGCAGACGATGCGTCGTAATAACCTTTGAGCTTGGACCATTTCTTTGATCTGTGGAAGTGGAACGGGTTGAGGGCAAGCCGTTTACAAAAACATGCCAACTATAAAAAATTATAAACTATTACTATTTATAAAGTACAAAATTTTAACTTTGCCATCTGTATATATTTTGGAAGTATGCATATTCGTAAGAAACTTTTTATTTAAACAACATACGAACTCAAACGAAACAATTCGGGAAAAAAACCGGTTAGTGCTACCAATACCCAAGTCCAGGTTAAAATTACACTCATCTAGTGCACTACCTACTACTATAAGAATATATAATCAGCTATCAGGCGATTTCAAGAACATAGACAACTATAACATTTTTATACGAACCTTGAAACGGTTCCTGCCGGAAAAGTCCTATTATAGTATTGACGAGTATATAAATGGCAATAAAATATTATGTGCTGATGAAAATTTATGATCACGAATGGTATGTAGGTGTGTAGGTGTACTTTTTGACATCAATAATTGTAAGAATAATAATATATGTGGTATTTAGAATGAATAAGTGTGACATTGAATAGTTAATCTAATTTATTTTATATTGTACAAAACTGACATTAATTTTTTTACTAAATATTGCTAATAATAATAGATAAAATTGGATTGACATTTTATTATAGCTAATCAAACTAATATTATTTTCTATGTAGTGTACCTATTTTTTTTTTATTACTTTGATTCTTTTGCTAAGTCGCCCTCCTCTCTCCAAATTTGCTGCGCCTGACGGGGTCCATATGAAACTAGACTTAATTTTATATTCCACCTATTGTACACTATGGAAGCAATAAAAATCTGAATCTGAATCTGAACTTCTAAAGTTATGCAATAGTTTGAAAAAGTTTCCAAGCAATTTTGATTGACGATATTATACGGACGTATCAATTGGACAAGGGTCTTATTACATTACAAGTTTCGAAAGTGATTGGAATGGCCTCTTGAAATTCTTTTCATACAAGTCCAGTTAGTATCGCCAATATTTGGGTTCCTCCGTGAATTTAACCTTCCCAAATTACCTGTAAGCCGACAATTCCCTGTCAAACTCCAAATATGTTCTGGCGCGGAAGTTGTTCATATACAAGTCTCGCGCCTGGTCCAGCATGATGGCGAGGATGTGAATGAGGTCCTCGATGGACTCGTGCTGGGTACACGTCACCTGGAGTAGGTTTGCACGGAAGGCACTGTGGGAATCCTGGAAGATTATTTGTAAGTTTATCATCATTCATAAGTTTATTTAATAGTAAACATAAAAGGCCAAATGAACAGATGCAAGCCCTTTCCATCTAATAGCTTCTCGATTAACTACTTAGGTCATCGGTAAATCGTCATCGGCAAAGCAACTTTTTTCTGAGCTTATTAAGAGACCGCAAAGTTAAAAGGGTCATAGAATCGAGCATAGAAAACCATAACTATAATCAAATGATTATTAACTTCCAAAGTTACTGCAGAACAGAAGGACAAGAATCGAATTTTTTAGGTATTTATTTACATCAGACCAAATTAGTAAATCTGTTGGACGAAATCGGTAGTGTCATAGTTTTGCTTGGTAATTTCCTCAAATAAATCGTGAAAACACGAGTTAACACAAGAAATCAGAACTTACATAGACAACCAAATTCTTGCATTTAACGAGTTCATTACAGACTCTCCATAGGTACCGCAGTTGCCTGCGAGAGTAGGTGGATCCGGCTGAAGCCTTTGCTTCCTTGTTGAGACTCTCCCATCGGCAGAAAAGTGCTGCTTCCAGGGTTTCTGATGGTGTCGGTGGAATGTCTTCACCTAATAAATATTTGAACTGCGATCGATTGATGCTTTAGACTTTAATCGAACAGATTACATACTTTTTATAATGGTGTGTTTTGTGATTGCTTCCAAGTAGATTGGATTTATTTGATGAATCTTATTTAAATATCTCTTACCAACAACATGATGCAGCTGCAGCAGACAACTTCGCACACAAGCAGCATCAGAATCCCACTCAACGTCTCTGCCTCCACGCCGCACGACTGATCCTCGCTCTACTGGGTATAAGTACCCTGCTGGACCTCCTCGGTCGCACAGTAAAAGCAACCTTTAAAGCAAGCACTTTTTTTGATAAAATACTTAATGTTTGCCCTTGTAAAGCCGATATAGGTTATAGATCTAGCAATTTGAAATGGCAACGTACAGGCCACATCGCTCGTAGAACTGAGAACCGCTGGAAAAAAAAGGTTCTCGAGTGGCGACCACGAACCGGTACACGCAACGCACCGGCCCCTCACTAGGGAGACTGACGATCTGGTGAGAACCGTGGGGAGCCGATGGATGCAGGAGGTGAGCAGCCACTCAAAGTGGTGCTCACTGGGGTAGGCTAATGTTCAACAGTGGACGTCTACAAGCTGTTGATGATGAGCCCTGTTAGACTATTTATATAGATTATAACATTATAGCTATAAACAAGGCCATTCCCGAAGCTGAGGTCATAATGTCACTCCAGAAGACTTACGAGTCCAGAACAAGCAGCAGATGATGCGAGGCATGTGCAGAGACGCAGCATCTAGCTGCACACGTGGAGTAAGCAGTGCATCTGTCGAGGCGTTTCCTCAAGGCACACATCACTGCGTATCGGCTTAGTACGCGGAGAGTACCCTAAAAAGAATCAGGTAATGGAAACACGTACCTATAATAATACTGATGACGAACTACATAATGATTCAAAAAGTACGATATTATATTCCATGAGAAAATACACTGTGAAAAGACTCCGGACTTCTTGTTCCACAAGCATCACTCAGCATCACTAGGCATGTGGCATATTTAGCCATCATCATAATAAATAAATAAATAAATATGTGTGGACATTTCACACAACGCCATCTAGCCCCAAACTAAGCATAGCTTGTACTATGGGAACCAGATAACTGATATAATAATCATATACTTTTTTGTTTGTAAATACATACATAGAATACAATATAACACCCAGACGCAGAACACATTTATTTTTAATTTATTATTTATTTTAAAAAAAAATTTTTTTTTCATTACACAAATTTTAATCCCGGGTAGGAATCGAACTCACGGCCCTCAGTTCAGAAGGCAGGGATACTACCAATAATCATCATCATCATCATAATCATCATCATCATAATCATCATCATCATAATCATCAACAGCCTGAAGACATCCACTGCTGAACATCATTTAGCCATATCGTCACTCAACATCAGTCTGTAGTTGCTCAACCTACTGTCTGAAATATCTAACATTTTTTTATTTATTTTTAGTCTCAAGAGACATTAAATTATTGTTACCTGATAAACTCCTTCCCTCATTTTGTCAACCAAAGTATTTAGAGCTCCAGAAATTCTTCCAACAGTAGACAATTCTGGATAATGAGAGTCCAGCGCGGCTTCCAACCCTGGGTTCCACAGCTGCCAGTTGCTGCCTCGTTCTCCAGATACTGAGGAAGGTGGCCCCACAGCTACAGCGTAGTAACCCTGGAAA
The DNA here is from genome assembly GCA_963580505.1 of Ennomos erosarius. Classification (NCBI taxonomy): domain Eukaryota; kingdom Metazoa; phylum Arthropoda; class Insecta; order Lepidoptera; family Geometridae; genus Ennomos; species Ennomos erosarius. The sequence goes on from OY756989.1 coordinate 1,129,863, forward strand.
ACACAAAAGGTTTCTGATTGAGAAGGCATAACACTACTTTATGAAGCAGCCAATGTATGTATCCACTTTGTGCCATGTTTCCATTTTGAGGCTTGAGGTGCACCCCACAGCACCTGGAATTAAGCGAAACCAGTATTCTTCTTACCCCCTGCACATTAGTATAGTGCAGCAGCGCCAGTGGATGCGTGAGAGACACCCTGTTGGTGTCTATAGCCGTACACCCGTGAACCCTCGCAGCCAGCACCAGCTTGGCTTCAGCCTCTCCTGCCCCCACGCGGACCATCACCCACGCGGCGCCTTCCACGATGGCAAGCCGGCGATCCGACCCAGTGTGAGCTGGTGATGCTAGAACAATGATCTGATGATGAAGACGTTGTTAAAGCTGCAAAAAAGTGGCAAATCTATATTTTGCCGATTGTTTTTTTGTACCTATTGGACCGTTTAATGGTGAAGAAGTGTCAACTTTGAATATGTAAAATAAGTACCTATATCCCTACTTATAGTTAAATGAATAGATTACCAAAATGCCTGGGCCAATTAGCCTGCCTGCGATACATGTATTTATTACATATACTGCACACTACTACGGCGCCTGAGTACATTTTAATGTAAAATCTCTAGCTCCCTCTCCAGCAAATACTGTCGTCCGTTACTATACGTGGTGTTTCAATAAAGAGTTCATCTATCTATCTATCTATCTATCTATACATGTCATTTATAGGATAGATGAGTCGTCTCAAAAATTACATTTGTATTAAAATTTAATCAAGTCTGATTAATAGATAAGACAGAGAGAGAATAATTCATCCATGACGATCCAATGCTTACATAATTAATACTCTCAAACGAATAATTAGAGACACTACACTAATAATATCTGCCTTCAGCTGACGCCCCCACGCCCCCACTCGCCTACAAACTTGAATTAATTACAGGCTAGAACTAGATCAGCGTTAACGCGGTGGCTGCGGGAATCGAACCCGCACAACTGTCCAAGTAACTACTTTGCAAGTTCAACCTAACTCTGTCACGGAGAGATTAGATTGAAGAACTTGCTCCGTTGGGAATATACAATTGATATTTGAATTAAACTAGTAAGGTCAAATCTATGCTTACTTAATCTACATTGTAGAATGGTAGTAGGTACTATTATAAAATCTGTGATAATGGCTAAAAAATAGAAAATGCAATGCATTAAATAGAATTTCCAGGAATGATGCTTCTGGATGCCTTCAATAATTTATTGTTATGTTTGGATATCAAAACTGTTTAATAAACATACTAAATTAATTGTCAACTATAGCGAATTCCTAATTTCCTACAAAAAAAAAACTTATTTCTTGAGGCTTATCCCACTTAGGCACAGAGTTTGGCGAATACATATAATACTTAGTACAAACAAGTAGTGTGATGACCGTAGTGGTTGGTTTTTTTTTTTTTTAATTTGATTAAGCCAGCATTTGACCACAATCTCACCTGGGCGGTTATTCTCTATGGAAACACAGATGCCACACGATACGAAACCACGTCGTTATCGTGTCTTGTTCAAATCGTGTCACAGCGTCAGCTATACCTTCACTTTACATTAAAGTTATCTTTATTTTGAATAAAATATATTGACATAAGGGGTCATAACTTTTGATGTGTTGATATTTCGGAACGCGTCTCGGTAAAACATACGATTTTTGACAGTTCTAATCGCGCCAATTCCAAATTCATTTCACGCGGTTTTGTTTTCGGTTAATAGACTTTTGCAGATTTCTTATGTAAGACAAGGAATTCGCGTGGTTTCGAAGTAAGGAATCGATAGAGAATAACCGCCCAGATGGGAAGCGACGATGTGATCTAAGATGTAGCACGCTGGTCTAGTAAGGTCACCTTACTACACACCTTAGTAAAACACAGCAACTCTGTTGTTTTTACACCCATAGGATTAAAATGATTGGTTTTGTTTATTATACAACCACATGACTTTTGAATTTTTGGACTGGCGAATCCTAGTCCTAGTACCTCCATGCTTCGCTTTAGATTCGGGCTCGATGGCGCGGTGTGAAATCAATAAATAAATGAATTGAAAATGACCCAATGTTTATTTATATTAGTACTATAAAAGTAAAATGTATGATTTTGTTCAGCTAATTCTTTTCCAAATGATACCTGACCAAATTATACCACCTACCTACCTATTATACGCGATTTGAATTTAATTAAAACTTCTACTGAAGTTTCGTACAAAGTTGCGGATCGGCTGCAGCCACACATGAGTTAATTAATATAGGGCTTTATAGGGTTACTGTTATCCACATTCTATAATTTATTTCACTTTGTGCACTTCAGTGTTTAAGTATTCCTAAGATTTAAAATCGAGCTTATTTTAAAATTCAAAAATATATTCGGAACACTAATAAAACAAATAAGTATAGGTAGGTACACGTAATAGGTATAGTGTGTGTGTGTGTGTGTGTGTGTGTGTGCCTGGCTAAAAATAAGCCCAAATAACCTACGACGTTAACAACGCAGTCGGTAAACTGATTGAAACTGGCATCACAGAATAACAACAGCATACCTAAAAGCCTGGGAACGTTCAATAAATGCTAATGAAGACGCAGAGCCGTCGCGTAACGCGATATCGAGAAGTAAGCTAATTGAAAATTGCCCTACTTGGGATTCCACGTCTTACCGAAACGTGCATTACCTAATATTTTGCGCGACTTTTCTTGGAAGGCAATTTTAAAAGGTCCCTCTACGGATTCTGACTTTCCCAAAGTACCTACGTTATTATTTTATTTTGCGGTCTGTTTCGTAAACCACTAAAGGGAAGGCATCTAACAGCAATTTATTTTTAAGCATATAATGGAATCTTGATTGAGGTCTCAACTCTCAAGTGAATTATCCACTTATCTGTTCTGCCACCAAGATTATTCGTATACAAGGTGACCTTGAATTGGTATTTTATCCCGAAAGGGGGTAAATCTACACCCCAAGGTAGACAATGTTTCTTCTAATACTTTACTAAGTTAATAGCTTTTCATTGAAGAAATGCCATGTAAAGTGTACATTCGAAAATAGCCTTAGCGCAGCTGGGTGGTTGAACTTCGTCCTTGACCGAGTGCACATAAATGAGTTTAACGACTTGTGTTTAGAAATAAATTTATAGTATCTTGTTAACTTTTGTAGCGATTGCACGTGCAATTTTGCGAGTGGATTTATTTTTTACCATGGAGATTTGGAAACACCCAGTTTCAAGTAAGGCTCTCACAACTTGTAGAGTATCATAGTCCCAATCCCCCCATTTCGGGATAACATACCAATTCAAGGTCACCTTGTATTTTGTTTGTACCTTTTTATCTATATTCAGGTGATAAGAAGAACAATATGTTTTAGTCTGAGTCCTTAGTCTTTTTTAGTCTTCTTCTTCTTCTCGTGTAGGCAGGCGGACATTGGCTTTTGTTTTGAGGGTACCATTGTGTAACTAATCTGAAAATCCAAAGAACAGCTCACCTCTTTCCAGGTAGCAGTATGTGTAAGGTTGTGCGTATGCATGAGCCCTAGCTGTCAATACCCTGGAACCGCCACCGCCCCGAGCGTTGGTGCAGCGAGCTATCAGCTCCACCCATCGCTCTATCACCTTATCTCTGAAAAAACCATCGTTGGTACAACATGAGCAAAAATAAAATACGTTGACTCTAAACCATTAAGGTCGCAGTGGATACTGCATGGTGAGTACGAAGGAATGTTCCTACCCATTCCCTCGATAGCGCCTATAATTGTCTAGCTAGCTATTCTAGGCTATATGCTAGGACACGAGCCTAAATAATATCACATAGGAACTGCGGGTTGATAGATGACACAATCTTCTCAAATTATGTGATTCATTAACTTGCCGGTTTTTCACGATGTTATTCTTCACCGTTGTAACAGCGACAGCAAATTTTGCGCTTAACATGAAAGAGAAGAAGAAAAGTCATTGGTGCAGGGCCATCGGATTCAAACAATGGTTCGTTGGTGCTACTTTCAGCGTCACACGATTTACCGCCATGCCACATTTGCTCTTATTCAATTCATTGTAAACAAGTGGCTGGCCTGATACCAGTTGTAGCTCTGCCATCTGAACTATAGATTGTGGGTTCGATTCCCACCCGGGACAAACATTTGTGTCATGAAAATCCTTGTTTGTTCTGTGTCTGGGTGTTACAATGCATTCTATGTAGGTATGTATTTACAACAAAAAAAACTATCTGAGTATTCTACCAGTTATCCGGTTCCCATAGTACTCGCTATGCTTAATTTGGGGCTAAATGGCGCTGTGTAATTTTACACAACAAATATTTATTCAAGAAATAAATCTCACCTGCACAAATATCCCGAAGGGGTCATAAACTCTTCCCACTTGTCAGCCTCGCGTCCAGTCAGCCGGATCTTGCCATATCCAGTCGGACCGCTTTCTAAACGGCTTGCGTCGTTGTCAGCGTTCAGGATAGGCAGGGAGTCCAGGGTCACCATGTATTCAAGAGAACGGGACCGCATCTGCGTAGTGGAAATAAATAGAGTATAATTATAGCCAACCATCATCATCATAATCATCATCATCAACAGCCTGAAGAAGTCTACTGCTGAACATAGACCTCCTCCAGAAAGCGCCACTTTGAGCGACTGCTCACCTCCTGCATCCATCAGCTCCCCACAGTTTTTCACCAGATCGTCGGTCCACCTTGGCCTACGCATGCGTTTTCTAGTAGGTACGTGGTCGCTACCCGAGAACCTTGCCGAAGACCCCATGGTTGTCAGACCTACCTGTACCTACAAGTTTGTAAAGTGTTATTTATTACGAGCGAAGAGGCGATGACCTACTCATAGTGACGCAAGTTCATTAGTTTATCTTCTGTTTTATCTTATAACTTTGACATTATTTTGTGGTTGAAACTTCTACAAACTTACCTTTTTATCTCGATGTAGAGCAATTAGATGGCAGCATTTGAACCGTGGGTCTTTCTGTCCTGCTCCATCAACTATCCTCTGGACTAGGCTTTCCACTACGCTTTCGAGTTCCGTTGATATTCTTCCTATAAAAGAAAATTTGATTAATCAGGAAAGACAATATTAGAGTAAGAAAAAAGCAGCAGTGATGTGGGATACAGGTTGCATAGACCAAAATGATGATGATGATGATGATGATGATGATGATGATGATGACGAATCTTACCCTAGGTCTACCACATAAACTGGCGCTGCAGTCTTACGTCACGCAATCGTAAGACACATCATGAGAAATTTTACTCTAATCTATTAGGTATGCAATCGCTTGGACACGCTCCAAAGAGTTGTGGTCGAACGCAGTATTAAAAAAACGTACTTTTTATTCATGTTTAACATGTTAACTGCCAAATTACCCCAAGCAATAGAAAATCAATTATACGGTGACCGACGGCAGAAGACTTACCTAAGTTACTGAGTAGCCTGATCGCATGTGATCCGTATAAACCCTACCTTTCTGGTCCTCTTCCCATAGCGTGTCCACATAGGAGTTGAGAGCCCGCAGCTGGTTGACCGAAAGCCTGAGCCCAGAGGTTGGCAGACGAAGCTCCCCGCCAGGAGTCTCGCAAGCCGCTGCTGAAGCGCTCGTCCCCATCACCTGGTGGTACATAACCTTATCTATTCAAGATTAAAAATTAAAATAATAATATTTTTAAGTATTTTTAAGAAGCTGCCGTTCTTAACCGTTCGGTAAAGTTAAGCAACGGTCGCTACGGACGCTACTATGATGGGTGACTGCTACAGTAAAAAGTGGTAATTACAACTAAGCGCTACCGTGCTTTGGAGCCCATCACGATAAACTGTCGGCTAATGTTGTAAGACAGTCGTTAAGCCCACTCAGAAGCCTTCGGGCGGCCTAAAAATTATGCCACCGCAGGGCTGGCCAGGGCCACATGCCTACACGAGCAGAAGTTTATTATTAGTGGCAAGCTGCACCAACACTAGGATATCTTGTAGCTTTGAGTAATGACCGAAGATGAGAGGTCATTCCACATTTTACAAGTCCGAGTCAGGAAAATGACATATGACATATCCCTCCAAATTCATGCTTGAAATGTGGAGATGAGACATGATAATTAATAATTATACTTCTGAATTTATTAATTACAGCTTATTAAAAACAGCAAAGGTCCAACCTATGGTGGATGTGTAGGTTTTCCAGTAAGATTAGAACCCTCTATAAGCTTACATGATAGCTTCGAATAAATTAATTAATCTATAGAGTTATGACTTATGACATAAATCGTCGAGTAGTTTTGAATACAGCCTCCGTGGTGTGGTGGTTGAGCAGGTCGGCTCATAACGGTCGGAGGCGGCGGGTTCGATTCCCGCGACAGGACAAGTATTTGTGCACAAGAAAAAAAAAGCGCAAATACTGGGTCTGTGTCTGGGTGTTGTGGGAGCATGGTCCTCGTAGTTCCTGGGTCTCTAGACACAAGGAATCCTAGTTAGGGTCCAGGATCTATGTGTGTGATCGTTGGGCGTTATTTATTTATTTATTTATTATTTTATGAGACTGCTTTTTTCAATATTAACAATTATTATCATTACAATTTGTCTACGATCATTTATACCGGACAGTGCTTCCACTAAACCGGTTACAGCTATATTTTTCTACATCTATTATCTAAAATCGCGTACAAATAACAGAGTACCCTCACGGTCACCTGCGCGCATGACCGGCGACACATAATGCCACTTCCGCCGGAAACGGGCCAATTGGCGCCGATCTGCCGGCCGGAGATCGCTGCACAATCGATCCGTATTGTATGGACAGATCTAGTATCGGAAGCTTGGCTCCGAGTAATGCTTCCTAATAATTCGATTGGTTAATTTAACTAGGTGGACCGACGATCTGGTAAAAACCGCGGGGAGCCGATGGATGCAGGAGGCGAGCAGTGACTAAAAGAGGCGCTCTGTGAGGGAGGCTTATATGTATGTAATGTATGTTCAGCAGTGGACGTCTTCAGACTAATTATTTATGATAGTGATGATGAAGTGTGATGAAGGTTTATTTTAAAACGCATCTCATTCCGTGAGGTGCCCTGCAATCCCAGCGTAAGAACACCACACGATCTCTAGTCGTAGGTGCTCTATGGGGATATCCAGAGAATAGACAGACAGCAGCGTTTTTCTCGGTTGGTGTTATAAGCTACTGCGACCACCAAAAGGCCTGTGAACCGTGGTATTTATGGCAAACCTGATGGGGAACTTTATTTTATTTATTTTAGAGGTTTATAATCAGCAGTGATTAGTGATGGTGTGTATGCAAACGGTGACGTTAGGCGTAGCTTATGTAAACGTGTAAGTGTGATAATTAATACTCTTGTATGACTCTGACAATCATACAGGATACAATTTGACAATTAATCACAATAGTCAAAATTAATAAATGAGGTTTTTTCTATTTTTTCGTGATGAATTTATAAACTTTGCGGCAAATATACAACAATTCGTTTAAACTTGGTCTTGGCGGCGAAAAGTAAAAGCACGAACTTTTGTGTCGTTTCTATGAATTTTGAATTATGTACCTACCTACTACTATATTTTCTATAAAACTATGACATAAAGTGACTGAACGCTCGTGTAACAAGATATATTCTCCAGCGGCCTTCCAAACTTCAACACGCCGAGCTAAGTCCACAAACTTCGGAAGCTTCAGCAAACAGCCTGCTAATCCACGTGTCTGAGATCTTCGACGTTGTATCTCTAAGGAGTTGTCGAATATGAGTTCTATTCATATAAAGCTATGGTTGATATTTGGTTAGGTAGCTATGGGGTTTGCGCATAGTATTAACTCCAATCACCTTGATCGGAAGATCAACAAATATTTTGACTTCAGGTGCGGTGAATTAGTCAAGCTGAATGTCTTCAAAAAAGCTAATCCGTGTACTTAGCTCATGCTAGAAGGATTGAGATTCATAAACGGTATCAAAACTCTACCTTATTACAATACTGAAAGAGTGTAAATTCTATTGCCATGCTGTTCGTGGGTGAAGGTTACAACGTTTAGGTAGATGACAGTTTAATATTATGTATCTTTTAAATGCTTAAAACCTGTTCGTTCAATTGTTTTGAATTAATTCTATGCCATTTAGATAAGAACAAATGAATGTGTAACGCTTAGGACTTACAGCTTTATTCAATCGTACGATGAAATTGTTTAAAAATTTAAATTTAGTTTACAATCACTAAGTAAAACCAGTAGGTGGGTTAAATAAAGCGATGTTTATCCAAAGATTGCCAATAATTCAAAATCATTTTTTAAGTAAGTAAGTATACTTATTATTAGCTAACAATCACTGCTACTATGGCCTTGATTAAACAATGCAAATCAATGATTACTTACTCTAAGAAAAAATGCCTACTATCAAAGTAAGAGTAACTGTTTATAAAAGCTAATCACGCTAATGAGGAAGGTCACTAAGTGAAACATAATTTGATTTGCTAAAACCAAATTATGTTTGAGAAAACCAAGCACATTTAAGAGAAATAGGAAGCATGTTCAGTATTTGGCGTTTGTTCTCTCTCCCTTTGGCAATGAGGCGTTCTATAAAAGCTGTAATTTTAGCTGTAATAGATGGCGTTAAAATGTGGGTTTTACGTTCTGTCATTGTTAAGATAATTATGTATCGAGTTTAGTATTCTACCCTTATTTTAAGGCATATACTCTAATGGCTTTCTATCGACAAACCGACAACGTACTCTGTGATCCATTCAACTGAATTTGACTTTTCCTTGTACTCCGTGGTTTGAAACTACGACCATGTTTGAAATACGTCGTTATTACGCCATCTAGTAACAGAAGCGGAACTAGTTTCTTTTTTAAATAAAACGTCTCATTGTTTGGAAGGAACTAGGTAGTAAGCGTTGAGGATACATTGGTGTTATGCCCCAGCACGCACTTGACCAGATGCCCTCTACTCTCGCTTACGATGACAGGATATGACTGTACCTAGGTACCTATGCCTGATAATTAATGAGTACGGCAGTATACCGCATACTTAATGATATTTTAAACTTCTTTATAAATTTAGCTTTACCTATACCTATCTCTTAACTAAAAACAGTATCTTCATCACCAGCCTGAAGTCGTCCACTTACTACACATACATACATTACACAGAGCGCCATTCTTTGTACTTTACGTGCTTGTCTCTAAAACGGTATCTTAAAATAGCTGAACTCAGGCAAATTGAATGGACATTGCCCAGGCGGAAATCTCATTAGCTGTCCAACAAAAAGAGTCAATTACGCGTAATTTATTGTCCAGAACGTCCCGACGTAAACACCATATTGCGCAACAATCGGCGACTGATTACCTATATGACATGCTATGTTTGTCACAAAATGATGGCTTGTAATATAAGCCATAGTATGTGTGGATTTTATCTATTTATAGCGGGTAAATGTACAACGAACGTTTGGACTCTGAAACTACTCCTTCTCGTGTTTAAGCAAATAGTACCTAAGCTATATGGTGCAAGAATTTTTAACGTACCTTACCATAACAGCCAGAACCGACGACTTAACGTACCGAGGACGGTAGCGCCATATATAAACATATGGTAGCGCCCTGTAAATACCACGTTTTGTAGCGGTCAACCATCACCGAATAAGTTCGTAGTGGACGTCTATTTGACGGGCCCGCTGCCTTCTGAACTGAGGGCTGTGGTTTCGATTCCTACCCGGGACGAACATTTGTGTGATGAACATAGATGTTTGTTCTGCGTCTGGGTGTTGTATTGTATTGTATGTATGTATTTACAAACAAAAAAGTATTTAAGTATTGTATAAGTTATTGGTTCCCATAGTACAAGCTATGCTTAGTTTGGGGCTAGATGGCGCTGTGTGAAATGTCCACACATATTTATTTATTATTATTATCGGCTGTTGATGATTATTATGATGAAAGGTTGTCTGAAAACTAGGGAATTTTCAGACAACCTTTCAGCATATAAAGATAAGCGATAGTAACGAAATATTATGGTGAAGTACCTAGGTATATACCTACTGAGAATTTATTACAGTACCAACATTCGAATACCTGCACTAATCTGTAGGTACGTATAGTAGTATACAGATATTTATTAATCTGTGGTAAATATAGGCACAAGCACAATGTAAACAGGCGGAAGGCCGCAGCCCGCTCGTCTGTGACGCGCCTAATTATAAAGTAAAAACAATAAATTAGGTACATTCGGCATGAGAAGGGAAAATTAATTATTTAGGTACCTTTCAGTTTATTTTAATGCAGGTGGAACGTAACCTCGAGAAGTTGAAATATTCTTTTAGACTTTAATAAGATTCAATTTGTGAAGTAAAGTTAATTAAGTACATGGTAGAGTTCATATTTTTCAAATATTAGGTATGTTGGCAAAGTGGCGCTCACTGGGGGAGGCCTATGAAAATGGGAAATCTTCAGGCTTTTGATGATGGTGATGATCTTGATGATGTAGGTATTTGACTGGTACCTAAGTACCTACATACATAACATATTGATGCCTGTACTTATGTTTGCAACTCTTAAGTTGGCGTAGTAGAAGACTAGAAGTAACTACTCAAGTACCTATACGTTGCAGTAGGTGCGTCATAGAGAGATATAAGTTTGTGTGCGAACTTAACCAGGTCTAACTTTTAGTACAAACGTGTTCTTTCACTTTGTGTCGTTTCACGACAAAACGGCTGCACTAATTTGAATGAAATCATAATTGATATACTTAAGGGGTTAAAAAAATTATAATGTTAGTAAACTAAGTAAGAAAATTTTAAAAAATATTACCGTATAATACTGAAATTTGACATGTGTATAACAACATCTATACATATAATAAAACTGTAGAGATAAAAAAATCTGTAAATGCAAGATATCTAAAAAAAAATGACGCAGGTTGGCTTGAAATTTTTCGCTGATCACGTTAAGCTACTTTTTAGACATTTTGTCTGTTTGTTTGTTTGTTTGTTTGTTTGTTTGTTTGTTACGGCACAACTCCGAAAATACTAAACGGATTTTCATGCGGTTTTCACTAATAAGCTTAGAAAAACCCGGCGCACAACATAGGATATATTAAATTTTAAATAATGTAAATTTTTTTTTTGGTGAAAATGATTAATATTTAATTATGAAACGGAACGGGATTTTAACAAGATGGCCGCTTCAAGGCTTCAAGGTAAGTTTTTTTTATATTTTGGTCCACACATAGTGTAGGTATTTAGCCAGTGTCAAAAAGTAAGTTTTATTTTAGCTACTATTTATAGATGAGAGAAAAAAATGTGCTCTGTGCTATTGACGGTAATTTTATCTCGGGTTTATCCGGATGCACAGATTAAAGAAACAAAACTCTGTTACTATTATGGCGCGGCTTCATATACGCCCGAACCTTCGCTGTTGAGTTGGCGCGCAAAAACATCTCTGTTGACTATCCTCGATGTTTTTGTAGCGCCCCAACCCGGACACACAGTTAATTTGTTTGCCTGCGTTAGCGTTATATTGCATGTGTGTTATATTGTGTGTGCGTAATATATTTTACTGTGAGAATATTATTAGCGATTACAAAAATAAATTTTAATAGTTTTAATTTATAATTCCTTATCAATATGAAGTAAAACCATTTTTTTTATTTGTCTGTTTATCTGTCCCTTTGAATACGGATCACGGTTGTTATAGTGGTAACAGAAATATATCATCTGTGAAAAATTCAACTGTCTAACTATCACGATTCATGAGTACATCCTGGTGTCTGATGAACAGACAGACAGACAGACGGACAGCGGAGGTTTAGTAATAAGGATTTACCCTTTGAGTACGGAACCCCAATCATTTTTATTTCATTCTGAACAATCCCCACTGCACTAAGCAATAAGGAAGTAATGTAATGCATGTTTGTATTTATAACATACATAACTATTGGCGCGGCTGCATTACCGGCGGTGTATCATGAGTGCATCACACTTTTCGGGCTATGGCGAAATACATCGCGCGATAACTTCGTCTGCGCTCGATGCAATGCAGATTAGAGAAAAACAATGTGTTTATTATGTAAGTACCTATAGAGTTTTTGGCGGGAACGCGGGAAAGTTCACGTTTTTGCATTGTATTATTTTTCAAAACTTTTGCTTTTTCCAGTGTTAATGTTTAAAATTGGTGGCGTTTTACGCATTAAGTGCTGAATTACGAGCAAGAGTGAGGGCAAGTGATATAATGTGGTGAAACGAGATTTTTCGTGTTCCTTCCAAAACTCCATAGAAGCTTCTAGTAAAGTTGCCACCACTTTGCTGGAGCATGACTTAGACTGGACTATGACTACCTGACTTAGACTGGACTATGACTATGACTAGGACATGACTTTTCGTGAAATATAATATAACACGATGAAAATATAATACTTGACACTGGCTAAATACACTATGTGTGGAGCCAAAATATAAGAAGAAAAAAAAGTACCTATACCCAAGGAAGTCATATGTATTGCATATAGATAAGTTTTTTCGTTAATCTGTGGTCCAGACTAAAAAAGAGGATAGGTATGAGAACCTTCTTAAATATGAGCACGACACAGAGAACAAGGAATTTCGAAAACTAAAAACTTCTTAGACTTTTTATTATAAGTTATAAGGCTTCACGCGATATCATATTTAGCCAATATTAAAACATAACTAAAATTATTATTCATGTTTTCGATTTAATGGGTTCTGGCGAGGGCAAAATTCTTTATTGGCGATCTGGTATTATGTATTAGTTTTCAAAAATCTACTACGCGTTACCATTCGAAATAAGTATTTAAAATTGTATTGTATAGTACCTATAGCTTAACCTATTGTAGTAACATATTCAGTAATCTGTGCCTATAGGTTCTTCATTTATTGACCCTAGCTTTTGCTACGCATTGTAAAACCTTTTTTATTTTGGCATTAGACAAAATTTGTATTTAGCCAATGATAGGAAATATTTTATGAAAACTGTTTAAAAGGTTAGGTTCTTAGACTTTTTATTAACATTCATAAGGCTTCACGCGATTATCATACTTAGCCAATATTGAAGCTTACTTAATTAACATTTTTATTCATGTTTTTGATTTATATGGTTTTGGCGGGAACAATATTCTTTATTGGCGATCTGGTCAAATGTATTATTTACATAAACTTACTACACGTTACCATCCTAATTTGGTAGATAAAATTATTATTGCGCTACTGCTATATTCTTGATCAACACCAAGGAAGTTTTAAGGTACCAGGGGTTTAGCAAAGATACCAACCACTAACGTTAACGCCAAACGCTAACTCCAAACTGTACTGCGATGACATTTCGGAAATCGCTTACTTTTCCACAGCTAATGTCATTTCAATACAGTTTTGGAGTTAGCGTTAGCGTTAGTGGTTGGTATCTTAGCTAGACCCCCTGTAGTACTTATAGCGACTTAAGTTATAGACCCTTACCATTGCTACGCATTTTAAGACCTTTTTTATTTTGGCATCAAAGTAAGCCGGAGTGCGATATTTGTATTTAGCCAATGATACGAAATATTTTATGAAAAATGTTTATGGGTAGGTACTTAGATATAATAATATGTAGGTATTCATTATGGCAATTGTATCCTTGAATTAACAACAACATGGCGCGTAACGTTCGTTTTTGACTGTTTTTTTTTATTTGTTCTTCTTCTTCTTCTTGCATGTTGAAATAAGTTTTTAATAGTTAAAATATTTTAGATCTGTGGGCTTTTAAATACACCACGGGAGCAAAAAATGATTGATTACTCGGTTACTTCAAGAAGGTTATAGTTATAGTAGGTAAGTAACTATCTTTGTAATGACGATTTTACCTACTTCCTCACTTTCATCACTAGGTAGGTACGTTGAAAGTGCAGTGGGAATGAGACAGCGTGGAAAATAGTGGACATAATAATAATTATAACTGTCGATTCTTTAAGGAGTGGTGGTTTAGTATTAGTAATTCCTAATTAGTATTAAGAAAATTAATTATGTACGCATCGTACAGGTAAATGCATATCTCCAGCAATTTATAAACTTATTATGGACACTGGCTAAGTGTAGGTACTCAATTCGTATGGAGCCAAACTTAAGAAACATCGTGTGTGATTCTTCCATATTTTGCTAAACCGTACCTGACTGCTTAGGTAACTACTAACTAAACAAAATTTACTGAAACTTCTTTTAAAGACCTGAGTGAAGTGATGATGATTTCTTTTTGTTGTAATATGAAGAGGTACTTATAAAATTGTAGTTTTTTGTTTGAAACTTCTTTTACTGTTATAAATCTATATTAGACTCAAAACATTTAAATTTAGGTAATGGCTTGAATAGCTTCCACTCACGGCTATGCTTGCGTTATACCTATGCTAATACAGGTTACTGTGCTCAGCTTCGAAAAGAGTTAGTGGATTTTTTGTTTGGTACGAAATGCATTATCTATTATTAGACTATAACGTAAAAATAACATAACACAAGCGTGCGAAGCCGCGGGCAAAAGCTAGTACAAAATAAAAAGACACGCGGGTGTTAGCAATTTTTAAATTTTATCCCTTATTGGATTAAAAATAAATGGTTTTGAAGGTTCCTAGTCCACGCGGGCGAAGCCGCGGGGTAGAAGCTCGTATAAAATATACAGTACTTAATCAAAAATACATCATACCTTTGTGCTAATTAATCCATTAATATTTAAAAACTTTAAGCAGCACTGTTGACAATGCAAACTATTGACAGCGCGGATTTCCCTGCGAAACTTTATTTTTTAATCTGACGAACGTGGCGTTGGCATCGTGCCATCAGCCTGGGCAGCGCGCGCGATACAAATGTTGGTGTTTGAATGTATAGTGCGGGTGAGCGAAGCCATCGGTTAGTTTACGTAGATTCCCATTATTGTACACGGGCTGGTCACTGTTGTTGGTAAACTATGGTACTCGTAGTTCCGTGTTTGATTTTGGACAAAGGTGTTTGGTTTGATGCCTGGGAGTAGTTTAATATGAATGCTTACCTACCTAGATAAAGATTTTCAAAGTACAACTGTCTTATTGTAAATACATGGTTACATTATGTTTAATATATGTAAGTAGATGGAAAATTTTAAATTACGAATGCTTTGCAACCCTTCCTTTTAAATAACTAAGTATAGGTAGAGGCGCAGCACTATCTCAGCCACAACACAGTTGCCAGTTTTCTTTCGGAAGTCGTGATTACACAGACTAACATGCAATCTGTATGCAAAATTTCCTCTAAATCGGTTCAGCCTTGACATGAACGCTATCACAAATATACAAACAAACAAACAGAACGTTTTACTTTTCGACCGAGTAAACGAAGCGCGATTTCGATTCGTGAGAGTGGATTTTTGAACATGCGGGTTTCCTCCCAAAGTTTTCTTTCCTTCACCGTTGTATAAGATAAGAGCGAGCGAAAATTCAGCACATAACTAGTAAAGTCATTGGTGCAGGGCCAGGTTTGAAACCGAACGCACCAGGTTCAAACCTGGGCAGGGTTTGAACCTGGTGCGTTCGGGTTTCAAACTCGCACGTGTTAGGTAGGCCGCGGCACATATATATCTACTGTTAGTCGCCGGCTAGGCTGTTTAATAGACCTTTTAATTCTTTCTTAATTTTTTTCCTAAAACCTACTTACTAATGTGGCTTCACACTGCCATGTAGTGTAAAGAATCCCGTGTGCCTGAATAGTTTCGTTATCAGTGCCACGAACTTATCTGTGAGTTCGGAACTAAAGTAGGCTACGGGTAAGGCGCGCGGCCGAATTAAAAACCTATTAGGGCGATATACATTCACAGGAGGTACCTAAAGTCACGTACTTTCTTTCTTGGAGTGTCTGTGAAGGCCCACGGATTTGATCAACTTACAAAACATTGACAGATACTTTCAACCCGTAATAAAAAAGCCACCACAGGCCAAAGGTATCTTATCTTTAATCGCTTTAGTTTCCTGATGAAAACTTTCTTAGGGTGTGCTATTTAGGTAGGTACTAAGGTATACCTGTTATAGGTACAGGGCCGTCTTAAGCATATTCGGCGCCGGGGTGCGAAAGTCAGCCTGAAATTTACACGGGCGGTTATTCTTGGTTATGACGGTACTTATAGAAATGTATGGCAGTCGGGTTGCGCCCCCTAGGACCGTGCGCCCGGGTGCCCCGCACCCCTTGAACCCCCGGGTGAAGACGGCCCTGTATTATAGGTACCTGTCTGATCAACATAGGTTTGCACTAAAGTTTGACAATTCCTAGACTAAAAATTTTCGGGTTTATCTCATAATGATCAGGGGCCGTACTGTGAGCTCTTAGCGCGATTTAAAACAGAGCCTATATTGGATCGCTTTGTTTTTTTTGCACGAAGATTTTGACAAGCGATCCAATATCGGCTCTGTTTTGATTTGCGCTAAGAGCTGACAGTACGGCCCCAGATCCTCACAAAGTTGTTATGGGGCGACACTGAACATTCAATCCTAAATCATTCGGTCGGTAAAGAAATCACAATTAACTTCAAAGTCATTTAACAATGTTTTTGCACGAAGCTGGAGCACTGACTTCCACGAAGCTATTAGGGCCGGCTATCTGCTAAACTTGTGTTTTAACAAATGTTTCCAATTGTTTAACGGCGCTTAAACTTTGCAAGTGATTTATGCACGTTTGCTGGTGCTTGTATTACGCTTAGCTAACAGTTATATAGGTAGGTACCTACTGAGTTTAATATATCGTATTTTATTTTTATGCCCTAGTAAAAGTACCTGCCTTTGATAGGTGCCTACTGTAGGTATTATATTATCTAGGTTGACAGGTGAGATGATTCTTTATGATGTACTTACTTATAGTTCTTCCCCTACTTGCTATTCAAGCAAACATGAGTTTCGCCTTGGTTTAGCCACTCTATGGGGGAGGCCTATCAGCAGTGGACGTTTTCAGCCTGATGATGACTTAATGTTTATTATTAAGGCGAAGGGTAGAGCAAACAAGGTGTTTTCGGCACGTTTCCTGACGAAAGAGCATGTGGAGCTTTGAATTTAATATATCATGTAATTCGTTTCATTGACTTATTTGTGATGACCGCCAATACAAGATAAATAAATTCAGTTGTATAGAAAAAAATCGCAAACATAACTCAAAAAATTTGGTTGTTCCCATTTTATAATTTCTATCGAATACATATTACAAAAAAATAGTGTATGCCCAAAAAACGTCCCCAAAAACATAAAGGGATGAATTCATAATTTTGAAAAATAATATACAATTATTGATAATCGATATTAAATAAAAACATCCAAAATCAGTGATTTCGTGAGTTGTCTTTGTCGTAAGTGCCACGCGGATGTTCAGACTGAATGGATATTTAAGTCTACGACGTTCGATCACAAGTTCCCAACGCAATAACACACAAAAACGATTTAACTTAGTTTCAAGATAATAAGCAGCATTCAAATAACTAGTTGTTAAAGTTAAATCACAGAATAGGTGGCTGTAATCGCGTGGTTGATAATGGCGGTAGCTTTTAATTTATTCGTTAACGGCCTCCACGCACGAACCCAGGGGTTGCATGTTGTATTGTATTCTAAGCAACTCTGTAAGGTGTTAAGTTTCATTTCGAGTGGTGGTTATAATATACCTACATTTTTAACTTAAGGTGGTACGTCACGCTCAGCGCGCCAACTGCAAATTTTCTTGCTTGTTTTGCTAATTGTAGCTTAATTACTCAACGCAATTACATGAAAGTTAGTTTTCCGCAAATAAATAGAATGTACCAACAAATTAGGATTAAAAGTATCACCTAAATATCATTGGTTTACTAACAATTCGAAAAAAACTAATTTTGTCTTGGCTTTCCGTTAGCAAAAAAACACAAAAAAAAATGAATTTGTTGCACCCAATGGTCAACATTTATTAGAGGTTTTAACCATTGGTTACCTTAACTATTCGTGAAAAAACCCACCCCAACCCACTTCTCATCGCACTCGCACATCTGTG
The DNA here is from genome assembly GCA_963580505.1 of Ennomos erosarius. Classification (NCBI taxonomy): domain Eukaryota; kingdom Metazoa; phylum Arthropoda; class Insecta; order Lepidoptera; family Geometridae; genus Ennomos; species Ennomos erosarius. The sequence goes on from OY756989.1 coordinate 1,147,875, forward strand.
CATTTACATTTCCCCGTTAAAATTAATATAAAATTAAACAAGTTTATACCTACTTAGAACCTAATAGAAGTCAGTGCTGCATACAGCTTCGGTATAATTACCTAAATGAAAAAAGATGGCTTTGCTAATAATTATTATTATAAGCAGTAATTTATGAGAATGAATGACTTGACGAGCTGGTCGTTCACCTGATGTTAAGCAATACGGCCGCCCATAACAGTTGCAGTGTCACTCGGAACTTTAAAATAATAAAGTTTCACGTGACACTGCACTGCGCACGTCATCCTGAGACATCACACAGTCTAGTAATCAGATTACTACACTGTGTAATCAGGTCATAAAGTCTCATTTGCCCAGTAATTTCACTAGCTACAATGCCCTTCAAACCGGAACACAGTAGTGTTTGACACTACTGCTTGGCGGCAGAATAACTGGCAAAGCGGTGGTACCTACCTAGACGAACTTTGCAGAAAAGTCCTACCACCTAGTAAAAGTGAAGTGAATTTATCTATGTAGGCACATAAGTACCTATTACTGGCGGGCGGCGGCTTAGTGCACTCATGTACCTACATACCTATCGAAAAAATGAGACACTATAGTGGTTATACTTCTCTCCAAACTGGAGGTTTTTCAGAGCTGATGAAGAGAAAAGGAAAAACCCATTTTTTTGAACGCTAATGCTGTTGGTCTCTACCTGGTGTCTCTACCGACCTTTACAGCGTCACCAGGCGAGAGGAAAAACCCTCTAGGCGCAGTAGTTAATGCCCTGCGTTAGTTATCAACTTATCACCTTAATACATAACTCCTAGGCTGTAACCTACGCCCGCCGCGCCGCGCCTGAGTGGCTACGAAGCCGACATAAGTATTAAATAAATAAATAAATAAATGTGTGGACATTTCATCACACAGCTCACAGCGCCATCTAGCCCCAAACTAAGCATAGCTTGTAATATGGGAACCAGATGACTAATACAATACTTATATACTTTTTTGTTTGTAAATACATACATAGAATACAATATAACACCCAGACGCAGAACAAACATCTATGTTCATCACACAAATGTTTGTCCCGGGTAGGAATCGAACCCACAGCCCTCAGTTCAGAAGGCAGGGATACTACCAACTGAGCTATCGGGTCCGTTAGCAGATTTTCTCCATATTTAGCTTCATGCGCACTATGCGGCGCGCTATACCTACATATATCTAAGTAGATGATATTATTGGTGTCACTACAGAGACCAATATGAAACTTGTTATCTCAAATACTTGAACCAGAACAAATACGTTACGTTTCAATTTCTATAGAAGCGTTACTTTCCTCCAAAAACACTATTTCTTTCAAACGAGCTCAAACCTAAGTACCACAGCGTGGGAAAATGACAATAACATACAAAACAACAATATTTTCAACAGCGCTTTATTTCTATTTACATGTCATTAAATAAAACGGTATAGCGTATCACCTATTTTGGCTACAGAAACGTAAATTACCTAGAAATCTAGAAAAATATGGGGCTTTTTACACATCTCTGTTGTCTCTTTCGCTAAAGACACGTTGATTCCTTATTATAAAACCCAATCATTTCAACATTTGAGATTAATTATTACTTAATTGTATTACCAGTAGGTGTGATTAAAAATAGACAAGTGCAAAGCGATTTTCCGTATTCAATGTTCCGTACCATAAATATCTTGAAGATAATTTCGTTAAATGCACAATTCACTCAAGTTTATCGGCAAAAGCGACAATTCCCACAAAACATTCACATCAAAGTAATTCTACTAGAATAGTTTTAGTGCAAGTTTTACTTAAAACTATATTCTACTGGCCAGTTACAACATTCATAAGGGGTTTGATATCTGACAAGACACCACGTGACCTGCGCAATCATCATTGGCCCACTGTTTGACATAGGCCTCTCAAGCTACACCATGCCAGGTTTTTATCTTCTCTCATTCAACTGCCAGTCATTCAAAGCAATCGGTTCCACCGTAGTCAAAAGGCATCCTACATTACGTTTGCTTTGCCAAGTAACCACACACCATTACACAACTGGTGGTGGTATGTACACCATTTTAAATTCTTTACTTGGTGAGCGGACTTTTTTCGTCACTAGGCCGCAACGACGCGCAACTGTCCTCGGAGACGATTCAGGGACAGTCGGGAAATATTTATTCTTGTCTGTCCCCGAATTCAAATTGGGGGTCAGACAGGAACAATCCCTTTTTGAGTTACGTAATGCCTTGCCAAATAGCCTAGCATTCGCATCGCGAGAAAACTAACTTGTCGTCGCTATAAGAGTGAGACACACTCAGGCGCTAGTGTTGTCACGGTCTCTCACGAGAAAGTGTCGAGAAAAGTTTATCGTGGTGCGCATGCTAGCCGGGCTGTACTAGTAAAATCAACTCTATTGAAGATTCATATATTTCTGACACATAAAAATGTTGCTTACTCGAGAAATAGACAATACAAGATTGCTTATAAATATAAGACTTAAGTGATTAATTAATTTTCGTTTACTGATGACTCTAAAAAATGTTACCGACTCCTAAAAACAATAATAAACGCACATGACTTATCAAGTTATCCAGTACATATTTTTATTATTAATATATTTTATTGGTTTAATTGATACTTTAACAAAATTACAACACTCAAAAATTATTTTTATCTACCTACTTAACTGGAAACTTAATCAACATAAAAACATTCAATTATTATACTTTGCTTTACAATAACTTATCGATATTTTATAAATTCATTGCATCAACATTAGCTTCCATTCTAAAACCTGTGCAATGTAGAAAATAGTATTAAATAGTCAAAATTGACGGTAGTCAATACTTTAAATAAAATAATTTAATAATTCTGACCTTTATGTAAAGACCAATTTGAGACGCCCATTAAAAATTATTGCTAAACCAAAACTGAATTTTGGACGTAAATATTCTTTCAATGATAACATAATAAAATGCTATACTTCATTTTTACTACTACATTATAATAATGATTGTGACGTGTCTGTAATTTGCATGCTATTATATTTGTTTTTGTGTGACATGTTAGTGGTGTGTAAACGTAAAAATTTACTTGAGAATTAATGACGTGACGAGCTAGTCGTTCACCTGATGTTAAGCGACACATCCGCCCATAACAGTTGCAGTGTCACTCGGAACTTTAAAATAACAAAGTTACAGGTAAAAAAGTTACCTATAATTTCCATAACAATGGCTGATTGGCTACCCCTTATACCCCTTGCTTGGATATTCTCCTAGTTACCACCCCGAGACTTTAACATATTCGTCTATTTATGCATACTTTGGCCAAGAGCTCCACGCGATAAACTTGGATTAATATTTTGTTTCGTCAGAAGTACAGTTGTGTAGAAATAAGAAAGAGGCCCGTCGTGACTCCGCCTCCGTCGAAACGATTTTGAATTATATGACGTGTAATAATTTCAAATACAAATTTCAAATTCAAATTCAAATTTAAATTTAAATTTCAAATTCAAATTTAAAATTCAAATTCAAATTCAAATTCAAATTCAAATTCAAATTCAAATTCAAATTCAAATTCAAATTCAAATTCAAATTCAAATTCAAATTCAAATTCAAATTCAAATTCAAATTCAAATTCAAATTCAAATTCAAATTCAAATTCAAATTCAAATTCAAATTCAAATTCAAGTTACAAATTTCAAATTTTAAATTTCAAGTTCAAATTTAAAATTCAAATTTAAAATTCAGATTTAAAATTCAAATTTCAAATTTCAAATTCAAATTTGGACATTCTTTTGGAATAATATTTCTAACTTTGGGTAACGATGTCTGCGGTGGAAGCACACGTTACTCCCACCGGCTCCGCTTGCCACTCTTTCTGACTCTTTCTCCTTTGGGCTCTTCTTCCGCCTGGCTCGCGGGGGCATTGACCCCTGGCTGGATAGCAGCGCGGGTAGTTTGCTCCCACGAGTGATCCGTGGATGCTGTGAACTGGGGAAGAAAAATTGTGGATTAAACCAATACAATACAAAATGTTGCATATCTATTCTATGTATATAATAAAACTGTAGAGATAAAAAAATCTGTAAATGCAAGATATCGAAAAAAAAATGACACAGGTTGGCTTGAAATTTTTCGCTGATCACGTTAAGCTACTTTTTAGACATTTTGTCTGTTTGTTTGTTTGTTTGTTTGTTTGTTTGTTTGTTTGTTTGTTTGTTTGTTACGGCACAACTCCGGAAATACTGAACGGATTTTCATGCGGTTTTCACTAATAAGCTTAGAAAAACCCGGCGCACAACATAGGATATATTAAATTTTAAATAATGAAACTTTTTTTTGGTGAAAATGATTAAGATTTCATTATGAAACGGAACGGAATTTTAACAAGATGGTCGCTTCAAGGCTTCAAGGTAAGTTATTTTTTCCTATATTTTGGTTCACAGTGTAGGTATTTAGCCTGTGTCAAAAGGTAAGTTTTATTTTAGCTACTAATCATAGATGAGAGAAAAAAATTGTGCTCTGTGCTACTGACGGTAATTTTATCTCGGGTTTATCCGGATGCACAGATTAAAGAAACAAAACTCTGTTACTATTATGGCGCGGCTTCATATATGCCCGAACCTTTGCTGTTGAGTTGGCGCGCAAAAACCGCTTTGTTGAATATCCTCGATGTTTTTGTAGCGCCCTAACCCGGACATACAGTCAATTTGTTTGCCTGCTGCGCGACCGACGTGGGCTAAATAAAATGGAAGAAGCAGTAGCGTTATATTGCATGTCGGTGAATAAATATGTTTTACAAACTGTGAGAGTATTATTTGTGATTACAAAAATAAATTGTAATAGTTTTAATTTATAATTCCTTATCAATATGAAGTAAAACCAATTTCTTTTTATTTGTCTGTTTATCTGTGCCTTTGAATACGGACCACGGTTATTATAGTGGCAACAGAAATATATCATCTGTGAAAAATCCAACTGTCTAACTATCACGATTCATGAGTACATCCTGGTGGACAGACCGACAGACAGACGGACAGCGGAGGTTTAGTAATAAGGATTTACTCTTTGAGTACGAAAGTCCTATATTTTTGTATTTCATTCTGAACAATCCCCACTGCACTAAGCAATAAGGAAGTAATTTAATGCCACAGAATTCCCCCTATTACATAGGATAAAAAGTCTTTGAGCACACCCAAGTAACGACTGATTTTGATTTTGACAGCTGAGAATCAATCACACCCAAAGTGGTGTGTACAGTTTTGCCCTGCTTTAATTTCGTATTAGTGGTCTGGATAAAAAGTTTTTGTTTAATGCATGTTTTACAACAGTAAATAACAATTGGTGCGCCTAAATTACCGGCAGTGTATCACACTTTTCGGGCTACGGCGAAATACAACGCGCGATAACTTCGTCTGCGCTCGATGCAATGCAGATTAGAGAAAAACAATGTGTTCATTATGTAAGTACCTATACCCAAAAAAATCATATGTATTTACATATAGATAAGTTTTTCGTTAATCTGTGGTCCAAACTAAAAAAGAGGATAGGTATGAGAATCTTCTTGAATATGAGCACGACACAGAGAACAGGTTGGAAGCGCCGCGCGCCGCTGTGAGTCACACACGCTCGTACTGTTACTCCCATATAAAATTAAGTAATACCAGTAAACACTTTATTTGCAAGGTGTAAACCATTAAAATAGTGAAGTTAAAGTGAAAGCCTATCGATTAGTGAAAACTAGAATCCGCTAAGTGTAGTAGTTAAAAAGTTATGATAAAAACAATTTCAAAAGTTAATTAAATCGTGTGGAGGCGGTGACCTTCGATAACTCGTTCGTTGCCCCCGGCTAGCGCGCACCGGTCGACGACCGGCGAAACAGGACTACCTACATACGCTGTATATAAAATCAGCTGTTTTGAAAATGAACTGCTCGGCTTGCAACCAACAAATAGCCCGCGGTGAACTGCTGAAATGCTGTACATGTTTGGATGTTTATCACTTCCGATGCCTGAACATGCCCACAGCTTACTACTTAGAACAAAAAACCTTACTGATTAGTACTTGGCGATGCCCTAGGTGCGAAAATATTACGAAGCGCTATAAAAGCGACGACACACCTGTCAGGAAATCACATCAAGTGCAATTCGACGACACAACCATGTCGGTAGATGACCAGACGAATGAGAATTGTAGCGCTACTGGTGGCACGATCTGTAGTGATTTAATATGTGAAGAAAACACACAAACATTAAACAGGGACTCGATAACTTTTGATCAATTTAGCAGTCTATTAGAAACAAAATTGAGCGAAAAACTTGAACAAAATAAGCAGGAAATATTAAAAGAAATTAAATCAACAGTGCAATGCCAAATAGACAGGGCGGTACAAAACTTAAAAATGGAATTTACACATAAAAATGAAACAATACTAGCGGAACAAACACAACAAAAATCGAGTATACATGTAATTAATAATAAAATACCGAAACTAGAACAAGAGAAAAATAGATTGTGTACAGAAATACAGGAACTACGGAAAACATTAGAAGGTTCTAACACAGAGACACAAGAATATAATAAAAAAATTCTGATTTACGGACTTAACGAATACCATTACGAAACGGAGCACGAGCTAGAGAGTAGAATAATATATGCTTTTTCTGATATATTAGGAGTAAACCTCATAGGGTACATAGAAAATGTGTCTAGAATAGGCAGTAGAGGACCGCGGCGACCGGTACAGGTGGAATTAATAAGTAAGAAAATGACTAGATACATACTAAAAAATACTCGGGAATTCAAATCAACTGGGCTGTTCGTGACTGAATACCTGAACAGGACAGCGTTGAATGAGAGAAAAGCACGACGAGAAAGTTCAAACCAGGCGCGCCAAAGCGTTGTCAACAACACAGCTCCACGAAGCAAGTCGTTGACCCAACCTATTGAGTCGCCGAGGACAGCTGTCCTTACACACCACAAAAAGAAACATCAACATGATATGACGGATAACAACAATAAAATTGACAACGAGAACCAGACATTTCGAGTTTAAAATATTAGTGCAGAACTTGCAAAGTATCAATAACAAAATTCATATACTAGAAGACTTCCTAGAAGAGAACCAATTTCACGTCGTATGCATAACCGAGACTTGGATAAAGCAACAACAAAAGGACCTAATTGCCATAAACGGCTATGAGTTTGGCGCTGCATACCACCGGCAAGAGCACAGAGGAGGAGGTGTGGCCATCCTAGTACAGGACGCCCAAGACTACGTGGAGCTGCCAAGTATTAGGGAATTATCGGTCGAGTGTGTGGTTGAATGTTGTGCTATAGAATTTCTCACGCAAAATACTATTGTAATAACTATCTACAGGCCCGATCGCGAGATTGAGACATTTTTCACAGTCATGAATAATATACTAAATATAATTAAATACAAAACAAATAAAAAACGAGTAATAATTACCGGGGATTTTAACATAGACATGTTATCAAATACAAAGGAATACAGACGATTATGCCACTTAATGCTCGAATATAATTATTCCCAAATTATTAAGGATCCAACCAGAGTCACCAATGCATCTTCAACCTGTATTGACCTGCTGTACATAAATAAAAATGAAAATTATTCGATAAGTGTTGAGAATAACGGAATATCAGATCATAATAGTATTGTTTACAGACAACAGATAATTGACTCAAAACCATACAATCCAACCTACTACGTGACAAAACGCATATTTAATGATAAAAATATACAAAATTTTAAATCACAACTAACTAGTACAAATTGGGCGGACATAATACTACAAAAACATGACATCAATAAAAACTATGAAAAATTTAATACGATTTTAAAAGAAAATCTTAATAAAAATATACCAAAAACGCGGATAAAAATAACACACCAGAAAAATAAAACTTATTTAACTAAAGGGCTAAAAATTTCATGCAAAAATAAAAGATTAACAAAAATAATATGCGATCAGTTAAAAAATAAAACATTTAAAAGCCATTACAAAAAATATGCCAGCTTGTTAAAAAAATGCGTCAAATTATCCAAACGAATTAACTACATTATGAATATGAAAACATCTAAAAACAAAACAAAAACTATGTGGAATATAATTAAACGTGTGACAAAGCCTAAATTCTCCCAGAAAAAACATACCAACATCACCCTAGAAATCGATAACAGTAAAATAATAGCGCCGAAGTTGGTGGCGAATGCATTCAATGGCTACTTTGCGTCTGTCGGCGAACAGAACCCAAGCGCCACTGGGGCAGCGGACGGCCATCGGGTGCACACGTCCGTGACCAACTCGATTTTTATTAAACCAACTAGTGAGCACGAAATATTATATGTAATTAAGAGAATGAGTAATAAGCGCAGTTTCGGCGAGGACGAGCTGCCCCCAATATTAATAAAAAAGTGTGCAACCGAACTTATCCCACCACTGACAATATTAATTAACCAATCCCTAGAACAGGGAAGTTTCCCAGAAAAACTAAAATTAGCCAAAATTAGACCGATTCTGAAAAAAGATCGTAAATCGAATAGCCCCTGTAGTTATCGACCAATAGCTCTTCTATCGACAATCTCAAAAATATTTGAAAAGGTAATGGCCTCCCGTATTTATAAATTTTTAGAAAAATATAACATATTAGACGCCCATCAATATGGTTTCAGACAAAATTGTTCAACAACACTTGCAGTTTATAAATTTGTACAAGAAATATATAATTACATAAATGACAAAAAATACGCAATAGGTTTATTCTTAGATATGACAAAAGCCTACGACAAAGTATCACATAAAATACTCCTAGATAAAATTTACGCGGTAGGGATTAGAGGCACGGCCCATAACTGGTTCAGGTCCTACCTACAGGACCGTAAACAATTCGTGCAGGTAGATTACTATAGCGAAGAGAACAATTCAGTCTGCGAAATAGAATCAGACGTTAAAACGGTTAATAATTCCATCCCCCAGGGTAGTGTACTGGGGTGTATCCTATTTTTAATTTACATTAACGATTTGCCAAAACATATTCAAGTACCAAGCGTCTTGTTTGCAGATGATGTGTCACTGCTATTTAAAAGCACCTCGGACCCTAGTTTAACTTCTTTCAAACCTTTTACTGACACGCAAAAATGGCTACAAAATAATAACTTGGAAATAAACTTAAAAAAGACAAAATTGCTACAATTTAGAACGCGCCAGCGTAAACCTTTAGATTTGATTACATTATGCAAAACCTTAAAAATTCAAGAAACTAACGATTTTACACTTTTAGGTATTACATTGGACACTAACCTAGATTGGAAAAAACACATAGAAAATACAAAGGCAAAGTTATCAAGATTTACCTACGCTTTGAGTGTAATAAAGTCCAACACTAATTACGAAACAGCGTTGTCCGCCTACTATGCCTATGCATACGCTTGGTTAAATTACGGTATAATTCTTTGGGGTGAAAGTACGGATTTTAATGATCTTTTTATCATGCAAAAGAAATGTATTCGCATCCTTGTCAATATAAAACAACGAGAAAGTTGCAAACCGCACTTTATTGCGAAGGGAATACTTAGTCTACCGTGTATGTATATTTTGCAAATATGTCTATTCGTTATGAAATATCGGACCTTTTTTAAATCATATGGTGAAATACACGACAACTATAACAGACGTAACAAAAACACACTTGTATTACCGGCAACAAGACTACACGTATTCGGGAAAAGCCCAAACTATAGATTAATATCAATTTATAACAGTATTCCTGAGTATTTGAAAAGCGAACAAAGTACCTCCCGTTTCAATAAAAATTTAAAGACTTATCTTCTTAAAAAATGTTATTACACAATCGAAGAGTTTAAGGCTGACAAACATTTGGACAAATGATTCAATCTCTTGATTATAAATACATAAATAACCTAAGCAAACTATACACACACGATTACATATTTTTATAATTTATTTTTATAATTTATTTTTATAATTTATTTTAATTAATTGTTTATTTGTTAAAAATGTATATTAGAAGAATAATATTAACACCACTAAAGTTATAAGACAATTATATATAATGGATTAATGGAAGTTGACTACGAAAATTAAATTAATAGCAATGCGCAGATTAAAAGAAAAACAATAGGTATAAATATTATAGACTACCATAGAATAATGTATGTGCCATAGAATTGACTGATGTATAATAATATTGTTTTTGGTCTGACTCACACATACTTACTTGCAAACGCCCTTCCAGGGCTCATGTCAACCTACCAACCTAATTATTTAAGATCTTGTGTATTATATAATACTTGTTATTGTATATTACCTATTTTAATGATGTACATGAATGCAGTAATAATAAATAATAATAATAATAACAAGGAATTTAGAAAACTAAAAACTTCTTAGACTTTTTTTATAAGTTTTAAGGCTTCACGCGATATCATATTTAGCCAATATTGAAACATAACTAAATTATTATTCATGTTTACGATTTATTGGGTTCTGGAGGGCAAAATTCTTTATTGGCGTTCTGAAATGATGTATAAGTTTTTAAAAATTTACTACGCGTTACCATTCGGAAATAGGTATTTAAAATTGTATTTATAGTACCTATAGCTTAACCTTTAGTAGTAACATATTCAGTAATCTGTGCCAAGTTTTCGATTTATAGGGTTTTGGCGGGAGTAATGTTCTTTATTAGCGATCTGGTAAAATGTATTATTTACATGAACTTACTACACGTTATCATTCTAATTAGGTAGATAAAATTATTTTTGCGCTACTGCTACATTCTTGATCAACCCCAAGGAAGTTTCAAGCTACCTGGGGGTCTAGCAAAGAAACCAACCACTAACGCTAACGCCAAACGCTAACTCCAAAATGTACTAGGATGACATTTCGGAAATCGCTAACTTTTCCACAGCGAATGTCATTTCAATACAGTTTCGAAGTTAGCGTTTGGCGTTAGCGTTAGTGGTTGGTATCTTTGCTAGACCCCCTGTAGTACTTATAGCTACTTAAGTTATATATATACCCTTATCATTGCTACGCATTTTAAACCTTTTTTATTTTGGCATTAAAGTAAGCTGGAGGTGCTATTATTTGTATTTAGCCAATGATACGAAATATTTGATGAAAAATGTTTAAAAAGGACAGGTACTTAGATATAATAATTAATATGTAGGTATTCATTATGGCAATAAAATTGTATCCTCGAATTAACAACATGGCGCGTAACGTTCGTTCGTTTTTTATTTGTTCTTCTTCTTCTTCTTCTTCTTGCATGTTGAAATAAGTATTTAATAGTTACAATATTTTAGATCTGTGGGCTTTTAAATAAACCACGGGAGCAGAAAATGATTGATTACTCGGTTACTTCAAGAAGGAGTTATAGTAGGTAAGTAACTTTGGGTGTTAGTAATAATTATGTAATGATTTAACCTACTTCCTCACTTTCATCACTAGGTAGGTATGTTGGGAATGAGACAGCGTGGAAAATAGTGGACATAATAATAATTATAACTGTCGATTCTTTAAAGAGTGGTGGTTTAGTATTAGTGATTCCTAATTAGTATTAAGAAAATTAATTATGTACGCGTCGTACAGGTAAATGCATATCTCCAGCAATTTATAAACTTATTATTGACACTGGCTATGTGTAGGTAGTTAGGTACTCAATTCGTCTGGAACCAAACTTAAGAAGGTAAAAAAATGTGGTAAATGGAATAAAAAGCGCGCGGATAATATGTAAAACTGAGCAAAACAGGATCATCGTGTGTGATTCTTCCATATTTTTCTAAACTGTACCTGTGTGCCTGCTTAGGTAACTACCACCTAAACAAAACTTACTGAAACTTCTGATAAAGACCTGAGTGAAGTGATGATGATTTCTTTTTGTTGTAATAACAGGTACTTATAAAATTGTAGTTTTTGTTTGAAACTTCTTTTTAATGTTATAAATCTATATTAGACTCAAAACATTTAATTTTAGGTAATGGCTTAAATAGCTTCCACTCACGGCTATGCTTGCGTTATACCTACACCTATGCTAATACAGGTTACTGTGCTCAGCTTCGAAAAGATTTAGTGGATTTTGTTGTTTGGTACGAAATGCATGATCTATTATTAGACTATAACGTAAAAATAACATAACACAGGCGTGCGAAGCCGCGGGCAAAAGCTAGTAATCTATAACAATATTATACTTCACCACTTCATTCTCGCTTATTCATCCCTCACTCTACGCTCCTCTCAACTACACCCAACTTTTCTTTCCAAGACCCGGCAGGACCGGAATAGGCATGATGACTTCTATTAAAAATGAACAAGTAAATATTACTTTCATAAAGAAGATTAAAAATGAATGCAATAATTGAAAAAATAAGCAAAATCAGTAAATAAATCACGGAGTAATAAGCTTTTAAAGTTTCTATAGAAGGCATCTCCTGTCCCTTTCTCGCGAAACAGAACGCCCCCACAGTTACTATAAAAAATCTACTCGTGACGTCACATGCCAAAGAGATTGTATGAAAAGCTACCACAGCTTAGTAATGAGGTACTATAACGACCTTCTTCTGACGTCACTGGCCGTTTGAGCTATCTCTTTCTATTCCGGTGTTTAAAATGCTTGTAACTTGGTCATTTTTTAGATATTTAATTTTAGTTTTCACAAATGTTCATCTTTTGAGGAATACAAGGTGACCTTGAATTAGTATGTTATCCCGAAATGGGGTGAATCTACACCGCAAGGTAGACAATGTTTCTTCTACGACTTTAATTTATAGTATTTTATTAACTCTCGTAGCGATCGCACGTGCAATTTTGCGAGTGGATTTATTTTTTACTATGGCGGTTGGATACACCCAGTTTCAAGTAAGGCTCTCACAACATGTAGAGTGTCATGGTCCCAGTCCCCCATTTCGGGATAACATACTAATTCAATTCAAGGTCACCTTGTATAATAAATTTATTAAAAAAGTAAATTTTAGTCATCATGCCTATTGGCTGACCTGATTTTTTACATGTTTAAGTGTCAGCTAACGATCTACAGATAGCCTAGCCATAGAGGTACTCGATGACGTCGGTATTTGTGCAGTGTGATCTGGCACTATACTTAAACCTCTCTCAATTCAACCCCTTTTCGCTCTCTATTTCATCCCACGTATTCGCTTATTCATCATCATCATCATCATCATTAACAGCCTGAAGACGTTCACTGCTGAACATAGGCCTCCCCCCGGGAGCGCCATTTAGAGCGGCTGCTCGCCTCCTGCATCCATCGGCTCCCCGCGGCTTTCACCAGGTCGTCGGTCCACCTAGTGGGGGGCCGGCCTACGCTGCGTCTTCCAGATCGTGGTCGCCATTCGCTTATTCATCTCACCTTTATTTCTCACTCATCCTACCTTTCTAAGTTTTCGTTTTTCCTTTTTTCCACTAACCTGATTGTACTGCGAGCGGAAGGCCTGCTTGAGCGATGAGAGTCTATCGGTGGCAGGTCCGCCGTGGTTGGAGCTTTTCTCTCCGGACGGAGCTGTTGTAGCTTCTTCTGTGTAGGTAGGCAAGCCTGGCCGTTCTTTGTAACTGGGAAACCCAACAACTTAAAAATTAACCTGTGTCAGACCACATAGCACAGTCCACAACTGAACATTTTAAAAACAAGACTTTTTAATCGCACTTGGTAAGCTCTTGCATAATTTTTATATAAATAACATACGTGTCTATCGAGTTTTTTCGCTACAGACACGTTAGACAAAATAGAAAAACTGAGTAAGTGAGACTTTATGACCTGATCTCACAGTCTAGTAATCTGATTTACTAGACTGATGCTCAGGTGTGATGCTTAGGATGACGTGCGCAGTGCAACTTCACGCGAAAATTTATATTTAAGTTCCGACACTGCAACTGATATGGGCAGCCGTGTCGCTTAACATCAGGTGAACGACTGGTTCGTCGCGTCATTCATTCTCATAAAAAATGAGTACTCACCCTAATCCACACCCTCCAATGTTTAAGTTCTTCCCCTTTCCCTTCTTGAAGCGAGACTTTCGGAACCATGCGGACTGCATCGCAAGCTGGACCAACTCTTCAGGTACCTCCTGTGAATATGGACGGGTTTAGTCGTTTTTTTTATAAAGAGTGGAGTTTTCATAGTAACTGTGGGGGCGCTCTGTTTTGCGAGAAAGGGACAGGAGATGCACCCTACAGAAACTTTAAAATCTTATTACTCCGTGATTTATGTACCGATTTTACTTATTTTTTTGCGGTCGCGCGGCACCTACAGTACAGTAGAGGAGCCCACCTGCTGCGCGCCCTCCAGGTTCCGCAGCAGGTGGCCGGCGAAGTCCCGGTCGAGGTCGCGCGGCACCTACAGTACAGTAGAGGAGCCCACCTGCTGCGCGCCCTCCAGGTTCCGCAGCAGGTGGCCGGCGAAGTCCCGGTCGCGGTCGCGCGGCACCTACAGTACAGTAGAGGAGCCCACCTGCTGCGCGCCCTCCAGGTTCCGCAGCAGGTGGCCGGCGAAGTCCCGGTCGCGGTCGCGCGGCACCTACAGTACAGTAGAGGAGCCCACCTGCTGCGCGCCCTCCAGGTTCCGCAGCAGGTGGCCGGCGAAGTCCCGGTCGCGGTCGCGCGGCACCTACAGTACAGTAGAGGAGCCCACCTGCTGCGCGCCCTCCAGGTTCCGCAGCAGGAGCCCAGCGAAGTCCCGGTCGCGGTCGCGCGGCACCTACAGTATAGTAGAGGAGCCCACCTGCTGCGCGCCCTCCAGGTTCCGCAGCAGGTGGCCGGCGAAGTCCCGGTCGCGGTCGCGCGGCACCTACAGTACAGTAGAGGAGCCCACCTGCTGCGCGCCCTCCAGGTTCCGCAGCAGGTGGCCGGCGAAGTCCCGGTCGCGGTCGCGCGCGAGCAGCGTGTGCGCGGCGCCCCGCACGCCGGCGCGCCCGGTGCGCCCGACGCGGTGCGTGTGCGTGTCGATGTCGCGCGACACCGTGTAGTTGATGACGGTGCGGATGTGCGGGATGTCCAGGCCGCGCGCTGCAACCACACATTACAACCTATTAATAAAAAAACCGGCCATGTGCGAATCGGACTCGCGCACGAAAGGTTCGTCTATAAAAACGAGCAAGAAATCACGTTTGCTGTTAGGGTGGCCCCTTAAATATTTATATTATTCTGTTTTTTAGTATTTGTCGTTATAGCGGCAACAGAAGTACATCATCTGTGAAAATTTTAACTGTCTAACTATCACGGTTCATGAGATACAGCCTGTTGACAGACGGACAGACAAACAAATAGAAAGACAGACAAGAGACGGACAGCGGAGTCCTAGAAATAGGGTACGCTTTACCCTTTGGGTGCGGAATCCTAAAAATCGCAAATTGACTGGTATTCAAAATACGAAAACGGTAAACATAACCGCGTAGTTAAAGCAGAAACTGCGTTACGCGGTCCCATGCAAAAGTGTACCATGGCGGGGACACGCGCGGTTTCCGCCAGCAGTAACCAGTGTTTCCTCTTTTAGGGTTTCTCTCCTTTGTTGGGGTAATTTGACAAATTTTTAATTCTAACAGTGATAACCTGTATTCCTTGTATTTTTTTTTTGTGCGTTAATTGTTTATTTATTTTCTATTAAAATTATGTAAGAAATTATTTACAAAAGAATAACTTAAATTATTAATATGTCATCATCTAAATCTAAATTATAATTTATATTTACATGTCAAATTATACTAATAATACACATTAAAAAAAAAAACACCTATTCGAATAACCCACCCCTAACTGTACCAGGTGCAAAGGTGCCCATCACACTGGCTGCATTGCCGCGCTGTATGGCTATGGCCAACCTTTCCCGGAGCGGGAGTCACCGGTTTTTTCCCTTATTCTACGCCCTATCTCCATCACCAGACTCTTGGCCTCAGTGCCCCAACAACCCATGGTCTCCACGGCGATGGGCACGAAAATATATCGTGCCTCCAATGCCGCATACTTTGCACGCTTTCTACCAGCAGCGTCCTCCGCAGCAGCCGCCGAAGAGTGGACGGTGCGACCCAGGTGGCTATCAGCAACAGTGCTGACGCAAGTGGCGTCCCACACAAGGCACTTGCCGTTTTTCCATGGCACCAGGGTCAGCCCGTCCGGTCTCTTACCGTCAGACCTGCTTAGGCCTGGTGGCTCAAGCACGCATGGGACGTCTGCCGATATAAAGGCTCTCCGAACTATATCGTTCAGAGCATGGTGTCGCGGAAACCTCCCCGCGCGGCGACGACAACCCAGTGCGTGATGGCCATCGGCCTCCACCATGGAACCGCAGGTGCATACGTGGGGTTCACACACCTTACAGCCCAGGCGGAGTGCTACCGCCACACGCAAAGAGTCGTCATCCAGCAAAGTGCCCAGATGAGGCGAAGGTAACGCGTGCAACCATGCTCCTGATTCCGACTGCGACACAGCCCTGAGTCTGGTCCGATCAGCCCCCCCGAGGCATCTTCCAACAATTTTTCCTGGACCCGTTTAGATGTGATGTCATCCCAAGCACGCTGGATATGCGAAGCCACAGGGCTTGTCGCACCCGTGTTGAGAACCGACCAAGCTGATCCAGCATCTAACACAAAGGGTATGTTCGCCCTGTCACCGTTGGATTATAGTGACGAGGTCTGCCACCCCATGTGCCGACGCCAGGAAAGCCGGCAAGCCCGCACCGCACCCCGAGGCCCCCGTACCGGATAGGAAGAGCCGCTTGTCTCCATTGAAGTTCATTAAGAGAGACATTTAAGATCGACTCAACCGTTGATTTTAAAGCTTCGTCAAAAGAAGAAACTTCCTCAGGACAAAGCCAGGTAGGGTTCGCAAGAGATATGTTAACCTGTATTTGGATTTTGAGTATTCGGTTAGCTGTTATATAGCTTATATTATTTAGTAAGAAAGCTATTAATTGTCGAAATAAGAAAAAATAAAGAAAATTAATGAACTGTAAAAATATAGAGATGTACCAAACAAAAGCTTAGCCGAAAATTTACAAAGGATATCTTTTCGAAGCCCGTCCTTAAATATCCTAACGAAGAGAAAAGATAGGGATAAAGTTTTTTTTTTTTTCTCTTGTTTATTTTTATGAGAATAAATGACGTAGAGAGCTGGTCGTTCACCTGATGTTAAGCAATACGCCCATAACAGTTGCAGTGTCACTCGGAACCTAAAAAATAATAAAGTTTCGCGTGACACTGCACTGTGCACGTCATCCTGAGACATCACACAGTCTAGTCATCAGATTACTACACTGTGTAATCAGGTCATAAAGTCTCATTTGCCCAGTAATTTCACTAGCTACAATGCCCTACTTACCTATGCTGTATCTATGGATCAAACAGAGATAGGTATTCAGTTTCTTATCATATAAAAGAGAGATAGATAGTTAAGACTGTAGGGATGTACATACCTGCAACATCGGTAGCAACGAGTATGTTACACTCCTGCCGTTTGAACGCCGTGATGACCTTATTCCGGTCCGCTTGCTCCATGTCCCCGTGGAGGAGGAGCGCGTCGAACTCTTGCACGCCGAGGTTTGCCGCCGTTTGTTCTGCTTCTAGCTATACCGATACAAATACACGTTAAATAGCTACTCTTCCTACTTTTTTTATATTGTACTATGGCTCCACACATAGTGTATTTAGCCAGTATCAAGTATAGTAATTTTTCATCGTGTTATTGAACATTTCACGTAAAGTCAAGTCTTAGTCATAATCCAATCATGCTCTAGTAAAGTGGTGGCAGTTTTACTAGAAGCTTCTATGGAATTTTGGAAGCAACACGAATAACCACGTTTCACCACATTATATCACTTGCCCACACTCATGCTCGTAATTCAACACTTAATGCGTAAAACGCCACCAATTTTAAACGTTAACACTGGAAAAACACAAGTTTTGAAAAACAATACAATGCACCGACGTGAACTTTTCCGCGTTCCCGTCAAAACTCTCTTGCTACTTGCTTTTGTCACAACTATTCTTCCACTACACATAATCTATTAAGGGAATGTGTGTTTACCTTTTTAGTAACGAATATTAGTACGCTCCCAGCTGATAGGAATTCCACGAGGTTCGCCAACAACCAGGGCCATTTGTCTTCCGCTTTGTTGAATATTCTGAAACAGAAGTTTTAGAGTTAGAGTTATGTTAGCTGGTCCTTCGCTACACTGACTGTGACGAGGCTTCATGACCCGAGGTGTAGTGTTACGAGGTCATACTGACTTGGACGAGGCTACATTGACCTAAGGTATTGTGTAACGAGGTCATGATGACTGTGATGAGACTACCCTGACCTGATGTGTAGTGTGACGAGGCTACACTGACCTGTGACGAGGTTACACTAACCTGACATGTTGTGTAACGAGGTCACACTGACTGTGGCGAGGCTTCATGACCCGAGGTGTAGTGTTACGAGGTCATACTGACTTGGACGAGGCTACATTGACCTAAGGTATTGTGTAACGAGGTCATGATGACTGTGATGAGACTACCCTGACCTGATGTGTAGTGTGACGAGGCTACACTGACCTGTGACGAGGTTACACTAACCTGACATGTTGTGTAACGAGGTCACACTGACTGTGGCGAGGCTACCTGCCTTGATGTGTTGTGTGACGAGGTTACCCTGATCTGACGTATAGTGTGAGGAGGCTACAATGAACTGTGAGGAGGCTAGACGGACCTGACATGCTGCGTGACGAGGTCGCTAGCCTCCCCGGCGGCGCCGTGCTGCACGCGCACGGGGTCGTGCAGCGCGTCCCGCGCGAGCCGCTCCACGCGCCGCGGGAACGTCGCCGAGAACAGCAGCGCCTGCCGCTCCGGCCGGACGTGGTTGCAGATCGAACGGACCTGCGGCTCTGCGGAGTGCACCCACGTGTTATGCCAAAATATTAAAAAAAAAAAAGAAAAATATATGTATTGACCGAAAGATCGCGAAGCGCGAGCGAAGCGTCTCTGCTGCAACTTGGGTAAAAATGATTCCGTATGTCCGTCCGACAGATCACAGCTAAGCGATTATGTAACTTGATTGCAACCAATAGAAACACAAAGATGTATGGATTTGACAGTTACAATACGCAGTTTATGTGCATAGTTACTATGAAAATTTTCATATTAGGAATGAAATTTCTCTTGTTGCATTGCTGTCAAAGTTACGTAATCACCCCACAGATGTCTGGCTGTTCTGTTGTCCGATTCTCGTGAAATTTTATGAGCAGCTTTGATTTTTGTCGATTTTGTTTTTGGAAATTTAAATATAGAATACTAGAAAATTAGAGTAGAAATATTAAAAAATAATTGTTCAGTTTTTAGTTTTTAGACTTGCGAGGTCTACAGTTCATAGAGCCGCTTTTGTAATAGTTTTAAATGCAATCATCTAAAAATATACTACTTATAATTTTATCACAGACACATGCGATAAATGGTGTCGCCAAAGTACATAATAGGTAGGCAGGGAGAAATTAATAGAACAATTAAATTCCAGGGCAACAGTGCTAACAAAATGTGAAGTAAAAAAAATACATCTTAGTTAGAAATTAGCATAATCAAAAATATAGTGAATTAAAAAGTAGCTACTTACCAAATCCCATGTCAAACATTCTGTCGGCCTCATCGAGCACCAAATATGTGACCCTCTGCAAATTGGTTGCTTTGCATTTGATCAAGTCTATCACTCGACCGGGAGTGCCCACTATTATTTCTGCACCACCACCTAAAATAAACCGCACACATAATATAACTATCCTTTACACCAAAACAGGATCTCGAACCGATATGAATACCGCATTACCTTCTAAAGCTTTAGTCTGTTCCCACTTAGAACCACCTCCATAGCAGCACACACAACGAATATTGTACACTTTGCCAAACTTCTTTGCTTCCATGTAAATCTGTGGTAACACAATTGATATACAAAAGTACATTTTTTTCAAGAATTGCACATCGAGATTTCTGCAGCCACTGGAGGAAGCGACAATAGCTCAGTCGGGAAAGCATCCAGTCAGTTGAAACAAAAGAACGAAAAAACATTTCTTCGTGACAGTAACACGCAACATTACATTACGTACATGAAATTACAAAAACATAACAATAGAAAAGGCGCAAATTGAATTCACGCTCAATGCTAAAAAAATTAGAAAACATAATTTCTTTGTCAACATACCTGTTGCGCCAATTCCCTGGTGGGCGCAAGTATCAGTCCAACCGGTCCATCCCCCGGTTTCAACTCCTTCTGGTCCATGATATGCACCAGTAGAGGCCAGAGGAATGCTGCGGTTTTACCCGAACCAGTGCGCGCGATACCTGACCAATTACAAAATAACTGGTATTGACTTGGAAAACTACTAGTGAAACATTGACTTTAAATGTATTTTTCTCAACTGGTGGTTCTCGGGATAGCAGGACTTTTCTGCCAGTTCTTTCAATCTCAATGACTTGTAATGTCACTAGTTGCAGTTGAGTGTGGATCTGACCAGGTTGTAGGTACCTTGGAGGCCTATGCTGAGTCGTCCCATTCGTGGTTGCCACTCAAGATCCTCATCTTACTCTGCACTCAGTTACCTTCCTTCCACATCGATTGTCAATTCTACAACTTCAACTTGCTATTTCTAAGAGCTATATCAGTGCCTTATTTCTTGCGGATCTCTTCATTTCGGATCTTAGCTCGCAGGGCAAACACCGAGCATAGCTCTCTCCATAGCTTGACTTTGAGCTTACTCATAAGTTACCTATCCAAGTTTAAAGGTTACCTATAAGATCCCGTCCAGACAAGGCGGCTGGCACGCCGGCGGCCTGCACCGGCGTGGGTTGCGAGTATTCCGACCGACGGATCGCTTTCATCAGCTGCTCATCGAACCCGAGGTGAGCGAAACTGCTCACCGGCTTCGGGGGATCTGGACCTGATATCTACGAGTTATTGAGACATTAGGCACCAATATTTAGGCACTCTACTGTTATTCTTAATGACAGTGGTGCACTTTTAATTGTTTATGTATTATTAATTTATTATGCAAATTAACAAAAACCGCGAGGAGCCGATGGATGCAAGACGCAACCAGTAGCTCAAAATGGCGCTCTTTGGAAGAGGCCTATGTTCAGCAGTGGATGGCTTCAGGCTGATGATGATGCAAATTAGTGGCCATCCAAACGCACTCACTACGCGACGAAAAAATAAACAACGTAAGTAAGTCGAGAACATGGTGTCATCCATCAACACGCACTAAAGTAGGTAGTGGTGCAAATTGCGTGCTGTGTATATTTTTTTTTATAAGTTTTTTACTGCATTTATTTAGGTTTTTTTTATTGTATTTATTTAGGTTTTTTATTGATCTTTTTAGGTATTATGTAATTATTAAATTGTCATATTCTACTGAAAGTGTACCCTGCACATTTTGGTGGTTTGGTAGGTCAATAAAAATATCTCCATACATATCACTCACCTTGACTCCCAAATTTTTTTTTAATTCTTCCACTTGTTCATGTGTTAGCTTCTCAATATCCTCATGCGGAGTATAAAAATTCTTTTCAAATGGCTCGTACACAATCTCCGAATGGTCTATGGGAGGGAGGGGGTCAATGAACTTCTTTTTGGGAGGTGCTAGGGGGTTCCCATCTTCATCATACTCTATTTCAACATCTGAGGCATCATCACCATTGTTGAGCGGGTTATCTTCCATGTATCTGATGAAAATATGTATTAAAATTATGTTAGGTTCAGCTGGCTGGAAGATTTAAAGTATTTAATAGGCATGATGACTAAATTTTTTTTTTTCATAAATTAAAAATATTCCTCAAAAGATAAGCATTTGTGAAAACAAAAATAAAATATCCCAAAAAATGACAAAGTTACAAGCATTTTAAAAACCGGAATAGAAAGAAATAGCTCAAACGGCCAGTGACGTCAGAGCAATGTGGTCATATTACCTCATCACTAAGCTGTGGTAGCTTTACATACAATATCTTTGGCATGTGACGTCACAGGTGGATTTTTCATAGTAACTGTGGGGGCGCTCTGTTTCGCGGGAAAGGGACAGGAGATGCCTCCTGTAGAAACTTTAAAAGCTTATTACTTCGTGATTTATTTACCGATTTTACATATTTCTTCAATTATTGCATTCATTTTTAATCTTCTTTATGAAAGTAATATTTACTTGTTCATTTTTAATAGAAGTCATCATGCCTATTATCAAGAGAGATTTAATTACACGTAGATGTAAATAGTACACCATGTGTCGTTAATACCATCATTAATGTATCATCATCAACCTGACGATGATACTACCACTGCTAAACATAAGGCTCTCCCATATAGGGCCACTTTGAGTGGCTGCTTGCCTCTTGCATCTACCGGTTCTCCCCAATTTTGACCAAGTCATCTTGGCCTACACTGCGTTGGTTGTTTTGTGGTGGCACAATACAAGCTCTGATATGAGTGGATGACCTGATTCTCATATTTCCTTTTAAACACACGTCAAACATCTGCCTATATAGTTTAATTCAATATACTCTTGTGATAAATGAAATTAAATGAAATTATCTTTATTCCCGACACACAATAACGCAAAAGGAACAATATAACACGGAACATAATAATAAGAAACTTATATAAATATACTATACTCTTAAGACTTCCTTATAAATAAACACTTAGCTAAATAGTTTTATAAAACTTTTGTTTCTATTTCACATGTAATACTTTTCATCAGGGAGAAGGAGACAGATACTTTCATAACATAGATCAGTGTTGATATGGCGAATGTCTACTCACTTGTAATAGCTTTCTTCATCATCCATCTCATCAATATCCCCCCTAGTTCCTCTCCCACCATCCCCTTTCCCGGTGACAGCATTCTCCTTACTGGTGACCAAGTCCTTGGCGGCTTGCTGCTCTAGACCTGCCATGTATGCATCTAGCGGGTCCTCTTCATCATCCTATTTTCATAATATATTTACTATCTAAAGGTAAGCTTGTGGTTTTAAATCATAAACAGCCAATCAGTGTTTGAGCAGTATTTTTACGTTGACCATAGAGGTATATGTACTACATACTACTGCAGCTGTATGGAACAAAAATCGTTCTTATTTTTGATTATGTTTTAACAAAAAATCTCTGCAGTGTTTTATGAGATCAATTAGTTGCGGTACATCGCACTAAAACAAATTACCATCTATTACCACCGGATTGCAATCCCTATTTGCGTTGCAGCATGAAACATGTGTAGTTGCCGAGGGTTCAGTTTTGAATGAGTGCGAATAAGCCCATGAGTTTCTTCATAGTGGCCGACAGTCCCAATTAGAGATATCCTGTCTAGTATACATAGAAGTTTATGAATTTGACATAAGTTTAACTTGTATGAGAAACCGGGGTAAATATAAAATGAGACATGCTCCTAAATAATTATATCTTTAGTTGTTTGTATTGGTTTTTAAAATTATTTTTTTATAAATATGTGTGGACATTTCACACAGCGCCATCTAGCCCCAAACTAAGCATAGCTTGTACTATGGGAACCAGATAACTGATACAATACTTATATACTTTTTTGTTTGTAAATACATACATAGAATACCATATAACACCCAGACTCAGAACAAACATCTATGTTCATCACACAAATGTTTGCCCTGGGTAGGAATCGAATCCACAGCCCTCAGCTCAGAAGGCAGGGATACTACAAACTGAGCTATCGAGCCCATCAAATCTGTTTAATCATGATTTCTACAAAATACAGTAGGAAATCCTAAGGTCTTCATAAAGATATGTAGGTACCTTTGAACTCGAAGCAATTTCATAGCTGGGGCTACCTGGTGCTGGTATGTAGGCCAGAGCTGGAGTTGGCGGCTCATCATCATCATCAAAATACCTAAAAGAGTGATATAACAACATGAAATACTTGTCTGTAAGTAAATACCTACAATAATTTTTAAATAAAGCTGATGTGGTATTTGTAGAACATCAAACTTAACCAAAAGTGTTAAGGCCTAACCCATGTCTCCTAAGACCAGTCATCACCAGCAGAAGTAAATCACTACCTTAGCAAACCCCCCATAAATTCAATACTCACTCATCCTCAGTCTTCGCACGCTTCTTCCCCAGAGATCCCCAGTTCCCAGTGACTGCGTTCTGCGTGATAGAGCTCATCGTGTGGTACCCTTGCTTCGAGAGACCCGACGCAGGCGGAGGCACCGCATGCATTGTTGACGTCGGTGGCGGCACTGCATGTAACGACACATTCGACGGGTTGCGCTTCGGCATCGTAAACCCAGCAAAGCCGAACCCCTTACCCCCACTGCCACCAGAGTTATAGCTCATTTTCAACAACTAGACCCTGCCAATTGATGGACCCAATGAAGGCTATCACAACACAACGAAAATTGAAAGGGTTTTCGATTTACGACACTTTATTTGGGTTTAGATCATGCTACTAGTATCATTATAGCATTCTTGAACTTCTTTGACGGTGTAATGTAATTTATTATAATTATAATTATCAATATTCGTAAAATACACTACTCTTCAGCAATACACGCATATTTTATGGACAATTGGACAGACAGACAATTTGACATTTAATTTAACAAATTGTCATAATCAAATGTCATTGAATTAAAGAATGAACGATGAAATGAAAATCAATGAGTATAAATAAATAAAACCGATAATCTTCCGATGCTATACGCCAAAACTAGAAAATAGTTTGGCAAATATGACCTCCACACATGGAAGCTGTTTGCCAAAACTAAATACAAATAGCCATGTAAGCCATGTGTGGTGGCAATATTACAGTGTACTGTCAAGTATCCACTACCAGGGATGCCAGACGTACAATAATTATCGTACGTACGACAATTTCGACTTCGGTACGATGTACGATACATTATGTATTATCGTACGCCAATGTACGATAATTCAAACCTCCTCTGAAGTGGGGTGAAAAGCCTTAAAATCATCTCAAAATACTAAATGATGTCTATGGTCGAGGATTTCCCCTCGAATCTATCAACCAACGAACGAATAGCAATGGTAGTTCATCTTATTCCTTAGGTAAGTTCACTAACAATTTCAATTCAAGTGCACTTTTACCACACAGCATACCTTATTTCTTTAAATACTACCAAGACAACATGACTTAAAAAAATTTTGCGCCCACTTTTTTTTTTAATAGGCAAAATAGACGATTGGGACCAACCACCGACCCTAGTCACATATATCTCACCTTGGTCGGGTTGGTATAAAATCCGACCATGTGGATGGTGGTTGGTGTCTTCATTCGGTCGCCAACCATCATCTGCGCGGTCGGATTTTACACCAACTCGACCAAGGTGAGACAAGTATGACCTTGGTCGATGGTTGGTCCCGATCGTCTATTGTGCTCATTAGTTTTTAGCGTTTTCCCTATTACAGTGGCGTTCATTTCTACAGACCAAACGCTCTGACTTTTTGCGCTCACTGCGCTAGCGCTACCGTTTACGAGCTTCCCTGTTTTTCTCATGAACCAAAATTACCACCCATTACAGACTCATTTTTCTGGAATCTGCTACAACATGTTTCAAAATTTGGGTTTTATTGTATACGTCCCTTCTGTTACAGCGGCGTTGATTTCTACAATCCAAACGCTCTGATTTTTCTGAAATTTGCTCGTTGCGCTCGTGCTACTTTTTTTGCAACTTTCTTTCTTTTTCTGATTGAGCTAAACTACTTACCATTACATACTTATTTGTCTGAAATCTGCCAGGACATATTTCACTGAATTTGCGCGCTCGCTTTGCTCGCGCTGCCTTTTTACGGCCTTGCCTGTTCTTCTGATTGAACAAAATGACTACCCATCACATACTTATATTTTGTAAAAATCTACCAGGACATGTACTTATCAAAAATTTTCACGCTCACTACGCTCGTTCATTTGTACAGTCCTAACGCACTGAAATTTTGCGCTCGCTGGACTTGCACTGCCGTTTTACGACCTTCCCTGTTTTTCTGATTGAACAAAATTACATTACATAAAATACTTATTTTTTTTTATAAAACTCTGCTAGAACATGTATCAAAAATTTTCGCGCTCGCTTTTCGTTTTAGTATGCCCCACCCATTACAGTGGCGATCATTTTGTACAGATCAAGCACACTGAAATTTCGCGCTGCCGTTCTATGACCTTCCCTGTTTTTCTGATTGAGTAAAATTGCTACCCATTACATGCTTATTTTTCTGAAATCCACTAAGACGTGTTTCAAAATTTTTCGCGCTCGCTTTGCTTACGCTTTTCTTGTACACGCCCATTTTGTTACAGTGGCGTTCATATTTTCAGTCTATATGCTCTGATTTTTCTCGCTTGCTGCGCTAGTTAGTACTAACTTAGCAACTAACTAACCCCGAATCATGCCCCCCCCCAAATGAAATACTGGATCCGCCCTTGTACTTCATTGAATAAATAAATAAATAAATAAATAAATATTGTTTCTGCGCAGAGTTACGTTACAGCCACCATTAAGTTCACAATATGTATTATGTATTATTTTTTGTTTATATTTAGTGTTGTTTGGTAGTTGTACGATAATTTTACATCTATACGATAATTCACTCGCTCATCTGGCACCCCTGCCATTAAAAAGTCTGTGGTACCGTCATTTAATTTTTGGTTGTCTGTACCAATAAACAATAAAAAAAAAACAAGAAATATATAATCAGAAAACAGAAAAACAAAATCATTGGAAATTGGAATAATTTCCTATAAAAAATATAAAAGTATAACAGCAGTAACCCAAAATGTATTTCAAATTGTGTGTATTTCTTTTTACGCTGCTCACGGTGACCAATGTAGAAGCAGCCACTGGTTACGATTTCGGGGACTTTTTAGCAACTGTTTTAGGAGTTGGAATTGCAGTCGTAGGAATCCTCGCATGTCTAGGCAATTACGCGAGACAGAAAGCAAGGAACGAGTTCATATAAAAAACGCAATCATGTAAGTAACATGCTTTCATTCTACTACTTTAGCGATGTTTTCAGAACCGGTTTTTAAACTGGTACTTACCTACAAGAGGAAGTTGATAAGAACTAGTTATTAAAAAACAAGCATACCTATAAATTGTTATGTTGATAGCCTCTGTGGTGTGGTCGTTGAGAAGGTCGCCTCATAACCTGGAGGTGGTGGGTTTGATTCCCACATTGTCTAAATGTACAGGGATATTCAAATTGGCTTTTATTCTCCCATGAACTACTTTACTTTTTGTTGCAGATCATGATATTATCCAGAATACCGAAGTTATATAAATGAATGAATGAATTTGTAAGAACCATACTCAACATACTATTATATACATATTCATTGGGTTATATTTGTGGTAAAAACAGATGTTATGAACAAAAATGTAACATTATTATCTAAGTGATTTTACATTCCTCATACAGCTGTTTTATGAGAGAGGTAAAACTATGTACCAATATCAATAGTATATTTGTGTATCTGTAAAATATGTGTTATCAGAAAAAGACAACTCTTCTGATGACACTAGCAATGAGAGAACATAAAAGTGCTACCACACACTACACACAGTGACTATTGTGAAACATTCAACATGCAAGAATTTATCTAAAATTTCATTACTTGATTAAATTGTATTCAATGTATAATTGTATATTATGTAAAAGTGCTACGTAAGGTTATGATTATTTTATAACAATGTTTAAAAAAGATGTAGTATTTTTTTATGAGAGCTTTTATTCTGCGCTTTGCTGGTTTAGCACACATATTTAAAAAATAACAGGTTTCAACACAAGTAAATTGTACACTTACATTATGTACATATTTGTATCTCACAATTTTGTAAACCATTTCAAAATGAAAATTAAACAATCTTTTTTTGAATGATACTTTTACTTTGTAAATAATTTATAATTAAAAAGAATTAATTTCATCCACACACAAGACAACAATCATTACAATAAAACTTGGAGATGAAAAAGTGTATGTCTTAGTTTTGGTTTATTAACTAGTCTGTTTTTCTAAAACTTCTATTTCATTAAGAATGTCATCTTTCTTAGACATTTTGTCTTTCTGATCTTTGTCAGGGGTTTTGAGAGTTCCAGCCTTTATTTTCTCTTCAAGAAATTCTATTTCTCTGAGTTTCTTTCGTAAGTTTTTGAGCCGCTTTGCTGGATCTGCGGCAGCAGATGATGCAGAGTTACTGGATATTGAGGATGATGATAAACTGCTGAATGTTGGCTCGGTTATTTCACATTTGGCAAGTTTGTCAGCAGCTTCATCAGCAGCAGCTGAAAGTGTAATCACGAACATTAAATAGAATACAATAAAATTATTTTTTTAAAGGGCAATGTGCCTTTATTACTCAAACTAACTACTCTACATTAATAAAAACTAAACTAGCTACACTACATACTATTACAAAGAACATAATATGGACTGTATAATAGCTGCGATGACCTATAGACTGCAAATGCTCCAGCCCACTACCAACATATTTTTCTTAAAACTGACAAATTAAGAAAGCGCTATATCATTTACATAATTATGTAAAGTCAAATAAATGTAACATTTATAAAAGATATTGGCTAAGCTACTATAATAATAATTTTTGCCCAATAACAAATGAATTCTTGGAAATCTAGGTACTAGTTCAAGGAAATCACCCTTTACTGAGTTATACTCTGTTCAAATGAAACTAAAACATTGCGTTACCTGTTGCCTTCTTTTTCTTCTTCTTTTTATCAACACTGATGAGCATGCCAGGAATGGGTTGCGTAGTGCCTCCTTGACCTTTCTTAGGTTTCTGGCTCTCAGCTGCAATTTCAGGTGGCAGTCCTACAGGAAGACCCGTACTCTGCCGCGCTTTAAACTGCTTGCCTTTGCTTTCATATAATGGAACCTCCTCTTGAGGCACATATCCCTCTTTTACCCGCCTGGGTTTACGCCAAGTTCCATCTGGACGTTGAGTTGCTGGTATAAACTTACATCCTGAAATGTACATACTACGTGAATCAAAATATGTGGCAAAAACCCAGCAACATAACTTGGTGAACTTTCGCTAGAAGGCGATATGAAATTAAACTGTGCAGACAAGGAATGTAAGTTTTGATTTACTTCAGTGAACAAGCTGTTGAGTGAGACAAAGACATAAGTGGCTCGTACAAGTTATACATACCGTCTGCATCAAGTTCATAGGCTGTTGTAGTTGTAGCCATTATTCATGGACATCAGCCAAGTTATCGAATAAATATAACATAAAATAAAGCTTGCAAAAACACAGCTATTTTCGTACACAACAACTTTTTTTTTCGACTTCGATTCTTTCTCAAAGAGTATATCATTATAATTTACACAGACCAACCCAACCTTTGCAAAGTTGCAAGAGCAAAAATTTTAAAATAATTATGCAAGATAAGAACACAGGCTAACTAGATAAGATACTATCCTAGTGAATGAACTGTCGACTTTACCGGTTTTTGAGAACGTAGGGACGAGATTTGATGACCACTTGAACTTGAATACAAGTAATCTGTGACGTGATATAAACCACAGATTAGAGAAAAAAACTTACTCTGTAATACAATGAACAATTGAACATAATGTTTGTCTGTACTTATGTACTTGTAGACATCCCCTACCTAGTCTGTGTTGTAGACATAGTAAAAAAATCAAAACAAAATTTGAAATTCGAGTAGTGGACCTTTTAATTAAATTATTTCTTTTTACCTTACCCATCCATTCCAATCAAAGATCAACGTTAGAGCTTCTAAAATGCCTAAGCGTAGACGTCTGTTTACACCCAACAAATACAAGGTCAAGGGTGCCACCAAAAATGATGCTCACTTCGAAGGTTCGCTTTTAGTGTTAATTATTAAAATTTTCTGGTAAAACTCGTAGTTCTAATTCGAATACATCTGCGTTAGATTTTCGAACAATTTATCACCGATTTCACCGGACCCGCAACACGATCTCAAACAAATCTGTGAAAATGTACCAACAACTAGAACTAATTATATTAATATTTTCCCAGATAACGAGGTGTCTTCAGCTAGAGGCAGGTTCAAGGGAGCCCTAATGGATGTCTTAGAACCTGCCCAGTCGGATGAGTCTGAACATTCTGCTGATGAAACTCCTGTTAAACGGGAAAGGTATTTATATCATAATAATTTGTTTAAAAATTTAGCTAATCCCAGATTTTCCTGTCTTCTCTAGAAAAGAGCTGTCGTTCTTTAAACAGCTGAACAGATTTTCTTAAATCATATATTTAAGAACTCTTAGTCAAATCACCTTTCAACCAAAATAAAAAAGTATTTCTATTGGAGAGCTTCAATGCAACAGAAAGACAAAGCTGCGTTCATTGAACTTATAACACACATCAGTTTGGTTGTTGCTTAAAAATAGTATACTGTCAGAAACTGACAAAAACATAAATGGAACTAAGCTTCGATTATAGGACTATAATTATAGGCCATTAGAAAATCAGGGGTTCTAAATCTAATTTATTTGAAATTTGACATTACAGTAGACTAGACATTCAAATATATATAGAACCCTTGATATTCTATTTATTTCAAACTTTTTATTTATAATTATTTTTATCAGATTACCACAATTACATACTTTACAAATTAGGGAAGCCAAGAATTATACACTATTTTTTCTCTTACGCCAGCAATATTATAATCTATTCCAATCTGCAAAATAGCAGAGCTGATAATGATAACTCAAAATCTACACAAATAATGTATGTGTGTATTACATGTCGGAAATCACTTGGTGTCTTTTCCGCGATCTTATGTCATTCCATTCTAATACATTTTGAGTTATAGTTTGAAGTTAACGCGAAGGGAAAGGGATCTTTGCTAGACCCCCTGGCAAACTCCACACTAGGTATGCAACTTTCCACACCACACTTTGTTGCATTGTACCAAGCATAGAATTAGAATTGTATAATTAGCAAGAGTTGACTTTGCAGGTTCTATACTATACTACTAAGAATTCTGTGTCCACAGACAACAAAGTCCAGAATCAAAACAATATTTTACTGATGAGGAAGTAAGAAAGGCTATCCACAAGTCTCCGCCGCGGCAGTCTTATGTGTTGAAGCTCTTTGACCGGAGTGTAGACCTGTCTCAGTTCCAGGACGACTCTCCTCTGTACCCCATCTGTAGAGCCTGGATGACGAACCAGCCGAAAGCAAATTATTACAACAACAGGTGAGTGTGAAAGAATAGGCTTGTGTCCTGCTATTAAAAATTAACAAGAATATTTTAATAAAGTAGGTTAAAGATTAATTTTTTTTATGTGAATGAATGACGTTACGAGCTGGTCGTTCACCTGATGTTAAGCAATACGGCCGCCCATAACAGTTGCAGTGTCACTCGGAACTTTCAAATAATAAAGTTTTGCGCGACACTGCACTGCGCACGTCACCCTGAGACATCACACAGTCTAGTAATCAGATTACTACACTGTGTAATTAGGTCATAAAGTCTCATTTGCCCAGTAATTCCACTAGCTACAATTCCCTTCAAACCGGAACACAGTAGTGCTTGCACACTACTGCTTGGCGGCAGAATAACTGGCAAAGCGGTGGTACCTACC
This sequence comes from Ennomos erosarius, assembly GCA_963580505.1. Taxonomy (NCBI): domain Eukaryota; kingdom Metazoa; phylum Arthropoda; class Insecta; order Lepidoptera; family Geometridae; genus Ennomos; species Ennomos erosarius. The sequence goes on from OY756989.1 coordinate 1,179,516, forward strand.
TAGACGAACTTTGCAGAAAAGTCCTACCGCCTAGTAGTATAATAGTAATGCAATAATTGAAAGAATGAGTAAAATCGGTAAATCACGGAGTAATAAGTTTTTAACGTTTCTGGGAGGGCATCGCCTGTCCCTTTCTCGCAGAACAGAGCATCCCCACAGCTACTATGTAACTATGGGATATGACGTCACATGCCAAAAAATTGTATGTAAATCTACTACAGCTTAGTAATGAGGTACTATGAAAGTGCAAGAAGTGACGTCACTACGCGTAACTGTCTCTTTCTATTCCTATTTTAAAATGCACAATCACTTTGTCAATTTTTGAGATATTTAATTTTTGTTCTCAAGACTGTTCATTTTTTGAAGAATATTATTAATTTATGCAATAAAAAATAGTAGGACACAAGCCTATTGCCTATTCATCATATTTTGTGAATATTTCATGAGGTTCTTTAAAACAAAATATTAAATAATTATTTGCTTTATGAGTTTTTCTTGAATGTTTAGAAATTGTACCACGTCTTTAAGATAAATGAGAACATGTATGCCGGGTGCGTTTAGCTTACTGTATAGTATTTAATGTCTGTGGCGTTTACCATAATGTTTGTACATGTTGTTGTAGTAATGTACTTACACAGTAGTATAAGTTATATTGAATTTTAAATGCCTATAAATTATTTTTAAAAATAGGCAGGTAATATTTTAGGAGCCACAGTTAAAAAAGTAATAAAAACATAATAATTTAAAAAAAGAATCCTTCAAACAAAAGAATAGAATAGTAAAGCTGAAGACCATTGGTTTTAGAATAGGTTTGATAATTTCGTTACATGAAATATCGGCGCCGTGGCTTAGTTGGTTAAAGCGCCTGTCTAGTAAACAGGAGATCACGAGTTCGAATCTCGTCGGGGCCTTCAATATGTGAGTGGTTCACTTTTTGTTTTGGATATTGTTTTTTGTTACTTTTTGTGTAAGAATAAAAAAACACTAACTAAATTCCACGGTTTCACTCACAAATTTCAATATTGGTTTTAAAATGTGTGAGAGTGGTTGGACCACAATAAAACAACAATACCATCAGGCGTCATTAGTAACCTCATCCGCAACGATGGAAAGAGCTATTCTCGGTGTTTCCCTGCGAGATAAGATCCGAAACGTGGAGATTCGCAGGGAAACCAAAGTGACCGATATAGCTCAGAATAAGCAAGCTGAAATAGCAATGGGCAATTCGTCTAGGTAGGTACCACCGCTCTGTCAGTTATTCTGCCGCCAAGCAGTAGTATGCAAGCACTACTGTGTTCCGGTTTGAAGGGCATTGTAGCTAGTGAAATTACTGGGCAAATGAGACTTTCCGACGTGATCACACGGTCTAGTAATCTGTCTTTACCAATGTACTCTGTGAATCTGACTAGACTGTGTGATGTCTCAGGATGTTGACGTGCGCAGTGCAGTGTCACGCAAAACTTTATTACTTATTTTAAAGTCCCCAGTGACACTGTAACTGTTATGGGCGGCCGTGTCACTTAACATCAGGTGAACGACGAGCTCGTCACGTCATTCAATCTCATAAAAAAGGCCACATTGTAGAACTGATAACCGATGGGGAAAACAAAGGTTCTTTAGTGCGACCACGAACCGGAAGACACAGTGTAGGCCCCGCACTAGGTGGACTGGTTCTCGCTCAAAGTAGCACTCTGTGGGGGAGGTCTATAATAGTTATAAATAATAATAAACTTATAACAAAACAAACAGCTACCATTGCAGTAATACCCCAGAAGAGCCACAGTCCCCATTCGACGAGCTGCCCGGCCCGGAAGGCCCGCCGGTGCCCAACAAGCCGGCGCTGCTGCCGGAACAACGGGCCGCTGATAAGAACAAAATCAACTTGGATTATGTGAGTTGATTTTGATACTATAGTAATTGTTGGATTATACAGGTATTATATGACAGCCTCCGTGGTGTGGTGGTTGAGCAGGTCGGCTCATAACCCGGAGGTGGCGGGTTCGATTCGCACGACAGGACAAGTATATATACTTGTTCTGTGTCTGGGTGTTGTGGGAGCATGGTCCTCGTAGTTCCTGGGTCCCTAGATACAGGGAATCCTAGTTAGGGTCCAGGATCTATGTATGTGATCGTTGGGCGTTATTTATTTATTTATTTATTAATATTATCTAGGATTATACTTAGTTTTTTTATAGCACGGACAGACAAGCTGACGGCCGCCTGATGGTAAGCAGCAAACGTCGCCTATAGACCAGGGGCGTTTCCGTTGCCTTCAACATTTATTGTACCATTTTTCTTTATGCAATAATATGTAGTAGAAAAGCATAATCTAATACATGCTTGCGGCGCGGAACTGTGGGGCCGCTGCGCTAAATGGCAGCGCGTCTTTAGGATGCAGAAACGCGCCGTCAGAGCGATAGTGCGAGTGTCACAAGACACCTCCGTGAAACCTTACTTTAGAGAGCTCGGGGTTCTCACCTTACCTGCCATTGTAATTCTTCAGGTCGCAGTGTATGTGAGAACTAATCCCGAACAAGACAAGAAATACAGCGACATGCACTCCTACAGCACTCGCAACGCGCACAAGCTCGTAGCGATTTCGCGCTCGCTTGCAAAATCCTGCAAACTTACCCACGTTATGGGCCCGGATGTCTATAACAGACTCCCTGCCGATATAATCGAGGCTCCCAGTATAATTATTTTCAAATCTAGAGTGAAACGCTGGCTTATAGAGCAAACTTTCTATAGTTTTGACGATTTTATGAAGATAAAGTAAGTTGCTTAATTTTTGAATTGTTATTTTATTAAATTGTTGACATTTATAATCATTTCTCATTACTATTTATTGCAATCTTTATATTTATATTTGTTTAATATTTGTATATTTAAATTTTGTTACAAAAAATAGTTACCTACTTATTCGGTAAGTATATGATAAATGATTATGGCAATTTTTAATTTACTGTATACTAGTGTATACCAATGTGTATTTAATTATTATTACTATCGTAACCTTGCTCATGCTATAATCCAAACCAACTTGTAAACTTAGTTTATTAATAAAAAGAGGATTTGAGTATTTGCTTTTGTTTAATTTTTCGCATTCATCGCAGCAAATAGCATATGGCGCTACTTGGTCATCTACAATATCATAGTGTGCGTGTAGACACTGCGTAACTACGCTAGTTTGACGGGCCCGATAGCTCAGTTGGTAGTATCCCTGCCTTCTGAACTGAGGGCTGTGGGTTCGATTCCTGCCCGGGACAAACATTTGTGTGATGAACATGGATGTTTGTTCTGCGTCTGGTTGTTATATTGTATTCTATGTATGTATTTACAAACAAAAAAGTATACAGGGTTACAGGAAAAATCGTGCTAGATCCGTTAAGGGCGTGGAGTACCCATCATTTCTGACTTATTTCACTATGAAACACCCTAGCCTAAACTTAACCCTTTTCGAAATATTCGACTTTTAATTATTTTTTTTTAAATATTTTGTGTCTTATTATTATTATTATTGCATTTTTACATGTGTAATAAGATGCTTTGGGACGTCAATCAATAAAATAGTACATAATATAATATTTAATAGACTATAGTAGACAAGTGAAAGTTAAGAAATAAAAAAATATTTGAATCTGTATTTTTTTCTAACGGATATCTAAAAATAATATTATAAGTTTAGGCTAGGGTGTTTCATAGTGAAATAAACTAGAAATGGTGGGAACTCCACGCCCTTAGCGGATCTAGCACAATTTTTCCTGTAACCCTGTATAAGTATTGTATCAGTTATCTGGTTCCCATAGTACAAGCTATGCTTAGTTTGGGGCTAGTTGGCGCTGTGTGAAATGTCCACACATATTAAAAAAAAAAAAAAAAAAAAAAAAATAAGTTTATATAACGGTGTGCGTGTTTTAAGATGGTGTGCGGCGTGCGTTTACGCGCTATACGTGTTTACCTTGCCCCCCGTAGAAGTTGGCAGGGAAATGGTGCTTGCGGATTATAACGTTAACATCTCCATTTATAGATGCTCTAAGATTGATTTACATAAATGTTTCTGTGTCTGGGTGTTATATTGTGTTCTATTTCTATTATTCTAAGTATGTATTTATAATTTAAAAAGTATCTAAGTATATATCCTATCGTTTCCATAGTACAAGCTTTCAGTCTTTCAGTTTATAAAAAGGTACTCTGTGGTACAAGCTTTTCTTAGTTTGGAGGTAGAAGGGGATGTGTGAAATGTCCACTACTGATTTAGTTTATATTGATATATTCCAGGAGGAGTGCCCGCCGCCGTCTCGCGAGGAGCTCCTGCGCTCGCACATGCCGCGGTGGGCGGCCGTCAAGCAGGCCTGGCAGGACCAGATCCTGCTCAAGGAAGCCAGGTATATACCAGACATTCAATTCTGTACACTAAACAGCAGGGTTACTCTTGACACTCGATTTCAATCGTAATTTGGGATTTGAAACTCTTTTCTATACCATCCGCATTTTTACCAAATTCCCCGTACTTTATCTAACCTCCCTACCTAAAGCGATGACTGCGCCTGGCCCGCTTACGTACTATTTGTTCCGGTTATGTATAGTTGCCGCTAGAGGCGCTGTTCTGGCGAGTCGTGGTGAATTTAGTCATTCTGCACTGCATTTTACACTTTCCGCTTTTTAGTCATTCTATATTTTAGACTATGGCTAGAATGGCAATGGGCAGGCCACATCGTGTCGCGACGTCCACGGTTAATTCTCCTTGAGGGAAGTACAATTATTCATCAGACATTTATAGTAAAAGGAGAATCTTCTCAACGTGACGTAACGATAATAATTATTTGATGTTATAATAATACAATTGCTTCCATACCCGAGTTCTTCATGTGCCTTGGCAGTTATTGTCTGGTACTGGATATTCTCCTTCTCCTTTCATCTGCTTCGCTTTTCTTAATTTGGCACTACCTGTAATTATATTTTGGCACCATGATTCCACCATACTGGTGGAACCATGGTCTAGCCGGTTTCGCCGGCCTAGTCCACTTGCCACAGCCCTACCTGCCTACCTAATACTATCTGTGTAGGTCCTATCTTATATCACACTCATACATACTCATTCATACCCTATAATGACGCCTACCTAGATATATACCTATATGTTTATACGGTCTGTGTCATCCTTACTCTTATTATTACGGATCACTTTAGTTATAAGTAGGTGCAACATAATCACACACCGATTAATATACTCTTAGCCGTACACCTTCATAATCATGACAGGTCAATATGGTTGTAAGTAAATAAGATGTGATTAAACATATGTACTCATATCCCCTTAATCTCCGTTCGTGCTTCCATAAACATGGTCTTATCTTAACATAGGCATAGGTCATGGGGCACTGACCTATCAGGTAATCATTATTATATTACGCTGGACTGGATCCTCAACCCCCAGAACTCCAGCTGAGACTTTCTCACATACTACTGCAGTAGATTTCGCCCAAGGCCTCGGGACTGTAACCGGTGAAAACCAGGACCTACCTACCCATAGACTACCTACGCCCCCTGTCCTGGCGTCACCTCAGTGCTCAGATTACCTGGGTCTACGAGGCGCGGCTTAAGGGCGCCGCCGAGGCAAATCCAGTCGCCATCCTATGAAACTAGTGTGAATTACTTCTGGTCATCATAAAATACCATTCAATGTTGTGACCACCATGCTCTTCACGGTGTCGATACAACTTAATAGGGAATTCCTCCCGTAGGTGAATATGCTTAGGTAAAGATTTAAGGACTCACCAGTTCATAATGTTTGACTGCCATTACTCTTCTACAATACTTTAATGTACGCAGTTAGATCTAGCGATAACTATAGGTGCGGATGTTAATCTGTTATGTATTAATATTCTTACCGGGTTTAAACGTAGCATTATACAATTGACAAAATAGATAAAACTACTTAACTTTGCATGAATTTTTCTTAGTTTCTTTCGCCATTTCTCCTGCAGTCAAAATGGCCGGGAAAATGAATTCTTAATGAATCATAGAGTATATCTAGGCTTACCATAGATTACACTAAATATAGATCGCGCAGGCGGTATTGCCATTCTCAATGAATTCGTGAAACGCCATTTCGCGACACATCGCTCGTAGAACTGACAACCGATGGGGAAAGGTTCTCGAGTGGCGACCACGAACTGGAAGACGCAGCGTAGGCCGGCCCCCACTAGGTGGACCGACGACCTGGTGAAAGCCGCGGGGAGCCGATGGATGCAGGAGGCGAGCAGCCGCTCTAAGCGGCGCTCCCGGGGGAGGCCTATGTTCAGCAGTGGACGTCTTCAGGCTGTTAATGATGATGACGATGACATTTTAGACTTCTGCTATCTGCTCCCGTAATCTTTTTGTTTTGTAAGCAGTCTGATCATAAAGGAAAGGGTACTATAGGCAGATGGAATGTGGCAAAACACCAAAATGTCCGACTTGAAAAATAAATTTATGGCATTTGCAAAATGCTGTTATTTTTAATAATTTTGTATTCTTTTTCAGATACGAGGGTACTCAGGAAGTCTTGAATAGAATCAATCTGGAGTACCCGTCGCGTTAACTCTCTATAAATGACAAAAGTAGATCAAAATCAAATGCATAGACATAAGGTAGGTAGCATTAGCTATAGAAATCAACGTCTTTTCTCTCGAGTTAGACCAATGAAAAGTAAACAAAAGGTTTATGACGTGATCCGCGGGATCGTTCATTGGTCAAACGCTTTTCAAGAGATAATAATTTTGTCGATTTCTAGCAAACTAAATGGCGGCTGTGAAGTTGGCGTGAAACGCTGCGCAGTAGCAAATTTTAATATGTGCGAGGGAAGAGGTAAGCGGTGTGCGCAGTGGGGGGCGCACTTCACAGCCGCCATTAAGCTGAATAATCGTATAATAAGCGATTTTGATCTCTGTAGACCAATGCGGTCTGTTTGTATTTCATCAAAATCCGTTCAGCAGCCCTACCGCGTAAGCATTCTGGTAATGAACATCGCCTGCCATCCTGCTTGCGCCAATGTACAAACCCTTGAGTGCGAGCAAGAGAGCACACGATTACGATTGCCACCGGGCTTACGCGGTAAGGCCACAGGTTCGGGGTTTACTATGTAATGAAAATTAGCGATTTTCGTGCTTGCTTGAGAGAGCTGATTTATTCTCACTAAAATCGATTAAAATTACAATATTTGAAAAATGTGTAAAAATGTTATTCATAATGAGGGCTCATTATTATTGGTCCTTTATCAGACTTACCTATCATATATAGACATAAGCTTATAAAAGTAAAACTATCAGTTTTTTGTATCACTTTGTAAAAATATACTTTTGATTATGTACAAACAAGATCAATAGAAATAACTCAATCATGATGATTAACAATTATTTTGATTTTTTAGGTTTTTTAATAATAAGAACACAACTGATTTTTATAAGTTTATTTTAATTTTAATAAAATACATGATTTAAGCATGTTTTCGTTTCTTTTTCTTGCTACCGTCTTGCAGTTGAGGGCACTCTGACTTCTTGTGGCCTGTCTCACGGCAGTTGAAACAAGACTGAAAATGTAATTAAAAAAAATTACATTTATTTTTTAAATGAGGAGTATTCTTTGGAGCTTCGACTGCCGAACACGAAATCACTTATTTAAAAAAGCATGTCAAAAAATGCAGTTTCTAATATTGCTCGTGTTTAAAATAATTCATAAAATCTTTTGTAAAAATTAATTCCCAAATTCATAAAGGCACTACTACACAGAACCCACACTCGTTATGAATTAGAAGTAGGCGTGCCTGCTTGCTTCATTCTGCTTTTTAGTGGCTGAACCAATTTTGATAAAATATTGTACAGAGATTGTGTGCCAAAATTCGGTTCAGCGTGATTACACATATGGTAGAAATAAATGAAATACTAACCTGACTCTCGATAACGAGGCCACACCTGTGTTTCTCCTGGACGCATCTAGAACACTCCTTACAATGTTTGTACGTAGGTTTCACACATTTTTTACAAGCATTACAATGCCTGTATGTCATCCCATTCTTGCTTGAGCACTCTTTACATTTAGGACAATGGTTGTTCGTAGCTGCTACGTAAAACTTGCATTTATCACAGAGCTTGTAGTTCTTATCATTGGATAAGTCAATGGTGATGAGAGGGAGGTTTGTGAAGAAGCGAACAGGAGATCCGTGCTTACGGCCCGAATTTTTCTTGCTTTGGAACTTCTTGTGGTTTTCATAGTCTACCTGGAATGGATTTTATACGATTTTGAGAAAAAGTTAAAAAGTATGTTAATATAATATGATTTATTTTATTTTTTATTTATAGGAAAATGAGTTTTTGACAGTCAAAATAACGAAAATTCAGTACAACTGAAATACACGTGCGCAGCTCGCGGGCGCCACGCGAGCGGCGCGCGAATTAGCCAGGTCTGTACACACCCTTAGGTTGGACGCCTGTGAAAATCTATACTAAATGTTTGTTATTCACCTGAAAATCATGCATCTTCATCTCTGGCATCAAATTGGTGATGTACGGTTCAGAGAAGTAAGGGAATGCCCATAAAACCGGTAATGTTTCATCATCAGGTTTTTCACAAACAGATTTATATGTAGCAGAGAGGTCCCTTAGTGTTTGTACTAAGGGCTCCACGCGACCTCCAAATGGGGGGTCCATTACTATGCATAAACCCCCTTCCCTGAAAAGATTAAAATTGTATTAGACTATTTGCTAAACCTGCCTAGTACAACTTCTGTCAAGTGCTGTAAAACAGGAGAAAGACAATTTTGTCTACCATCCATGCTACAGGTGCTGGGTTAGCACTGATGGTGGACAAGATTGTCCTTTCTCCTGTTTACTCCACTTGACAAGTAACGAAGTATGAAGAAAGTAAGGGGAAAGACAATTTTGTCTACCGTCCGTGCTAACCCTGCTGTATTAGAAAGTATTTTTATAAGTGCAGTTGATCTCTATACCAACAGCAAAGCTGCCACATGATATTATAGATCGCTAAGGGAATTCTTACAAACTGTTACATTAGATGGTTTTATTACTGACAGCAATCTCTTCCATGCAAAATTAGTATCGACAGTAAACAATAATAAATATGTGTGGACATTTTACACAGCGCCATCTAGCCCCAGAATCAGAAGATAAAGAAATGGCAGTGTATAACATATTTTTTATAAAAAAATACGCACTTAGATGTCTTCATAAACTTCTTTAGAACCTTATCATCATCATTGCCATTGAACATGTAGTTGTTGAACATGTTGTACCAGACAAACTTGCCGGGCGGGTTGAACTGGTGGTGACGCTTGTCATAGTCCAGGAGGATGGACTCAAACTCAGGGTTGGACTGTGCAGCCTCGTGGACCGATGGTGTGCCGATACACAGGATGTTTCTGCAATGACAGAGATAATTATTTGTAACAATAATGTTTGCTGGATGGAGCTGTTGTCAGGTAAACTTATATTTCAGTCTACTACTCAAAAATAACGTTATGAAAAGTGCAGCCTCAATGAGGAGGTCTGCTGTCTTATATTGCAGTTATAGTTCTTTTATTATTATTAATTTGGTGATTATTATAGCATTTATATTCTGCCTACCTAAAAAAGCTCACCTTATATTATTATTCTTCAAGATCCCCAGTATTGTTCCCACTGATTTCTTAGCAAATATGTACTGTGCTTCCACAGCATCATTCTCCAAAGTCGGCAGCCATGAAGATGGGTTGCTGAGCTGTTCATCAAGGAGTGGAGTGATAACTCGGTGTTCTTTACCATGCTTTTTGGTCTGAGAGTGTAGGAATAGCTCTTCGCATGTGCTGCAGTAGCCACGGTCAGAGTAGTGGCGAGATTTTATCTGCAGAACGTGGTTTGTTATTTGGTAAAAGTAAGTTAATAGTGCATTTTAAATAGTATAAAAATGAGTAGGTAACTTGTATAATACTGATAATATTAAAGTTACAATACAAGTAGCGAGTTGCTGTGTGTATTCCAACTGTTAGTAGCTTTGGCAGCAACACAATTATGTAGTTGAGTATAAATAAATAATTCTAACCTCATTTAGATGCCGCCACGCAGCCGCTTTGTCTATCTTCGGAATGAGACTGTAATACTTTTCATTACGTTTTTTAACCCCTTCCTTTTGCCAGTCCTCTTCGTCTATGTGCAATGTACACTGTTTTTTATCTCTACACGAGGCACAAGCGAAGTATCGTCCTTTTTCAGTTGAAAACAACAGGGTTGGTCCATGCAGACATAATGGATGTGAAGTTACGTCTTCTACAATAACTTCCACTGGTGTAGATTTCTCTACAACAGTGTCTCTTAATTCTAACTTGCGTTTTTTGCCCATCGCAATTATTTACCTATTTCTGCATGAAGAATTATTGAAAAAGAATCAGCTATTTACTTTTTGTCTGTTTTCAGCTGTTTTGAAAAAAATTGTAAAGCGCAAAGAGCAAAGCAACTACGTGAAAATGACATTGACATCAAACTCAGTCTAAGTCAGGTAGTCTTGACTTGACTTGACTTCTTGATTATGGCCTCTGCGACGGAGTGATGTCGCAATTTTGCCAGTGTCACGTACTATACTAGGAAGACAAGTGATGGAGAATAATCTGTCTGCACAGCTTGTAGGTACGGTGTAAAAAAGGGGGAGAATCAAACTCCGGCTTCCAGGTTCAAGGGATTCTTATCTACGACAAAACAAATAAAACAATCACATAAGCACATATAAATATATATATATAAGTATATAAATATAGTATATATTATAATTATTTGATATACAAGGTATAACACACCATAATATTAGTTATATTGTGTTTATAACTTAATTTTATTACTAGAAATAAATTTACAAAGAAAATAAACAAAAGAAGAATGGGCAAGTGAAAGGAGAGATTTCATGGAAGTGGGGCGGGGGATCTTAGAGGGGAGGATATCATACAGAGACAACCGCAGCTTCTGACATTCGAAAAAGAGATGGTCCATGTTTCCCTCGTCTAAACCACACTCACACAGGGAGTGATCCCTAACCCGAATTTTGGCCAAATGGACAGGAGTACATGCGTGTCCGAGTCGAAGTCGACATACTACTGACGTAGGGATTTTATCAGCCTTTTTAAATTTGAAAAACCATGGTTTAGTTGGGATTTCCGTCTGTATTTCACTGTAAAATCGACCCTTAAAAGTTTTAGAAATTTGCCATTCCCTAGTCCACGCATTTTTCATTTGAGGCATAACAGATGCACTTAGGTCGTGGAGATAAATTTTATAATGATCTGAAGTACCCACGCGGATAGCCTGTCTAGCGCACGCGTCAGCAGATTCATTGCCCGCAATTCCTTTATGTCCTGGTATCCACGCTATTATAATATTAATTCCTAATTGGCTACAGCTAAATAGTTCTTCTCTAATTTTTAAAATTGATGGGAACCTAGTCTTAGATCGAAAAGGATTTGTAAGAATAGCTTGAAGACAAGATTTTGAGTCAGAGAAAATTATTATATTGTTTAAGTGATGAGTTTTAATGAAAATAATGGCTTCAAGGATAGCTATGGATTCAGCGGTAAATACAGAAGTAACAGGAGGACATTTAAAACTTAGTATGATTCGGGATGAGGGAATCCAAACAGCGGCACCTACCGGACTGTTGCTTTCCATTTTAGAAGCGTCTGTAAATATGGGAGTCCAACCATCATAGGAGGTTATCATATTAAATTTAAATATTTTATCTGATTCTAGGGAGTCTTTATTTATTCCAAAGTCCAGAAGAACTGGGGGTTGGTAAATTAGAGCTTCATATGGTAATAGGAAAAGGGGGTTAGAAGGTAACTGTAGAATAGGAAATGGTATAGAATAGAGTTTTTTGTAGCTGCGCAGAAGGCAAGGAAGATCATGTAGAGAGTGGTAGCCCTGAGATTCAGCAAGGGTTAGCAACTGTCTGAGCATTGGGAGAATGGGATGGGAAGAATTTTGGGCGAGTTTATAAAAAAATCTATCTGACATAAGTTGACGTCTGAGGTGAAGAGGTGGATCAACACACTCAACTTGCATAGCATTAATTGGTGAGGATTTCATTGCTCCCAGAATTATTCTTAAGCATTTGGATTGGATTTTACAGAGTTTTGATAGTGACGATTTATTACAGGGGTCTAAGAAAAAAGTTCCATAATCTAGGTGACTACGTATAATAGCATTATAAAGTAACTTCTGTGTAAAGGGGTGAGCTCCCCACCATACTCCTGATAGAGATCGCAATATGTTAACATTTTGTTCACACTTTTTGGAAATGTAATCAGTGTGAAACACGCCATTCATCCTAGAGTCCAGAAAAACCCCAAGAAATTTAACATGGTTGTCTTGTGGGATAATTTGATCGTTTATCATTAATTCTATGGGAGGAATAACTTTTTTCTTTGTAAATACTATAGCTTTGCACTTAGAGGCTGAAAGTGACAGACCATGATCAGTCAGCCAAGCATTCAAATGGAAAAGGGCATTATTTAATCGGGATGTGGCCTCATCAGAAGTTTTAGCAGACACATAGAGAGCCAAATCGTCAGCGTATTGAAGGATTTTACAGTATGATAACACCGAATGCTCAAGGTCATGGGTGTACAGGCTATAGAGGAGAGGACTCAAAACGGATCCTTGGGGGAGACCCTTCCAAATCATCCTGTTAGCAAGGAATGTACCTTCACATTTGATTTTAATAGTCCTTTCCATTAAAAGGTTGCTGATAAAACGTACTATCTTCACAGGAATATTCAGCTTGAACAACTTGTTCCTGAGTACTGGAAGAGATACGTTGTCATAGGCTGAGACTATATCCAGGAAAGCTCCCACTAGGTATTCTTTGTTACGGTAAGAGATGTGGATGTCTGTTGTCAACATTCCAAGACTGTCATAAGTGCTATACCCCTTACGAAAACCATTCTGTGTGATTGCAACTAATCCTTTACTCTCTACAAACCACTCTAGGCGATGCTTAATTAGATGCTCTGTTATTTTAGCCAACACTGACGACAAAGCGATAGGTCTCCTACTATTGGGATCAGATAAATTTTTTCCTGGTTTAGGGATTGGGATTATAATTTGAGTTTTCCATGTCTCAGGGATGATACCCGAATTGTAAAATGAATTAATTAAATCTAAAAGGAAATGTTTACATTTAGTTGACGCATTGAGCAAGAAGGAGTAAGGTATCCCATCTATACCAGGGGAGGAATCCACCAGCCCATCCAGGGCCAGCTGTAGTTCTGAGAATGAGAAGTCGGAGTCAAAAGGACCCTGTGCGGGGAGATAAACAGGAAGAGTTGGCAAAGAGTCAAATGAAGGCACAGAAGGGGGGGCTAATTTACCAGCGAAAATTTCTATCCATGACGATGGGTCATTCGAAGTTAAATTCTGAGCAGTATAGGAACCTCTGAATCGGCGAATTTGTCTCCATACCAGAGAAGAAGGAGTTCGAGGGGACAGGCCTTCACAGAAATTAAGCCAACCCTGCTTCTTCTTAGATGAGAGTGTTCGTTTGGCTTTCGCTGCTTTCTTTTGGTATGAGAAGAAGTTCACCATGGTCATGGATGAATTATAGTTAAGCTCTGCCTCATGTCTTTCCTTAACAACTTTAGTGCATTCAGAGTCCCACCAAGGAGTGGAAACATTGAATGTGGGAGACTTTTTCAATGGAAAAAGTAAGTCAGCAGTAGAAGTGATGGAATCAATAAAGTTTGCATATGCTTGAAGAGGGTCAAGGGGATTAAAAGGAGAAATGAGATCAATTTTGAGGTCAAGAGATGATGAGTATGCAGACCAATCAGCTCCACAAAGTCTATACTTAAGGGAGGGTGAATAATTACGAACCGGCAATGATCTGTTAGCAATGTTAATTAAAATGGGAAAATGGTCACTGCCGTGTGAGGAATTTAATGTCCTCCATGTTAGAACAGAGGAAAGAGAGGGAGAGCAAATTGATAGGTCTACTGCGCTTCTAGGATTTTGAGATGGTCTGACCCTACGAGTGGGAGAACCATCATTTATGACACAGAGATTAGCCTCATCTAGCAACTCAATTAAGAGATAACCAAAAGAGTCTGAATTACTGGAGCCCCAAGATGTATGATGGGCATTAAAGTCCCCCATTAAAAGAATGGGAGAAGGGACGGAAGAGATGGCTAATAAAATATCAGGAATTAAAGAACCATTCGGGTGGGGAATATAAATAGAAACAAAGGAAATGTCAAAAGCTCTTACAACTGTGATGTTTATGTCTGGGGAAAGGGTGGGGAGAGAGATTTGTGAGAAAGGAAGGTTGCGTCTTATTAACAGTGCACAACCTCCATACCCGTCAGCCCTGTCGTCCCGTAGGCAGGAGTAGCCCGGAACTCTGAATCGAGAACCGGGCACCAACCATGTCTCCGAGACGGCAATGACCGACGGGCGGAACTTTGAAATAAGGTGGTTTAATTCATGCGTCTTTGGACGCAGACTTTGGCTGTTCCATTGCAGAACTGATACCTGATCCATATTGACCTAAAAGGGAAGTAAGAGTGGTAAGTGTGCTGGCAACGTTGGACGGTAATGATGAGTTATTATGTGAAATCAGATCAATAATGATCTTGAGAAGTAATTGAATAAGATTATCATTTTGAGGGGATACAGGTGGGGAGGGGTTTTGTAACGCACAACCATTAGGCATAACAGATGGGACATCCGCTATGATAGCCTGGTGTGCCACCTTATCATAGGATTTTCCTAATGGGGCTCTAGGGGTACGAGTGGCATACACTGTTTTTGTATAGGACTGGGAGGAAGAAGTAGGGTTAACATTTGTGGTGAGGGAACCTTGTGGTTGCGGAGAAGTATGAGCCTGGGTCACCTCTGTGTAGAGCCGGTATACTTGAGGGAACCTATAAGCAGCTTCTTCATAAGAAATACCTTCTTCTGCCATTGTTTTTTTAATGGATGCCTGTCTGCTCTGCTCCGGGCAGCACTTATTGGAAGCAAAGTGGCGGCCCGAGCAGTACAGGCAAGTAGCATCTGCTTCAGTGACATCACATGAATCTCCTGGATGGGGCTGGGTGCAGCGGAAGCACCTTGGCTTAGACCTACACTGCGCTTTGATGTGGCCAAATCGGCAGCAGTTGAGGCATTGGACTGTTGGGTATTGGTAAATCTCCACGCGCATGGATGTGTGGAAGGAGAATATTCTTTCAGGCAGCATTTGCCCACGGAATGTCAGGACTACTGTTTGGGTAGGAACCCAGGAAGGCTTACCATCGTTAATGACTTTCCTATTCAGTCGGCGAGCTTTTAAAATATGTCCGCAGCCATTGGGGAGAACAACACTCTCGGCAAATTCTTCCATAGAAATATCTACAGGAACATCACGGACCAGACCCATGCGGGTGATGTTGTAACTGGGAATTGTTGCTATGTACTTATTCTGGCTTAACAATGGATTATTAATGAAGCCATTCGCATCCAAGTGGGAGCAAAACTCCACGGCTATTTTGTTTCTACCTACACGTTTCACGCCATCTGGACAGATATTGATGATCCTGTTATTCGACAAAAACTGCCCAAATTTAATTGGGCGGATTGACAGTCCTGCGGCGGGATCTGGTTCGACGCGAGAAACATGGACAATGAAAGGACCTTTGTCCATATTAGAGTAAGCCTGAGAGCCCACAACAACACTCGGGTGGACGTATATAGTCTGGATAGAAGCTGCAGCCATATCTACACTGGTAACCGTTTTTTTGGCACCAACTTGTTCAGCAGAATCTGATTCCAAACGGCGTTTGGGGGCAGATTGCGAATCCTTACTCATTGGGGTATGAGTTGGGTCAGGAGGTTTCGGAGGCACCTCCTCCACCTCCATCTTGTCAAGAAAAAAGGTTAGTAAGCGCCGAAACAAACAACTGTATTAGTACATAAAACTTACCACCTTCACCAAGTTAAATGTTAATACACAGTTAGATGTCAAGAAATCCGCTTGAAAGATGGTTTTCACTTAGTAAAGGCAATTATTTTCCGGATTATCTCACTGAAACACGTATCCTCTAGCACCTCCGATTTGACACTCTCAAAAAGTCAGGTAGTCATATTCCAGTCTAAGGCTGAGTTGCACCATAATCACGGTTAAAGTTACGGTCAAATTTTGACATTAGCCCGCCCCGCGAAGCGTGGAACGGTTATAGTTAGGGTTAAAGTTAGCGTTAAAGTAAGCTGGTGCAACTCAGCCTAAGTCATACTCCAGTAAAGTGGTGGCAACTTTACTAGAAGCTTCAGGGTCTTCAGGGTCTAGCAATGATCCCAATCACTAACGCTAACGCATCACGCTAACTCAAAAAATGTATCAAAATGACATTCATTGTGGAAAAGTTAGCGATTTCCGAAATGTCATTTCAGTACATTTTGGAGTTAGCGTTTGGCATTAGCGTTAGCGTGAGGGAGCTTTGCTAGACCCCCTGGAGGTTTAGCAAAGATACCAACCACTAACGCTAACGCCTCACGCTAACTCCAAAATGTATTGATATGACATTCGCTGCGGAAAAGTTAGCGATTTCCGAAAAGTCATTTCAATACATTTTGGAGTTAGCGTTTGGCGATAGCGTTAGCGTGAGGGAGCTTTGCTAGACCCCCTGGAATGGAATTTTCGAAGCAACAGGGAAAATCACGTTTCACCACATTTTATCATTTGCCCACACTCATGCTCGTAATTCAGCACTTAATGCGTAAAACGCCACTAATTTTAAACATTAACACTAGGAAAAGCACAAGATTTGAGAAATAATACAATGCTACGACGTGAACTTTTCCGCGCTCCCGCCAAATAACTTCCAAACTTCATAATAGAATGAACATACACACAGGCAAATAAAAGATGGAATGAGTGACAAACAAATAGATTTGCAAATAAATAGAGGCTTTCACCCTGGAACTTTGGATATTACCGGTTTTTATATAAAACAAATTGGTATTTTTTTGCAATGGCAATTTGGTTTTTTTTTTTTTTTTTTTTCCCTCCTAGGAGGATTTGGCTTCGCACGTCTTGTGCATCCGCCAGTGTCGAGTTTATAGGCAATTTGGTTTGTTCTACACACACACAGAACTTTGCTTGTTCCACACAAAGAGGATATAATATATGATCACTTCGTTCCACAGACAGACTTCCATTCCATTGGACTCATTCCACAGAGTACATTGGTAAAGACTGAAAATTCACAAAAAAAAAAGGCGGTCGGCGTTCGTATTTTTTTGATAATCTATCTAAAATTTGTCAATTTTTTAGAATAATTGATATAATTGTCTAATATAATACACAAAATGAACGGCTTAGTAAAATCTGCGCACAGGTTAATGCAGGGTTGCGTTAAAAGCGCGAGTTTGACAAGTGCCCTAGGATCTCGAACCCAGGCTCCTGTGAAACGTGATTTCACCAGAGGGATATGGCATATGAGTTCCAAAAGCCTAGACGGCCCTACCGCTGCGCTGGGCCTCCTCCACAAGCATTCCAACACTTGCAGCTGCGGGTGCGGTCTGAAGGCCATTCATACCAAAGGTACGGAAACCCGCTCGTTATCTCACAATTTTAAGGTTATGATTGCACCATGCCCATATCATCTCTTCAGCCTCGAATAAACCACCGAAGATTATTATTATAATCAGTTTTTACCTTTTCCTAGCAGATAAAGAAGATGACAAGGCCCTAAGTCATAAACCTAAGCCTCTTGGTAAGTCCTTTTCCTATGTCCCACCCATCCTATTCTTGATAAGTTATAAATTTTCTGTTCATGTGTAAATATTAGATAGGTTGATTTTTATGTTATGTAGCCTAGCATTTATTTAAACCACAACATAAGCATGTAATTTTATTACATGCTTATGTTGTTATAATACCTATTTAGTGTCTAAATTATGTTTATACCATTTCTTCATCTCTGTACTCTCGTTCTATTCTAGTAGGTTGATATTATCATCAACAATATTTTTTTCATATTTACTAATTTTTAAACCCCTCGAGTACATGATATTCATCCTTTGTCATACCATGCCTTTATTTATTACACTATTTTATTAAGTACTCATAAGTGTTCAATTTGCAAAATGATTATTATTTAAATTTTAAAATTTGCAAAACTTCAGGAGAGAGAGAACTGGTTGAGTTCCTGACTGAGGAGATAGTTGCGGAGCGCAAAGCACAGAAGGTGAAGACGCTGCCAACTGAACTGGAGGGGTTTGCTGTCAAGGGAGATGGAGCTGAGGTCACACTCACCAAGAAACTAAAGGATGAATCGTAAGGGCACTAATAAAACACTCACGCCATTAAAAAGTTAAATTGTTTTGAAAATAGGATGGAAATATTTCTGTTGCTGTTTCGTTCTTTCTTAACTATGAATACCATGGTGAGAGTGGGTAAAGTTATATTAAGTGGCCAGTAAACTGTTGAGCCCTTGTAGAGCAATTGCTGAGGCATTATGTGACTTAATATTGCATGATAGTTATCAACTTGTCATGCAATATCTAAGGGTTATTTCTATAAAATTACCTTATTTTGCATTTTAATAAATGAAGGAGAGCAAAAGCATGCCCAAATACCCACTATTTAATTAAAAATGACAGTGCAAACAAGTTATTAACCAATATCTTCATCTCAGAGGTAATATACTACATATTTGTTCCTCTATTTTTCCTGATGATCTGATACATCTGCTAATTTTTTATCTATCTTATTCCAGAATAATAATAACATTCAATGTGAACCACACGGTAGACTCGGAGGAGTTTGGAGAGGGTGAGCAGCAGCCAGAGAAGCAGGAGTTCTCAGAGATGCGCTCGAAGCCCCAGTTTGAGGTGGACATTGTTCGCGGGGACTCCACTCTTGGATTCACCTGCTCATTCCTGCAGGAGCCGCCAACTTCTGAAGAATACAGTGAGTATCTTGTTTTTAGATTCCTGAATGCCTCCTACAACAGATTAACATGATAGAAAAGTTAAAAAACTGTCAAATTACTGTATCACAAGTATCACAATAATAAAAAATTCCTTATTAATTTAAAAAAATCAAAGAAAATTTCACTTATCTTTGATTTTCTGTGTCATAGATGATATTTTTGGCATCGATGAGGTGACTCTGTACCAGGGCGAGTGGAATGACAAGGTGTATGCCGTCGCTGGAGATGTACTCGATGGGGTAAATATTATAAATATTAAATATCAACATGCATTCATTTGCTTGACTTACAGATTTATAATAATAAGAACAACCAACAATCACATCGAGGACTCTCTGTATATTCATATTCATTTATTTCTGTTTCCACATGTAAATATTGATCTTTCATTAGACCATGGGGTCCCGTCAGGTACAAACAAAAATAGCCCCAACTTGAAAAAAATTTAAGTAATCGTATCTAGAGAGTTACTAGTTAGTGTCCAGTGTATTCATTGGCTCAATACTTCGCCAACACGCAATAAATGTCGCTTGATAATCTTGCGTTATGCAGAAATAAAATAATTCCCACGTTATTCCGTTGTATGGGATGAGGCATCTGTACTGGAGGTATTATATTATCTGGGATTAGACATAATAATATAGTAGGTAACAACATGGACCCTGCTGGGGACTACAGATGGTATTATTATTTGTTTGTTTATTCAGTTGTATTTGTGTTGTACATTGTATCTGGGGAACCAGAAACTATGTGGACCATGGTCCCACACCACCCAGATACAGGACAAGTATAATGCACATTATACTTGTTCTGTGTCCAGGTTCTTTTTTCTTTGCACAAATACTTGTCCTGTTGAGGGAATTGAACCCGCCGCCTCAGGGTTATGAGCCGGCCTCTGCTTAACCACCACACCACACAGGCTGGCTCTGTAGGCTTGTTAACAAAACCACCTAGTAAATAATCTACATCTGCCTGTCTGTTTTTACCTAACTAAAATTACTGAACCTAAATTGATAAAATTTGGTTAATACTTATGATTTTGAATTCTTTTGTTTTTAATCTGTAAAGTTTTGCTAGTTTAAATTCTGGTAAAGAGCATTAAGATATTTTTTCTTGATATACGGAAGGCTGTAACAACATGAAACCGCGTGCAGTAGCTAGTATTACGTAATAATATTATTATTCAATGTCATAAAATCATAAACATAGTATGAAATGTGCAAAGAATAATGTATGTGTAAATGTGAAGCCGCGGGGAGACGATGGATGCAGGAGGCGAGCAGCCGCTCTAAGTGGCGCTCCCTGGGGGAGGCCTATGTTCAGCAGGACGTCTTCAGGCTGTTAATGATGACGAAAGAAAAATGTTACATAGTTTCTGATTATTTGTCATGTCTTGAGAAAAATCATACATTGAAAAATAATTGCACTTGGTTTTATAGATTCATCTTAGATTATGAATTTGCACCTAAGGCTCATGTTGGGTTTGCACCTAAAACAATGTTTGGAATTGATAATATAGTGTCACTATTTTCGCGACTCTCTGCTAAGCATTTCCAGCCTAGTGGTTTGCTTGACCGACACCCGACTCAGAGGTCGCGGGTTCGAATCCCACCCACCCCATTTCTATGCCACACTTGATACTATTATACAAGTAGTTGTCAGGTGCCAAAAATGGGGGAAATTAATGCAAGAATTTGAAGTTGATTTCTCATCATTGTAAGGGGAAATATTCAATGATATGCTACAATTTTATCACATTAACTTAGACAAGTTATAACAATTTAGAATTGAATTAATTGGCACAAAACAAAACATAACACAAACAAAGATATTAAAATAAACTATCCTTGACTATAAAATATCTTAGCTTGTGTAGTTTATACCAAAAGAAAAAACAGGACAGCAAAAGTCGGTCAAATTAAACACATAAAAATGCGGTGAAGAAGGCTTGATCAGGCGGGCTGTTTAAAAACAAGTTCAATTATCTTTGAGTTATGCAAATATTAGCTTAGCAAATATTTGCTTGAGACAAACATCTATCTGTGGGCATACCATTTTACAAATAGGTTGATCAAATGTTTGTTCTTGAGAATTTGAGACTTTAATAATTGTTTAATTTTTTAACATATTATTAATACTACAAACAGCTGAGCTTAAGACAGTTGAAACGCATGTTTACTTCACTAATTCAATATGAATTGAATATTTTTTTATAGTAACTATGTTTCTAAATAGCTATATAAGTATATCTAGAAGTTTTCAAAAGGAGCCGTGTGGTAAAATGTATGCTTGAGTATACTTATTTAATAAAAAATAATATTACCTATAGTATGTATTATGTATTAACTTTTCTAAATCTACAGATTTTTTTTATATGCTTGGAATGGTCTTGCTTTACCACTATCCACCTGACGGTAAGTGACGATGCGGTCGCAATGGTGCAAACTTGTGCTGGTTTATTGCCCAGTTTAATTCAACAGTCTTATTTGATAAGTGTCGATAAAAATTACACGAAAAGTATATTATCTAGCGATAGAACACGTCGACCAAAACTAAGCACATAAATGGACTTTGGTAGGGAAAAGTCTGATTTCTTTACTAGCTGTCGGCCTGACTTCGCTTGCGTGGTTCTACAGTATAATATTATTACGAGTAGGCACAAAGTGCCCTATGTCTCTTACCATGGTTCAAACTATTTACTAAAATCATCTATCGTTGAAAATTCAAACAGAAACAGATACGGCAGGGCTACCTTCAGAATGATGATATAACTAGCAAAATAACTAGCTATCGCGAGTGATATTGCCCAAATGAAATGAATTAGGCATTATGGAAAGATTTTCCTTTCCATAATGCCTAATTCAGTCTATTACTGACATTTTAAACCATAATATAGCCAAGTTGGTCCAGGCGTTGTCAAATAATGTCTATCAAGAAACAGCGTAAAGATGTCTACCATAGAATTATATAGCAAACGCGACCACTGCTATACAAGTAAACATAGGCCTCCCCCACAGAGCTCCATTTTGAGCGCCTACTTGCTGCGGGCCTATAGATAGATATGACTTATTATTATTGCTCTCTGTGACCATATTTGTACTAATATTCATTCTCTTCTTTTTCTAGTACCTCTACGACCTGCTAATGAACCTTCTAGAAGAGAAAGGCGTCAGCAACGATTTCGTACAAAAGCTGTCCGATTTCAGCACGGCCTACGAACATACGGCGTACATCAACCTACTCGAGTCAGTCTCTAAATTCACCATCGGAAAGTAGGAATTGTTAGAATATCGAATTAAATTGTAGGGTGTACTGATTTTTGGTTGTTGAGGGATTCAGTGGACTTGATACTTTATTATAATGATTTCGGTAATAGGATTTTCATTGTTTGCAGTCAATAAGCACTTTATCTAACGATGTTAAAGTATTAAGTATTTTGAAGCCCTAACACTGAGTTATTGGTTCTATTTTTAGGTCTTTACTAATACATAAAATCAATGGATCAAAAACACCAGTGTTTTAAAATGTTGAACAACTGAAAGTTAGTGTGCCAAAGTGCAAATAAATAGTTTTGTGATTTGTCAAACATTGATGTTTGTTGGTGATTGTTTTGTTTTTAAAATAGAACTTTTAATTTTACCTTTTTTTTCTTTTTGTTTTAATTAGTCTCTCAAAGATAGAATAAATGACATTATTCAGTTGATCAGTAATTCAGCAGCATCCTTGTTTGTAATGTAACAAAGCATTTTTTTGCTCTCGGATAGCTTTAAAGTTTAGTTTATTGACACGTTTGTGTATGTTAGTTATTGTATCAAATAAAATGTTGTTCCCAAAATATTACTGAGTTTTTTTTTGTTTTTCAATAAGAGTAGGTCATTTAATAAATATACCTAACGTTCAGTATCGATATTAGACCTCCAAATTTTCTAAAATCTTCAATGTACTGAATTGGATGTTACAGTTTTAGTATAAGTATACTTAGATATGATACCAGCCTAATGAACTTGCACAACACCCACCTTCCTAGCCAAGATTATCAGTTATCACGAGACATATGCAAACGTTATGAAGTCATACCACCCAAGATAAGATATCTCCACGCGGGCATCACACACCTCCACCGATCCCCCATACTGCCACTGGAGTATATGTGCCATCTCTAAATCACGCTAATATGCGTGAAATGTTATCTTTAATTAAAATCCCTAGATATGCTAGCTAGACCATAATGAGTAAGATAAGGATAAGATGGGTCGTAAGTAACGTTTATAAAAACGAGTCGCACAAATAATTTTATTCAAAGTTTTGCGCGCTATCGTATTGTAACGACGGAACGGAACGTTTTCTGAGAGCTGTCGGTTTCACTGTCAGCTGAGAGTCATTTTCAGGAAACTCACAGTATTTATCTCTTTCTCACAGAGGCTCACTATGTTAGAAAAAAAGAAACAAAGAATGTCTATATTCTACATAACAAGTACACGTCCAATCAAAAAGAAGCTTACTATTAAAGCTTTAAGTTGACCAATAGGAACCAAATAACTGGTCTGAACATCGTGCGAGGCAACTGTCATAGTTGTCAAATTACCGATCAAAATGAAGCGAGTTCTAATTTATCTTGCCAAGATGGCTGCCGTGCGGGAGGCAGATCCGACGTGCGAAATTAATAAATCGCCCAATATGCTTTATGAGTTGTGTTTGACTAATTTAGTGAACTATTTGCACAAAGCAAAGTGCGATAGAAATCTTTTGCGGGCGCTCCCAGACAACGTTGTCATGGATATTTACAATAAGGTGAGTTACCGATTTTCTGATAAAAAGCAATGTCGTATGAGAATACCGTTATTATTGTTCAATATGTGCTTGTTATGTGTCTGCGTTATCTGGTTTTCGATATAGCGATAGGTAAGATGAGGTAATTCGGGCGCCGCTTATTGTTGTCTTGGCAAATGATCGATATGTCTGGCCGTGAACCTAAACCTATCGCGATAGGTAGAGAGAGATGTGCGAGCTACAGGGAGCTAGCTAGCCTTCGTCTGCTAGATTTGCTACATGCGCACAGGCGGCAAACTGGCATACACTTTCACTGTTAACGGAGCCACACGATCCGTTCTTTGTTACGAAACACCTACTAAACTATTAATTAGATTTACTAGTGAATTATGGTATATATGTATTAGCTCTCGGCAGTTCAATCCAAGGCGGTTTATTTACCTATTTGGTCCATTTCAAGAATAATGTTAAGGCAGATGTTCCATTCTCTTCTTGATAACTCCTTTGTGATCCTCGGTGAAAAGCCATTTCCTAGAATTCAGTAGATTTTCAAGTATTCAGTTGTGATTTTGGTGTAACTAAGTGAAAATCCCCTACCTGGATTAATCTGTTGGTTATTAGAGCTTAAATTACCCTTTATTTGAGTTGCAGAGAAGGAATAAGGATTTAGCAAAATGAATTATGTTACATGGTATATATATGTTACATGTTACAAATAAAATATATCAAATATGATATCACACTATAGAACTTACTAAAACTGTTATAAAATTACAAACAATTATATTTATTATTTATTTGTCTTACTTTCCTACCTATGACATTATGCTCTAAAGTCAATATAATATTGTGATCCTTTCACCACTACACCTAAATTATATTGAATAAACAAATATGAATCATACCTTTGATATTACAGGACCTTGCATCCAACAAACACATCAATTAATATGTTCCAACTCAAATAACTCATGTTTCTGTAAAATGGTTGTGGCATCAGTAAATCCACCCACATTATTTGCAGTTTACTTAGCATATTAACTGGGTAGTAGGTAGCTCATGGATGTATTGCTTCACTATATTTATATCTATGGTATGATAAACTAAAAGAGCCACATCATAATCTTTAGGTACCTGGGGCCATACTGTGAGCTCTTAGCATGGTTAAAAACAGAGACTATATTGGATCACTTTGTATTTTTTGTATTTTGACAAGCCAATATAGGCTCTGTTTTGATTCGCACTAAGAGCTTACAGTACAGCCTCTGCTGGCTTGGATTTTTTTATGAAAAGTTTAAAATGTTTGTTTGTCTATGCCTGCGAGCATGAACACTACAAGGTGTGCAATCCTCATTAAACGTTACATACACGAAGAGTTGAAGAGATATGGTATAGAAATTAGACATTGAAAGGAAACTCTTTCAGTGCTGTGCAATCTAAATTGCACTTAATTGCATGATAGCATTAGACATTATTTCGCGGGATGTCAGTCCAGGCCTTTATTGCCCTCGTTCAGAATAAGAACAAGAAGACAGTGTTTCTTATGTAGCATTGCACTTTAATGGGCTACCAAATCCATCCAGAAATGAAATTGGCTTGATCGGCGCACAATGAAGGATTCTTATGTGATTGTTGCTCAGTTAAGATTTCGCGGGAGTGTCCGACACAAATATTACTTTTGACCTTATCTATTTTTGTTATAATGACCACCATGACTTATCAAGTTTAAATAATCTTAAATTCATTAATCATTAGGTTTAAATTAGTTAATACATTTATTTCGATATTACAGAACTGGTTATTATTAGTTGATTTATTTATATGTTATAATATGTATATTTGACAGTTGCCCATCAGCAATCTCATCACTCATCCTCAGCATTTATCCAAATAAAAATTTATTCAACTTGCTGTTTTATGGTTTTGATACCTTAAGGTGGTACGTCACGCTCAGCGCGCCAAATTCTCTTGCGTTTTTTGCTAACTACAACTTAATTACTAATACTAATGTTGTCTTGGCTTTTCAGTTGCCAATTGTTGCTAAACCAATGATATTGAGGTGATACTTTTAATCATAATTTGTTGGTAAATTCTATTTATTTGCGGAAAACTAGTTTTCATATAACCGCGTTTTGTAATTAAGGTATAATTAGCAAAACATGCAAGAAAATTTGAATTTGACGCGCTGAGAGTGACATACCACCTTAATTTGAACTCGCAATTTGTTGAACGGTGTGGTGGCCAACACCGTGGATGAGGATGATGTTGCCAGTGTGGGGTGTCGCAGGATAAGGGCAGTAATGATTATGCGAGTGGATAGTAAAGGTTATTATAACACGCCAAACGCAGGGGTGCCTACCGTCTTGGTTAATTTGGCTCCAACAAATAATTAATTTCTGGCTATTGATAACTAAAGTCAATTCAAAAGTAAATTAAATTAATTAAGTAAATAAAACTAATGTAAATTAGTATTAATTTACTTTTGAATTAATAATATATGTTTGAAAGTGAATAATTTTAGCGTAATGAAGTGAACTATGTCGTTATCAGACATTGCGTATGTGATGTTAAATGCATTCTATCTACCTATTTTCAAAGAGAAAAAAGCCTACGTTTGAAGACTCAAAGCTGAAAGAAGGAAACTTCATCTCTGATTTTTTAGATGGCCCAGATGGCAAGTTTGTGACTTGGTTTACCGACTATCAACATAATTACAATAACAGCCGGGATCGAAGCGCGGTAGCGTTCAGTTGTAAATATACTGTAGCGGTCACCCATCAAAGTAGTGACCGCAGGCTAGTCGTGCCTCGCTGTGAGCTACAAAGCTGTAGGAGCTCTCTCAAACCCTGCGCCCAGGGCCGGGCTCACTTAAAATGCCGACAGTACGGTCCATCGAAAGTGCGCCAGTGTGAGCATACTGATCGATTTCTACCCGCCATTTCACCGGTGAAAGTTATTACGTGGATCATTTTGGTTCTGCTTCACACTTTATGATATTCGCGTATTGTTTGTTGGGTATTTCTTGTTCAAACAACTTTTCTTTGTGGATTACGAAATAAGACTAGTAAACGCGATTTGAACTTCGCACCTTAGAAGGTCTTGCTTGCAGACTGATGTGGATGTGGCAGATACATATGATATTGATTCTGAGACCGCTTGCTATGAGGCCCTTTGTTCTGTTTTTGTTTCATAAGAATAAATTATTGGAATGTCGGTCTCGTACAGTTATTTGTTAGATATACTTTTTGAGTCACTTATACCTAATAGCGACTAGCATTACAAACTAGGTATCTAAATAAATCGTACACAGTCTTCTCTTACAGAATGACATTTAGCCATTCTTAATTCGAGTTTTTGAAACCAGTTTTCAACACTTGGCTAGCGTGATTTTTAGATTCGGAATCATGTGTTCAAAGACTAGAAAAAGTATAACATACTAGCAAAGTGGTTTGGAAAGCTGCAAACCTAAGGTAATTAGTACGAAGAAAACGAAAGTGGATAGTCTTGTGTGTTGTGAGATAACAGAACTCATTTTGCTTGTTAAAGGTATTATGGATATTCTGATCATGAGAATTTTATATTGTGTTTGTAAAAAAGTTATGTAACTATGTAGGTCGTTAAATGAATTTGAAAACAAAAGAATATATGTTAAATGAGTTATTATTATTTTTTATATTAGGTATAATATATCACCTTTTTTTAAAATATTTTAAAACTTTAATAGCAGACGTAGATCTAGCGCAGGATACCATGAATATAATTTGATCACATGCAAATATTTCAATTTTTCGGCTAGCATTGTTCCGGCATCGCGTAGGACGTAGGTAACCGTTTCTGGATTAGGCTCTTTAAAAGGCCATCGTGGAGTTAGAACCTTATCATTTGCTGCTACGGAAGACAGTTGGCTGAAGAGCGTTCTTCGCTAATCACCGATGTTGCTACTAACCCTAGTATGTCTCTTCCCTTGTACCACTCCTTATCTCGAGTGGATTTTTTACATGATTGTGCTACAACTTTTTCCTGTCGATACCATGCTATCTATCAGTCGCATAGCATCATGATTTATGTTATCATCATCATTAAATATTCTATGATCATTGTTATTCATTATCAGTATCACCACCTGGATCGTGGCCTGCTACCTGCTAGTGTAATGATCACGGTGTTTGTAACGGGTACGTGACGTCAAGAGATAGCGTGTACTCGGGCGATTAGTAGATTATCTACTTTGTTTTAATTTATCAGATGCGGGAGTACCTAAGCAACGAGTTGGAAATTGTTGGGGTACCTGAGACATTGAATGAAAACCTCAGTGAGATTATTCGCTTGGCTGCCACTAAGATAGGGAAAAATGTTCCTGACGATGACTTGGAGAGGGTGAGAAGAATATCATCCAAACCTCTATCAAGCGAGGATGGTCAGCCTTCCCGGTACATTGTAGTTCGGTTCCTCAGGCGAGCTAAACGTGTTGCGTTCCTCAAGGCTGCAAAGGACGCTTGTCCTTACAACTGGCGAATTGGATATACCTGGGCCAGCGATGTAAAATGTAAAATTAATGAGCGCCTCACACATACGAAGAGGAGGTTGCCCGCCGTAAATCGGGAGAACGAGATCAAGCACTGCCGAACAGGAAACGGGGCAATGATCATCAGTAAAGATGGTCGCCCGGCTGTTCCCTCTTCCATCTAATGGCTCCTTGCGGTTTAGACCAAGTCGTAGCTGGTACCTCTGCGTTTTCCGGTTCGTAGTCGGTTCTCGAGCGAGAATCTTCCATCTCCATCGGTTCTCGATTCTGCGTGCGACCTGGGCTGCACATTGCACATTGCCATTTGAACTTGGTAAAACTAAGAATATTTTGAAGAGCAAACATAACGAGCAATCCATCTGTTATCCAATTAAAAAACCGGAACTCAATCGGATGAAGCATGTCTAAGTTAAGCCGTTGTAAGATACCTCTTTGGTTGTAAGTAAGTCGCTCTCTCAAGTCCGCGCGGGTGGTAAAATAGTTAATTTAGTGAATACTAGCTGTTATTTCCAATTGAGTTCTGTTTTTTTTTTAATAAGCTGTTTTCGAGTCGTTACGAATTGTCTCGCACGCAGGTTTGATGAATTTCAGCCTCCCGAACAAGCCGGTTTCCGGAAAGGCTTTAGCACCATAGACCACATCCATACGCTACGCCAGATTATACAGAAGACCGAAGAGTATAATCGGGCGTTATGCCTAGCGTTTGTGGACTATGATAAAGCCTTCGATTCAATCGAGACTTGGGCGGTGCTGCAGTCCTTACAGCGATGCCAAATTGACTATAGGTATATCGAAGTGTTGAAGTGTTAGTACAGTAAGGCCACTATGTCAGTCCGACTACAGGGCCAGAGAACAGGATCCCATTACAGAGAGGCGTGAGACAGGGAGACGTTATTTCTCTGAAACTGTTGTCCACAAACGCGCTGGAAGATGTCTTCAAGGTTTGGAGTAGGAAAGGGTCTGACATCACCTTCGTTTTGCCGATGATATAGTCATAATGCCGGAGTCGCTCGAGGAGCTTAGCACCATGCTCAACTACCTCAGTAGAGTCTCCCAACAGTTAGTCTTAAGATGAACATGGACAAGACGAAAATCATGTCCAATGCCCATGTAACCTATACCGGTAATTGTTGGGAATGATACTCTCGAAGTTGTAGACAAATATACCTAGGACAGATTATATCCAATTGGGTAGGTCCAACTTCGACAATGAGGTCGCACGGAGAATCCAACTCGGCTGGGCAGCGTTCGGGAAACTTCAACCTATCTTTTCGTCTAAAATACCGCAACCCTGAAAACGAAAGTTTTCAACCAGTGTGTGTTGCCAGTGGAGACTTATGGCACTGAGACGTACTGTTGGCCTGATGAGTAAGCTCAAAGTCGCACAGCGAGCTATGGAGAGAGCTATGCTCGGTGTTGCCTTGCGAGACAAGATTTGAAATGAGGAGATCCGCAAGAGAACTAAAGTAACCGATATAGCTTTCAGAATCAGTAAGTTGAAGTGGCAGTGGGCGGGCCACATCGCTCGTAGAACTGACAACCGTTGGGGAAGAAAGGTTCTCGAGTAGCGACCGCGAACTGAAAGACGCAGCGTAGGTCGGCCCCCTACTAGGTGGACCGACCGTGGTTTCTGATTGCATTTTTTCCACCCCCTCTGAAAACCAGCGCTGAATGTCGTCGACAACCAGCACATGCTGAGCCAACGCCCATTCAATACTTGTTTTGTGTTTGCTTCTTATTTTTATCTTGTTCATATTATGTAACATTAATATAACATGTTCTGTATAATAGCCCAGATATAATACCTACAGTACAGATGCCTCATCCCATACAACGAAATAACGCGGGCTATTTTACGAATTATTTTATTCTTGCATAACGCAAGATTATCTACTAATGGAACTATTTCAGCTGCGTTAGCATTCTGTGCCCCTACAGGTTGTATTAATCGATACAATTTGAATATAATTTAATATATTTTCGTAACTGTACTGTTCAGAGAACCGACAACCGATGGGGAAGAAGGGTTCTCGAGTGGCGACCACGACACGAACTGGAAGACGCAGCGTAGGCCGGCCCCCCACTAGGTGGACCGACGACCTGGTGAAATCCGCGGGGAGCCGATGGATGCAGGAGGCCAGCAGCCGCTCTGAGTGGCGCTCCCGGGGGGAGGCCTATGTTCAGCAGTGGACGTTTTCAGGCTGTTAATGATGATGATGATGATGATGACTGTTCAGAGAATGTTCTGTGTAACAATGTTATAGAGTATTTAATTATCTTTCATTTGACACCCCAACGGTTTTTGACATAAAATAACATGTTTAACAACATACTAAAATTTGGTGCTAGTATCACAAGTGAACTATTCGGGCCTTTTTTGATCCTAAGCGGAGGCACTATATAAATATTTCGAATAAGGCAATGTTTTGTTTATTATCATTGTTAGCTTTCGATTTCTTTGTTATGACCTATCAAGTTTCCACCGCTGCGTTTTTTCTGGTTTCAAAGCTTCATTAGTAGATTCTTTCGATCGACGGTATCGCTTTTTGTTCGATTTCTTCACATTGTGTAACATTCTAAGGTCAGCTATTTATGTATGCTAGCATTTGCAATATCCGCGTTCTAAGCGATATTTCCGACTTTCATTTAAAAGTTGTTTTTTGATTTACAAGGTTGTTGGTTGTTCGGCTGTGGGAGCACGAAGGGAGCTTGTGATTTTGTTTCAATATTTTTAGACTCTTTCTAAGTTTATCCTAACATTCTCGGAGAGAGCGGAGGGATGCTAAGATCCACCTATGTACCTATACATATACTATTTTTGCTTTATCATCGATAATCCAACCACGACTTTAGTTGCTGCTCGTAATTATAATATGAGGATAATGATGACGAAATAAAACTGGTTATTATCTAAAAATAATTAATAATTGAGTTGCTAAGAAGAAACTTCAGAGTTTTTAGAGCTAAATCGGACAGACAGCAAAATGATTCGAAACAAAAGATTATTTATTTGCGTGAAGTGCATCCTATTGCCCTCAATGTCTTACCATCAACTAATAATTCCTTCACACTTTTCAAACCGGACAATTGACTTTCTTTCCTTTCCTACTCTCGACCCTATCGGCCAGGGCATAGAGTCGTTGATGAAACGTAACGGCACTGTGGTTCAAGTACCCAGTTCGCCTTCACCCAAAATGGTAATCGTCTGCGTAGCGGTATTACCGACCCGACCGATTTCTAACGGTAAAGGACTTACAAAAGTACAAATAAACTGCACTGTGGGTACTTATTCATTGTAGAGCTTTTAACTGGTCGCATAGAGTATCCATAACATTTTCTTTATTGTAGGTAAATCTGAGAATACGTTGATTTCGTCTTAACCAGAAGCTCTCAACATTTTACTATGCTGATATTACTGATACGGACCCCTAATTTTTTTGTACCCAAAAGGTAAAACGGAGCTTCTTACTAATAGCCTGATTACACCTACCGAGTAGAGGGACGAGTCAGTGCTTTCGGCCGAGTACTCTATATTTGTAAACACACGTCGAGTGCTCGGCCGAGCACTTGACCTAGCAACAGGCCGAGAGAGCCACTCGGACCCGGTTCTATCTATGCTCTACCCTCGGACCCGCGAACTTTCATTCGCACGAAACGTAAAATAATGACTGTATCGCCGCAATTTTAAAAATTTATGTACACACTCGGCCATATCACTGTCTCGGCCCACTGACATTTTGATTTAATGTCTCGCCGTTCTACTCGGTAGGTGTAATCAGGCTATAAGGCTCCGCTGTCCGTCTGTCACCAGGCTGTATCTCATGATCCGTGATAGTTTCAACTGTTTAGGAAATTTTCACGGGGGCTCCCATACAACAAACGTGATTTATTGCTCGTTTTTATAGATTTGTACAGAACCTTCCGTGCGGAGCCCGACTCGCACTTAGCCGGTTATTTTTTCCGTACATTACCGCGCCCCTTGCAGCAAGAGAAAGGAGAAGCGTGTGCCACGTATCAGGTTTGGCGTACAATGCGTTCCATTGATTTATTTCCTTTTTGGAATACCAATAGCTGGTATAACACACAAAATACACTAAATTGTTTATTATAGTTAATCTTGTTACAAAAAAAAGTCAAATAAAGGTCCTCACGGATAATCGATGCATAAGGCGCGTAAGTACGCCATCGCCATCTCACACATTATAATAGTAATTAAATGTTGTTTATTTTCATTAGCAGCAATTAACCTTAATTAAACAAACATGTTAAATGAGTGTTTATTTAATGAAACAGGTGCGAGCACAGTGGCCATTAACCAATTCGAAGATTCGCCAAACGACCTTGCTCTTCTCCAAATGTAATTCAATATATTATTATTATGTTTGCGATCTGGTTTAAGTATTCATAATTATTGAACTATCATAATGCCTTTTAACGAGTATTTTGATTTAAAGTAGGGTTATATACAGCGATGTTTTAGTTTAGATACCTACCTGAATAGTAGAAACTTAATTTGCTATTGCGAAAAGCAGCAACTGTTTTTGATAAAAAAAGAAAGAAATTCTAACCTGCCTGCAATTGTTTGCACCCACATTAAATCCTCTATTTAACTTCACTTACAGTGGTATTCATAGTCAAGGGATGAACAAACCCGCAAAATCTATCATTCAACTTACACCTAGATGTTGAATCTTGAATCATTTTTCATGCATTCATCTTTCAATGTCATAAACAATCGCTGAAGAAACCCCTAACTGAACAGCATTTTAATTAGATACTCTACGATTTCAATGAAATTGTCTATGAAAATTCGGTACAGTGTCATTTTGACGCGACTTTTGAACTACAAAATTGACACCCGTCACTCACAATTAAAAAAGTTAAATGTTATTTTTCTTTTGTGTATTTTTTGATATATATATTATTATTTTAACTGGTACATGTTGAAGAAACGGCACCGATATACCTAATTTACATTTTAAAAAACACGAGACAATTCACAAAATAATAAAATAACACGATATGTAAGCAAGGGGCCCCGTTTGGTTGACGAAATTCGGACAATCAGCGTCCAGCCTCTGACAATTTCTGACTGGGGGCTAGTTTTTTTATGAAATGCATAAACCTAGAATTCGCCGCACACAGCGCCTGAATCACCCCCTAGAGGAGCCCCCATCTTGACTATGAACTCCAGTGTTACAATCCTGAATCTCAACCTACGAATTACGTATCAATATTTCATCCATTTCCACTGAAACTATCGGGCTGGAAGGCACAAACGTTTGGTTCTTGTGGAAATGCACGATTACTGAAATGTCGCCATTTTTAACGTTAGTCATTTCCGCTGCAACATCTATGATACAGTATCAAATGAAAGGACTTGATAAACAAAACAAAATAAGTAAAAAAGGTCAACACCTTTTTGTTAAAAATATTTTTAACCGTTAATTATTATGTTTGCCCCACAGAATTCCCCCTATTACATAGGTCCAGAACCGAAGTCTCCATACTTAACCTTGTTTGAACATGAATCAAACCATAGAGCACATTTTTTTTTTCTTCTAATGTCAGTTCCTCTTTCAACATACCATATAAATAGTATTACCCGATTTAGTCGGGTACCTAAATAAAAATCTAGCTAGAAATAAAATGTAAATAATACAAATTACATAACGCCTACATCAAAAAATATAAAATAATAAAATTAATTACCATCATACTTACTATCTATAGACAAGAATAAGGTCTATGAATAGCTCATGCAATCTTTTAATAAAAAGGATTCAAATTAAGTAAAACCAGCAGTTTATCCAACATTTCTTTTAATAACTCACGAGTTTTTCAATATTACCAAGTTAAAGGGATTAAAGAACAGTTATGCAGGTACATGGGGTCTAGCAAAGATATCAACCACTAACGCTAACGCCAAACGCTAACTCCAAAATGTACTGAAATGACATTTCGGAAATCGCTAACTTTTCCGTAGCGAATGTCATTTCGATACATTTTTGGAGTTAGCGTGAGGCGTTAGCGTTAGCGATTGTGATCTTTGCTAGACCCCCTGGGCCTCAGCCAAAATAATGTTTCGTATTTTAGGATAAAAAAAATAACCTTAAAAATGGAAAAAGAGTGGGCGCGTGGAACGTTTATGGTTGACAATAAAACTATTATCAGTAATTGCACTTCTGTGTTCTGTGTGTTCTTTACTATAGAAAAGCGCTGAACATATTGTTGAGTGTGTATTAGGTATTCCACCAATCTTCATTTCGACTTTTTCGAACTACTTTTATCCAACGATCAGCTAGACATGGATCTGTTGGAAATCCATACAAAAGAAATCGGGTAATTATTCAGATGTCGTGTGGCAATACTAATTTTGACATGTCAACTTTTTATTGTAAAATGGTTCTAACTCTTCGTCAAATAGAAATAATTAAAATAATCTTATAAAAATACATGATTAAGGCCACTTACAAGTGCAATGTGATCGTGTGCTTCTGTGATTCGTGCCTCGAGTGATTTCGGCACAGTTTTATCACGCAAGACGGCATTTTTTTGGTATGTATTCAAAAGCACACCCAAGTAACGACTGATTTTGATTTTGACAGCTGAGAATCAATCACACCCAAAGTGGTGTGTACGGTTTTGCCCTGCTTTAATATCGTATTAGTGGTCTGGATAAAAAGTCTTTCGTTTGCCCACAATTTTTTCTATTAATGTTATCCATGTTATTATTATGACCTAACAGTTTCGCGATTATATGACACTTACGTAAAGATGAAGGTACTGGAACTACCACAAAATTAACATAACACGTATTTACAATCACGATTTTACTAATGAACAAAATACCGTGTTTTTCCAAAGTATAATTTTATGTAAAGGAGTTATTCGACATAACTCTGGGCACGGAATAAACAAACAAATAAACTCTTAACGCTCTAACTGGTTATATTTATACCGTTGTCGATTACGTTTTTATGGCATTTTAACAGTTTCAATGCACATTTTTTGTAAGTACCTATATGGCGTTACAGCTAGTGAAATTACTGAGCAAATGAGACTTATGAACTGAACTTTCAGTCTGCAATCAACGCGCGAAACTTCAATTTTGAGTTTCGAGTGACACTGCAATCTGTTATTTGCGGCTGTGACGCTGAACACCAGGCGAACGACTAGCTCGTCACGTCATTCGTTTACATTCAAAAACCATTCTTTTTTTTCTATTATCACATAACATAGTGTAATTAATTTAAATACCTGCCACTTCCATACATTAACTTCGCGATAATTATTATAGTACCTAACATACAGTGAAACAAACCAACGTGCAACGTCTGGAGGAAACATTGTCTGTAAATATTTGTCTGTAAAACATGTTACGCTGTGTTTGCATTGCACATGATATTATCAGATGAATAATTTAAATTACAAACCGTTTTATTAGCTAACGAAATCGTAAGACAAATGAGACTACTTTAACGAAATGTTCAAGACTATACACGTACATTTCAAGGGTGATAATAAGATTAATGAAAAAAGGAAAAATAATAAAGAAATGATATTTTAGTAAGACTGGAACTCGACACAATCATTATAATAATGAGACTGAAAGGCGAACGGCCTTATAGCGATGAGCCTCGATCAACATCTAGAAAGGCTTTCGCTAGACGATTGGATCAAGGGTCAGATTCAGGCGGTACTCCTTGACACGGCACGTATTGTCAGGAGGTTCCTCACTCTGCAGCCCTGACCACCGGTAGCTTGGGTCCTGCTTCGCTGCCGGCGACACTAGGTTTAGGTTTTGGTTATAACAATATTTTTAAAGAATATAAAACCCCAGGGCCTTTAGACAAAGTCACATTCAATTAGCGATATCGCTAATCGCTGAGTTCAAAATGTATGGCAATGACATAAGCTATCGATATGTCACGTGGTCATTCCCATACATTTATGCTTAGCGATTAGCGATATCGCTAATCGAATGTGACTGTCTAGAGGCCCAGATAATATAATACCTACAGTACAGATGCCATCCCATACAACGGAATAACTCGGGCTATTTTACAAAATATTTTTTTTCTGCATAACGCAAGATTATCTAACGACATCTATTGCGTGTTGGCGAAGTATTGGGCCAAATGAATACACTGGACACTAACTGGTAACGCTCGCGACACGATCACTACATTTTTTTCACGTTCGGGATATTTTTCGTTTGTACCGGATGAGACTCCATGATAAAACGAAGAAAAATGAATAAACTACACTGAAATCAATGGTTACAGACCTGCTGTGATGTGGCGTATCCTGATAATTTACCTACAGTGCTGACAGGTTCATAAACGTATATTAACAGTAGGCATTTTCTTTTGATGACAATTTAAAATTATATTTTAGAATTGCATCTACATGCAATTCTACAGAGAGCTCTACTAACTGTAACTCATATATTCTCACTACACTTATTTAGTCTCGAAGACTTTTTAAACTTTTTATTATCAACCCACGCAATCTTCAAACTCTAGCGGTTCCCTCGTCAAAACGTTACATCAATCATTTTGATTCAAGCGTATCAGCACGCCCACATTTGATTTATTTGGCTCCGGTTACACAGCTGGCTCTCTGTCGATATTGTAGGCTGATTCTAAATGCACCTTTGTAAATTTTTTATCAAGAGTGTAGTAATCATCTAGGGCTGCAGTCACGTTAATGAAGCAGCAATTTTACTTTCGTCTGTGCCCTCAACTAATTTTGCGGTTGAGTGTGGTAGCCCTAGCGCAGACCACCCAGGTTTGTGTTTAGACGTAGGGCTTCTAATGAATCGTAAGTATTGACAAATTATCAGCTCTGCGTATTGCGAATATAACCAAACAAGTCTTGTTTGACAGTAGCTATTGATTTTGTAGTTTCATTGTGATTTTAAAGATATTATTAGATCAGAGAGAATCTTAGGTCCCGTATTACAGGGTGATTAGTTCTAAATAGTTGCTCAAGTCAAGATTTCGGATAGACCGAGAATTGTTGCAACTTGAACACCGATTCATGAATGGGCGTTGTTCTATAATACGGGCTTATATTTCATACTCGGTCAGAACCGACAGTAACTTCATCTCATACTATAAAAACAACAATACCTGCAATGTTCCTTAAATCTAAATCCAAACTGTACTGATCTGTAATGTAAGTATTTATCCTTGTTTCGCTCCATAACAAACCTAAAATGTCATCCGGAATATTCCATGGCGCTTTTACTTTGCTGCAAATGTGAAATGCATATTGATTTACGACGTGAATGACCTGCGACCGAACAGCCTTAAAGCGCATGCGCTATCTAGCTCGGAATACCTAGATATAACCTAGGTTACCTATAGGGCAGGGTAGGGGCGTGGCGTCCTCCTGCAAATATTAAACGCATTGACTAATCGCATATAAGTACCTAACTACCTACATTACCTATAATAACAACGCGCATGCGCGAATCTGCCTTTGTCAGGGTCTAGATATAGGATGCTACATAGGTAGCCTTTATTGATTTAGTGTACTTTAGTGTGATGATTTGCGTCAACATAAAGCATAAAATTACATCATAAATTTTAGCTAGGCACTTATTCCATGCATAACCTATCAAAATTAACATAAAATACTTGCTTTGACATGTTTGCATATATATATCTGCAATGTGCTATGCTCTCATTTGGTTTGTGGGTTAATTTTTAACAGTTATTCAGGACTAATCCGATATTTGGTCATACATGACTAAAGTTTTGATAGATTAAACAGAAGCACCTACTTTATATGTAGTCGTAGCTGAGTTAGTAGGCCTATAGGCCTGTATACTCAAAGGCCTGGCCACAATAGCGCTGAGCCAGGGCCGTACTGTGAGCTCTTAGCGCTCACAGCGAAGCTCGACTAGCCGTTCTTAACCGATCGGTAAAGTTAAGCAACGTTCGCTGCGGTCACTACTATGATGGGTGACCTCTACAGCAAAAAGTGGTATTTACAACTGAGCGCTACCGTGCTTCTGAGGGCACGTTAAGCCGTCGTTCCCGGCTGCTGTTGTAAGAAACAGTCGTTAAGCCAACTCAGAAGCCTTTGGGCGGCCTAAAAATTCTGACACCAAGGCTGACCACTTGCCTACACGAGAAGAAGAAGAAGCGCGATTCATAACAAAAACCACACACAACAGCCTATATTGGATAGCTTGTCAAAATCTCCATACAAAAAAAAAGCAATTTAATATAGGTTCTATTTTGAATCGCGTTTAGAGCTCACAGTACGGCCCCTGGTAACCTTAAAATTGTTGTTACTACAACGCTCGTATATCCAGCGTTTCTCATTATCTTCTTAATCGGAATGCTACACTGTACCAGCTTTGTTCAGTTTCTCTTCATACTATGTAATTCTTATAGGTTAACTCCCTTAGACAACTATGTACCAGCCAGTCGGACCGAGCCATCGAGCTGTTGCACTATTTTCGGATGCAACGCCCGTAGCCTCCGATCAATAACTCTTCACACGCACATGCATACGACGACTGTGTATGTCACAATTACATTGTAAATAGCCTTTATGTATGACAATGTGTGCGTGTCATTGTCAGATACATTTGGGTGGTCTTCGAGTGGTTGAGTGGTGTTAACAAGATCACAGTGTGGAATTAATTTTCTTTGTGGTTTTATTTGAACAGTTTGCAAGTCAAGTAGTAGCATGACTTGATAATTGTCGTGTTCTTTGGATTTCCTTCGTGGTCGTTTAGTTCGGCTCACGTCTTCTACTCACACACACACAGCCTCCGTGGTGTGGTGGTTGAGCAAGTCGGCTCATAACCCGGAGGTGGCGGGTTCGATTCCCGCGACAGGACAAGTATTTGTGCCCGAAAAAAAAAAGCGCAAATACTTGTTCTGTGTCTGGGTGTTGTGGGACCATGGTCCTCGTAGTTCCTGGGTCCCTAGATACAGGGAATCCTAGTTAGGGTCCAGGATCTATGTATGTGATCGTTGGGCGTTATTTATTTTATTTATTTATTTATTTACTGGCTTTATATCTCGCGTGTATAGTTTTACAAAACTACGAAAGTAAAGTGAAATTGCAAATGCTGTTATCGTTGAATGATTTCATAGTGTACTGTAAACCTATAGCTCCTAAAAAAGCTTACAGCAGGGTTTGAATTTGAACCCGCGCCGAGCCTTTCAAATTCCAACTCTTCTAAAAATAATCAATGGCCTAAACAATACGACTAGTGTAGGCTATGACGACGTCTCTACCAAGGTAGTAAAAGCAGTATCTATTTTTATTTGCGGGCATTTGAGTTATATATTAAATTTATGCATATCTAGAGGTGTGTTCCCAGATGGCTTGAAAACATCCATATTAAACCCACTGTTCAAAAAAGAAGATAGAGAACAAATGCAATATTACAGGCCTATCGCTTTGATCCCTATCTTCTCAAAAATCTTTGAAAAATACATCTATAGAGAATTAAATGGTTTCCTAGAGCACCACAATATATTGTGTGATGAACAAAAAGGGTTTAGACAAAGGAAAACAATTAATATGGCAATCTATGATTTTTATAATACGGTGCTAACAAACGTAGATAACAGAATTCGCGCATGTGCCATATTTTGTGTCATGACGCAAGCATTTGATTACGTCGACCACAACATACTTATTCGTAAGCTAGAGTTGTACGGTATCAGAGGTAACATTGTAGAGTTGATAAAATCATATTTATCCAATAGAGTACAAGTAACCAAAATATGTAGAGTCAACATTAATACAAAACGTGAAGAAACCCACACCTCAACCACACGGTCTGTTACGTATGGTGTACCACAAGGTAGCGTGCTAGGACCTCTTTTATTTTTGGTGTATATAAATGATTTGCCCAAAGTCACTGGTCATCCAATGTCACTTTTTGCTGATGACAGCACTGTTACAATTTCTTGCAAATCAAAAGAGCTCTACGAATCAGATATAAATAATACACTAGCATCAATAATCACGTGGCTGAACAGTAATAATTTAAGGATAAATCTATCGAAAACTCAACTCATGCATTTCAGTCAAAGGCGCAACTACATAATATCCAAATATACTACCAAAACGATGTCATACGTGAAATAGACTCTGCTAAGTTTCTAGGTTTAGTCATTGACAAACAACTAAATTGGAAGCCTCATATAGCTGAATTGTGTAAGAAAGTGAGCAGAACAGCATATGCACTTTTTAAAATTGCCTCAATTGTTAATTTAGATGCATTGCTCACAGCCTATCATGGTCTGGCTGCTTCTGTTCTGCGGTACGGAATTATCTTTTGGGGTAACGCAACGGATAAAGAGTTAGCTTTTAAAGCACAGAAGCGCTGCATCCGATCCATGTTTGGGTTGCAGACAACAGACAGCTGCAAACCATACTTTAGCAAATATAGAATCCTACCACTTCCGTCGCTCTACATTTATGAAGTAGCTCTATTTGTGAGAGGCAGCCCTGGCCTATTCCCATGGTTGTCTGATGGTGTGCAGCGGAACAGGCGCCACGACGAGCTGCGCTTACACCGCGCCAAGACAGCACTGATGCATAAAAGTGTTTTATGCATGGCTCCTGTCATATTTAACAAAATACCTAAATATATAAAAGATATGAATATTATACTATTTAAAAGGACATTGAAAACATTATTAATTGATAAATGCTATTACTCCATAAATGAATTTTTGAATGACAAGTTTTAATCGACATAATAATATATTTACTTAATCATAATTTTATAAATTCAATTTCTTTTTAAAATTTAATTATATATTTATAGGTACGGACATTTACTATATTATGACATTTTCTCTTTTATTATTGTTGACATGTAATTATTCATTAATTATGGAATATGCATGTATATATAT
Source organism: Ennomos erosarius (assembly GCA_963580505.1). Lineage (NCBI taxonomy): Eukaryota > Metazoa > Arthropoda > Insecta > Lepidoptera > Geometridae > Ennomos > Ennomos erosarius. Next base: position 1,220,698 of record OY756989.1, read on the forward strand.
TTTTTCTTTTCCATAATTTGTAATTTCATTTATTTAATTGTATATCTGTATGGCCTTTTGTATTGACCAAATATTCTTTTGTATGCCAAACTAGGCAAAACATGTGCGCAACATTTTCTTATTTTTTACCACCTTCATTTTCTTAAAATGATCCATACCCATGTTTTACAATAAAATTATCTTTATCTTTATCGAATTAGACACTACAATGTCATGGTCGCTCTCTTCAGTGACAGGAATTACTACTAATTAGTTTACCTCTTTGTTCTATAATGTCTGGGGAATGCTATTATAGCTTAACCCTTAGACACCCAGCCCAGCGGCGCAAGCATTGTTATTCTATTGTCATGGAAAATGCTGATATTCCAGAAGTTCATTGGCAGAGCGTTGGATTCGATGCTATGGAAGGCGCAGTTTCAAATCTTGTTTTCAAATGTTTAGAAACTGTATAATTTCTATACACGTTGTTGCCTGGATTATTCCCAATTCTACAGATTTTCATTACAGATTCCCAATTCAACAGATCCCAATTCTACAGTTTTTCAGTTTTACAGATTCCTCTTTCTACATATTCTTAATTTTACAGATCCTTAAGTGAACGGATTCCCAATTCTACAGATTCCTAAATGTACGGATTCCCAATTTTACAGAAACCCAATTGTACGGATATCTATTACAGTCACCAAATTCAGAGTTTACAACTTAACGTTTACAACAACTATAATTACAATTTTGACAGGTGTCATATTTGACAGATGTCTAATTTTTGAGATAGAAAACTTGGCTTCGTTGAACTAAAAATTAGTAACATAAGATTCTGTTAAAATGAAAATCTGTAGAAATGGGACTCAAGAAATGGGAATCTGTAGATATGGGAATCTGCAGACATGGGAATCTGTAGAAATGGGAAACTGTTGAATTGAAAATCTGTAGAATTGAGAATAATCCTTGTCTACTATACCGGGCCTAAGGCTGAGTGTTGGTGTTCGCAAGACTCGCAACCGGCGGTAACACGTGATGCGACCACCTTTCGCTTTTCGAGGTGAATTTCTCTAGCACGTGTTAAGGCGACGGATGAACAAACATACTTTTATGTAAGAGTCTTGGAATGACAGATGTCAGATTCAGGGCCAGCGTCTGTTATAGGCGCGGGAATCTGTAATAAACTGAGTGCGCTGTGGGTGGATAATGGCTTGAAATGAATTGATATGACATGAGCAAATAAAATAATATACAATGTACCTACAATTATATTTTTGATAAGATGCTTATAAGTTTGTAATTGTAAATGACGAGCTTTTACTTTTTAGTCCTCATCTCTGTTTGTGATCGATCAGTCACTGATCAATTAACAAGTTACAAGTGTTTCGTTTCTTAATATTATTTGAATAATTGTAAGTATCAGTAACAATATTGTAAAATGCAGTAAAGTATCTTGTCACGCAGCTTGCTGAAGGTATTGCAAGAATCTATTTGATTTAATAAGAAGTATATAATAATTTGTTGGTGTGTTATAGTTGCATAGTTGCAAAACAACAAACTTGTAGTATTTATTGATGTTTACTACAATTTTATTGTCGTGATAACAATGGTTGAGTTAGTAAAATTATTAATTTTTTTTTTATTTTTTTTTTTTATTATCTAGGATCACGATTATTGGATTAGGTATACCTATTATCATGCTATTATTGTTGAATTTATACCTGTATATTTTACCTTCCATATATAATTATTATAATATGGAAATGCAGTTAAGATATTATAATTTATTATGCAAGTTGATCCTGCATTATTTGCATTCAGTGTTCCACAAAACATAACAAGGAAATAAAGTATGAAACAGTTATTTATTTTTACTATTAATGCTGTATTTTAAATAAAAATTTCTGTAATTTACATACAATTAATATAAATTGTCTGCGATATTCGTTTTGACTCGCTTACTTACACCTATTTTTTCTCGTTTTTAATAACTTGTTTAGTAATTAATTAATTCATGAAAATAATCTGAGAAGAATAGAATTCTCATGCTTAATTTGCATATATATTATTAAAATTACTCTACGCCAGTGAACATGTTTTAGTATTTTGGGGATTCCGTATTCGTACCGAAAGGTTTAAACGGGCCCTATTACTAAGACTCCGCTGTCCGTTTGCTGCCACTAGGCTGTCTCTCATGAACCGTGACAGTTGAAATTTTCACAGATAATGCATTTCTGTTGGTGTTTTTTCTCGTTTTTATGGTTAATAGTAGGGACGGAACCCTTCGTGCGCGAGTCCGACTCGACCGGTTTCATTTCTAATTCTAGTATTGTAGTTTATTTTTATGGTTTAATTTCATGGTATGCTTGGCCTTAAGGAACAGTTGGCGGCTCAGCCCGGCTGCGAAATTTCTCTTTCGCTCGATTACGTAAAGTGTAAACCAACCTTTATCGATGACTGATTCACTCACGGTTACTCAATTTCACACTAGCTGTGTGTGATCAGCACCGCACAAATAAACAACAAACAAGAGGATGAGGCTAATTTTGAAGATAACGGCGCCCCAGATTTTAATTCACCCACTTAAAATTAAATTCATTGAAGAAACTGCCAAACTGTTTACAGGGTAAACAAAAATGTAACAAAAGTGCTGTCGAAATCTTCAATAACATTATTATAAAATACATTATTAAAAAGTTTCGAGTGACACTGCACTGCGCACGATTCAGGTGGGTATTATTTCGATGGATTCAGGTCAGGTCATAATATGGTACATTGCCCTTCAAACTGGAACATAGTAGAGTTTCACATTTGCTTGGCGGCAGAATAACTGGCAAACCTTAACGAAATTTCCAATATCCTAATAGAATATTGTCTATGGTCTAAATGATATCATAAGATTCATAAGTAAGTATCCACGTGGTGATCACAAATAAAAGACAAAACCAGATAGGGGGACAAACGTCGAAGACCATTCCAACATCGGGCGCGTAAATTTTTTAAGTGTGACGTTCAGTAATATTTGACATTGTGACAAAAACTCCCGTTACATTCTTGGAAGCGCTTGCAAACATCATCCGATATACTCTGACGTTTTTCCTTGACGACTCATAAGGATAACCCAGTTAAAAAACAATAATAACAAGTTTTTGTTTTGCTTGTTTCAGGTATGTTGGTGCCAGCTTGAAGACACGTGCTTTATTATTTTTGTCTATGATAGAAGTTAAGTGGTGGTTTGAAGGAAGTGGTTCAGTTGAGTTAGCACGGGCGGTGGACAAATTCTCTTTCCCCTGTTTTACTCCACTTGAGTAAGCAAGTATGAAGAAAACGACATAAAACAGGGAAAGACAATTTTGTCTACCGTCCGTGCTACTGGTAACCCAGCGGTAGTGGATATCACAAGAAGATATTCCCCGGACCGGCATCGGCAGCGTGCGGTGCAAATCGCACGGCCCCATAATCAAATCGAAAGAATAGGCATGATGCCTAAATTTTTTTTTGGATTAATTAATTTTATTCCTCAAAAAATAAACATTTGTGAAAACAAAAATTAAATATCTCAAAAAATGACCAAGTTACAAGCATTTAAATAACCGGAATAGAAAGAGATAGCTCAAACGACCATTGACGTCAGAGGAAGGTGGTTTCATTGCTAAGCTGTGGTAGCTTTTCATACAATCTCTTTGGCATGTGACGTCACGAGTAGATTTTTCATAGTAACTGTGGGGGCGCTCTTTTTCGCGAGAAAGGGACAGGAGATGGAGAAACTTTAAAAGCTTATTACTCCGTGATTTATTTACCGATTTTGCTTATTTTTTCAATTATTGCATTCGTTTTTAATCTTCTTTATGAAAGTAATATTTACTTTTTAATAATAGTCATCATGCCTATTCCAGAGAAAGGCCGCTGACTGAGCGAGGACCATTTATTATATTTCTTAGGATTTGAAAAAACTTGATATGAAGAGAAAGACTAATAAGGGTTATTAAAGCTACGTGTATGATGCGATGGTTGATAGGTGCTGTAGCGAGAAACTAAACTGGAAATCAGGGCCATTATTACTACAAGGAAAGACACTATTTATTATTAGGTACCGTTATTCTATTTATATAAGTATTTAGTTATATGGTTTTTTATTTGTTTGGTGATTGTCGTTTTTGCTTATTCAAAGATAAATTCGTAAAATGTAAATCCATTATTGGCTTTTAGTTTTGTTATAAGTTTTATATGTATTTGTTTTAAGAGCTGTGGATTTTGGTTACAGAAATAAATAAATAAATTATTCCGTATCGATTCCTTACTTCGAAACCACGCGAATTCCTTGTCTTACATAAGAAATCTGCGAAACTGTATTCTCTATGAAACGAAAACAAAACTGCGCGAAATGAATTTGGAATTGGCGCGATTTGAACTGTCAAAAATCGTATGTTTTACCGAGACGCGTTCCAAAACATCAACACATCAAAAGATATGACCACTTATGTCATTATATTTTATTCAAAATAAAGATAACTTTAATGTAAAGTGAAGGTATATCTGACGCGGTGACACGATTTGAACAAGTCACGATAACGACGTGGTTTTGTATCGTGTGGAATCTGTGTTTCCATAGAGAATAACCACCCAGGAACGTTTTACAGTTTTGCGCATAATCCTAAATCATTATAATAGAGGTAACGGTATTCTCGGACATATTATTAGTAATATAGACCGCAGAATAGTAACGGTTACAAGTTAGGTGTCAGTGCCGAGCGGTTGTTTGTACAAAGACTTGTTGCACACAGACAGAACGCAAAGTTGCTGTACGATAAGCTATGAACAAAAGAATCTCTGTTTAAAGTGCATTTATCTCAGATTCTTATTTTATTTTTCATTACTATAAATCAGCAACAGTTTGTTTTTATAAGGATTGTTTAGACTTTAGACTGATAGTTTACAGTCGCCACTTGTTGTAGTAAAGATCAACGCGATGCACATCACGAACAGAATATTTATTACTTTTATTAAAAAATTATTAATGTTACGCAAGCTTACGTGCCATGAATGCAGTTGAAAATTTATTTCAATGAAAATTCTAATTTTAAAAGAGTCAACTGATACACAATGTATCAGTTTTTTAGTCTAAGTGTAAATGGATATTTATTGATTGGTACACAAAAATTATGAACACTAATATAAAAAAGTTAGCCCTGTCTAAGTATTTGTAAGTTAACCACGACATGTACGAGCGGGATCATTGACGGACTCAAAAGAGCCTGCCAATTATCCCGCTCGTATGAACAAAATAGTTCTAGAATGAAATGATTATTGTGTGTACACCGGGAGCACTCACGCTCACTAAAAAGCTTCTTCTTGCGGCGGCGTCGTGCGTCGGGTCGTCCTCTTCCCTCAAAAATGGTTGAGGAGGGCGATGGCTGGCGCATGCGTCAAGCTCGTGAACGGGCGCTGCTTGCGGGAGCTGGTCTGCTCGCGGTGTACGCACAAATCGAAAAAAAAAACAAAAAAAAAACATTAAAAAAAATAGGTTAAGTACTTAATTGTCCTCTCGTGTATGATATTTTGTTCAATAAAATAAAAAGTAAATAACAATAAATGATAAATTAACAAAGAGCACGGACCCAGGTGTCTGTGGTAAAGCAGATTTAAAAAAAAAGTATTTGCAAGAACTAATCGTTAGCAGACAAGATTGAAGACGCACTCACAAGACTTCAGCGTTAGAAAACCAATTGCCTGGCTTTAACTTAATTGCTTATCATCATCATCATCATCAATTCATCGTCAACAGCCTGGACCTTTCTTCCCCATCGGTTGTCAGTTCTACAAGCGATGTGGGCTGCCCATTGCCATTTCAACTCATTGCTTATGGTATCTCTTAAATACCCAAACCCAAACAAATAACGAATACAAATCAATTAGTCACTTAGTTCGTAAATCAAACCGTTAACGCCATAATAATAATTGACAGCGCTATAAAGGAGCACCCAAAGCGCACATCTTAAGAATGGTTAATTTGTGCTCGTTACTGTCCGATTACTGTGACTACAGGAAAGTCAGCAGTTAGTTGGGTGGTTGTGTGTAGTAGTCTCCTTATCGTCGTTTTCTTATCACCAGTGCACCGATAAAGTGGGTTATTGCTCATTTCAACGCGATTTCCTATTTAAATTGCGCTTATACTTATTTCACTTAACATTTATATTTAGTGTTTTTTTTACGTTTCTTTGTGATGCAGTCTTGTTAATACTTTTATGGCAGTATATAGCAAGTATATCTTCAACAGCCTGAAGACGCCCACTGCTGAACATAGGCCTCCCCCACAGAGCGCCACTTTGAGCCGCTGCTTACCTCCTGCATCCATCGGCTCCCCGCGGGTTTCACCAGGTCGTTGGTCCACCTAGTGGGGGAGGTATTTACTACAACAAAATATTATTTGCATCACCTTCAATGTACGGTCTCACGTAAATGCCATATATCTGGCTTATCCTTATGATTTTAAACCTTTGAATTCAATTATAAAATAAGAATCAGTGATTTAAGAATCGATATAACATTAATAACTAATCCTTGATACCAGACATAAGATACCTACTCCACTAGTCTCATTACAAAGTAGAAACGGCTCCAGATGAAACAAAAAAGTTCTGAATAACTCGGACCTAGTCACGATGGGAACTGGTTATGGTGGTCACCTCGCAAATGGCATGGCATGGTAGACAACCCAGCCGTGCCATTAAGTACCATGTCACTATAAGAAAGTGCCTACACGACGCGCGACGTCTCCTCGTATAATATTGTGAAGTTATTGTGACAAAGCGTTAAAAGTTGATTATTTTTACAGACGTCTCCATTTTGTGCTTTACAATTATTCCAATTTGCAACTATGTAAACACAAAGTTATTACAGTTAACATGAACATCGAGTTTACAAAGTAAACAAACTTTTTTAGTCCACCCGTGCTAATGAGTATCTTGATGAGTGCTTACATACAATGTTGTGTTTTGTAATACATTATCAGGTTTGGAGCACTTGGAATTTGCTAAAAGTATTCGTATGGTATCCGTGTGGTTAATGTGGTATCCTCACAATTTTTAACGTACAGTTTACTTTTTGTCTTATTTTTAATTTTATTGCATTGCTTTGAACATGTTATAAAACGGCCCCATTGCATTCTGCTGTATTTATGACTTCATTCATTGCATACAGCATTCCTCTGCCTGTTATGGGTTTAGATATCATTGCTCTTTTTTTGGTCTTCTCCCAAATGTGTGCGATGCCATTGCCTCCTTTACGATGATTATTGGCTATGCCGTTGACTCTTCTACGTGACATTTCATGGCTCGAATTCCTAAATGTGATTCCAATTTTCTCTATGAATGCTGGCAAAAGCTGTTTTCGTATCTAATGAATCATCTGTATTTTGATTGCATTATGTTAGTGTTACATCATTACCGCATGTAGCCATCTCCATCGAGTTGTAATCTTTTAAATTCTAGAGCTGTTCTATGGAAGAGACTCTTAGAATCTAAAACTACAATGTACTCTCTCAGTTACAAGGCGTAAATATAAACAGAGACATGTTTGCGGCGTGAAGCAGACACTTTGTCTTAAAAACCTATCCACAACAACGCGTCGGTTGCGTGACACGCTTACCCATAAATATAGGACCGCTCGCATGCCATTGCCACCTGCACACTTAACATACAGACATAGACATGTTTATAATAAAATGTCCTGCATATCACACGAGGCTAGACTCGGTGCGAACCTGGTATGTACTATGAATGTGGTTCTAAAAGTAGGAGACGTCGCCTTTTGTTAAACAAAGGTTTCTTTGTGTGTGTTTACCTAAAATTAAATTTAATATGAAAAAACAAGTGTCGATTTGCTTCACCAGGACTTAGTTAAAAATCCTCTAAGGGATCCTGGTGCAGCTCTCAGAATCTTCTGAAGAATTAAATCGAATTAACTTGGGTTTTGTCTATTGTTGTGGGTGAGTCAAATACTGGTTACTGACTTCAGCGGCCTTGAAACAAAGGTATCCCCAAGTTAATTGTCTTCAAGGAAACTGGTTCCTAGAACCATTCGATTAGGCATTCTGTTCAGGGTTCTCTTAGATTGTGGGGAGGGCTACTGGTTCTAAGGGTGTGCACCAGCACTAGGCAAGTAGGCAGAGGCATTCTAGGCCCAGCCAACGCGGTGACCGGGTGGCCCGCTTGCACACTTGCGCGTACGCGATTTGTAACCCCATGAGGACACGATTATGGCCGTCGGGTTAGTAGGCGTCCGCGTCGCGTCTCCGGGTCTGGCTGCTCGACGGGCCGGTCGTTGAACTGTTTGATAATGGTGTAAACAGGAAACTGCAATGATTGCGTCATTGTAGGCGATACTGATTTTGGATGGTACTCGCGAATTGAACCCTCTCTTGTTGCTTTTCTTATTCAGACCACAATCATTATAAAATACGTAATCATTAATTCGGAATCCGTGTTTTCTTCTAAACTGTTTCTTTAATCTTTTCTTTCTGTCATCTAATGATTAGATTGAAAAGGTCTTTACCATTGTGCACTAATTTCCTGTTTTTGAAGTTCTGTTCAATTTTGACCACTCTCCAATCCAACCAATTTTGACATGTTTGGTAAATTGTCGTTCTCCTCTGTGCGCTTTGTTATGAAAATTGACCGACCTTTGGCCTGGCTAATCAGCTAAAATAACAGCGGGCATTGTATCCGCGTAATTCGATCTATCTAATGCGTTGTTTTGGTTATTGGACACCAACCAAACCGTCTGGTTGCTGATTTGAACTTATAAAACATTCTAACGGATTACAGGACCTAGGTGGTGCTACTGCTGAGTAAGGCGTCCGACATTTTGGCGATAAGGGCTTCCGAAACTCTACCATTTCAAAAAATCAGGCTAGATGAGGGTAGCTTTTCGTTACTTTTATTATTCTTGAATTTAAGTACCTGTAAATGACATTGTTATAAATTATAGCATAATGTGTAGAAGACATTTGGTTTCAAATGTGAATAATTGAATATTCTAATGGAACTTCAGAGTCCATTCATGTCCTGTTTGCAAACCAATCGCACTTCTAACGTGATTCTAATCTTGATTCGCCATAAATAATAATTCCTTAACTACCATCAGTACTCAGTACCTACTTGTACAACGCAGGAAGATCGTAAACCGATACAAAACTTGATCAAAGTACTAATAAAACACTTCGGCACATAGAATGACAAGTGGACAGTTGGTATGAGGAAGTGCTTGTGTGCAGTTTGGCGCCTGCCAAACGTACCGTGCTGCTGACGTAATAGGTGCCTCGTGTTGTGTTCGTACGATACTCTATTTAATCTTTCAGTTGCGATGTGAATGCATAAATTTATAAGTAGATCTTTAATATGGTAGAGCTATAACATCCAGATGCTAGAAAGTCTTTTGAAGTGTACCCCTTGGAGACAACAATTTAATATGCAGGTCTAAAATGAATTCGGCGATTATTTATGCTCTTGGATGTATTTTGCATACTGATTGTAAATACTACTAAAATTAACATAGGATACCTTTTATCCCAGAAAATCCAGATTTTCCATGGGAAAACAGGCACTTACCTATATAGCAGATGAAACCGTGGAGTGCTTCTAGTTTTGTTAGGGTTTGTTGTCAAAATAAAAGACAACGGCCTAATTTGAGTATAATTTCCCTGTTTAATTCTGTGTAAGTATATAATTAAAACAGCGTTCTTCCTGTAATTTATTACGCATCGGTATGTTGTGTGACATAATTACAATACAACAGTGTTGGTATGAGTGTCTAATTGGGGACTTTTATTTTAAGCTTACAACTTCCACTGACCTCCATGAGACAATTAACTTTTGTTTAAAATAATGTCTACATATTTATCTTATTAGTTCTGCGAACAGAAGACCTTTCGTATATCCGTACTCAGGCTTCACGACCGTGTCTTGACAACCTCTTAACCGGTTTGGTTCCTATTTGATATACTTGCTTAGAACTGAGTAGGTAACAAATATTATCAAAATCAGCTGGTAAATGGCGCCTCAGCTAACTTTCCCCAAACCCCTTTTTGGTGGAAATATAATCTCCAGTTAAAAAACTCTGACGATAAAAATATGTATCAAACTGGAGGAACTGTGTACCAAGCTTAGTTGAAAAATACGATACCAACATTCGAACAGAAAAACAAATTTCGCGAATTGATGCAGAGCAGAGACTTCGGTCAAAAGAAACTTTCTTATTCCACAGCATTATACTATACCACATTTGATAAAGCCATTGGGAATAGCGTAGTGTAGCTTTCAAACTTCTGGAAATTGCCTCTTACAAACAAACAACACCTTCAAACTTCAATACTCCTTTATAGTTGTGTAGATTTTTAAAAGTTCCTGGTGGTGCAAGAATTTGGAAATATCTGGGCTTTTATTTCTAAATTCTTGATTGAAATTCCGTCATGGCTCAGGAGTTGCCTGTGAACTCTAGACATCCTAGCGTCAGGGTTCAGGGGCTGAACTATCATTGCCTCCGTGACTAGCCGATTACCGACTGTTAAGTACACTCCAGCCAGTCATCCGTTTGTTAACCGTTAGCTTTTTTAAATCAATATTTGCCTCGAGTTGTTTACCAAAAACACGACAGGTCACGTTGTCGTTCAATTACCTAGCCTACTCATCGATGTTTTTATAAGATGTCAAATACCCGAATAATTTTAAACAAGATGTGGAATTTGCGAATACTTTCCTTCCAAAACAAACTGTTCTACATCACAGAATACATTAAAATGCTCAAACTGTAGAATCCTTTCTTTTAAAATGTTGTGTAACGTTCTGCGTCAGAGGAAAGCTTGGATCATTCTCGACTGGTGATTCAGCTGATGTGACGTCTATCGAAGTATCCCGACCGCCTGATTGCACACATCTCGTATCTCCATCAATCTTTGTTGTCATGTTTACAAAGGTTTGTTACGATGTCTTGTTTATGCCATGCTCTGGCATTAAGGAAAAGGCCAGAGGAAAATAAGACCATCTAGATCAAATGTCAGAAGCACATATTAAGCACAGTGAGTTCAATTAAACTTGGATATTTTTTATGTAAACGATTGACGTGACGAGGAGTCCTTTGCCAGATGTTAAGCGTCATGGCTCCCATATATGAACAAATGCAGCGCCTCTCAGAATTATACATTATAACATTTTGCGTGCCAGTGCGCACGTCTACTTGAGACATCAGCACAGTCTAGTGTAGTTTTTTATAGGTTGACTTGACTAGCTGCAGTACCCTTCAACCCGAAACACAGTAGTGCTTGCCACTACTGCTTGGCGGCACAGTATCTGGCAAAATGGTGGTACCCACTTAGACGTACTATTTTTAACACCAAAACAAGAATTAGTAACAAAATCTTAACAACGAATACTGTCATATTATATCCTTAGAGGCTTAGAGGTATGAATTGCTACCTTATTGTTTTGTGGTATTACGCTCAGTTACATATTTTAAATTTCTTGTTTATGACCTTCAGCTTCAGTCGACACCGATTTAACGTTGTTTACGTAATCAGTCACTGAGATTTCGATATCGTCCCTTAAGGGCCCTCATGTATATTCAAACAGATTGGAAGTGCTGTCGAAACTAGCCATGGAAACACCAATCCCTCCTGTCAAGGTCCGCTCTCTCACCAGAAGAGTTACGGCACTAGTGTCGACGACCCTTGGTCTCGCAAGAGTTGGCAGGTCAAGGTCGGAGCCCGCGTATCATATGTCCGCGTAATGACTATAAAATGTGTGGCAATGGTTCTAATGATCAATATGCACGTGTCGGTCGACAGAAACACTCCGCTCACAAATCAATGGTATCTCATTCGGTGATATGACCACAAGTAAATAAGGTTTTTAAGGAGGCCTATTGCACGATGACTTTACTGGCTATTCATTCACAAGTATATTAGAAATCATTCCAATGTCAGCCACGTTATCATGAAGCCATAATAAGGTTTATTGAATTTTGGGCCGAAACGTGGGACGTCTATTATGTTTCCAAACTAGTGCAAGCAAACACACCAGTATGACGAAACGGCGTGACACGAGGCTGAAGTGTTGTACTAAACACTAACGGAACTGGAAGTATATTTTGATGATTATAAGGTTTAAATTGTAGGATTAATCAACTCCCGCTGGCAAAAAATTGGAACAACCTCTGGTGTTCTTACGGAATCCGAATTTAAACTTTCTTCATCATCAAATGACCAATTTTTGCATGAAATATTTGAATAACCCCCTTTGCAAAAGCGCTCATTCACTATGTAGGTAGCTGGTACATACAAAAACAATGAAAGTGATGGATCACTTTCTAATGTTGAAATAAACGTCAGGTCACATGAATCAAATAAACAAATCCGACTGCACTTTCACTTGCGAAATGTTTTAGTACACATACCTACATTATGCCGGTAAATTACACTGGTAGCAATTTTGTGACCAAGTTTTTTTTGGTGTTATGACGAAATCCTTTATTGAAGAGCCATTCATGATATATGTACCAGATATATCAATGGTCTGTGTAGCTTGCTGCTAGCGTTTATGAAGGGAAAGTTGTAAAGAGCTGAAACATGAAGAGTGTAACATATATCTCAGGCCCAAGGAGCTCTATATTTTGATCACATAAAGTTTTTATGTCTCAGTCTCTTGCACTCATTACGGAAGGCTTGGGAGACCTGTTCTGATGATTGCAGCGATACTTTTCGGAAATTGGATTTTGCAGACACAAGGTTCGTTTTGTAAAGTTCCTCACTCCATGATTTTAATAGGAGAAACACAAAGTTGCTTCATTGTTTCCAACAGGCCCCATAAGCTATGCCAGGATGCCAGGAAGTGAATCAAGCTGGACTGGCCTTGAGGAGTCGACAGGTTTTGGTTCGCGCACCGGAACGGTTGTTGGCACCGGTTTTTGCTCCTCCGGAGTATCGGACCCGGAGTGACTAATCGGCATGTCTTTGTTCGCGGCTGTACCAGCAACTGGACCTCAACTGTGCGATGGAATTGGAAGGCTAATGATAGAAATTACAGGTATTTTTGTGATTGTAAATTGTTCAGTTTTGGAGGTTGTCTGGGGTATGACACCATCCCCACTATGTGTGTTATTAAAAGTATAGTTGGTCTTTTCTGTTTAATCACATGATGATTGCACTGCACGGCTGTTAATAAAATAAGTGATTATACGTTTAGGTGCAGTGAGAACAAATCGGGCAGCTGTGTCATTTAGTTAGCTGATAAAGTCGAGTTCCGAAAACATTATGTCACAAACTCAGACAATAATATTATCAATGCGGAAGATAACTATTAACTTTAACAAGCCAAATTTTATCGCAGTATTATCTTTTAGGACCATCCCTAATGTCTCTATTTGCTTTTAAGCAATCTACACATAAACAAAGATTAGATATATCTTGTTCACAATGAACTACCTAGTTGGAAATCGTTTGTTATCGCAGCCGAGTTCAATTACAGCGTAATTATTGTAAGGTCTGAGGTACAACTGCAACTACTAGTTCAATTCAAAAAAAAACCTGTAAGCTATTATTTATAAGAACTGAGAAAAAGTTTCAATAGCTTTGAAAAAAAAACGACCAAAGAAAAGCATTATCAATATCATCGGTAATCTGTCCCGTAGCCTGGAATACCAGCATTGAGATGACAACTGAATACTTACCAGCATTGAGGTGACAATTGAATACCAGCATTGAGATGACAATTGAATAGCAATGCATGCGTGTGCAATATCGGGTCACTGCGGGCTTAACAAATAATCTAACTAAACGATGATGGTAGTGCTACTTATTGATCACAGTATTGGCGGCTGACAAGCGACAGATTGTGACTATAAATTCTAAAGTGAGCTTTTGCTGACGGAAAACACCGTGATGCAATCTGTTACGTAACGTAAGGCACTTTCCATTGCCTGCATGGCTACATTAGCTTTTAGCTACTAACAACCTTCAAGTAAGAACGTATCGTCAGACACAAATGGCCGTGTGCTCTGGCTGTAATTCTTGATTTTGTTCCCGTTTTAGACTCGCCTGGCTTCATTATACCAAAACGAACTACAAGAGACTCTTTTTATCCACGGCTTAGTTAGGGCTTACTTCTACTAAACGAGATAAATGATAATGAATTAATGACAGAATAATCTTATCATCCTAACGCTTTGATGAGGAAAGTAAGAGGATGTGGCATAAAGCTAACTACACAAAATATGTTATAGTTAAGGGGTCAACTTCGTTAAAGAATGGACAAAAATAGTCGCATTTCATTTTAGCCAATACCATTTTGAACGTGCTAAAAAGGCACAAGTATTCCGTTTCAACTTTAATATTTGATAATAATTTGTCTCTGACGTCACTTGAGACCGCCCTGCGGCAAAAAATCCGCCAAGTTCTGGTGGTATTTTGAACTAGTACATCAGTCGTCAACTAGCGTCAAGTGTCAACTGTCAAACGCAGTAAACAATGGGGTGGAGTCGGCACCATGTTGTGGTGAAAAAGTGCCGCACGTCACGTGACCGTGTTTCACATCCTCTTCCCTCATCAAAGTCCTAATGGTAGAGTATGCTGTCAGATCTAGGGCTGTAATTTCGCACATCTGCCGTCCTTTTCGTTCATATGTCAAAATGGAGTTGAACGATAAGGATTTCAGATCGCGATGATTACCTACCATTTTATGTTAAAATAGAATAGAGGAACACCTTATAATAATAGATAATCACCTACATTTTGAGCATCATGTTCAAGAAGCTGTACGCAACTGCTTGTATAGGCTCAAAGTTCTATACAAGGCTAGGCCTTATCTTAGTGTTGATATTAGGGTCAGACTGTGTGAATCCCTTATACTTTCCAAGCTAAATTATGCTGATGTTGTATATGGTCCATGTCTTTTATCTAGAACTGAACGGATACTCCAAAGAGTGCAGAATGCCTGCGCTCGTTTTTGCTTCAAGGTTCCTCCTCGTGCACATATTACTCCATTTCTTAATCAAGCAAATTTAATGAAAATGGCTGCTCGCAGGAAACTCCACTTGGCAACTTTGCTTTTTGGTGTTATTAAAAACTGTCAGCCTGAGTATCTTTTTAAGAAGCTGGTTTGGGCTCAGGAGTCACGCAGGTATGAAGCTAGGTCAACGACATTTGTACTCAAGACACATCAGCACAGGTCTGCCGCCTTTAGGGGAAGTTTCAGATTCGCAGCAACCAGCTGCTGGAACTGTCTCGATCCTCCATTCCGTAGCCTGAAAACAGTACAAATCTTTAGTAGGCGTTTGAAGTGGCAATTAATGAATAGCCAGAAGGTTTAGAGGGGGGGGGAGTAGATAACAACACGAGAAATTCTACGAAATAATTGAATATTCTTCCCTTTCGCACTTTTGGTGTTTCATGGGTGCATGTTTTTCTTATCTTTTTTGCGATTTAGATACTCAGATACTCAGATACTCAGATACTCATTTATTCATAAATAAGATTATACGTCACACATGAAAACAAGTAAGAGGTACATTTTGTACAACTATTTAAAAAAAAAGACAATCATAATATTCATAATTCAATCAAACATCGGTAACAAAATATAAATAAATAAATCTAATATAAAAATAAATCAGTAGGGGTAAAAATAAAATTTATAAAAGAAAGTTATTAAACTTACTTACGTGTTATGTATGCTCGACAAATCAAATAGGAATCTGAGACAACCCCACTCCAGCACTCCACACCAGCTGTATGGTCAACGATCATTAAAAGCGCCTTCCACTTGCTGGCATAGCGGATAGCTGATATTTTTTATAGTCATTTTGTCATGCTTTGTCGCGGCGCGCACTTCACTCCTCAAATCATATGAATTTTATTTTCGATTACTGTACTGCAAGGTTTTTGTAATATCTAGTAATAAGCTTTGACTGCATATAGGTATATGTCACTGGAAACACCTCTGTTCTGCTCCAATTTAAGTTTTGTAATTTCGCGCAATTTTGCAGATACCTATTGTTGTTTTTTGGTAGCCATATCTTTGTTAATTTGTGTAATCTGTGTAATCATGGATAGTCACGATCACTGATTCTATTTGGAACATGATCACGACTTTATCTTCAATTTTTGGTTGATGCTGATGGCCATTGTGAAGAGGTAGCCACTGTTTTACCTGCGATCATAGAATTAGAACACACTTTTATTTATCCTGACCGTTGGTCACGCACTTTTATATTTGTAATTCTTCTTGATTATTATTTTTTTTTTTGTGTTTAGTTTATTATAATCTTTATTGTGTTGTGTTTGTTGTATGTATTTATGCCTACTCTGGAGTTCGTGATGTCATGACTAAGGGTTCCGCCTGAAAATCAGTTGATTAAGGTCACTTGCTGACCTAAATCATTATGCTGAGTTTGGACCTGGGTCATGACATCACACAACGTTACATTTTTATTTTCTGTTTTTGTAGTGTAATTATTATTTTTAGTGTGTTTCCTATAATGTAATGTTGTGTGATGTCCTGAATAAATGTTATTTTCTTTCTTTTCTTTCTTTCTTTCTTATTACATACCAAAATACATATAAAAGATACTACATATACAACCAAAATTTAGTCTTTAAAATAAAAACCCTACATAGTCGCAGGCTTGAAAAACACTGTCTTGTTCACACAAAAGCCCTCAACCGTCTTATCACTGTTGACAATTGACATAGTTCCAATGGAATATTTATGGACAAAGCTCGAGTGAAACCGCTGCTATCACGTCGACCTTGTATTAGATTCTGGTGGCACTCCAGTCATTTCCACAGAAGTACCGGCAACGGCATGTTCATTCCATTATTAGCAGAGCTAGATTGTGTAAACAAATACCATAGCCATTAAGGTATGTGAAAACAGCATACTCGTTGGTCGTAGTACGAATAACTAACAAAGTGTTGTGTCGTAACTACGAGAGAAAGTTCATAATCTTTCAACATTTCTAAAAGTTTACTAAGATTTCTTCGTATTAGATGGCACTCTCCGTCTACATATAATCAGATCAAAATCATACTTTAAAAAATTGGTAGTTGGGAGTTCCTGAGGGGTACCTCAGGAAGTTTTCATAAATTCCCCGGAAAACCTGTACGTTGATTTCCCAAATAATTGGTTTCCCATGAATATTTCCAATATGAAATATTACCTACTTGAGGAACAATATTATTATGAAAGAAAGTTTTCATTTTTGTCACGTGCTCCGAGTAACGAGTTTCTTTAAACTATGAAATTTCAATTTCACGCTCTTCTGATGACGATGTCACAACAGTAAACAGCCGGTTCCAAATAAAACAAAACAAGCAAACTCATCTAAAAATGTCATGGAATCAATAAATATGTTAGATACTTGTTACTCTATGCATGGAACTCTCTTCAAGCTTTTCTATTACATTACAACATACAGTATTGAAAACAAGTTGACATAAAGCACCGTGGTTCATCACCGTGCTGGATGTGTACGTACTACTGCTAGTACCTACTTTATATCTATTCTGTGCACAATACATACTGAAATAATGAAAGAAAGAAAGAGAAAAGCAGAGCATCCTACCGTGGAAGCTAGAGTTTTATAAATTGACATGATTTGTTTGAAAATTATAATTAGGTAACCTTTTTTTCTCATAACCATACATGTATCATTGAAGTTATGAACGGTGAGCGGTGGATACGTGCTGCACTCAGATGGCACCGTTCGATTGCGGCTAGTGCGTGACGCCATTGATGGTGTGCCGTTGACATCGTTCCACTGGCCATGGATGCTTGATCTCTATCATATCTCGGTAAACTCTGTCACTATTACCACTAGTTATTGGTAAGATTTAGATCCAGACACTTTAGCGAAGTTATCAACTAAAGGTCCACGACTGCACGTATCGGTTTAAAGAATCATCATTAACAGCCGGAAGATTTCATAGGCCAGGGAGCGCTACCTCGAGCGGCTGCTCGCCTCCTGCATCCATCGGCTCCCCGCGGTTTTCACCAGATCGTCGATCTACATAGCCGGCCTACGCTGCGTCTTCCGGTTTGTGGTCGCCATTTGAGAACCTAAACGATTATTTGGATAGAATTATAAATTAATCGCGCTGGCGCACTCTAGGGGAGGCCTATGTTCAGCAGTAGACGTCTTCAGGCTGATGATGATGATATCATTGACATAATATATTATTTTACTTGCTTATTGTACAATAGCAAAAGAAATATAATAAGCAAAAACAATACTTTGTTCAACCATAGACTGAAACTTAAAACCATAGCTTTTTAAGTACATGAGCAATGATCATGAGTCGCACACGTTATAGAGCGGCAAGTCAGCAATTAAGCTGCAACAAATTATTATATCGACAGGAACGGATAACCTGTAATGATTTAGCGTATCTACCTAGTGTTTTAAAAAATATACGATAAACAATTATGTTATAAAATGCAAGCGGTAAGTGTCCGCCATAAAGGCAACTTTGTTTTCATTCGCCTCCACTAACGACCTGGAGAATGTGTCCTGTAATCCGGTTTACAATATACAATGTTGACTTCACCTTGTTTGAAAGAAACAATACTTAGTAGAAGCGCGGTGTAATGTATCATTATTACAAAATAATGTAATTACTTTCGAAAATAGATCTTTGTGTGTTGTTGTCATGAACTTATTACATACTATCTTTTGGGACTCATGTGTCAAGTTAATGTCAATCTCTTTTTTACACCGCCAATCCTGATACTGCTCTACAATAAGCTTTAATAATGTT
The DNA here is from genome assembly GCA_963580505.1 of Ennomos erosarius. Lineage (NCBI taxonomy): Eukaryota > Metazoa > Arthropoda > Insecta > Lepidoptera > Geometridae > Ennomos > Ennomos erosarius. Next base: position 1,239,482 of record OY756989.1, read on the forward strand.
ACCCCTCCTCCGGGGAGGTCATTTCTTTTTAAATTTTTAATCGATCTTTGCACAATTTCCCGATCTACAGGGAACCTAAGACAAGAGCAAGACTTAAGTTGCGGAAATGTTATATTGCCCTTATTTTCAAGACATTTCTTGTATGGTAGCTTCCAATGTTTTACCTATTTTCAATGTAAATTTTAGTTTTATGACTTAAATAACCATTGCGAAAGAATCAATATTCATTTAATAAAAACTTAATTAAAATAAACTTCTAAGATTTTTATGTTAATTCAACGGATTCGTCTTAATATAAGGAAACCGCCAAATTCGAATATTACATATACACAATATATTGGTCGCTGTGGCAACAAAATAGTTTATAAGTAGTCTCCGTTGATCGAACAATTAACCCTTCGCTGCGAACTCTTTATTGCGCCAAATTGAGACCTTATACCAATTCGGTTTGGTTTATTGGCGATGATTCCTATTTAATCGATCATTTGCTTCGATTGTGATACGAAGCCGAGGCTGTGGGGTGTAGGAAACCCCGTCTGCGCGATAATTGATTAGAATGAGTACCTACAGTATGACTTCGGTCATGTAGGTGCGTGATTGTATTATTTGGGGAGCTCCCTAGTCTCAACGGAGTACACCAAACAAAACCCATTTTACAAAAATTTTCATATGACCCGTCCATCAATTTTACCATTAGGGTCGGTAACGCATCATAATACCTCGGTGCTGCAGATATGGATGCTTGTAGAGGATTGGCTTTATCTACTACACTACAACAATGCAAGGATCCCAAAGTGGCACCTCAATATCTGATTCATAGCAAGCTGTAGGCGGCGGCGGCCAGACGACAATGTAAACATGAGCTTGCTGGGTAATTTGCTCGTTTATGTCGGTATCGGTGTCGGCTGCGCGCAAACAATGTCTTGCTTGTAGCTACATTTTAGCTAACTGCTAATGTGCGCCGCGGCGACTGGGAATTGCTGGCGGCTTTTTTATAATGATTAGGTTTGCGTTTGACCACTATCTCAACATCTCATCTGTACGCTGGAACACGTTTCTTTGATGGCTATGTCATTAACATTGATGGCATTATAACATTGGTCTGAATTGTTATTTTGTATACGTAAGCGTTTTTGAGTTTGAGCGTGGCTAATGAAGCGTTTTCCAGTTTGATAAATGTTTGTAACCCAGATCTCGGGTGCACGGGTCGTATTAGATTACTGAAATCTGACTAGCCAATATCTGGGTTAGAAAAACAACTTTGCGAATGTCAATTAGTACCTGTTGTTAATTTTATTCATTCAAGTATAATTTTAAAAAGCTTTCAACTTTTCTTCTCACTAAGGCCCGATTTTACCAAAGTAGAATAACGTTATTCTAAGTATAACGTTCCGAGAATAACCGAGTTACACGAATATAACTAATATACCAACAATTTTGAAGCTCTTTCCTTGGATACAATCAGGATAGGGTCCTTTTAATCGTCATTTCATTTGTCAATCAGCTGTATCCGAGGCTAACAATTAGCGTTATACTTGGAATAAAACTTATTTTAAGTTGGTAAAATCCAGCCTAAGTCCTGATATAAACGCAACATATTGGACGTTTTACAATGTTAAGTTTATATTGTAGCGCACAGCGCAAGGCGTACGTTGACATACAATATTGCGTTTACTGCCGTCGTAAATTATATAATACGGTTCTTTCCGGTAAAAGATGCCGTCTTTTATTAAAGCATACACTGTCGGTGTGCGGCCATACAATGTAGACTTCAAGTTTATCTTGCATTTTAATGTTGTTTATAGACAAGTCAATGTTTTTTGATAACCTACTACATTTTAACAGCGCGTTACGTTGATTGAGAACCCTGGCGTATTTTTTGCTAATCATCGCATTGATTTATGTTTTTTCCTGGTAGCCCAATACAAACGAGATCACTGAGGCCCCTCTAAAATACTTCACCTAGATGTCACTCAATTAGTAACAATACGATCTTCAAAAACAGTTACATGAATTATTCAGCTTAGACAGTAATAATCTTCAAGATAGCGTGACTAAAACAGGCAACTCGGTCACGTCACGAGTAACAGATATTACCTATCTCGGTGAGACTTGGAGGGTCAGTAAAATATACGTTTGAATATTAATACAAGTAATTTGTTTTCAAAAACTAGTCGAGTAGTCGAGTTAGTTTTCAATGGAACATTGTTCTATTCTTCCTTCTCGAATGCCATCATTGTATGTGTAGTTTCGTATTGGACAAAGTTCATTGTACATTTCAAAGACTTCCATGGTATATTTGCGTTTGTTTATTCTACTTATCATAACTTGTGTTTCGAGCCTTACGTTTATAATGTTAGATTGAACATGGATCTAACAGCAGTTATATCTATATTAATTAATTATAGAAGGTAATATATGTTCTAAACAAACATTAAACAAAATAGCGTCTTCATTTCTTTCCGTATCCTCATCTCTGACATTAGTAATGTGAGGGCGTAACTCGGTTCCGCTAGTGTAGTACCGCTAACATTAGGAATCGTTCTTGTCAGTTATTACTCCTGCACTTGCTATATTTGTGTTAATGTCGTTGTTCGTTGGTTTCAGATGCTGAAAGAGAAGAAGCTGTGCATCCTTGGCTCTGAGCTGTCCGACCTGAACATCTTCGAGCGGATGCTGCGGTTCAGCGGCAATCATCTGTCACTCCTACAGTGTTTTCAGGTTAGATCTCTTATCTGTTATCAACGTTTTCAAGACGTACTCAACGTAGAGTGAGTATAGGTGGATCATTGCTAAAAAGTTGCTAATTTTGACTGTGATTTGTTAGCGAAATTTTAGTTCCATCATGGAATTAATGACGTATATCACACTAATATTACATGCAAAAGATTGCGTGTGTGCTTGTTCTTTCTTGATGCCGCAATGGCTGATCAGGTTTTAATAATAATTGAAATGCAAATAGATTATAAGTAGTACACATTACGTTTTACCTGTGGGTGAAACCGCAACGCGCAGCTAGTTTATTATAGCTAGAGAAAACCATATTTTTAATCTTATCATTTTAATATTATTATGATTTTTAAATTCGTCACAATTTATACTAAACAAATGAAAACCGCTTGTCTGCGATAAGTAACAATGGGTTCGCTGAGTCGCGTCCCATCCCGATTGAGTTTATATACGTCATACCATCATAACAAGTATCACGACAGCTGATATATTATCAGTTGCTACGATGATAACAATAAACATAACACTTATTATAGCTTTCAATCAAGTTGCAATGTAATAGATGGTAGTTGGTGTAACAGGTTTCAATAAGGGACCAATAAATGTTGATCAGATGTGCCGTTCATTGGTTGGATGGAAGTTGGAACTATATCATATGACACCAATGAACCAGCTGTGCTCTAGATCAATATGATTACATTACAGTTTCAAGGCCCCATCGTGGTCTTTTAGTGCTTGAAATCTATTACTTTACACACTTAAAACTCCCAGCGACCCGATATCGAACACGCATGCATTGTCTCAATGCTGGTATTGCAGAGGTTAATACAGTAATAAGATATTATTGGTATGTTGTATGTTATTTAGAATTTTAATTCAATTCAATTCAATTCAATTCAATTGTTTATTGTTTTAGATAAATCTCATCAGAAAACGCAATAGAAAAAAATATGGTACAGGTCTAGCCTACAGGTACCTACTTGAAAAAATTTTTCATTGGTTGATACTTAAAACATGTGTATTGTTTAGTAAATATAGTAAAATCCGTTGTGGGACAGGTTGTTTTACAATAAACTTCACATTAGCTCATGAAAGACTCGTGTAATATAACTACTGAATAAATGGTGTTTTAAAATTGACCATTTTGCATCATCTATAACTTAGTATTGATCCCAGCGAAAAAGTGTTGAGAAAAAACAACCTTCATGTAGATAATTTAGTGTAGATTAATTGATCTTTACACCCTCCACCCCTTAGCGGCACGCCCACCCCGCAGGACTTTTGATATGTTGTTCAGGACACCTTCCTCTTTAACTGTGCCAAAATTCAGCTTTACACGAACTATTTCCACAAGCAATATCTTCGTTGACTGGGCCATAAGTGTACAAAAATTAACGGCACTTATAACTGTTAGGTACTTTGTACCAGTATTATTTATAAAACCTTCCAATATTGTCGCGGAGAGACGGCAGCCTTGGTGGGACACTATACATAAATACATACATGTAAATACTATTGTATTGTAAGTGCAATCGATACTAACCTCGCGAACTGCTGTTGTTTTAATGCCATTGTAAAAGCACTTAGGGGAAGGTGACACTCATTATATTCAAAACATACACTACATTATTATATTGACAGATAAATAAAAATAATGTTATGATCCATTAAATGTGTTTGATGGGTAATTACTGTAATTATATATCTTGATTGATCATTGATGTTGTTTTTGTAATATGCATGCATCTCTATGACGTCGGTACTTAGTAGGTACCTGTAGCAAATGTAAGCAAAAAACAACCCTCAATCCATCACCGCGACCTGTAAAATATTTTTACCAATAAATTCACTATTTACAATGAAAAAGTAATACATTCCTATGCCATTACATTATGATGTCAGTGAACTGAAGCCAGGTGCAAATAAATCCATAATTTATGTTCTACAAATAAATGTATGAATAAATGATTTTTACGCAGCCATAAAGAATCTTTGAACTTCGCTAAACTTCCATTTAGATGTACTCAGCGTTATAAAATTCCAGACTAATTAAATGCCTCTGTTGTTGTGGTGTGGTGATTCAGCAGGTCGGCTCATAACCCGGAGACGGCGGGTTCGATTCCCGCGACAGGACAAGTATTTGTCCAGGATTTATGGTTTTTTTTTTATTTATTTTTTATGTGAATCGACGACGTGACGAGCTAGTCGTTCACCTGATGTTAAGCGACATGGCCGCCCATAACAGTTGCAGTGTTCACTCGGAACTTTAAGATAATAAAGTTTTGCGTGACACTGCACTGCACACGTCATCCTGAGACATCACACAGTATAGTAATCAGATTACTTCACTGTGTAATCGGGTCATAGTCTCATTTGCCCAGTAATTTCACTAGCTACAATGCCCTTCAAACCGAAACACAGCAGTGCTTGCACACTAGGTAGTTGGCGGCAGAATAACTGGCAGAGCGGTGGTACCTACCTAGACAAAATTTGCAGAATAGTCCTACCACCTAGTAATGTGTGTGATCGTTGGGTTTTATATATGTGTTATTGTTTCCAGGCTGTGACGGAGCATGGGTCCAAGCTATCCACTGAGCTGTGCACAGCGTACCTCACCAGGTGCGACGAAGACGTTGGAACCAAAGATTCACTCATCCACCTCGGCCTGAAGCTTGGTAAGAACCTCACTTTATAATACTGCCACGGATCAGATAATAGTTGCCGTAAGTAGTACTTGGCATATGGTGCTTCCAATATTCCAAATAATAGCATAAAATACTTAATAGTGCAGGGTAATGAGAATCGGTAAGCTCAGTCATCATCATCATCAGACGTCCACTGCTGAACATATGAGCGTAGAGAGCCCAGAGAGCGCCACTTTGAGCGGCCGCTCGTCGGCCCACCTAATGAGGGCCGGCTCACGCTGCGCCTTCTGTACCCCTAGTAAGAGTTTCGATAGTTTACTAAAACTTGATGCGTTTACGTTTTCTCCCTTTTCTCCCATACATTTCTTGCAGCGCCCCTAGCGGACACGGTGATGAACTAAAAATGTCAGTACAAGTTTTAAATGGATTTGCGCGCGTATTCACGTATTGGACTACTCGTACTAGGGGTACTGTTCGTGATTACTCGAGAACCTTTCTTCTTCATCGGTTGTCAGTTCTATGATCGATGTGGCCTGCCCATTGCCATTTCAACGTGCTAATTCTAAGAGCTATATAAAACAATATTGCTCAGTCAGCATGAAAGATATTAATTTAAACCACGTTAGCGCGTTATTTCTGTCATCGTGGGACTATACAAATGTAGCCTACTAAAAAGGTGGCAGGCTCTTTAAAAGCTTATTTTATAGACCTTTGACATCAAAGGTGAACGTCATAAGTGAAACAACCGCTAGATAAAAAGATGACGTAGAGTTTTGGTGGGAACGCGGAAAAGTTCACGTCGTTGCATTGTATTATTTCTCAAAACTTGTGCTTCCTATTTCGATGTTCCAGAGTTAATGTTTAAAATTGGTGGCGTTTTACGCATTAAGTGCTGAATTACGAGCATGAGTGTGGGCATGTGATATAATTTGGTGTAACGTGGTTTTTCGTGTTGCTTCCAAAATTCCATAGGAGTTTCTAGTAAAGTTGTCACCACTTTACTAGAGCATGACTTAGACTGGACTGTGACTTGACTTAGACTGGACTATGACTTGACTTAGACTGGACTATGACTATGACTTGACTACGTAAAGTATTCTAAAACTCGATGAAAATATACAACACTTGACACTGGCTAAATACACTGTGTGTGGAGCCAAAATATAAGAAAAAATAAGATGACGTGGGAAAAGTTACTTACATACAATATAGGAACGGCACAACAAATGATGACAGGATGGTAGCGTGAAGTAGTACCATAATATATCCTTCTTCTTGTCTTTTTGAATTATTAGGTAACATCGTCGTCTTACTAAGGAAAGCGACTCGCGTGCTGGACAATAAAATTACTATCTATTATTGTGACAGCATGACTGTCGTGACTGACGAATCATGAAATCAGAACGCATTTCTCAAACAATAATATTTAGCTATTCTGTGACATAAGTATAAGATCATCATGTCATAACAACTTGTCACAGTAGTCGTCACAATGAATTTATCCATTCAGGCTGGTTCCCGAAGCACGTATTCGCACAGAAGACCTTGCGACATACCCTTGGTGGAAGACAAGCGGTCAAATTAATAATAACCGCGTATCGTGCCGAAGCTTGGGACGCGGCCAACAGTTTACTAGTAAACACTTGTAGAATTCGGGCGCAAACTACACTACGTACGGAATAAGCACTCCGCATCAAAAAAGACGTTTGCTTAGTTTGGGCCTAGATGGCGCTGTGTGAAATGTCCACACATATTTATTTATAATTCTTATTTATTTTATATAAATAGCTACTGTTGTTAGTACGTGATAATCATAAGTACCTAAGCCTAATATAGCTCGCAAAGCGCTCGCAAGCTAAAATTTTAAGTAGACTCTCTTTTTCTCGTGTTATGCCTTTTTTCTACGTATACTTATTTCATCTCACCTAAACCGCGAAGAGAGTAATAGATAGACATGCATTTAGGTACGGTTCATACGATATTGGTGCTGTTGCTGCATCACATAATATACGATACGCGTTCGCTTTTGAAGATTACAATTTTGTCGCTATGGCGTTTTTGCGATCGCATTCAGCAGAAAACATATTTCGTAGATGCTAACTCACCAAACTTTTATTTATTTGTGATTGGAGTTCAAGTTTAGCCAATCCAGCTATCTGCTACCTGGCTAGTAGCAGCTCCATTCGACCACTCTCCAAGTCCTATCACTACTAAAGTTGACGACGACGGCTAAGCTAAACGCTAGTAGGCATATCGATTATCGAACGAATATCAAATAATCAAAAGTCAAAATCGTAATGTCCATAAATATAGTACGAGTAACGAAGACCAAAAAAGCCGATTGGTAGAGAAATAAATCGTGTAAAGGCGAACTTTGACACAGCTTTGACAAGTTTTATCTTCGTTTACTGGGCTAATAACCGTGGTGTAATAAGAGTTCAACTGCCAGTTTCCCGATTCACAACCGATCTGAAATCAACACTCCGTCTCCTTCATCCTGAATGTTGGTGAAGGAGAGAGTGTAGATTGTGAATCAGAACGATTCCAATGGATTGTTAGAAGACCATGCTAACCCGATTGTTGGTTGTTCCAGGCGGGTTCCTGAACGAGGCGGGATGGTACGCGGACGCTCAGCGCGTGCTCATCCGGTGCCGCGACCTGTGCCAGGCGCAGCCACAGACTACATACTACAAGCGGCTCACACTCGAGTGCTGTCACAGGTAACCTATACTAACGTACCAGAGACGTCAGTGGTTTCTACGTACTTTATATGATACTTTAGTTCTTCGAGTAAGAAGAAGGTTCTGTTTTTGGTTTGATAGCTCCAAAACTATTGCTTTCGTATGATCGTTTCAATCTATATGGTATATAGCATTATTAGACCTATATTAGTAGGAAGAGCTTGACGTGAGTTTTACGGACCAGGCGCTTTTCGTCCAAGTTGTCAAGGCCCAATTTTCAAAGATCCGAAAACGCACTCGCTTCTTCTTTACCTGTCCACATCACATCAACAGCCGGAAGACATGGCTCCTATAAAACGTGACTTTAAATGTTTATTTATCATATATTGCTTGGCAAGGGTCTCGGAATCGCAGAAGATTTTAGTAAAGAAAATGTTACTGCCTATTCTCTACATATTCCCTTAGCCGACTGTTACGGCACCTACGGAAGAAATGAGGTAGTCATTCTGACACCGCCAGGACTACATGGTGTGTTTGTCCAATGTTATAATATAACCTACCAAATGCGAGTCGGACTCGCGCACGAAAGGTTCCGTACCATTATCTTTAATAACCAGCTAAGTGCGAGTCGGACTCGCGCACGGAGGTTTCCGTACCATTCCCCTATACAAAGGCGCAATCAAATTTTTGTGGTTTTTAGTATTTGTTGTTATAGCGGCAACGAAATACATACTCTGTGAAAAATTCAACTGTCTAGCTTTCACGGTTCATGAGATACAACCTGGTGACAGGCGGGCAGACAGAGAGACAGACAGACGCGCAGCGGAGCTTTAGTAATAGGGTTCGCTTAACCCTAGAAAGAGTTCCGAGCATCTGACCAAACCAGAGTTGTACCGTTGCAGACTGTTAAACACACAATCGGCGTACTGCTGTTTCCCCGCGGCGGCGGAGACGTATTCCCTGGCGCTCCGGCTGATGGGCGTGTCGAAGCGGGAGGCGGCGCAGGCGCGCGTGGGGCCGCCGCACGCGCTCGCCGCCGCCGGGACTCGAACCGCGTCGCTCCAGACCGAGCCCACAGGGTTAGAGCACCGGTCAGTTATTACTCTTATTCTTACCCTGCACTTCAGTAAACAAACAAAAAACATCTCTAACATCCCAAATGTGCATTTCTTCTTGTCAGCCTCCCTTTTACGATGGATCTAGCAGCGCTGCTGACGTGCGTCTGTCGCTCAACTGCTGTCAAAATAGGCATGATGACTATAATTTTTTTTTTGCATAAATTAATAATATTCCTCAAAAGATAAACATTTGTGAAAACAAAAATAAAATATATCAAAAACGACAAAGTTATAAGCGTTTTAAAAACCGGAATAGAAAGAGATAGCTCAAACGGTCAGTGACGTCAGAGTAAGGTGGTTCACAGTACCTCATCACTAAGCTGTGGTAACTTTACATACAATCTCTTTCGCATGTGACTTCATCAGTGGATTTTTCATAGTAACTGTGGAGGCGCTCTGTTTCGCGAAAAAGGGACAGGAGATGCACCCTACAGAAACTTTAAAAGCTTATTACTCCGTGATTTATTTACCGATTTTACTTATTTTTTCATTTATTGCATTCATTTTTAATCTTCTTTATGAAAGCAATATTTACTTGTTCATTTTTAATAGTAGTCATCATGCCTATTGTATGAACTTTGACAGCAGTTGAGCAGCAGACGCCCATCAGCAGCGCTGCTAGATCCATCGTAATAGGTGGGGGGGGGGGGGGGCTCTGTTCACTTATACTAACGTGTCATTATCATCCTCTTACCATTATCCCATGGGGTCGATGGAGCATGTTTTTGTCTTCAGTTCATTTCTATCAGACATCATCTCAACATTAACTCTCAATAGGCATTTTTCACACAGTTCAGTCAACCTTTTTTCCGTCTTTCTCTACCTTCTGGCCTTCAACATTCATTAACCACTTCAGAACTTTCTTGGTAACATGATTTAACCCACAGAGCAGGGAAACAAATTACGCTCGCACCCCGATAGACTTTTTTGTTACTTTTCATACAATTTAAGCGTGTTACGTATTACCTGCACAGGTGACATGTTTTCAGTCTTGTCATTAGTGTATGCCTTTGGCGCCTGTTCTCGGCATGAATATGGTTATTAACTTACACAATATTAAACATCGTCTATATTAAAACACGTTACTCCTAAGTTAATTGAAGGATGATAGTGCATTAAGTTCAATGCATCATCTTCCTTCAGACAAGTCGTTTCTTTTTATGCACATATATGTTAATTTCTTACAATTTGTGTACACCCTTCTGAAAGTGAACACTGTATGCATTAAAAAATACATATTATGTGTTAGTACACTACACGCTACGAGTAGGTAAATGAAAGAAAAATATAATAAAGAAGTGAGAAGGAGGTTAAAAATTTTAACAATTTTTGGATAGAAACTCCCTAATTCAGGCCGTCGATGTATTAAATATGTCTACTGGCATTTTCTGTCGGATGCGAGCGTAATCGGTTCTCCTGCTTTGTAAAACAATTTTAAAAGGATAATTGTTTCGTTTAGAATGGCAGCGCTAGACTTGAGAACGTTCCCAGCGGATTGCGGGAGCGCGGCGCGCGGCGCGTGGGGCAGCGCGGAGCTGGCGGCGCGGCTGTGCAAGGAGTTCAGCGCGCTGTTCTTCGTGCGCTGCGACTACACGCTCGCGCACGCCTGGGCGCTGCGCGCGCTGCATCTGCTCACCCCGCACACGCCGCCCAAGTGAGTGTGCGCTGCTGCCGGGAATCCAGCGCTTTATTTGTCATCAACTGCTATTTTCGGTTTACTATACGATGACGTCACAAAATAGCTTTCGTTTGTGAGTTTTTGACGATATTTAAAGTTACATCATTGTGAAGTTTCTTGTTGCTTCTTCTTTATAGACGTAATCGAAGCCTAGGATCGAGAGTTTTAATTTCTTAATTGTGTCGCACCAGTAGCAGTGGAAAAACATATTTTTATATACTATGGCTTATGGGAATGATTTTAAAGTGTAAACCACACTCAACTTGCTATAGCTTGCTAGATTTAGTATTCACCACTCATATACTTCTGATTTTGACTTAGAAAGTGGTAAAAATAGACCATTTGCGATAAATAATTTGACTATGGAGTATCACGATTAAAACGTTGAGTGTAGCGTTATCTCCGTCCTGCAGGATAGCGATCATCGAACTTCACACGCGCAGGCTTCAATCGGCGACAAAAGTTAATCATCTAAATTTTTTTTTATATTAGACTGACCACGCTTTCATAGAAAGTGACGTAAGATAGAAACGTTAAGTATGGTGTTATTTTCCGTTCTAGGATAGCGATCGAGGTGTACCGCGCGTGCGCGAAGGCGTGCGTGGTGAAGCGCCGGTTCGGCGCGGCCGGCGCCGCCGTGCGGCAGGCCGTGGCCGCCGCGCGCGCCGCCTTCGGCCCGCGCCACCCGCGCTACGCCGCCGCGCTGCTCGACTACGGCTTCTACCTGCTCAACGTCGACTCCATACACCACAGCGTCTCTGTATACGAGGTATATTCAGTCTGAATTATTCAAGTGGCCGTGCGTAACCTAAGGGTGCGTTTCCACCAGAATTGTGCGAGGACGTGTTTGTGATATATTTTTTATTGAAAATTATGAAGATTGTTTACCTGACGTAGATGGCACGAATGATTTTGATACTTTTTTTTTTTTTATGAGAATGAATGACGTGACGAGCTGGTCGTTCACCTGATGTTAAGCAATACAACCGCCCATAACAGTTGCAGTGTCACTCGGAACTTTGAAATAACAAAGTTTTGCGTGACACTGCACTGCGCACGTCATCCTGAGACATCACACAGTCTAGTAATCAGATTACTACACTGTGTAATCAGGTCATAAAGTCTCATTTGCCCAGTAATTTCACTAGCTACAATGCCCTTCAAACCGGAACACAGTAGTGCTTGCACACTACTGCTTGGCGGCAGAATAACTGGCAAAGCGGTGGTACTTTTTTAAGTATCTATATTATAAGTAATTTTTAAACCTGTACCTTGATTAATTGTAACGCTACGATGCTACTTTGTATTAAAACCGTATTGAATATTTCCAGGAAGCGCTGGAGATCCTGCGCAGCGTGTTCGGGCGCAGCAGCCTGCACGTGGCGACCGCGCAGGAGGACCTCGCCTACGCTCTCTACGTGATGGAGTACTCCTCCGGCCGGTTCTACAAGGCGAGGGAACACGCCGAGAGGGCCATACGGATCATAGAGGTATATATATGTAACCGTCTTATTGTAAGAACCGTTAGTTTATTAAAAATGGGATTAATTATAAACTGTCGATTTGTTGCAAACGGGAAAAGTGTCTCACAATAAAACGGACGAATTTTCGGTTGTTTATAATTAATCGGAATCACTTCGTTTTGTTGCTATTGTGTACTTCTAGTGTGGCCAAAACTAACCTGACACTCCTCCTCGCTTTGCTCGTTGCCGTAACCTACTGGTTAGCCACTAGTGACTCTAAAAAAAAAACAATAAATTACAGCAAAAAATGGTGCATTGTTCACAATTAAACGCTTCTAAAACCCGTTTTTTTATAAACTCACCGCTAGGCACCAACTGTTTATAAATAATCGAAATATCATCCGTGTTATTGTAAGACAGATTGTCAGTTTGCAATAAATCGACAGTTTATAAATAACCGGTTTAATTTTCATTTTTTTTTATAAACAAACGGTTTTTACAACAAGACGGTGACATATACATCTGTCCCACTCAGTGGTTCAGGTACAACGCTACAAGTACATGGAATAAATCCGACTAGATGATGAAAATTTGCTTACTTAGTATGTTACACCTTCCATCGCATCGTCACTTTCCATCAGGTGAGTGTGCTCAAATGAAAATAAGTCTAATGTAAAAACAAAATTCGCCAGCATGGGTAGCACGAGCTATAGAAATTGACATATCACTTTTCTCAAGAAAGTTATGGCAAACCATCGCCCCAACAGTGCATGCAAAAAAAAACTGATTACGATATGATATTTTTTTGATTAAGTATAAGGGTTTGGTGCACACATTATGCTCAACAGCACCATATCGTCAGCGAACACCATTTGCCTTTGATTTCGTATTTGTATTTTTTTTGCAGAGACAGTACGAAATATGAACTTTTGTAAACTGAGCACACTCTGCTTAGTTATAATATTGAATTTTCTTACTAAAGTAGATCAAAAAAATTTAAAAATTTGTTTGTGCAGTATTTGCCAGAACAAATTATTCGCGTCACAGTAAATGTAATCTGTGTATCCCATTTGTTCCAGAACCTGGTTCCATCAGACCACCTCCTCCTGGCATCAGCCAAGCGCGTGAAGGCGCTCATACTGGAAGAGATCGCATTGGACGCCCCAGCCGCCCAGGACACCACGTCTTCTGGTATGTATCAACATCAACGCTATACTCTGACCTGATGTAAGCCTATCTATGATTTAAAAAAAACCTTTGCCAGGGCCATTATTCCGTATCGATTCCTTACTTCGAAACCACGCTAATTCCTTGTCTTACATAAGAAATCTGGAAAAGTCTATTCTCTATGAAACTAAAACAAAACCGCGCGAAATGAATTTGGAATTGGCGCGATTTGAACTGTCAAAAATCATATGTTTTACCGAGACGTGGTCCGAAACATCAACACATCAAAAGATATGACCACTTATGTCAATATATTTTATTCAAAATAAAGATAACTTTAATCTAAAGTGATGGTACATCTAACGCTGTGACACGATTTGAACAAGACACGATAACGACGTGGTTTCGTATCGTGTGGAATCTGTGTTTCCATAGAGAATAACCACCCTGACGTGAGACATGGTTGAATGGGCTATTTGACTTTTATAGAAAATTAAAAAGAAAATATTATCGAAATGTAGGTTAAAAATTAATGCAATCACTTAAAATATAAAAGTCTCTTTTTATTCCTGTATTTTAGAACGGTGTAACTTTGTAATTTTTTGTAATAATTTTTGTTTTCGCGACTGATATTTTTTGAGAAATAGTAGGCCTAATTTAGTTGACAGTTTAGTAAAATACTAAAAATTTATCCGTCTCTTACATCTCCGTCTATTTGACAAGAACAGCAACTGTTTTAGGAGTTTAGATCTCGTCAACTAAAGCCTTTCAAATTGGCCCCACTATCAATTTATGCAATAAAAATATAACAGTCAGATAGCCTATTCTTTGGCAACAGTTAATATTACTATTCTCATTTTCCAGAGCCATCTCTGCTGAAAGAGTCGGAGTCGTTACACAAGGCGGCGCTGTCGCTCGCGATGATGGCCTTCGGTGAGAAGAACGTGCAGACAGCCAAACATTACGGCAACCTCGGCCGGCTCTATCAGAGCATGCAGAAGTTCCACGTTAGTATATTTATTTATTTATAATAAACAGAACAGTAGAACACTTATCATTAAAAGACCATTATGCATTGAAATTCGAACAGTTTCAGATATCTAATTATATTACTGTAGTTTCTTGTTGCTTCTTCTTTACTGGTGTAGTGGATGCTCTGAATCAAGAAAACGATCAACAAAAATATTGTATTAGTTCAGTCAAGTTTTCATACAAAAAAAGGGTAAAAAGAAAAAAATCACTATACCTATTTTTTCTGTTTATTTGTGTGGCTTTCACGTGAAGTTGTTAAAATGTTGCGGATATTGTTTAGCTAGATCAACATTGGTTAGAAAACTGAGAATTTCCTCAAAAAAACTGATAAATTGCAGCTAAAACCACGGAGCACCAGAGGTTGGCATTTGACAATCATTTATACTAGATAGACTAGATTCTCTTGATGTTAAGTCTTGCTCACTTAATAAACCTGTCCTGTAAATAAAATTTAAAGTTATTTATTTAACTCTCTCTTAGCGATACGACCGGCCATCCATTGTACCTATCTTAATTATGTGATTCTCATTTCTACATGATTACTATTAGTGTCAATAAAGAGTTTTTCTATTGTATTGTAACTTTAGACTTTTGTTATTTCCAGGATGCAGAGAGCATGCACCTAAAGGCGATCGCCATAAAGGAGGAACTCCTGGGCCCCGAGGACTATGAAGTGGGCCTCAGCATCGGTCACCTCGCGTCTCTCTACAACTATCACATGAACATGCATCTCGCAGCTGAGCAGTTGTACCTTCGCTCCATCTCTATTAGTGAGTATCTTCTCAATACAGGTGCCTCCATTAGTTCTCATTACAGCCAGGTGGCTCTCAGTTCTCATTACAACCAGGTGAGTCCATTAGTGTCTTCTCATTCCAGCCAGGTGTCTCTACCAGTGTTTTCTATTTCCTACAGCCAAATGGCTCTATCACTGTTCTTACTGCAGCCAACTGATGGGGCCAGGTGACTCTAATTAGAAAATATAACTCACCATTGGAGCCACCTGGCTGTAAATAAACCAGGTGTCTTTCAGCTGGGTGGCTCCATCAGTGTCTTCACTGCAGCCAACTGATGGAACCATCTGGCTGTAATGAAAAGGTACTAATAAAGCTAGATAGAAAAGAAAGAAAGAAAAATAATTTATTTGTGACAAAAAACAAAAACAAGTAGGTACAAAATATGATTGACAACAAAAAAATTACTATTTGTCACAAATCGGTACCAACTCAGCATAATGCTGGTCGTAAAACCAGCGCTGGTCTTCCGTTGGGGCCGGTTCAGTGTCGTCACGGTGCGGTTACATTACAGCTACGGATTTATAGCATTTACATGGCTACATATTAAATATAACTAAATTACTAAAAATTATAGATACTGTGAGATGACAATCAGAAAAATTCTACCAAATCTACGAAACTAAAAGAAAAACAATATAAAGAAGTGCAAGAAAAGACTGCAGCAACATACAAATTATAATAATTAAAATAATCAAGTAACTAGGTATGTAAGTATAGTATTAAGATGGCTGATATAAAATTAGATAGCTCTATCAGTGTCTTCTCGTTACAGCCAGGTAGCCCTATCAGTGTATTTATTACAGCCAGGTAGCTCTATCAGTGTATTTATTACAGCCAGGTGGCTCCATTTGTGAGTGTCTTCTCATTACAGGCCAACTGGCAATGTATTTTATGGCAATGTTTGCTTTGGTCCCAGGCCTGAAGTTGTTCGGCGAGCGTTACTCCGGTCTGGAGTACGACTACCGCGGGCTGGTGCATGTGTTCACACAACTCAAGCGGCACGACCGGGCAGAACATTACACAAGGCTGCTGCAGCGGTGGTCGGGTCAGTGTACTGACAGGCTTCAACTTTGTTAAATATTTATTTAAAAAAAATGCCAGATAAACTGGTCTACCTCTAAAAAGAAATAACACACTGTGCTCGTTTCTTATAAATGAGTATAATGAGGATATTCTTGTAATATTTGACTTTTTTAAGGATAATTTAATTTATTTTTACTAGGTGGTAGGACTTTTCTGCAAAGTTCGTCTAGGTAGGTACCACCGCTTTGCCAGTTATTCTGCCGCCAAGCAGTAGTGTGCAAGCACTACTGTGTTCCGGTTTGAAAGGCACTGTAGCTAGTGAAATTACTGGGCAAATGAGACTTTATGACCTGATTACACAGGTGTAGTAATCTGATTACTAGACTGTGTGATGTCTCAGGATGACGTCTGCAGTGCAGTGTCACGCGTCACTTTATTATTTAGTAGTTCCGAGTGACACTGCAACTGTTATGGGCGGCCGTGTCGCTTAACATCAGGTGAACGACTAGCTCTCACGTCATTCATTCTCATAAAAAAAAAGGCTGGGAATTAAAATATATTATTTCATTCTTGTTCTTAGTAGGTATGTATGTAAGTTGTGTTGTATTTTCCATAAATTCCCGTCTATACAAAGGTAGCCTGGAAGAAATAGCTACACGCGATAAGGCTAACCGTTTTCTACCCCTTTTCTATCATCATCATCTGTCTACCCTTATCCCATTTCAGTGCGGCATGTTTTATTCTTCCACTTTTTTGTCAGACGTCTCAATATTCACTCCACAATATATCATTTTTTTTCAACCATCATTCTACCTAAAATTTTTTTTTTTTGTGTAAATAAATAATAAATAAATTTAGTATATGTGAACATTTCACACAGCACCATCTAGCCCCAAACTAAGCATGTACTATGGATAGTTATCAGTTGATACAATACTTGGGTACTTTTTGTTTGTATACATACATAGAATACACCCAGCACAAAAAGTTTGTTCAATAAAGTATCGCATTTTACAGATTTGCGTGAACAATCCAAAGCGGAGCCGCAGCCGACACTAGGACAGGAGCAAGCGATCCCGCTCGCCGAACTCCGCGGCAAGTTGTTCGGTCCCGCCGACTGAATCCCCGCGCTACCCTCGGGAGGTATATAGAGAACTACTGCCGACCTACTCAAAGGTACAACTGGATAGTTGTTAACGTTCTCTACGGCTACACTTCATCGCCGGCAACTATAGAATGACTGCCCTAGGGTGCGTTCCAGTAGCTGCTAAGAATGCCAAGAACGAAAAAAACGATCACATTCAAACTGTCAATCCCACAGATCACTTTTATTGCTAGTGGAATGACTTTTCGTGACCGAAAACAACAAGAATAACACCAACTGGAATGCACCCCTACTCATAGGTATACTGAGGGTCTAGCACAGATCCCTTTCCATTAGCGTTAACACCAAACTATAAATCAAAATGGGAATAATATAACCTGCGGAAAACATTTCAAAGGGATCTTTGCTAGACTGTTGTAACCTTCCAGCGTTCTCTGCAAATACACTTGCCGACCCTGTACGGTCGCAACCTTGTAACGTTCTCAGCAACAATGCGTTAATTGACGGCAGGATTTTATTGGTCTTTACCTCTTTGCCAAAAAAGATACGTATTTTGAAATTGAAAATCTCGTTTTCAAAGGGGACTATTCAGAATTATCGCCTTTGGTCACCATAACAATTTATTTTAACCCGGTAACTTAGCGCTCGATCAATGTTTGGAAGGGTGCATGCTTAGAAATTGTTTGTTAGCGGTCACCCATCCAAATGA
The DNA here is from genome assembly GCA_963580505.1 of Ennomos erosarius. Lineage (NCBI taxonomy): Eukaryota > Metazoa > Arthropoda > Insecta > Lepidoptera > Geometridae > Ennomos > Ennomos erosarius. The sequence goes on from OY756989.1 coordinate 1,257,627, forward strand.
TGACCGTGATGAACGTTAATTTTTTTTTTTTTGTTGAGAGAAAACGTCAGTTTTAGATATTTTTAGCTTTAGAGAATGGCGGGATGGATTTAACACTTCATCAACAGCAAGTGTTGCCGTTGTGAAGCTATAAAATTGCGTGATCGTTTCGAATTTATAAGTGCACAAACAATGGTAGTAGCGTTTGTAGTTCGACGTCAAATCTCTGTACTGAATTTATAAATATTTTACTCCCACTAAGGTAATCGGCCTCCGTAGAAAAATGTTTTACATATTAACTGTCTAAGAGCGTATGCTCAATATTGGAACGTAATTTATTCTTCTCGTAAAACTGTAAGCGCGTATTAATCATACTTAAAATACTCTTTATAATATGTGTATGACTTTGACTGTTATGATTTGGCTAGCTAGTTACTTTTTAAGTTCCTTAATAAAGGTATGGTTCCACTGGACGGTTTGCTCGGCTGAATAGTGAACACTATTTATGTAGTTTTGGTATGTTCAAGTAACAGTCAGCGAACTGTATTTTCAGTGTGGCCATACCGTTATAGATATAAGACTCGAAATTCAAACAATATCGAAATTTTGTACATTTTTCGATAGTCAGTCTCTTAGCTTGTATAAATGTTAATTTACCTAGTTTTTAATGCTTTATTGTATTTAGTTTTAATGTTATTTCTGAGTGGCGTGCAATGTATCGATTTCTTTGTAAATATTTTTCTGTTATTTGTGCCGAAGTTGCCAGTGTTCTTTTGTTATTGTCAACGCCGAATTTAGACCCATAATACACTTAAACTTTTACGGTATATTTATAGAATTAAATTCGTGTCCTATAATAATAGTCAGAATTTTAATATTTTACCATTGAGTAGAGTTTTAGAAGACGTAATTTAGACATATCCTACTCTGATAATAGATACAGTGAAACATAAAACAGTAGTAAATGTTTAATGATTTTCTCGTTTAATCCTTAGCTTGATGTGTAACAAATATCCCGCGAATATTCGTTGTTTTCGTGTAATTGTCTTAGATCACAGAAATGTAAAGATGGCTGTAAGCGCGTAACGCGCGTGAATAAAATAAGTTTGATTATGAAATGTGTTTTTAATTTTAGTCTAATTACATCCAGTGACTAGGTTACTTTACGATTTACTATAATATTTGACCACTCTGCTGCAATACACTGTAAAAGTGTACACCTCATAGGCACTTGTTCAATTGTTCATAATGTAAGTATCTGATTATCCTTCAATGTAGAATATAGAGTAAAAATGCAATGCTAACAATGTCAGCCTGAAGAGGTCCCTTGCTGAACAAACGGCGGTTTGCTTTCTGCATCCACCGGCTCTCCGCCTACAATGTACTCCGCAATTCTGACCAGTTATCGGTCTACCTAGTGGGCGGCCGGCCACTGGTTCATGGTCGCCATTCAAGAACCTATCTTTCCCATCGGTTTTCAGTTCTACGAGCGATGTGGCCTGCCCACTGCCACTGCAAGTTGCTAATTCTAGATATAGCTTTCTCCATAGCTCGCTGCACGACTTCTGAGCTTCTCATAAGACCAAAAAGTAAGAGACCATGTCTCAGTGCTATAAGTTTCCGACGCAACAGTATTAATTCTAACAGTGGTGGCATGATATTTGAATCAAACAAGATTTAAGTTAAAATACCCAATTTATTGTGATAGAGCTTAAAGCTAACAGTGTGGGCTCAACAACTGGAATGCAACTCGTCTCAACAAATTAAAATTTTAAGCCAATAACAATGTCTATAAATAATTTCTTAATTGCAAAATTAAATACTTCATTTCCAACAGATCAAGGCACTGCACTAAGGCATCGTATATAAATTCTAAAGGTGTATTCATTATATATTCACGTAACGATAGTATGTTTTAATAAATAAATGAAAAATATTTAAATTTTATTAGCATTTTTGAACATTTAATTAGGCATTTCACAAGCACAATAAGCGTAACTCTTATCTTCAAGTCAAATACAAAAAAATACTAAAGAAAATAAATGTCTAAAGTGACGCTATGAGATGCAAATTGTCTAGTGCTAATCAATATTAGACCTAATTGTACTTCACAAAATATAATAATATAGTAAATTATCTTGTAATTTAATCATAAATTATTAAAACTATAATATCAAATGATAGCATTCAAAGTAGCACACAAACGAAGAACTGACAAATTCGACGACAATGCACGCAAAATTGACACAATACACAGATCCTTAAATATTAATAATAACGAATCTTCTAGATTCTTCCATCGGTAGGCGTCCTATGCCGGTCCAATGAGCGCCACCAGAGCCCTCTTGTAGTCTCCGGAAGTTTCCCCCTGCTGGCGTGTCGCGGAAACAGCGCGGTTATCGATTGGTTCGCAGTTTCGACCGAGAGATGGCGTTGTTTTAAATGCGGTGACGTGGCGCATGCGGCGGTGTGCGGGAAAGAAAGCGACATTGATTAGTATTTTTGTGGATAATAAACCCAAAAACGGGAGCATTTTACAAACGCACTTGTTTCTTACAAGTATCAAGTGCGCTAGTGAAATGCAGAGACGTTTCACTTTATCAATAGTTTATGTCATTTTTATAATACTTATTAATTACTATAGTGGGTCGAAACGAAATCGTGGGTTATTTACTCATAGACTAAAGGAATTATAGCTAAATATATATAAATAAGACTATATTGTATATTTGGGATGCATTATCTATACTACAATTATATTATTATAAACCTGTTTTAATTCAAAAAGGTGTGGGAAAATATCATACTGAATTTTTGCGTCACACTAAATTGATTGTAATCTCACCTCCTTCATCCAGCCACCAGAGAACAGAAGCAAATAAATGATACAGAATTATTAAAACACATTAAAATACATCATAAAAGTAACAACAAATAAATAATATATCATACGACATCTAAAGCAGAATTTAAATCGTTAAGCACTTTGAACCAGGCTTTGGGTACCCATATTAGCAAATTTAATGAAATATGGGAAAAGGATTTTTTAAATAATTAATATTTAAATATTTTTCTTTAACAATATAGTGAGGCATATTACTTTCATGCATGTAATAATGTGCTTTAATTTGAGTTTCAAGTGCAGTGTGGGAACCAAGCTATTATTACTTTGGAATTTGATTTGTACGGCTAGCAACATCATTTATTTTTCAAAATAGTAACACCCTTAATTTCTGCACGTAAACTTTTAAAAAAACGTGTTCCACATAATTATCAATACTTCCCAACCCTACCACTAAGTTCATAGTGGTTATTTTAATAATCATGACTTAGCCAGCCCATTCTGTCTGGCTTTTGCCGGATCATAAAACTCCAGTTGCTAACCATCCAAACCAGAAACCTTCAAAATGACATACCGCGACATCGCTCTCCAAGGTTTTATCAAACAGCCTCTCATACTCCGCCTTGATGCTGCCGAGATCTATCTCACTCCTGGTCGTGATGATGCGAACCAGAACCTTATCCTCGGTCCCCGCGCCTTGCGTCGCCTTGCGGAGACGCTGCGCGAACCACGCGGACGCATTCTCGACGCATTCCACTGTAAAAGAGGAATAGGATAACGTACCTTGACATCGCTGATTAGGGTTTTGTCGTATAGCCGTTCGTATTCGTCCTTGATCGCTCCGAGGTCTATTTCCGAGCGGGAGACGACGATCCGGATGAGCGTGCGGTCGTCGGTGCCGAGTCCTTGCATCGCCGAGCGCAGTCGAGTCGCGAACCACGCGGATGCGTTTTCAACGCACTCCACTGAAATGTGCCGCGGCGGTAAGCCGGTTAGAATGGCTGTTGTTAGGTGTTGTTGGGTCGTTTTTAGAGTTCCGTACCCAAAGGGTAAAGCGAACCCTATTACTAAGGCTCAGCTGTCCGCCTGTCTATCTGTCCGTCCGTCTGTCACCAGGCTGTATCTCAAAAACCGTGATAATTAGATATTTGATCACAGATGATGTATTCCTGTTGCCTGTTGGAACAAATACTAAAAAACAGAATAAAATAAATATTTGAAGCGGCTCCTATACAACAAACGTGATTTATTTGCTGTTTTAGAGTGAGGAGCTGAGGAACTTGACGAGTTTGCAGTACTAAATTGATTATTTTGAGGATTGACCAGAATATATTGAAAGAAAGAAAGAAAGAAAGAAAGAAAGAAAGAAAGAAAGATATTTATTTGTGCCAAACACTTACACTTAACTAATACTTACAACAGTTTATACAAACAACATATTATTATAGTGTTTGCCACAACCCAGCTCCAACTCAGCAAAATGCTAGCTGCAAGCAACTAGCGCTGGTCTTCCGTTGGCACCGGCAAGTGACATCACGCACGCTTACAACGAAAGGGCGTACGCACAATATTATAAAAAATAAACATACACAAATATACCTATACCTTAAACAGAACTAATCTAACAGGGAATGAATTTCCAAACATCCAACAAGAATAAAAACTAGATAAGCAAATTAATAGCAATATAATATAATAAAATATGAATGTAAATGTGGGTTTGCAACAATGTGCGTTAATTATATAGCACTGGTGTCATGTACGAGTAGTTCCTCCCTTTTTTGGTGTGCATAAATGTATTCTTTTATTTTAATTCTAAAGCTGTACAAACTATGCAGACTCCTTATCGGTGGGGGAATATTGTTCCAACACTTCGATGCAGCATATCGGAAACTACCTCTAAAGGCGGCGGAGAAGTGCCGCTCCGTCGCAAGCTGCATCGAACATTGGCGGGACCCTTGATGCTTACGTCTCGCCAACCATGTCAGCTTATCGCTTAGATATGACGGCGTTTGATGCTTTATGATGCCGAACAAGAGACATGCCAAATGTAGCTTACGGCGGTGTCTCATTTTCAACAACCGATTTCTATTAAGGAATGGGGTCACGTGTGATCTCAAGGGAATGTCAAAACAAAATCTGGCACAAGCATTCTGAACTCGTTGTACCAGCTTGACATAAATGGTCATATCTTTTGATGTGTTGATGTTTCGGAACGCGTCTCGGTAAAACATATGATTTTTGACAGTTCAAATTGCGCCAATTCCAATTTCATTTCGCGCGGTTTTGTTTTCGTTTCATAGAGAACAGACTCTTGTAGATTTCTTATGTAAGACAAGGAATTCGCGTGGTTTCGAAGTAAGGAATCGATAGAGAATAAAGGCCCAGATTCGATATAGAAACACATTCAAAATTGAAAAAAAAAATTTATCCATCATCAGAAACTACCTTTTCAAACCCAACTTGGATGTTTTCACAGACTGCTTGTACTAACAAGACCCCATAAGGTCTACTAACAAAACAACAACTAAGTACACTACATATTTATCCCGGAAAATTAGTTCAGTAGAAAAAATGGACCGAGCGTCTTCTAGACTTCATTTTAAACTCCTAAAGATCTAAATAAAGATATTTCGATGTGTACAACCTCATTATATTTGTCACGGGTCAATTGTGATCTCCTCCCGCATTCCTGATTGAGTGCCGCGGCCGTGTCTTGCGTCAGCGGATAGTTACGAGGAGAATGGTTCATTGACACAATTGACTGTAACGAGCTCGCGGTTTTCGCAGCTGAGTAAATATGACTTGCAAGTCTCTGCGATATTTATCTAGAATCTAGACAATTCATTAGTAAATACATGCGGGAATCGAACCTGCAACCTCTAATTTATGCCCCAATATACAAACAAAATTTGCGAAACAATCCCTTTTTAAAGTACTTACTTACCCTCAGTTTCACGTACGTTTGAAAAGTTAAAACATATTAAAAAAAATACTGATCGCTCATTGGTTGACGATAGCTGACGATCATCAGGCAACCAATGAGCGTTCAGTATTTTTAATTTGACATGAGTTTAATTTTAACAAACGAACAGGAAACTGGGGTTAAGTATATTAAAAAGGGGTTGTTTCGCAAATTTTGTTTGTATATTGTCCATTAATCAGAGGTTGCAGGGGGTCTAGCAAAGATCTCTTTCCATTAGCGTTTACGCCAAACGATAACTCAAAATGTATGGGGAATGACATTAGCTTTGACATTCGCTGCGGAAAAGTTATCCGCAGGGGCTGTCATTTCAATACATTTTGGAGTTAGCGTTTGGCGTTAACGCTAATGGAAAGGTATCTTTGCTAGACGCCTCAGTTTGGCTTTGGTCCTCACACGCGGTAATATACTGACCGATGGCAGAGAGTGCGTCCTTGAGTTCCCCTCCGATCTCTGCCTTGATGGCTTGCTCGATGGTGCGTCCCGCGATGTTCTTGTACTCCTCGAATATCAGGCGCAGCTGCGCGAAACTCTCGTGCGCTAGGATCTGGCAATATTGCGTGTACCATATTTTATAATTATTATAAAATAGGCCACGGCCATGATAAATGTATGTAGTTCTAGAGATAATCGAAGCCACTAGAAAATACTCGAATAAACTACCGTATTCATAATTTTGTACGTGGAATTTTTCTATTTGCATATCTGTAGGAATCAGGAACGTTCAAGAAGCTTAGGCCACCTGTATGTAACTTATCTAAATAAGCCATCAAGGCGGGTATGAGCACCAAAGATTGGAAGTTATTTTATGATACAGTACCTATTGCCAGGCATGGTGGTCAAGCTTCGTTATAATGATAATCTAGCCTAAGTATGGATTGAGTATTATATTTAGAGCCATTAGAGAGTGTAACAGTGCTAATTATGATTATTTTTCTTAAAAAAAATCATTTCACACAGCGGCATTTATCTCCAAATTAAGCCTGGCTTGTACTATGGGAACCAGATAACTGACATAATACTTAGATACTTTTTGTTTGTAAATACATACATAGAGTAGAATACAATATACCACCCAGACACAGAAGAAACATCTATGTTCATCACACAAATGTTAGTCCTGGGTAGGAATCGAACCCACAGACTTCAGTTCAGAAGGCAGGGTTACTACTAACTGAGCTATCAGGTCCGTCGTTTTGAAATATGTTACAGATAGGTGGCCCAATTTTGGAACGTCTCCTTTATTTCATCCCCACACTGTCCCAAGTAAACTAACCCCTTGTGTCCACTCACCCGGTTGAAGACCTCCTCATCGGTCCCCCACTTGGCCTCCCCGGCGTCGAACAGCGCCTGCGCGTCCTCCCGCGCCCTCCCCGCGTCCGCCGCGCCCTCCTCCGCGCGCGCGCCCTTCCCCGCCGACTTACGTTACACATATAGTAGATACTGGCCGAGCGAGGCCTTGGACGCGACGGGTGCCACTTTGATACCATTACACGCACTTTTTTATATAAGACTAATGACCGTTTGACCTATTGTACTTTAGAGAGCGGTTGGTACTGAAGGGTGCTCTGGTACAAGCTGACTTGCACTAATAAGTACTTAAAATGTCGAAATCAATTTAGCCACTTTTAGCCTGTATCGCGAGAACTTACGATTCACTAAAAAGGATTCTGATAAGGAGTCTCTTTTCTGTTTCTCAAAATTTTCCTCGGATATAAGATGTCTGTAGTAAAGAGTGACTCAATAATAGCCATGGTCGACTGAAAAATTTCTGAATTTATCTTATTAGCATAATGCTGCGCAGTGGCAAAAGAAAATTAATCAAGTATATTCAACTATTTTTAACTTTTAGCATAACATGTCCTAAGTATACTTCACAACTTACAAAAATCAGTAAAGACGCTTGCTATATTTATTTTTCAATTTCGTTTAATATAGTCACGACAAGTCCAATTACTTTCATTTGCCATTTTGTCAGTCACCGCGACTAAAAGTGCAAAAACATTTTGTGCTGTGTAATGAAATGATCATTGGTTCACTACCAAATAAATTGTCACCTATTTTCGTAAAATAAAATAACAAAAATAAACCTAGATGCAGTCTCTTTTCTCAGTGGTTCTCGGCCAAACGGTTTTGAGTGTGACTAATTGACTATTAACATTGCTTAACCTGGTTTGGGAATAAATTATGAACCAAAATGTATATCTAGACCAAAAAAAAGTTTGATTTATAATCTATCCTCCAATGGTTGCAGAGGTATCCAATTTCAAAGTGGCAAACCCCTGACGTCCAAGGCTACAACATACATACAGCAAAAGCGAAAGTAAAAGAGTGGTAGCATTGTGCGGTCCCCTAACCTTCCAACTCCTTTATAAGTACAGTACAGTCAGGTACAGCAATATTAGTCGTCACTTTTCATGGCTCCAATGGAATTTCGTCTAAACGAAAACACAAGCGTTAAGCGCCTTGAAGTTTGATACTAAACACTTGCGAATATTCAATTCAATTCAATTGTTTAAATGCATTCCACAATGTTGTTTAAAGATGTTCGTTTACGTAGTTACAGCTCATCATGGACCCTGTCGGGCACGCAACATTAGAAGATAAAACAATAGAAAATCTATTCTCAAGTGTTTAGTATCTTTGTAGGTGACTGTACACGTAGTACCACCCTAAGTGAGTAAGCGACCTTGAGAGCTCCATTAGGCTGAGTCACATCATAACGAATGGTTGTGAGAAAAACTCGGGCCTCAGCTTCTAAGGAACATTAAACAAACCTTTGTTCTATTTTTTTGTTTCAAATCTAAGCATTTTCTTTTAGTTTAGTTAAGTACTATTTATACAGTTCTCTGTACAGAATTCCTTTCGTAAAAGAATATAAATAAAGATGTGAAATAAACAAAGTTTACATAGTATGCCAAATATAGTAAAAATACAAAAAAAGTGCAATTTTCTAGTTGCTCGAGTCGGTTGCCCCTAATAAATAATAAGTCATCTTTACACTTGTTTATTGTTTTAATTACTTCTCTAATAAGGGCCAGTCTTTCAATTTTTGTCAAATAATCTACAGGTTAAACGGTTTTTACTAAGATAATAACAGACCGTCAACATTTAGGAAGACTGGGTCTAATTTTGATGTTTTTTTTTTTTTTTTTTTTTTTTTTTTTTAATTGAAAGTTTACAAAACTGGAAATATGCATTATATACTACTTAAAAAATAACAATATGTACTAAAATCATGCGGTGGACATATTCCCTTCTAGATGTAAACCTAACATGCGTTAATATAGCTAACAAAATGACGCTATCTCTAGGTGCTAGAGTGCTAAACACGACCAATATAATTAATTTTTAACACAAATAAATATAAATACCTAAGTAACGAAAGTTGCTAAATAAAGTGTAACTAAATAATGACAAACGTAATGAAATGAATGTACCCAATAACAAAGAAGGAGAAACTAATACTAATTGTTACAGATTACGACGTGACAATATCTCAGTAATACGTCGCCTAACTGAGGTTAGCGAACTATTATCAAAAATGTCAAAATCAAATTTTATTCTATCATAAGAGTCACACATTCGGTAAAGTGATGAGTGCTTTAACATATTAGTTTTGCAAATGGGAAGAGCAAATACATGCTTATTGGACAAGAGACGATTACCTGGACGAGGTACTCGAAAAGATATTTTATGCAACATATCAGGACACTCAACCAAACCCATAATTAATTTGTATAACATTATAATGTCAAAAGCCGTCCGACGAATTTCCAAAGGCGATATCTTATAGTGATTTAATCTAGACCTATAAGACCGTAATGATTTGCACATATTATCCATGTAAGTTATATCTTCTGGACCCTCTCCAATCTATCAGAATGAACTCGATAAACGGGATTCCAAACTACACTACCATACTCCAAAATACTGCGAACTAAGCTAAAAAAGAGCTGAATGGATAAGCTTGAGTTACGGAACACTTTAGACTGTCTGGTAACAAACCCCCCAATTCTCAGAGATTTCTTAACAATACAATCCACATGGTCGCGGAAATGTAACTTATTATCAATAACTACTCCTAAATCACGGATCGATGAAACTTCCATCAAAGATACGCCATCAATGACATAACTACCTGCAAATAGAGCGTGCTTACGTGAAAATTTAATGAAAAAACATTTAGATGCATTTAGTTTCATATGATTATGGCTGCACCATTGACTCACAGCGTCAATATCTGCTTGAAGTTCCTCCACATCCTTATCACTACAAACGGTCCTGTACAGTTTCAAGTCGTCAGCGAATAGCTTCACTTTAGATTTTACTAAACCAGGTAAGTCGTTAATATAGGTGAGGAACAACAGAGGGCCGAGGTGAGATCCTTGGGGAACACCCGAAGGAACCGCTGCTGCCATAGATCTGAAACCTTTAGCAACTACTAATTGAGACCGATTCAGTAAATATGACCTCAACCACCTTAGAAGAGATCCATGAATACCAAGACCTTGAAGCTTGACTAATAGCATATCGTGATTGACCAAGTCAAAAGCTTTACTAAAGTCGGTGTAAATGGCATGTGCTTCACCGCCTTTATCAAGGACCTCCAGAATGTCAGTTACATAACCTAACAGATTAGTGGAAGTAGATCTCTTTGGTAAGAAACCGTGTTGATTAACATTAAGAAGCTGTGAGACATGCCAGTGAATTTTCTTAACAACTAATGACTCGAGAAGCTTACCCAGCCCTGACAGAATAGACACAGGCCTATAATTTTCAACACAAGCGAGATCGCCTGTTTTGTGAATGGGCGTGATGAATGCTACTTTCCACCGAGTACTCAATGATAATTGAAAAATTTTAGTTAGTGGAGTTGTTAGTGAAGCCGCACACTTAGACAAAACAATTGAAGGAAGTGTGTCTGGTCCAGCCCCGTGTTACTAAGTTAGTATCTATTACTTATGTTATTAAGTTAGTGTGCAAACGAAAACAACAGCAAAAGCCACTTCTAAAAGTAGACAATATATTTCATACATTATGTTTAGATTAGTATGGTTTATTCACGGGGTGGGGCACATGCGCCTGTAATTCATTAGCACTGACCTAGAAACCTAGTTTAGCCTACCACTACTCATTTATGAATTGTGGTAAATATTTTTTAAGCAAATGTTTGAGCTTATCTTGCACTTCATTTATGAGGGTGTGTGTAAAGGCACAGATAATATAATACCTATGTAAAGGTGTGTATGTACTTACAACCACAATGAGTGTGAGCAGCCGCCGGAAGTCGCCTGAAGTCTCTGAGCACATATGCTCGGCCAGGGGACGGTCATATACTGCACAAAAAAGCACACGTAATTATACAGCAAACAACATCTCGATGGATGCCGGAGGCGAGCAGCCGCTCAAAGTGGCACTCTCTTGGGGAGGCCTATGTTCAGTCGACATCTTCAGGCTGTTGATGACGAACAATAAATATATATATGTGTGTGGGCATTTCACATAGCGCCATCTAGCCCCAAACTAAGCGTAGCTTGTACTATGGGAACCAGATAACTGATACAATACTTATATACTTTTTTGTTTGTAAATACATACATAGAATACAATATAACACCCAGACGCAGAACAAACATCTGTGTTCATCACACAAATGTTTGTCCCGGGTAGGAATCGAACCCACAGCCCTCAGTTCAGAAGGCAGGGATACTACCAACTGAGCTATCGGGCCCATTCAATAAGACTTTATGGAAAGTAAAACGACGTGTACAAATGAGAACCACATAATCAGATAAGTATAGTGAGTGGTGTTATCTCTAAGAGCTATCTCTTCCTGACATTGTCTGGAAGAGATAGCTCTTTTTCTTTAGAGTTTTCTGGCAGACAACCTTTGGATGGACAGAGATATGAAACAGTATGAGCATGGATGATGGTGTAAATAATTATTAAACTTAAGTACTTTTTCTACAACTCAATAAACACAGCAGCACAATGAAATAATAATAATATACTCCTAATTCATAAAATGGATGATTGATCTAAGATTACATAATAATATTAAAAGTAGCCCATCTGGCTTTAACATTGGTGATTGCTATTGGTAACTAGGACTTTTCTACAAACTTTGAGTTATTCTGCCACCAAGCAATAGTGTGCAAGCACTACTGTGTTCCGGTTTGAAGGGCATTGTAGCTAGTAAACTTACTGGACAAATGAGACTTTATGACCTGTCTCAGTTTAGTAATCTGATTACTTTAGACTGTTGATGTCTCAGGATGACATGTGTAGTGCAGTGTCACATGAAACTTTATTATTTATGAGGTCCAAGGGACAGTGCAACTGTTATGGGAGGCCATGTCACTTACATCATGTGAAGGACTAGCATGACACATCAATCATTGACATAAAAAAATAAAGCTTACATCTCTCATACGCATCCACAATATCAGCAATCTCCTTCTTAGTCCTGGTGCAGAGAATTTCCACGAGGGTATCTTCATCGGTGCCCATTCCCTCCATGCAGTTGTTGAGCTCCTTGCACAGGTACTCCTCAGGAGGCATCATGAGGGCGACGATCACATCCTCGAAGTGACCACCCAGCTCAGACTTCAGGTCATCAATGAGGTCCTATAGAAATGTTAACTTACAATATATTAAAATAGAAAATTTTAATGTTTTAACACTCAACATAAACTGTCCACACATATTATTATTACTAGTGATATGGCAAAGTCTCATTTCACCCTAGTAGTGGTGCGTGATAGGTAAAGATTTCATAATCTGAATTTGAGATCCTATGTTCAAAAAGTACTAACATAGTTGCCACTGTGAAGCTGATGCCTATGTATAATTAGAGACACCCCGCAGTCGCACCTGCAGTTTTCCCTCTGAAACTCTTAATTTAAAAATAAAACATTTATGCAAAACACAAATTTTTTCAAAAGTATGTAATGTAGGTTTTAGTGAAAGCAATTTGTATGCATATAACTTCTAAATCAGTTCAGCCACTTTGGTGTGGATGAGACAAAAAATGGACATGATTGACATGACTTACACAGTGATTCACCTAATCGTTATAGCACTTGTAACCTTGATCACAGAATACATAATAGTACGTACCTTGATACAGAACAGCTTGATTATGCTACTGTGTTACATAATGATGAATAGTTTGTTTAATATGACTCACTATTATTATGATGATGGATGATGGTTACACCCCAATATTAATTATTATATTATCATTTATGATGGTTATTTGCAAGAATTCACTTGCATTGTAATGTTTATCCTTACCCTTCCATACTCAAGGGTGAAGGCCTGAGAGATGGCCTGGCGCTGCTGGTTGGAGCGAGAGGTCAGGATGTTGATGATGGCCTGTTCATCCGTGCCAAAGCCCTTCATGGCTGCGCGGAGAGCTGCTGCATCCTCAACCGCATTGAAGTTGGGCACACCCACAACAGTTGGTGAACGCTGGGGAATCAATGAATAGGCCCGTTATTTTTAAACCTAAATTAAATTTAAAAAGTAAAATGTTGATATAATTGATATAAAATTTATTTATTCATAAGTGCTTGCGACACTAATGACGAGTAATAAATAATAATCATTCTAAACATTTTGTTTGTCTACTTTTCCTGTTCCTGGGCAAAGCAGCTATCTATAGTGACAAACGTATTCTATATATAATCTATTTGTAGTATGGAGATTAAGTGAACTGTTTAAAGATAGATCAATAGATTCATGAATGACAGTATAGAGTTTACAGCGTGAAGTCAAGGACGCTGTTCCCGCCCTAAAGTAAATTGCCCTTGACGTCACCGAGACGGGAACCGCCCTACAACTGCCCTTTATTAAAAGTCAAGAAAATGCACAGTGTACTTACGTGGTAAGACATTGTAGGTGGTACGACGCTGGAGAAAGCTCTTAAAGTAGGACAAAATGTACAAAATTGTAACTCGTTTCTCTGTGATGAAATCAAGTTACAGGGCAGAGCTGATACTAAATTATTAGTCAGTATTATTCGTATGAATCACTCACTTCACTTTTTTCTGTACCTGAAATAGATAAATACCACTCGATTAATTTTCTAAAATTATAAAAACTAAAATTAAATAAACAAAAAACACCCACCACCAACAAGCGACCCAGCGTTTCTGTTTGTTTTGACAGTGACAGTTTGTTTGACTGACTTTGACATCAACAGTCAGGTGACGACGTGACAGCTCTCTGACGTTTAGAGAGAAACCCACAGATTAGAGACAAAAAATTTAGTTTTGCAAAGAAGTTTCACTCAAAGAACTTAAACGTATACTATTTGGTGGTTTCACCCATAGACGTAGGTGTCCCCTATTGGTACCTTGTTCCAAAGGTTGGTTTCCTTCTTATAAACTAGAAGTTTATAGAAACCTTACAACACAAATATATTCTAAAAACTCGTATAAGTACACAAACTTCAAGCAAAGCCGTAGGTCATATTCCAACACACTGGCCAAGTGTGGGTTGGTGGATGATACGTGTTCTCTAATATCCTCACAATGGGTTTCGTCCGCCCATGCGACTTTGCGCCACTGATTTCTATAATACAATACAATGCAAGTTTAGTACGCTCTAATAAGAGGTCAGTGGACAGCGCGAGTTCTGTGATTCGTGTTTACATAGAGATTAAAGCCTAATATGAGTAAGTGGTAGGTACTATAACAAATAAAACCACCATCTTAAATTCATTAATTAATTTTATTTAATAATATAGACCTTTTACAGTCTATAGATAGTTCAAGTATTCTTTAGACAGTTATTTTTATTTTTAAGTAGATATAATATATAATAGTCGTAGTTAGTAGGTAGTTTTTTGTTTTGTGTTATATAGGTTTATTTTTGTTTTGATATTAAAAGTTTTTTATTTAAAAAAAAATAATATAAAAAATATATACCGACGCAGTCACTATAAGTAGGTAAAAGATCTACAATAAAATAATCCTACATAACAAGCTAGTAATAAAATTACATGTAAATTATAATCTATTAGTAGTTCGAAACTATCAATATTAAAAATTCGTACCTAATTACATGATGAAGCAGTATTTTAACTCGCCTGTTTCCTCGTCATCCTATTAAATTTACCATGGAATACATAATAGTATTATTTATGTGAAATGGAAAGAAACCTTAAAATATTTCATGATATTTGGGGCATCATCCATCTATGATATCCATAGACATATATATTAAGGACAGGCCTAATGACTGGTTATAGGTCGCTTCAAAGTGGGAGCCAATTTCACAGATTGGCATCCACTAGCGCTCAGTCTGTGATGGAAGTTAGAAGGCATCGGTCGAATGTCACAAACAAAATATGCCAAGTTGTATTGTGAAGGGTTGCACAATCTATACTCAAAAGTGCAGTAAAAAGAAAGACCAAGTTTCTTACCTCAAGTAATTCAATATTTTCAATATTACACTCTGTTTTGTAACAAAATAATCGAATTTATATTTGGGATAATCATTGTAAACATAAACATTGACGGACATAATGGCAGCGATAGGCACCTAATTTTCTCAACTTGTCGTAGTTCACGCGAAATCTAATAGATGGCGCTGATTTGTCCCACGCCATTTTGACAAAATAAAATGTTCCTTCGGGCATATCCTGATATATAAATCTATGATGATATCTATTAATTATAAGACACCATACTTATGTACATTTAATTTTATCATTACTTAATTCTAATCTACTTATCTGATCAGATTGCTGACTTAATATAATCTTAACTCCTGATTTTCGTTAGATTTTAATTTCAAAATGGTAACCCTACTTGCAAGATTCCCACCACAGACATTTAATACTACTGTGATTCCTACTTCCCAAGTAGTAATTAATGTCATTCCCATAACACCATGCGGTAGTTTCTCTCCACGTTGTCGATGTAGAATCCGTTTACGTACTGGCTCGGGAGGACTTCGCTAAGCTGGAAAAATACATTAGCTTTGAATTCTTCTAAGTTTGAGTTATGTAAGGAGTATGGATAGAAAATTTACGCTATTTTAATTATTAAATGTTAGAACGATATTTGCATCGCAATGGAATCTATTAACAAAAAGGAATAAAATATGCAAATGCATAAAACTGCTAACTGCTAACTTGTGCTTAAAAATTGTTAACAAAGCCTTGTACTATTAATAGTATGTGTGGTTAAATATGAAATGAAATATTGATTTCGTATCATAACTCTTTAATAACATTAAATTAAGACATATTTTAGGTACACTTACATTTAAGATACAGGCCAGTTGCCATCACATTCATAGTACATGATCCCATTGACCTACCCTCATCCGAAAGACAGATTATAATGCCCACATTTATTTGACATATATTTAAAAAAAAAACCTAATTAGGATGAGAGTAGGACGGTCTTAGCTAGATTATAAAGTATCATAAAATAACTAATTAAAACTGTCAATTTCTTTGAGTTCATTTTAAGGAGAAAATCTCGCACTGCGGTCATTTTACAAAATAAATTTCCAACACATTAATATGAATATAGTACATAACAATAATTACACTTATATTATATTTAGGGTCAATTAGTTTGACAGTCAAATAATAAAAATTAAAATAAACAGTCCTAACTTTTGCCTCTGGGCCCCGGAGGCGGGTTTCCCATTTCCTTTATTCCATCTACGCTTCAATATCAAATCAATATATCTTTTTAAAAATCAGTCCTCACTCCTAGAACTTTGAGTTCTGGAGGCAGGGATCTCATAAAAATCAGTCCCTCGTAACATTTTCATTCACCACCATTCAAAATTTTGAAACACTCGATTTTTGTGGACCACATTTTCCTAATGTTATATGAGCAGTAGATGGCAATCACATCCCTATTAACTGACCATTTCCACAATCAATCATTCTCATACGATATTCTTTCCCATATTATCTAATTTACATCATTAATTCTATGATATCAATACACGAATAATATTATTATTTACATCTAATAACACGTTGACTGAGTAAGAATGTTTTTATAGTGTTTTACTCAGTTTTAACATAAAGTTTTAATGTACACGCACGCTACTTGATGGTAATGATGAGAGACAATGCGAAGTCATCGGTAGATTTCATGGCAATACGGGACCACAGTAGGATAGAGATGTACATAAATGAAATATCTGCGATCACCTGTGACTGTAGTCCAGCAAAATAATCGGTTTGCATTATCGTTTATTGCAAGATTTTAGTCTCCATCAGATGGCAGTTTCAAAAGAACTTCGCAGTTCGCAACACATATTGGCATTCGATATCGAAGAATATGAAAATTACCATAATTGCCTACTAACGTGTCAACTAGGAAAGCCCTGAGGTCAGATATAATGGGGGTACTTATGATATTTACAGCATTATCATATAGTACGAAAATTAAAGAAACTTATTGTACACATAACTTATGACTACACAATTATACACGGATATACAACGAATATGTGTTTGGACTAGTTGTATCATGGCGCGACTATAGCCCTTACTATAATAATTCAACTAAATATTGATACGTCAATTACCCACGTTAAAACACTTTATAATATTACAAACGAATATTGAGCAACTAAAAAATAACAACAAAGTTTATCACTACAATGAGATCTGATCAAGAAATTTTTTGATGTTCAGTTTTCAAACAACAATATTAATTTCGCCCAGGACGATATCAATCAATACAGAGTTATTTTAGTACTCGTTCATGTAGTATAAAAAAATCAAAAGCGCTTTATGATAAATCGGTGTCCAATCATCATTCAGCATTCAATAGTACCTATCAAAAGAGGATCAAACAGAAAAAATAACATAAATTCAGGCGTCAGACAGGCGATAAGTATCACCGTTCATAATAATGCGATCCACACTAAACCCTTCAGGCTCCAACTCCGTGCTATATGTAAGCGAGTACGGAGTGGGGTGAGTCGGATCGTACGTGATGAATATGTTGGAGGGTAGCTGTGGGGTGTTCGGAGCGCCCGGGCGTCGCCGGTTGCGGAGGGTCCGCATGTAGACGATGTGGCGGTTGTTCTCCGCCATCTGTGATCGTCAGAGATGGTGGACGCCGGCCGGGTGGCGCAGCACTCGGGGCATGGCTGTCAGCGGAGACTGCCAAGTGCCGGGGGCCAATGGGGCTAATGGAGGGACCACCAGGGCCGAGGCTGGGACCACGGATACCACGGTTGGGGCCGTCCCCCGCTCTACGCGCTTCTGCTTCGGCGGCGACGGCTGCGAAACAGAACGATATGCAATCTTCTTATGGCGCGTGGGGGTTAGCGATTCTTTACCATGCCTTAGAAGTAGACTATTATAAAGTTTGTGACCAGTCTTTATTGGGTCGGAATTAATCTCTAATACTATCGTTTATATTATTTTATTATTTTCTTTGTTTGCGTCCTTTGACTTGTTAGAATCACAATTTATAAATAAACTGTCACAGTTCGTTAAAAGGTTTTGTATCTGTTGATTTTAGTGTGAACAATTCACATAAGATTTAGAGTTTAGAAGAAAAAAGTAAAGTTCTTTGGTAAAGAATCGCTTACGAAATAAAATGGTGTGCAAAGCAATACCCTACTAACGTACTACATAAATAATGTTTTTTTTCAATAAAACTGTTAATACGTTGGAAGAATCAGTGTAAGTATAAACCATGTACCCAGAAGCTAGCTAAACTAATATATTATTTGTACAGCACTATACTTAGATATGGAGAACTATTGAAAAGCAATATAATGAACTCTATGATTATATGAAATTGGTTTTTCCAACTTTTTTCCATGCATCTGATGGAACCGATCTCCGTTTTATGGGACCTATAGTCCCGCTCTAAAATGCCTTGATATACCATGTTGTGTACTATGTTAATAGAGTGGTTTACTTCTGCAATGTGCATGTAGAATAAAGAAATGCGCATGGACAAAATGACTGTGCCGTGTGTTTCGGTAATGAAAAATTGAGCTAATTACATTAGCCATTAGCAAGTGATGCATATTTTAATGTAGGCGATTAATAACAAATGCATCTAATGCTTGTAGAAAAGTGAATTTAATACTTACAGTTTTAATATTTAAGTAACTGATTTTGTAGAGTTCTCGAACTCCAGCGAGTAATAAACCGCACACGAATCGACACGAGAAGTCTTTTCTTTCCAAATCGGTTTAATGTTGAAGGAAAAAGCGATTTTTTTTGAGCATAAAAAATTTAAAATATGCGGCGAAGAGGAAAATGAAAACCACGATGAAAGTGTAAAATGGATTAATCTTAATAGACAAGGCTTTGTTTTTACCAAAATTGGAAGCATTTGATCTGTTCCAGAGCGCATGTAGAAACAATTTATCATTATTTGTGAGATTTTGTGAAAAGTTTGCCCACTTACACATATAAAAAGTATTGTATTGTTCTAAATTACCTTACTATATTACTATTTTATAGTGTAACACAGTAAAATGAGTGAAACCTATCTTTCTGTAGACTATTTTAATTTAATAAAAAAAACCTAACCTAAACCTTTCTGGCGAAGGCCACAAAAAAATAATTCATAAATCCCAAAAGATAAGACAAGGTGTGGCTTTTTTTAATACGTAGTTAAGGTTAACAAAGTGTTTTTGTTTAATGAATGACGTGGCGAGCTAGTCACTCGCCTGATGTTAAGCGACACGGCCACCCATAACAGTGTCACTCGGAACTTTCAAATAATAAAGTTTCGCGTGACGCTGCACTGCGCACGTCATCCTGAGACATCACACAGGCTAGTAATCAGATTACTAGACTGTGAGATCAGATCATAAAGTCACATTTGCCCAGTGATTTCACTGTCTATAACGCCCTTCAAACCAAAACACAGTAGTGCGTGCACACTACTGCTTGCCGGCAGAATAACTAAGGAAATTTGACTACTAGTAACATTCATTATGAATCAAAGAACCCACTCTACTGAGAAAATTTATAGCAATAGCTTCAGCCAGAATGAAAGTAAATGTTGAGCTTACCATGTCTACAGCCCTAGAGGGCGAGTCAATCGGTGGAGCACACCGCGCCTCCTCTTCTGAATCTGTAATACATAAGTATGCAATGGCTATATTCAACAATTAATGTAAAGCCAGAATACTTATAGTCCCCCCACGCAAGGAGAACACTGGGCCGCAGAGATCTCCCGGGCGAGTTCTTTTGATTTTTGCTTAGGGGTCGTCCATTACTTTTTAACCCCTATCCATAACCACGTGTACTATTTAGTTGTTTTTCTTTTAAATTTGTTTTTAGAAACATCAGGCTAATTTAATTCTGGAAATTTAAGGCGGGGATATCGCTGCCTGACTATTATGGCATGTCACATCACGCGCAGGTTTTGGTTTAGAAAACGCGGCTTCAAATAAAAACTACCTAAACGTGATGTCTCGAAAACCTTTGTCTCACGTTCGCACGCAACATTTCTTGTCAGCCAGAAGTTGACAGATTATTTTATAGCAGGGATCAGTTGATAGATCGTTTATAAGGTAAAAACTGTAGATAATACAAAGCGGTCGGTAAACTCTGTAGCGGTAAGTTTGTAGTTAAGTCAATGACCGTGAATATCACCGTATTGTTTATCTAGCTAGGTATAAGCGTAATTTTTTATAAATGTTGTCCGCTTCATTTTCTACATCAGTTGTTGATTATTCTTTCGCTGCTACTCTATTTAACTACAATAAAATAATTTGGAAATTTTATGTTGAGGGTACTTATTAAAAGATGTGGTCACAACCACAACACAATACATTACTGGTTACGTTGTAACATATTCAGTAATCTGTGGTACTGGTTACTATTAGGAAATTGATTACAAAAAGTAAAAGTAAAAAAAAAAGTAAAGGTACCACTAGTAGTTACTATACACTATTATGCTGAACACTTTAAAAACAATAACTTCAAACTCCTTGTTTCTATGTGATGTTGTAATATATACATTTCATATTAGTTGATAGCTTTGCATCGAATAATAATCAGCGAAACAACAACCAAACAAACGTTATCATATCAGTTTGCACTCGATTATATACATTCGTTTTTCGTCTGCGAATCATTCCGCTAGTCTACCGTTGGTCAAAGATAGTCGTTAATTAGGGACATTCTGATAAGCTATGTTAATAGCGTGGGAATAAAACTTAATTATATTTGCTTTTCTGAGAATTTATCTGATAGTGCGGCTTGATGTAATGCCGAGGGATTCGAAGCTCCGATTCCAGTTTAATTTAGCACTTTAATATCAATGTAGGTAGTTAAAAAATTATATGCTTCTTGTATCTTTTTCTTTATTCGTAATACAATATATGAATGGTTAATCTAGTTGAAAAATCGATAGTCAAGTCGTAAAATCCCTTACTTTCAATAACATTAATTTACACATCAGACACATGATGGCAAATTGCTGATGATGGATGCGCCATGTGAAAGACATACGCCTGCATCGGGTACCGATTATAAAATACCACCAAATATTTCAAAATTAAGCAGTACATCTTTCTCTCAACCTCCTTCTTTCACTCTCTACTTTCTTAATCTTTTTATGGGAGAGGGAGGGCTCTTTTCATTACTGACTGATATATCTTACTGACAATCAAAAGGACTAAACCTGTGTAAAAGCAAAAGTTTAAGCAGCTCACCGTCAGTATGCCAGTTGAGCCAGACTTGTTTCTTCAACACCGGCCACAAGCCAGGTGGCACGGCCAGCTTCCTCGAGCCATCCTGGCAGAGAGACGCGTTGAGGATCTTCACAGCCTCCTGCTGCAGCGACGCTCGGAACGACGCCGCGTATATTAGCTTCATTGATGATTGTGCAGCCGTTGAGCATACGACGGGGTATAAAGCCATGTGCCGACGGAGATTGTAGAAAGAAATACCTGAAAAAACAGTTCTTTGTTCTAGTCGTTACACAGCTATGTACTTAAATTTTTTTGATAAATCCCAACGATCACATACATAGATCCTGGACCGTATCTACTATTCCCTGTATCTATTAGGGACTCAGGAACTACGAAGACCATGGTCCCACAACACCCAGAAACAGAACAAGAGTTTGCGCTTTTTTCTTCATGTGCACTAATACTTATCGTGTCTCGGAAATCGGACACGCCACCTCCGAGTTATGAGCCGACCTGCTCAACTCCACAAAGGCCATCAAAACCTATTTATTATCGTCTTCGATCAGGGACTATTATGTACTTTGATTACGTACTTCAGATGAATAGGCTGAAACAGTTGGTATTAATATTCACTATTTCCCTGTGCGTGTAGATTTCGCCGCATCATGCTGATTTTTATTTATCGCCCAACATAATAAAGTTTTATTAGAGTCAGACATACATTATCACGGTTATTCATCCATAGCACAACGAGGAATGAATGATGAGCGATAAACCCTCGTTTTTAAACCAAAACTGGTATAATACTTATAGACCGTACGCGTAATCTTTCATATGGTGGTACACGCAGACCTAGAACTTTTTCGTTACATTTAAAAGACTCACGAAGCATGGGTGCGAGAAGGACAAACCAAGTACAAACCGCCCGAGAGGAAAAAAGATAGAGGGAGATAATGGCAGATTGTCATTGCATTAGCATTGTAAAGACCACCACATATCACCACGGTTACGGTTAACTTGTCGCAAATGTTCAAGATCATAATCATAACAGCAGTTTTTCACATGCACTATTTCTTAGATTTCTTGTCCCATTTTCAAAAAGTCAAGGTCAATCTTGTACATCCTATATCTATGGTGGTACATTACCCTCAGGTCATCATTATGGTCCTAGCCCAAAGTGGCAGGTTGAGCACAGCTGGGGCCTTTCACAATCATTGTCAGTAAAAAAGCATCTAATAATCTTATTCTTACTTTCAATCTATATCTTTTATTTGAGTGAAAAAGGTGGTATTAATTTTTCGTGCCACAATATTCGTTTATGAATCAAGGCACTGAGTTTTTGCGGACAAGCGGCGAGTTTTCCGGCAGAAAATTTAAATACGATAAAAGAAAAGTATTAAAAAATTACTCTAGAATAGATACACCAATTTCTAGTCCCGAAATATGTATCACCTTGCGACTGCCTATTGATGAAGAACTCCATGACACCAGCCCACATATCCAGACGCACGCCCACGATGGCTCCGCGGCAGAACCCTGGCGAATCCTTGGTGACGCTGGCCTGATGCCGCAACTCGCCTTTGTAAGACAGACCGTACGACTCCGAGTCCTGCCCTAGGAGGGACTTGAACTCAAATTGAGAGTCGTCTAGGGCAGCCTTGTCACTGCACATGCCCACCATCTGCGGATGACATGGTGTTGTTGAGACAGGCACTATGATAAAGTTTTTTTTACGTATTCATGCTTTTATGCTTTTTATGCCGATATGCATAGCTCTTAGAATTAGCAAGTTGAAATGGCAACGGGCAGGCCAGAACTGGCCACCGATGGGGAAGAAAGGTTCTGGAGTGGCGACCACGAACCTGAAGACGCAGCGTAGGCCGGCCCCCCATTAGGTAGACCGACGATCTGGTGAAATCCGCGGGGAGCCGTTGGATGCAGGAGGCGAGCACCCGCTCAAAGAGGCGCTCTCTGGGGGAGGCATATGTTCAGTAGTAGAAATCTTCGAGCTGTTGATGATGATGACGATGATGGTGAAAAGAGTACCACTACACTTATAATTTAGTTAAAAGCCTTGTCATTAGAATGCAACTTAAGAACTATGTACTTGGGTAGGCACTTTGACTATCCATTAGGCATGATGATGCGTCACATTCAAGGAACAACTTGCTCATAAATAAATGAAAATTTAACACAAATTAAGGGCCACGACATTTATTTTTCAGTTTGGGTGAGTGTAAAAAATTCACTCTGCACTCGTTTGGTAGGTAGGTAGGTATGTACCTACCTACCAAACGTAGGTATGTACCTACCAAATTATGTGAGAGAGAAAGCAGAATTGATGAATAGCTAGGTATAGGAAAACTAGTGACAGAAACATAACATTCTTATCATACATAGACTGACCCGAAAGCAAGCGGGATCATGATCGTTAATCAGAGAAAGAGTAGTGTAGTCATATAAACCATTTAGAATTGTTGGTAACCATTTAATATCATTATTTTTTATTGTGATTGTTATCTAATTGTATAATGGATGGACCATGTGCATACTGACTATCACACAAAATATTTCTATGAAGTATTTTACAATGATTTAGATTAGACAGATTCTAGATTAGTATTTAACTATGATCTCTTTTTCTTTTATGTTGGATTATAAAAGGTGCCAGATTACAGCAGGTCAACTGATATTTTAAATATGGTATGGTATTTACTAGGTGGTAGGACTTTTCTGCAAAGTTCATCTAAGTATGTACCACCGCTTTGACAGTTATTCTGCCACCAAGCAGTAGTGTGCAAGCACTACTGTGTTCCGGTTCAAAGGGTATTGTAGCTAGTGAAATTACTGGGCTAATGAAACTTTATGACCTGATTACACAGTGTAGTAATCTGATTATTAGACTGTGTGATGTCTCAGGATGATGTGCGCAGTGCAGTGTCACGCGAAACTATATTATTTTAAATTTCCAAGTGACACTGCAACTGTTATCGCTGGCCATATTTCTTAAAAATAGGTGAATGACTAGCTCGTCACGTCATTCATTCTCATAAAAAAATGTGCTTAAATGAATAATATCTTCTTAATGCACTTCTTAGATCAATATAATTATTATTTTTTCTTTTTCACCATCAACATTATATAAATCGCTACGAGCTAGTAGTTGTCACTTACTAGTAATTTTTGAGCAGTACTTAATACTTAAGGCATGTTTATAGAAAGGGATGGTATCACAGAATTTTTTAAACCAATCTTGGAAATTAAGTAGAATCTACATGTTCATAATTTTTATCATGCTTCACATTCAGAAAGCACTAAATACACAAAATACTCACAATATCCGTCCCATAAGTGTCGGAGAGCATCTTTACTTCCCAATAGTAATGATAGTCATGTGTCATTGCCGTATCTCCTCTCACAGATGCTGTGCCGGAGCTGTAAAATGGGTGGAAAGTGACAGTCTTCTGGTCATCGCCCACAACCACCCATGAAGTGTTATTGACATTGACCGGAGTTTGCCATTTCCATTCTCCCACTGGAATTTACAGAGCATACATACATTGGTGAAATAAAAGTTAAAATGTTATCATAAAATTAGACTTCTTTTCTTTTATGCACTGTGTAAAGGCAAAGCATTGGATCACTGTCTAACCTGATTAGATTGGTCTGTATATTATTTGGTTGACAAGTAATTGAATATACATCATACTGATTGAAATTGTGAATGAAGATATGGTTTTTGTAGAATCTAATTAAGTAGAATGTTGTATTGTACCTTTCTAGAAACTTCTAAAGTGCTAGTCTAGTTCTAGTAACAAGAATCTTACACAAGTGCAACGAAAACTATTTTTTTACCTTCATAATCTTCTCCGCAACCACAAACATTTAGCGATTTCCAAGGCACTGGATTACCCGATTTACATTGGCAATAGGGCTTGGGACGACGAAGTGCGCGATCGCCACTCGACCTGGCGCGAGACACGCAACCAATATTAGCAGACATTTTGCACTCACAAGCACACTATCACGGATAACACAGTCATTTATAAAAACTGATAAGCTATAAAAACAAAAACGGTTATTAAATTATTCTTGTCTCGAAACAATAACTGTTATTTTTGCCATTCGTAGGCTATCCCTCCGCTAGGAGTAAACGTATTCTGTGGGCTATCCAACCAAACGGGCTTGTAACTGTAAGCAAATTGCAAAATACAAATAATTCCAACTTCAGCAACTTCAAGGCAGTGTTGCCAACTTTATTTTTTAGGGAATCGTACATTTGACGGAAAAAGGTCATATTTTGCTACAATTTCCCGGAAAAAAATAGTACGCGTAGTAATTTCATTGAAACAATGCGAAATTATTTCAATAAATAATGTATAACGATTTTGATTCAATATTTTAGAGTACACCATATTTAAAAATTGGCATTTCTTAATTTATATACACCACAATTTTTTAATTACCAAAAATAAAAAAATGGGCAATGCAGACAAGGCAAGGCATTGTATGTATGCAGTCAATATTTTAGAATACCTAATAATGTAAAAGTTATTAAAAGTTGAAATTTCCGGAAATCTTTCAATAAATTATGGTTACCAACAAAAATGCTACGTACCTACAATAATAATTGTATTGAATTTGATTCAGATAAAAACAATGTGGGTAGATAGGAAAGCAATTCTGAAAAAAATTTGAAATGTAGTTTTAAAGAAAGTTTGAATAAACTTACAGTAAGTACCACGATTGATAGACACAACAGTGCTTTAATTTACAAATTAACTTAGGTACAAATCAAAAATGTGTACGTTTCCAGAGTCCAGATCAGTTACCGCGTAATAACGTTAAAATGTCACTTCACTCTTTCAACACTACACTTTCCCACTGGCATAATCACGTACACCACTTAAAAAGAACTGTACGTAGGTGGCAGAAGTGAAGGTACACTTCTGCCTACGTTACATTACATTAAAATTAAACAATTAACACTAACGTCGGCGCGAGCGCGTTTGATTTGTTTACTTTTGGTTCAACATCGACACAGACCGGCGGGGGCGCGGTGCGCGGGAAGTGCGGCGCGTCCAACCTGACGTTCGGGTTGGCAACGATTCGGTCGTGGCACGTCGATCCGGGCCACTCGAAGTTAGCCTGTCAAGTTGTTTATGAATGGAGGATGTCTTATTTTTGAATGAAATGGTGAGAATTCATTTTTGTGTGCGAATTGACGCAGTGAGTCACTACTTTTTTTTTTAGGTGTATTAGGATCAACTAATAGTACACAACAAAAATAATCTTAAAATAATATGGGCCAAAAATTTAAGTGGTTGATGCACCGACATCGTTGACTACAGATTGAAAGTTATTGTATAGTTATTGAAAATTATTGATGTTTTTATGGGATAATTTTTTCTGCATGGATGTGTTGAGTACCAGCAACAGATACTGCTGAATATTTTTTTCTGGTAATTAAAAAATAGTGGTATATATTTTTTATAACGGGCAAAGTTCTCTTTTAGCATTTTAAATACATCTAATGAGTGATTTTCTGGAATTTGGGAGTCTAGTGACTAACCAGACTCCCAACATATTTCATAATAATCCACACGAAACGAATAAAATATTAGGGACGTATTTAAATTAAATACTCCGCTAAAAACGAAAGAACTGATTAAAATTGAAATGCATATTACGTAGTGTTAAATTCTTTGGATGGCAACTACGTAAATAAATAAAATGGGTAAGACGGTTAGATTATGTCGTGTAATGGTTTGGTGTATGACTCTTTCGACTGTGTTGTTTCGACTTTTCGACAAATTATTAAAATTTTTTTATTTTGTTATGAAGATTACAAGCCTTGAGCCGTATGTTTTGCGTACGATTTTGGATTCACAATCGTACATCGTATCAGGACCAAAAATATCGTATAAATACGATTTAAATCGTACGGTTGGCAATACTGCTTCAAGGTGAAATAGAATGAACTTCCGGTTTGGCGGGAACTGGAGACGCGCGTTTTTCGAAACAATAAAACAAATTTTATTTAATTTTTAAGATTTCTACAAGTTTTAGTGGCAGGATGGAGTCGGAAAGTGATGGAGATGACTCTGGATTCACTACTATTGCCAAAAAAGTGGTCAAAAAGAGGAAAATCCACAGTGAGAGCGGGGGCAAGAGCGACGCGTCGGGCTCTGCTGGTAGCGGTGGCGGTGATTCTGAAAGTTCAGCTAAGTTTAAGCCATTTATCAAGCCAAACTACAAAAGACTATACCCTGATAAATCTAACCACTCTGAATTTTCAGTGTTCCTTGAGAGCACCTCTGATGATAAACTAGGAAACAAAGACCCAATGTCTATACAAAAAATATTAGGACACTATATAAAAGGACAGTACGAAATGAGCCGTGTCAACGCTCAAAAACTTAAAGTAACATTTAAGCAATCCACAGATGCGAATGACTTTCTATGCAATGAACCCTCCCTATGCCGACACAATATAAGAGTATACATACCATCATCTTTTGTGGAAAAAATAGGCGTGATACAACATGTATCGACTGAACTAAGTAATGAAGATCTATTCCGAAAACTCTCAGGCGAATTTGAAATTGTAGCTGTGCGTAGATTTAGCAAGAAAGTTGACGATAAGATGGAACCACTAAAGACTGTTTCAGTGACGTTTGTCACTGGGGTTCTACCCCAACATGTGTATATGGATCACTGGAGAATGCCAGTGAATCCATATATACCTCCTGTCATGCAATGTTATAAGTGTATGAAATTTAACCACTCTGCAAAAGTGTGTAAGAACTCTCAGGTATGCTCAGTGTGCGCGGGTGAGCACTCCTACAAGGACTGCAACAAAAATACAACAGAGGATATTAAATGCAGTAATTGTGGGGGTGCGCATCTAGCCATTTCTAGAACATGCCCGGTAAAAATGGAAAGATTAAACAAACAAAAACAAACAATTACATATGCAAATGTAGCAAAAAATGACTACGCAAAGAGTTTCCCAGAATTACAAAAACCCTATCAAAAGCAGCCTGGGGCTGTAAGCCCAAGAACAAACCAGTTGCCCCAAACCTCCGCCCAAGTTTTAAAAAATAAGAAACAACCTCAACAACAGACTAACAGTAACATAGTTATTGACGACAATATAATTAACGCAATTGTAAAAACGTTAGTTGTTTTGGGAAACATGACGGAAGATGTTCCCAAAAACACAGCAACAATAAAAGAAATTCTGCTAAAAAACTTAACAGTGTCAACATAGAACAACGTTTTATCAGAATAGTTCAGCATAATATTCAAAGCCTAAATAATAAAAAACCCTTGTTGAATTTATTTTTGTTAGAGAAAAATATAGATATCTACCTCATTAACGAAACTTGGCTAAAATCATCTAGTAATCCAATAAAATTTCAAGGATATAATTTTATAAATAAAAATGCAAAAAATGAACATGGCGGTGTAGGTATTTTAATAAAAAATAAATATAAGTATAAGATTCTTGACTGTTCATTCTATGAAAACATACAAGTGCTTGCAGTGTCTGTTGAAACTACAGCTGGCCCTCTTTCAGTAGCTTGTGTTTATTGTCCACCTAAAAGCAGTAGAATACGTCTTAGCAAATTAAAAAATATTTTAAATAATTTACCTAAACCATGTCTGGTTTCCGGTGATTTTAATGCACACCATATAGCTTTTGGTTGTGATACAACCAAATCAAGGGGTAATGAGCTATATGACATTTTTGATGAGTTAGATTTATGTATATTGAATACAGGAAGTCCTACTACAATACAAAATCCAAATAGGTCTGCATCAGCCATAGATGTATCATGTGCCAGTCCAACTATAGCCCCACTGTGTGAGTGGTATGTTGGTGAGGACTCATTAGGTAGTGACCACTACCCTACCTTCATTGATATAAGTGTTTCGCCATTAATGTATCATTGTAACAATAATATAAAAAAATATTTATATAAAAAAGCAGATTGGTCTAAATATTATTTAAAATCTAAAGAACTTTTTGAAACATTTGTAACTAAATCAAATCCGTTAGAGTCATATGATACCTTTTGTGAAATTTTATGTAACTTAAAATCTGAATGTATTCCACTCTTCACAGGAAATAGTAGTAGTCACCTGATCAGGCCACCAGCTCCTTGGTGGAATGATGAATGTGTAGAGGCTGTAAAAAGGGCAAAAGAAGCTCTTGTAAAATATAGAATAGAATATACAATAGAATCCTATGTAGAATACAAAAAACTAAATGCTGCCAAAAAACTTTGTTTAAAAATTACAAGGAAAAGTAGTTGGGAAACTCTTTGTGAATCATTAAATAGGTATACCCCTATTTCAAAAATTTGGAATTATATAAGGAAGTTTAAACGTATACCCATTAAACCACCTGTCATGAATGACGAATTTATTCCTGGGTTTTTAAAAAAATTATCACAGTCATCTATGTCACAAAATATAGACATGGAGTATATTTTTGAATTAAATAATAATACTGAAGTCGCTACCTTTATATTGAAACCATTTGCATGGAATGAGATGAACTATTCACTTGATTCAAGAAAAGACACTACTCCAGGATTAGATGATTTTCCATATATTATTTTAAAGAAATTACATCAATCAGCAAAAAAGATACTGTTACTAATCCTTAATGAGCTATGGTCAAAACAACTTATACCAGAGTCATGGAAAACTCAATGTGTAATTCCAATTTTAAAACCTGATAAACCAACAGATAATTTTAACTCGTACAGACCAATTTCGTTAACCTCATGCATTGGAAAATTATTAGAACAGATGATAAAGGTCAGATTAGATTATTACATTGAACAGAATTGTATCTTACCTCATTTTCAATTTGGTTTCCGTAAAGGTAGAAGTGCTGCAGAAAGTTTTGTGTCACTCATATCTGATTTAAAAAAATGTCAGTTGTCCCGAAGTTCTACAGCATGTGTCTTCCTTGATGTTCAAGGAGCATATGATAATGTTGATCTCCAGCAACTTGCTCTTATTCTGTCCGAGTTGGAATTACCTGGAAAATTGATAAAATGGATATTTTACTTTCTTTATGAACGTAAATTATTTGTTAGATATAATAACATACTACATGGACCAGAAATGGTTAGTAAAGGCTTGATGCAGGGTTCATCTCTCTCACCAATCCTGTACAATTTATATACCTCACAAATATTAAAGTATGTAAATTCAGATGTAAAAATATTACAATTTGCTGATGATACTTTACTGTACTATAATAACAGAAATGTTAATATGATAAATCAAAAGTTGAATGATGCTCTTAAGCAAATGTATAATTATTATGTTAATGTCCTAAAGCTAAATATTAATAGTGAAAAGAGTTCTTGCATGTTAATTGGTACTGGTGAATCAGAGATTCAAGTATCATACAATAATGAAAACATACCAAATGTAAAACAGAAAAAATTTTTAGGAGTAGTACTGGATGATAAATTAAAGTTCAATAGTCACATTAATTACATTAGTAAAAATGCTTTAAAAGGTTTAAATATTTTGAGATCTATAACAGGTACTTTTTGGGGATCAGATCCGAAAATATTAAGTTTACTATACAAAAGTATTGTCAGGAGTCACTTTGACTACAGCTGTTTGGCATATATTAATACAAATCCAAACACTCTTAAGAAATTAGATGGAATTCAAAATAGGGCTTTGCGAATAATATCTGGAGCAATGTGTACCACCCCAATCAATTCAATGGAAGTGGAAACATGTACAGAACCATTAGTAATAAGAAGGTTAGGGACAGCTATTAAACATTGTATTAAAGCTTTAACTATAGATAATTCAATTGTGTCTAATAGTCTAAGCTTGCCAATTGAATTAGGCAATGCTTTATCCAATTTCGAAATTACTCCATCAGATGTTTCTTCAAGAAGACTGCCTGAAATGTGTACTATTATGGCTCAAACTAAAATTATATGTAAAAATATGTACCATAGTGAAAGCTGGCCAGTGTATATGTATCCATTTGATGCACTCTTATTGAATAATATTCAATTAGATACTAGAAAAATAGAAACTATTTATGATTTTCGGGAACATATGGCTAATATTCAAGCATACAGGATATATACTGATGGATCTAAATCTATCAATGGGGTTCATGCAGCTATGCATGATCCACAAAAGAGCATTTCAAGGTGTTTCAAAGTACATGATTCATGCAGCATCTTTACCGCTGAAACATATGCTATCTATTTATCCCTCATCTATATTCAAAATGTATTAAATTATAATCAATTTATTATTATATCAGATTCTTTAAGTGCTCTGACTGCTCTACAAAATACAAACTTGTCATACAGCCAAAATTATTTAGTACAGAAAACAAAAGATTTGTTGAATAGGCTTAAGAAATGTAATGTAAATGTACAATTTAAATGGGTTCCATCGCATCAAGGCATTACTGGGAATGAAAAAGCTGATCAAGCAGCATGTGGGAAATGGGACGAAGATCACTCGGACTCCATGAAAATACCTTTCACAGACGTTTTCAATATTATAACAGATATTAAAAGAGAAACTTGGAAGAAATATTGGTTACACATAAACCAAACAAAGGGCAATTGGTATGCCAATATCCAAAAAGACTTAAAAGCCACACCATGGTACAATAGTCCAATACATCAGGATGATTATGGGAGGAGGTTCACATCTGTAATAAACAGAATGAGGTTTGGCCATTGTTTAACACCAGCACACTTACATAAATTTAGAATCACAAACAGTATGTCCTGCTCTCACTGTAATGAAGAAAACGCCAATCTGGAACACATTATCCAGGCATGTCCTGCATTCAATATTCAGAGATTGATTATGATTTCGGATATACTGGAAGTTGAGAAAGAAGTGCCCCGCCGGCTTCAAGATCTATTGGCAAATCCCAAACTATTTAGTGCGATCTATAAATATGTAGTGAATACCGTAGAAAAGTTATAAGTTGTGTTGTGATTTGTGAATTGGATTGAAAAATGACTGTTGTGTGAAACAAAGATAATATAATCACCACATAATCACTTACGTGATATATCAAATGAAAACAAGATAATGGCTACACAAACTAAGTACAGGATTAATATGGCAATGACCAGAGAAAAATAATATGCAATGACATTAGCATAGAACAGACATGGCCAAAAGGACTTGACTCCAGGCCAGAAAAAAAAAAAAAAAAAAAAAAAAAAAAAAAAAAAAAGTGAAATAGAATAGTGATGTAAGAAAAATGCACGTCTACGTCTATCTGTCAGGCATTGACTGTTGACTGCACTCGGGTGCTTCCAATTTCCGAGTAACGCTAAACCGACAACTAAGAGATACATACTATATATCGATATTATCACGCTACAACGCGTACCGAATGGCCGTCAGCGCGACAATGATATTCCTTGTGACGTCACTGTTGACGTCATGTATGACCAACGTCATCATGCGATTTCACCGCCCATGCTCTAAAGCAATATAATTGATCGTCAGCATTTATAAATGCTCGAAGTTATATTTTGTGTTTGAACACAGTAAAGCTTCAGCTCCATCATTGCGTCTGCTTAGCGGCAGCGTTAGCGATGCAAAACTATTCGGTTTCGGTACCTTCAGCTACGGGTACGAAACCGTAGCTGAAGGTACCGATGGACTGGGTACATTAGCGATGCTGCTCATGGGGCATCTCAGATTATTTACCAGAGTCCATTGATTTAGATAAGCCTAAATGAGTGAAGTATTGATAAGGCCTCATTTTTTATTTATTGGTCGCGTATATTATTATGTTGCTTTCGATATGCAAGTGAATTTTTATGTGAATGTTTTAGTGTACCTGTTAGTGTTTAGGGTCACACAATACAAGTAATGGTTATAGCCAGTTTTATTACACTTTCTATTTATGTTCGATTGTTGGTAAAAAGGAAACGCGGATAATCGATCGTACAATTTGTTCGATATATTTTGCTCCTACTGCACATCCTTACTTTGTTTTTTTTTTTGTAGCTCAGCGATATGTCAGTGGCATTGGTGACATAGTAGTTATCGTTCATAAATAAAAATTAATATTATAGTTTTTTTTTCTTATATTTTGGCTCCACACATAGTGTATTTAGCCAGTGTCAAGTATTGTAATTTTTCATCATGTTAATAGAATATTTCACGAAAAGTCAAGTCTTAGTCATAGTCATAGTCCAGTCTAAGTCAGGTAGTCATATTCCAGTCTAAATCATGCTCCAGTAAAGTGGTGGCAACTTTACTAGAAGCTTCTATGGAATTTTGGAAGCAATACGGAAAATCACGTTTCACCACATTATATCACTTGCCCACACTCATGCTCGTAATTCAGCACTTAATGCGTAAAACGCCATCAACTTTAAACATTAACACGGGAAAAAGCACAAGTTTGGGAAATAATACAATGGATCGATGCGGCGTGAACTTTTCCGCGTTCCCCAATATTATAGTTGACACCCTTATAGGCTACGATACACGATGGTTCCAGGGGGTCTAGCAAAGATACCAACCGCTAATTCTAACGCCTCACGCTAACTCCAAAATGTACTGAAATGTCATTTCGATACATTTTTACAGTCAGTGTGAGGCGTTAGCGTTAGCGATTGTGATCTTTGCTAGACCCCCAGTAGCTGTACGCCAAGTACGAATAGAGATCAAAGGGCCACAAGGCCACATTTGGCTTGACGATAAATACTGGTGGGTTCCAGTCCAGAAGCTGCACACCAAGAACGAATGAAGATCAAAGGGCCACAAGGCTTAGAGCATCTCCAGGAGATGTTAACGTTATAATCCGCAAGCACCATTTTCTGCCAATTTCTACGGGGGACGAGGTAGACATGCATAACACACGCGCAAACGGCGCGTGTAAATGCACGCCGCACACAATCTTAAAACACGAACACCGTTATATAATCTAGCGTAGTCACGCAGTGTCTACACCCACACTATGATGTTGTAGATGACCAAACCAAATAGCGCCATATGACTGGCAGAAGGGAAGGCCTTGCCACCTCCTTTTATAAATGCTCTAAGGCCACAAGGCCACATTTACATTTAGCTTTACATTTTTGAACGAAAACTTCAAATTTACCGGACATCCGGCTATAAAAAAGGCGGCAACCACAAAAGTTCAATGTTCATTCATGGTTTTGTTGTATTGTAAATTGTAATTCCAATTTAGTTTGATTTCGATGCTTTCTTGGCTTTTTATATGATAGATTTAATTGTTTATTTGAATCATAATCCAGTTCTAAGATCTAACTGATGTTAGGTATCTTAGATTTTATATTATTCTACGATTCTAATTCGTTTTGGCAAATATAATAAAAAAATCATCTAAGTCCATTGATTTAGATAACCCTAAGTGAATGCTATAATAATTATACTCGTAATATTGCAAGTATGAGTTTTCGTATTTTGCAGTCGGGTTATTGATTTGCGATGCGGTACTGTGAAAGTTGGCCAGTCGGGTTTGTTTTGCTTGCGCCGCGCAGGGCAGAGCACGCAGCGTACCCCGCCCACAAATGGCTGTCAATCTCAGCAAAGTGAAATAAAATATATTTATCTTCGTGAAAGAAATCATAGATATATAAATATTAATAATCTAATTTTCTATCATGTTTTGTAAAGCTGGAGCGAATGACGTAGTGTTGTGACATATAAAATTCACCTGCCTCATCCCCGTACGCATTTGCAGTTTGGATGTGCTAAAATACTTATACTTAATTATTTTTTATTTTATTCTCTTTTATCGGTAATCGGTATTTGCTAAAACATCTACCCCGTTGATTATTAATGAGGTAAGTTATAAACTAGTGTTTTTGTTTACTTATTATAAATACGCTTTTACCGAAGATTACCACTTATACAAATATACATAGATTAGATAGATACCTAGGTATAATAGGTAGGTATATTAAATAAAACTTGAATTTACAAAATCCTATGTAATTATAAATAATTTACTAAACAAAAAAAATATGTGATTGGGGAATTTTTACCACACTGAATCTGATTCTGGAATACAGCCCTAAGTAAGTACCTACTAATTTCAGGATTGAATACGTACATAGGTACCAATCTAGCATACCTATACATACTGATAGGTACAGGTAGGTAATGTAGGTAAGCACTGAGCACTCTGAGCAGGCTCAGCGCTGACCTATTTTACTACATAACATTATCTTATATTTACGTGATCGATACGGAAGTATGAATTTTACAGATTCCAATGGCTATCAAGTATTTAAGTGGTTTTGTCATTTTTCTATTTTGAGTAAAATCCCGCCAGATTAAGTAGATAGGTACCTACATAATTATTAAATGAAATATACAGTTCATTCATGTACAATATTTTGATGAGATAAATCACAAAAAAAAAACGTTTCGAGGTGCCAAGCGTCATTTGTTTCAATGATATGTGAGATAAATGTAAGGAATTATATTCGATATCTGCGGTTGTTAACGCAAAACATATATACCATATATACCTTGGTAATTATGAATTTTTCGTTCATACTGGAAATAGAAATGGCAGCTACCCACATAAGCCCTCCGTTTGTTTTTATTGTACTACAGTTACCTAAAGCCTTGTCATCAGGTAACAAGACCGGTGATGGTTGCTAGCACCTAGTAGTGAAGCTGACGAGGCACGGGCGCTCCTGATGCGAGAGTGAGGGCGAGGTTCAACCAGGGGGCACTCGGGGCAGTTCCGATGCATTTCTGGATAGACAAGCGCAGTCAGTGCGCTTACTCCGGCCGCCATAGGGTGCCCTCGTCTTTGTCAGCTGGTATGTGAATATCGATCTTTTTGGTTAGGTAGATCCTGCCGAAACATAAAACCTTGCCACTTAACGATTAGACTACTTTCATTATTACGGGGTGGATGAGATGCGCAACCAAAGATTTAAGCGTATGTTTATAAATTTTCCGTGGGTTATGGGAGCTATAGATGGAAAACATATTATCTTTTCACCACTTTTTTTTCTATTGAAATTGTTCTGCTTCAGTTGGTCGGTGCACTGATGTGAAATTTTGGACTAATATACAAGGTGACCTTGAGAAATGAGGGGACTGGGACCCGGGGGCCGTGACGTGAGTTAACAATATACTATAAATACATTTCTAAACACAGGTCGTTACACTCACTTATGTGCACTCGGTCAAGGACGAAGTTCAATCACCCAGTTGCGCTAAGGCTTTTTGATCATTAAGGATTTTCGAACGTAAACTTTACATGGCATTTCTTCAATGAAAAACTATTAATTTAGAAAAGTCGTAGAAGAAACATTGTCTACCTTGGGGTGTAGATTTACCCCCTTTCGGGATAACATATCAATTCAAGGTCACCTTGTATATACTTATTTAATTTACGTTTGAATAAAAAAGTAAGTCCCTACACACACAGAAGTGTCGACTTCGATTTATCACCAATCTGTTACCTAGCATTTGCCTAGCTGGTTGGTTTATTGTGGTGCAGGGCGGTCGCGCGGGCGGGTGTGCGTGGGCGGCGGCGGGCTGGGCGTGGGCGGCGCGCGCAAGGGCATGGCGGCGCCGGTCCACCGGTTCGCGGCCGTCGACTGCCCACCGCGCCGCCCGCACCGCAACCATCGCCACTATCCGTGAGTCTATGGTTATAAGTTTGGCTCCAAGTGACTAGCGTATGTAGCCAGTGCCAGTTCAAGGTTGTTTTTATTTTTTTGTTGATATTTTAATTTATTCTAATCATGATTAGTCAAGTGTTCGCAAATAATACCAATCCAACATCAGATCATTCACTTCACGCTTTCAACAAAGATTTGTATATATGACCTGTGGCAGGCCTCCTCCAGTGGCAGCCGTGCACAACAACGCTCGGCGCCAGAACGAAGAGTCTAGTATCTACGTGGAGATCCCCATGGAGCCCCCGCAGCCAACCATCGCGAGCCTGGCGGCGGCGCGCAGCGTCACCCCCGATACACTCCTGCGCACCGCAGCCCTGGGGCTCCAACACTCGCCCATGATGGCGCCGCATCTCAAGTTCGGCATGCTAGTCTCTTTTGCGCTCGCAACTATGTTCCTCGCCGGTGCTAAATACTATTTCGATAAACAGGTTAGGTTGCAACTTTGTTTCAAATTCCGTTGTTTATGGGGTGAGACGTTTGAATCGGGCACCATTCATAAGTATCATTTTTCGACAGTCTCGATTTTTAAAGGTTTTTATTGCAGTAATAAACGAAATTAATTGAATTAACACAAGTAGACCGTATCACCATTCGTAGTAAGTAATACAAAAGCAACAAAACAGTTCACACAATGAGCCCACTTTGAGTTCATTGTCTCATTGTTAACTTTTTGTATTATTCGAGAATCTAACTTTCGCATTTCTCCAAATAACAAAATTCGATCGGATCTAAAAAATTAAATGGCAATTCATATAAAAAATAAAATAAAATACATCTGAGAGTGTTGTGTGGGCACGTTGCGCAGGTGGTGCGCGACAGCACCCCGGGGGCCGGGGGGGAGGCGGCGGTGGTGTGCGCGGCCGTGGCGGGCGTGTGCGCGGTGGGGTGCGCGCTGTCGCTGTGCCGGCCCGCGCCCGCGCCCCTGCGCGAGCCCGACCGCGTCTCCTCCACCGCGCGCCGCGCGCCCGGGCCCGGCCCCGCGCCTGCTAGAGACACGGTGGGTACCGCAACACTGTCTCATATCAATACGTGGCAATCGTGTAATTAATGGACAACTTTTGACCCCTAATTTTGATTGGTGTTATTAAAGGTCAATTGAAAATTAAATATTATTTAATTTGTATTTAATGCAATATTTAATCCTAGCTTGTCTGTCTTTGTATAGCTAAAACCGAAAAACAAATATACGATAAAAAAGATATATACGAATAGACGATAAAAAAGAAAGAATTAGTCAATATATTTATCCGAGTACTAACTATAGTATGTCTACTAAGCTCACCTAATTTTGTATTTATTATGCATCCCTGTTATTGACTTATAATTTTTAAGTATGAATCCATAAAGATTATCATTATTAAAAATGTGATGAACAACTGTGAACGTAAAACCGTATAACCCCCGTTCCCGTTCCCCGCAGCAGTCGGAGCCGTCAGACGACATCTCGCTAGCCACGCTGCTACAGTCGGAGCGGTCGGAAGAGTCCCCGGAGGCGCCGCCGCCCTACAAGATTGCAGTACTAATGCCCGCGCGGGAGTCCCCGCCGCCGCCCGCCTACTCCGAGCTCAGCTAGCTGCCGCATCCGGTTAGCCAGGAATTCATCATCTAAGCTGCTTCAAGGGTAAGGTTCACTCCAGGAGTAATTATTGTATTATTAAACTTGGGTTTTTAAGGATCTATCTATACTTTACTGTTAGGTTTATTGAATACCGCGTATTCAATAAAAGTAACGGTTTCAGAGATACCAAAAACAATTTAAACTGTATTCATCGTACTCTTAACATATTGTCTGTTTATACTTATACGTTGCAGGGGTACCTAGTGTCAATGTTTAGGCATCAGGATTTTTATTTAAAGTTTAATTGAATGAACTTAATCATCACATCTAATGGTCTATTTTTCAATGAATTTAAGTAAATATGTACATAATTTTAAAGAGTAGGTATTATTAGCATAAGAAAGACAGGGAAACATTTATACAGAATTTTCCGAAATTAAATTGTTAATAAAATACCTATACAATCATAACTATACAATGACATAAAAGGGCACAATAATCCACCTTCTATTTGAGTTCTGTAGATATCGAGAATTCATAAACTTATTATGTAGGCACCAGCACCACCTACCTTACCATAGAATAAACCACCCCTTAACCTACTCTAGTTTAAATGACAACCTATAGATAAATGTTTGATGTTAAAGTAAATACTTATTTTTTTTTATCCTCTAGTGAATATAGTAGAGGCAAAAGTCTAGATGTCCTAAATTCCCTAACTTAGATTTAGCCATAGAATGAACCTTACCCAGCACAGCTTAGATCCTGGCTGATCGCGTAGGTCATATTAAAAGCCTACGGACTTACCTCGAATTGATCGAGATTATTGGTATAGCTATAGTTTTTATTTAATATGTACAGTCGCAGAAAATATAAAATGGTCCAAAGTGATAACGCGTACAACGGCGCTATCAAAATAACATCCATTAAGTAATATTTTTTAAATATGATCTCAACTTAAGCTCCGGCTTTAGCGTCGAATAGAAGGCGTATTAGGCCCAATTTTGAAGGCTTTAGTCGAGTCTTTTACTTACTAAATATATCGAATTTACATTTCCGTCTATCTGATAAGAACAGCAACAATTTAAACTCCTAAGTTTTAGATCTCTCAACTAAAGCCTTTAAAATTGGCCCCATTATGGCTATCTCTAATTGTCTATCTTTTCAGAAACGATACATAAACCGTAGAACGAACTTAACGTAAGTGACACATGAACGCTTTAAATACAGGTTCACTGTGAGCTGAGTTCATTGGTTCATTGTGTGCGATGTGTCATATTTTTTTCGATTGTACGTATGGAGCTTGGGTACTATGTTTGTAGGAGAAAGAAATAATGTCATGAAGCCGTATGGCTGTACCTATAAGTTATGCAATGTAAAAATGTTCGCGTTTTGTATATTATGACTATTATGCTATGTTTAGGATAGCATTTAGAATAAATTAGCAAGCTTAATGTTTATTTTTGAGATCGTTATGATTAATTATTAATTCGTTATCAAGTATTTTATTAATTTTTAACTGTAGGTGTTTTCGATGTTAGATAAAAATATATAAATTTATTTTTATTGTATACATTTTGTGATGTAAATAACAATAAGCGGTGTTCACTAATCGGCAATATAATATTTTTGAAGATTAATAACAAAATTAGTTTTGTATACAATTTAATGCATTTTAAACCCCATTATATGTATTATATTATGTCCTATGATTATGTAAATAAAATGTTTAAGAATAGATATTATAGTATCTCGTCCAGTGTATTAAATATAGGTTAATTGTAAGCCGGTGTTGCCCTGACATTGCCTCGAAATCAATCTTATAATAATACAATAATTCCGTCAAATAAGCAACTATGAATTAAAAAGGTACCATTTATCAACTAAAAGTATATTTAAATCTGTCAGTGTAACGCCAGCTTTAAGTTAAGGACAGTGAGAAGAATATCTTGATATTATGAAAATTTTAACGAAATGAATCCCAGCACAGTCAAACACATTGACGCACTCGTGTTTGATCACCGAAATTAAAATATTAATTAAGTAATATTTAATGTTACGTTTAAATTCAGTAAACACCACATTAGAATGTACGCGAATCGTAAAAATTTATTATTCCTAAAACAGTGCTGGGGTACCTAGACCTAGTCTTGTTTATAACTCAAAGATCTCCTATTTTAAATAAAGTACATATTATATAGCAAATAATGGCGCACAATTATAAATTTTGAATTTATTAGCTAAATGTATTTACGCTGAGGTCATATCGGTAAATCCAAAATGGTGGTCAAGGACCGCTGTGTGATTCGTGATATTAAGTTCTAAAAGATTACAGAAAATAATTGGATCATTATAGAATAAAGCGATCACTGCTAAAATAAATAGTTAAATTAATATAGCGCTTGGTTGAGAATCTAATTTATCTATGTTACAGCCATTGAAATGAAAGTGCGCGCCGTTAAGTTTATTTTTCCATTTTTTTAAATGTTTAGTTACTGGATAAATAAATAGTTGATCTCGATCCAGAAACTATTTATATAAGTACCACTCAAACGAAGCCATCACATTCGAAGTGAGTATTGTATTCGATATTTAGGTACATATACGTAGTTACCGTTTTAATAGTCTGTGATGTCGCTACTAGCTACATACATTTTGTAACACTGTGGTGTGTTTGGTTAGGTATCAGTCACAGAGTACTTTGCTATATACATTCCGGTTCATTGTGAAAACATCTACAAACGAATAATCATAATAGACCAACTTTAACGCTTTCAAATAGTCGGTTAATAATACAATAACTAAGGAGTGTTTTAAGTTACACAGGTCGTCCTAAAACAGAGCACAGTTTAGTGCACTGTTATCGGACCACCCGATATAATATTGTGATGTAGGTACCTACTTGTTTTGATTATGATATGTGGCATATGTACAGTTAGCTACAAAAGTTGTTAAATTATATAACTACAGACACCATACACAGCACGAGTCGTGGGCACCGATTGTCTGTGGTCGGGGACATAATATAATATATATAATATACTTTTGCCAAAACTGTTCAACTATTAGAAACATAATTCAGGTTTTGTCGCTAACTGTACTAATACTATTACTGTTGTTTATTTAATATTTGTCCTTTATAGAAGGAGTCATTAGTTCAACTTTTGTAAGATGCTTGTTTATTAAAAACGATGTTTAACTGTGATACCCTGTTATTTTAATCTAGTTTTAGTTATCCCACCAGCGTAGATCATGCACTTTTTTTATCTCATTGCTGTTCTTGGATGTAAGTTGTAACTGTTACAACACCAACCATAATTTTTGTTTTAATTCCTGTTCATACAAAGGTAGCCTGGAAGAAATCGCTTAATGCGAGGCCGCCCGTTGTTCTATCATTCTTTTATAAAGTATCTATGTGCATTCTTGTTTATTGGTGTTAAAAAAAGTATTATTGTATTGTATTGGAAATACATACTTAAAATTATTAGCTCACAAATTGTGAGTCACAATGGCACGGTAAAGCCGCATGTAAAAAGTAAC
This sequence comes from Ennomos erosarius, assembly GCA_963580505.1. Classification (NCBI taxonomy): domain Eukaryota; kingdom Metazoa; phylum Arthropoda; class Insecta; order Lepidoptera; family Geometridae; genus Ennomos; species Ennomos erosarius. The sequence goes on from OY756989.1 coordinate 1,299,914, forward strand.
TTTATTGCACTATTATAATGAGAATAGCTTGCCTATAATAGTTTTTCTTGACTAAATTCTTTAATAAATTACTTATAACTGTATCAAAAATAAAGAAACATTATAAATACGGGGTGCAGTAGCTTATTTTCCTAGCCCTAAAAGTTTTGGTTCCAAATAAAATCACTAAATCAAGCTCATATTTTTGTATTTTTTATTTCATAATTTTTAAGTACAGATGTCAATTATTTAATAAATAAATACAGTAAAGTAAGATAACATACATTAAATATAATAAATCCTAACATAATGGTGCATTAGATCGAGTACTTATTAAAATAGGTTTGGTTTCATTCATTATATTTTTTATTATTTATTTATTATTATTTATTTATTGTTATTTTATACAATTAAAAATACGAATGTTCCGGTAATGGCAACACTTACGTACGGTATAGCATAGACGATTTTATTGTAATCATATTGTAAATTAAAAAATAACAAGTGTAAATACGTCATTTCATAATAATCAGCGTATTGCACTCGCGGCAGGATAGAAAAATAATCGATGTTAACATTTATACGGAGTTTCGTTCATAAAATCACTCGCGTCATTTTAGCGGAGCTCTCATTGGAATGTTCCTTTTTTTTCTTTACATGTTCGGTGCAAAATACACTAAATGCAATAAGACTACATAATTCCGCTATTAATCTAAAAATAAAATAAATACATTCCTTGAGAATGACATTAGTAAAAAAGAAAAAATGACTAGGAGTCAATTCTTAAGTTCAAATGCAACACAGAAAATTTCATAAGAGAGGCATATAAGAGAGGTTAACACAAACCGTGGTTAAAATCAAACATTACAAATGGTCCAAAAAGCCACTAAATACCAGAATAATAAAAGCCTTCGAAGTGGATTGTCCGAACAGTTACTTCCTTGTTTTTGGTTAAAATCCCAAATGGTATAAAGTTATTATAGTTATAAAGTTTTTTCCAAGTATCTTACTACAATTATTTCTTACTTTTGCGTTTACTTATTTTAAGGGTATTACGTAACAACTGAGGTAAGTTTCATCGCGCTTTTCAGAACGCTGAGATAGGTATAGATAAAAGCGTATCAAAGTCTACTAAAGCGAAGATGCATTGAGACAATGTCTTAAAAATAAAAAAGTATTGGTGTCATTTTGTCCCATCATGAGACAACACTATAGAACTAGTAAGATGGACCCGTATTTTCATCTTAATTACGGAAAAGCCGAAAAATAATTTTTAGTTCGTGGCTAATATTTCAATTTAAAAAAAAATCAGTAGTTCATTATCATGTATCCATTTCGAAATCCTCTCGTCTTTATCTAAAACAAAAACGACATCTCTCTTTCCGCTTTAGTAATCAACCTAAAAGAAAGTCACGTGGAAAACTCTAGATACCTTAGTAATAACAGTGCATAACCATAGAGCATTTAACCAATGGAATTCGCAAGCATAAAGCCTCGATTACACTACACATGTTGCGGAACATGTTGCTCAACAACTACGTGAATGTCTCGAGATACATGTTGCGAAACATTTTGCAGGCCACACTAGTCAGTGTTTATAGAAGGCGGGAGCAAGCAACAGGTCCCGCGTCACGTGAATGCAGCGTTGCAGCGTCACGTAAACTCAGTGTTGCGCGTCGTGTTGCGGGACAAAATGTGCCCTAGTATATACGGAGCTTTATTTTATGCCGATTTTTACGGGAGACGAGGAACACGCATTCGCATAACACACGCGCAATCCGCGCGTATAAAGGCAAGCCGGACACCATCTTAAAATACGCACACCGTTATATAATCTAGCGAGTTACGCAGTGTTTACCCGCACACTGATGATGTGTATGACCAAATAGCGCCATATGACCGGCAGAGGGGTACTCCTTGCCTTGCCGCCTCCATTCTAAAATGGTCTTAGTGCATAACAGTAGAATCTTTTCAGTGTTTCTCTTTGTCATTTCAAAATAAATAAACAGAGACAAAACATAACAATATAACTCCACTACACAAAGTTTGATGCCAGTCTGAACTAAAGTTTAACAGCTCTAAGTTCGCACTTTATCTTTTTAGCCGGTTCTCGCAAGTTTCTCAAACTTGTGTTAAATCTACACACAAAATACTATACGCTCATTGATCGAAAATAGCCAATGATCGACAGGCAACCAATGAGCGTTCAACAATAGGTATGATGACTACTATTAAAAATGTACAAGTAAATATTAGTATCTTAAGAATGAATGTAATAATTGAAAAATTAAGTAGAATCGGCAAATAAATCACGGAGTAATAGCCTTTAAAGTTTTTGAAGGGGGCATCGCCTGTGTCTTTCTCGCTAAACAGACCATCTCCACAGTTACTATGAAAACACAGCTTTGTGACGTCACATGCCAGAGATTGTATGTAAAGTTACAACAGCTTAACTATGACGTATTATGAAGTGTGACGTCACTGCGTGTTTGAGCTATCTCTTTCTACTCCTGGTTTTAAAATGCTTTTAATTTTGTGATTTTGTGAGATATTTTATTTTTGTTTCCACGATTATTTATTTATTGAGGAACATTATTATTTTATTGACGTGTCCGCGAGTAACCGGGGGAAGGTGTTGCTTAGCTAAGTTGCATATAAACTTTAGTGCAGACGGGCTAAGTACGTTATAGTAACAAATTAAGCTACCTACACTATGTTCGAGATCGTCGGCCGAGCGGTGTCGATGAGAAGTGATGATGCGACGGTGTTCACACGCGTTGTATCTCGAACAACTTCACGTCGGTATCGTACCATATCGGCGGGTCCACGTTACTGGAATATGAGTAACTGCGTAAGTTGTTATCTATAACTTATAAAGAGTTATTTTAGGATGATTTGTGTGATGATAAAATACGTCTGTCTGTCTATCCGTTATCTCTTTATGGTTTGGGACAGATAATAACATAAGGCCTATTCAAACCAGCGCGTTATTCGCTACTACTGTGGGTAGCGGTAGATACCGCGCGGGGCTAGAGCGAAACATCATACAAAATACCCGGCGAAATCCCGCGTGGCATACCGCTACCCACAGCGGTCGCGAATAAAGCGCCTATTTGAATAGGCCTTTGCTACTTGCGGTTGTACACTACCTGATTTTGAATTGGTATATTATCACGAAAGGGGGTAAATCTACACTCCAAGGTAAGCAATGTTTCTTCTACGACTCTTCTAAATTAATAGTTTTTTATTGAAGAAATGCCATGTAAAGTTTACAATCGAAAATAGCCATAACGCAAATACACTTGGGTGCAAAAAATTCGCACGTATGCAACATTTTGACTTTCGCTGCATTTTTATTTTTGCGATTTTAACGGTACTGTAATATGTTACTACCATTAAAACAAAATGCACACGTAGGCTTTTGAGTGACACATCGAGTGACCATCAACCTCTATAAACAATACAATAACAACAATACAATAGCATAACCCGAAATCGCTCGTTACAGGTAGAGACGCTCGCACTACTTGTCACAGGTATAAAATGGTGCATTTTAAGGGTAGTGACCTCATTCGCACATCAACCTTTTCTTTGAACAGTCGTCAATTGATAACATCGTAACCCAAAATTAAAAAATGAGTACCACACCAGAAATAGCCGCTCAAGTGGTGGCCCTACTTCAAGCAGGGAAAAACCAAATTGAAGTGGCAAGACAACTGAATCTAAGCCGGTTCGCTGTCCGTCGAGTATGGCAGAGGTATCAAGAGACTGGCGGCTTCAAACGGCGCCAAGGATCTGGCCGACCCCGTGCCACAACAAGGCGTGACTGTTGTTGGAGGTTTTATTGTTAAATGAAATGAATGAATGTGACGACCGCTTTATTGTGACGACTGCATTGCGCAATCGGCGTTTGAATGCAGTTCAATTGGGACAGCGTCTCCAAGAAACACGGGAAGTCGATGTCAGCCGATGGACAGTTAGAAGACGACTACGGGAAGGGAATCTGACTGCGCACAGACCAGCAAATGGACCGAAACTGACCCCAGCCCACCGACAAACCCGCCTTCAATTCGCTCGAGAGCATTTGGAATGGACTGAAGACCAATGGAGCGCAGTTCTGTTCTCTGACGAGTGCAGGATGTGCCTACATGGCAACGATGGAAGAGGAAGAGTCTACCGAAGGCCAGGCGAGCGATTTCAACAATGCTGCATCGAAGAACGAGTCTCTTACGGCGGTGGATCATGCATGTTCTGGGGAGGCATATCACTGGAGGCAAAGACTGAACTTATTTTCATCTCCGGAGCGAATCCTGGCCGCCGATCAAGGGGATTCACTTCTCAAAGGTACATTGAGGAAGTACTCCAGGACCACGTTGTACCATTTGCGGGATATATTGGAGAACACTTCATCTTCATGCAAGATAATGCAAGACCGCATACGGCTCGTATTGTGTACCAGTACCTTGAAGAGGTTGCGGTGCCTGTCATGGAGTGGCCAGCTCGCAGCCCGGACCTCAATCCGATTGAACATTTATGGGACGAGCTAAAAAAACGAGTTCGGGCCAGAGACACTGCCCCAACGAGTCTCCAGGAGCTGCAACATGCGATTGAAGAAGAATGGGAGGCCATACCGCAAGATTTTATAAAAACTTTAGTTCACTCAATGAAAAAACGCATGGAAGCAGTCATTCGGGCTAGGGGAGGGAACACCCCTTATTAATAAAAAAGTTTTTATGCTGATTTTCATGTTTTTAATTTAATTTCAACCCCTAACTTTTATGTTATAAATACACAAAAAACAGGTACTTCAGACATTTACCCAAAACTCACTAAGTAGACGTGGTATAAGGACAAAAAAGGTACTGCTGGATAGGTTTTGAAATAAACTTTAATATTAGATACCAAAAAAATAAAAACAAACATGTTTTTTTTTTGATTTTTGAAAATTTGATGAAAATTTATACATGTGCGATTTTTTGCACCCAAGTGTAGGTGGTTGAACTTCGTCCTTGACCGAGTGCACATAAATAAGTTTAACGACCTGTGTTTATAAATGAATTTATTTTTATAGTATCTTGTTAACTCTCGTAGCGATCGCACGTGCAATTTTGCGAGTGGATTTATTTTTTACCATAGAAGTTTGGAAACACCCAGTTTCAAGTAAGACTCTCACAATTTGTAGGGTATCATGGTCCCAGTTCCCCCATTTTGGGATAACATACCAATTCAAGGTCACCTTGTATTATAACTGCCCACAGATAACTTACCGGATGTATATGACGCCCCACAGGTAAGTCCGGAACCAAGCAGCCGTGCCTGCGTTGGCCTGGTATTTGCGGATGAGTATGGGATGTGGAACTGGCAGTAACCCCACCAGAGTTCCGTGTTGTAGGAACCGTAGGATCTCAGACTCGTCGGTCAGGCCTCTGGAAATAATAATAACATATTTACTTTGGAAGTATAGTGACAATTTCAAAGTCATCATCATCATCATCATCAACAGCCTGAAGACGTCCACTGTTGAACATAGGCCTCCCTTAGACCACGGCTCAGTTCTAGGTACAAAGTATAATGTGAACTAACAGCGATCAGTCTGCAAACCACCCATACCACCCAATGAAACATCATTGGAAGTTATGTCAGCGACCCAAGGCCGTGCTCCGCTAAATAAAGGAGCTTAGCTGGCTCGGGTATAGGTTGGCAGCGAAAATGCACAATACACCCCATGCGAGACGTCAGTACAGGCCTTACCAGTTATAGCAAATTCAATAGAATATCACAAGAATATCTTTTTGAATTATCCAAATAGGACCATTACTTACGAAAATAGAGTAACAGACATTTGCCGTTCTTACCAGTAAAATCATGCATGTGACGTCACTGTGACGGATGGAATCGAACCAAACAAAACACTGTGCGCCTTGTCGCTGACTGGCGGCGACCCTCACAATGACGTCACGGGTACTCAGCGAACTTCGCTAGTAATTTGGTCATAACTTCTTCAGTTTATGTCGTAGTACAATTTTTTTTGTATATTAAAGATTTCTTATAGTGCGAGATCCGACAGCACAAATACATACAAATACCTACGTCATCGAGTACCTCAAATAGGCTATCTTTAGATCGTTAGCTGACACTTAAACATGTAAAAAAAACAGGTCTGCCAATTCCGGTCCTGCCGGGTCATTGAAATCCATCTTCAAATGTTTTGAACACTAAGTTCCGGCAGGTTTAGACCTGGCAGACCTTTTAATCTATTATCAGGGACACCTTGACTATTAATGGGCATACGTTTCATCGGGGTACTTGTTGAGGTAGGCAAATGGTGTGAAGGGCACTTCGTAAGGGTCTGCTAGGCACTCCCGGCAGGATGTGCGATGGCAGACCAATTTTTTTACGTAATTAACCAATGTGTTACTGTTGTCAGCATTTTCATTCAGGTACCTTTCGCCGTAATTTTTAATATAAAAAACTTTTAAAAAATTCTCGGATTTTTGGCAGACCTGATTTTTTATACATAAATAAATAATGCCTAACGATTACATACATAGATCCTGGGCCCTAACCAGGATTCCCTTTATCTAGGGACCCAGGAACTACGAGGACCATGCTCCCACAACACCCAGACACAGAACTAAGAGTATTTGCGCTTTTTTTTTCGGCCACAAATACTTGTCACCACCTCCGGGTTATGAGCCGACCCGCTCAACCACCACACCACAGAGGCTGGGGGCGGACATGTTTATGTGTCGGTTAACGATCTACAGATAGCCTATTGAGGTACTCGATGACGTAAGTATTCCTACTGTGGGATCTCGCACTATTAGCTCTATAAATCTGCGTTCACAACGAAAAACGTTACAGATCCTCATAGAATAAGAAGGTGAACCAACTTGTCGATGCATATCTTCTCGACTTGCGGGACGAGGACCTGCAGCAGGCGCATGATGGTCTGCAGCGGCAGCTTCCCGCGCCACGACCCCACCCACTCCGCCGTCGGCCGCCACCCGCGCTCCGCCGGGGAGCCGCGCCCCGCGCGCAGGCTGTCCCGCTGCGGGGAATAGTACACGGGCGTAATAGGCATCATGACTCATTTTTTGTTTTGCATAAATAATTAATATTCCTCAAAAGATAAACATTTGTGAAAACAAAAATTAACTATCCCAAAAAATGACAAAGTTACAAGCATTTTAAAATATCTCAAACGGCCAGTCAGTACCCCTAGTACGAGTATTCGAACACGCGCGAATCCATTAAAAATTTGTACTGCCATTTTTAGTTCATCAACGTGTCCGCTAGGGGCGCTGCGGAGAAATGTATGCGAGGAAAGGGAAAAACGTAAACAAATGAAGTTTTAGTAAACTATCGAAACTCGTATTAGGGGTACAGAGCAAGGACGTTCATAGTACCTCATTACTAAGCTCTGGTAACTTAACATACAATCTCTTTGGCTTGTGACGTCACAAGTGGATTTTAAAAAAACTTGTGAAACTTTAAAAGCTTATTACTCCGTGATTTATTTACCGATTTTACTTATTTTTTTCAATTATTGCTGTCATTTTTAATCTTCTTTATGAAAGTAATATTTACTTGTTCATTTTTAATAGTAGTCATGATGCCTATTTAGGAAAGGAGATTAGTTATAATAAGTAATCCATCTTCTTCAAGTAGTCTTATAAATTCACCAACATTATAACGTTTAACAAAAATCCTACCTACTTGAGTATGCGCCAAAAATTGTTGAAAGAATCGAGTTATAAATCGATATGAGCAGGTCATTTTATTGTTTCTATGATACATTACTTATCTGAAAACTGAGACAAACGCTTTTTCAACTTACATGTGTAATCGACCGTTTCTCTTCATCCTCGTCTTTCAAAGACGTGCTATCCCCCTCACTCCTGTCTTCTCCATCAGGGCCGCCTCTCGCAGGCAACAACCTATCGTTGACTGACCGCGGCTCACTACTGGCCCTTTCTACAGGGCTTCTGGCTTCAGGGCTTAGGGCTTCGGGGCTTAGGGCTTCAGAGGCTTCTGTAGGGCTTCTAGCTTCTGTGAGGTCTGTTTCTAGGCGAGCTGGTGGAGGATGGGCCGATTCTCGCTCCGTCATTACTGCGATTGCTGGAATTGTGAGACGTTAACATTGTTGTTTTGTTGAAATGGCAATGGACCGGCTACATCGCTCGTAGAACTGACATCCGATAGGGAGGGAAACTTCTCAAGTGACTACCACCAACCGGAAGATGCCGCGTAGGCTTCCACTAAAAAGCGACGATTTGGTCAAAACCGCGGCAAGCCAATGGATACAGGAGGCAGGCAATGTAAATATAATATGGTCTATTGTTGAGAAACCTTTTCTAAACCCGGCTTGTTCCCGTGGCTGCTGTTCGTCTAAAGCTTGTGTAATTCTAAATAATATTACTGAAGAGAATTATTTATATAAAGTCGGTATTGAGCTTATAGGTCTGTAGTTGTCTATAATGTGCGGGTCGCCTTTTTTATACAGTAGGGTAATGATAGAGTAGTGCCAGTCAGCGGGAATCTCTTCGTTCTCAATGACTCTATTGAATAGTTTTGTTAGTTGTGGCGCCAGAGGCTCTAGCATCGCGATGACTGCGTCTGTCGATATTCCATCTTCTCCGGGTGATTTGTTTTTCTTTAAGCGTCGTATTCCATGCTCTAATTCATGTACTAGTAAGTTCGGTACCCCTTCAGAGCTTTTATGATATGTTTCAGTATCGGTTTCTTGACTTGAATATAAGGCGGAGTAGAAGCTTGTGGCAACTTTTAAAATGTCATGCCTGTTTGTTGTATCCTGGCCAACGTTATTATTTATGGTTTGAATCCATTGTTTTTTGTGGTCGAATTTTCTCCTGCTATACTTAGTAGAGCTTCTAGTTTCTAACTCTTTTTCTAAACTGTGTATTTTAATTCTTTTTATATTTGATAAAATTTCTTTCTTAATCTTTTTATGTATAAAAATAGACAAAAACAGACTAAAATATAGTCTGTTTTTGTCTATTTTTGTTCGAGGATATTTCATTTTTAAGGCTTCTCTCTCTTCTATGAGCATTTTTATTTCAGTATTTATTGTGTCAGACCCTACTTCGTTCTATTTTTAGGTAATTTTGTTATACAGGCAGCCGCTCTATAGCGATGCCTATATTCAACAGAGGTCATCCTGATGCTGTTGTTGATAACGATGATGATGATGAAATACTGTTTATACAGGGCATCGAAGAATCTTATTTTTCTTATCGTGTAAGCAAGTGGTTTTGGAGTCAGAATTTTTATGCCGTCCAAAACCTTTTAACTATTGTCTTAGAACAACAACTGGGATATAGCGTGCCTTCTGCAGTAGTGGAGTTCCACCTCCACCAACTAGTAGAGTCCGCGCCAAACTCAATGGCGGCTGTGAAGTGCATACTTAGATGATAGTTGTCGAGAACCATATGTCTAGACAGACCTTACCTAGGTTTAAGGCATATTATACCAAACAGTTGTATTCATTTATGTATTAAATAAATAAATAAATAATAATAATACATGTAATTTTTGCTACTACGCAACGTTTCGCACCGACTTTTCAGCCGCCATTAAGTTTGAGGCAGACTCTACAGTGTAGGTACCGACCGGGCGTGTCCGGGAGTGTAGCGTTGAGGGTTCCGGGCTCCGCGGGCTGCGCGGGACGGGACCCCTCCATTGGGATTTCTGACACTGACTCCGCACTCGTAGACCTGGGTACAATACGACATCTGTTTAATTTTTATTTTTTTAAGCGAGCCCACATTTTTTTTAATAATCATTCTGTTATTGTCGACATCATAAAATCCTCACTTTGTTTAATATAACACTTGAAAAAGATGACGTATACGACGACTGATTTGTTTGAAAACGCTAGCTGCCCCTCTATATGCAACGCATCACGCGGATTGCCTTCGACCAAAACAATAAATAAATTAATGTGAACATTTCACACAGCGCCATCTAGTCCCAAACTAAGCAAAGCTTGTACTATGGGAACCAGATAACTGATACAATACTTAGTTACTATTTCGTTTTTAAATACATATACATATACAATATAACACCACACAGAACAAACATCTATATTCATCACACATTGAATATAAAAATCAAATATTTTTTAGCTCGTTACTGGATAATCTTGAAATGGTTGTCGAGTATCAACACCTTAAAAAAAAAGAAATATAATTTTAATTGAGGAACAAAAACAGCCGAGTAAGCGAAGCTACAAACCTAGGTAACGCAGTCTTGGTGGGCACGAATCCCTTCCCCTTGCCGGCTTGCAGCGAGCGGGCGATGGCGCCGTGCTCGTGCGGTAAGTTCGCCAGGTTGTGGAATACTGCGCGCTTGCGGATTATAGTGTACACTAGGTTGGAGTTACCTGGAATTATAAGCGATGGGTAAGGCGGAAGGCATATTAAAATTAATAATCACTATCATAAGGTTAATATGTAAAAGAAAAATTTGAATCACCAACGGGACTTGAACTCATCCATTTCTAAAGCCTGAATGTGGATATGCTTTGCTTAAGCTACCGTGACAAGTGGTCTCATGTCCGAATTTTGCTTCACCCTTTACAACCAACTTACGAGGTTGGTAGCGCCATCTATTGAGAAATTCTTGACAATCATGCCAACTAGCATGGTCAAGTTACATCAACACAAATTCTGTAAAGATAACGCCTCCCCTTGAGTTTTGGCGGGAACGCGGAAAAGTTCACGTCGCCGCGTCGTAGCATCGTATTATTTTTCAAAACTTGCTTTTTCCAGTGTTAATGTTTAAAATTGGTGGCGTTTTACGCATTAAGTGCTGAATTGCGAGCATGAGTGAGGGCAAGTGATATAATGTGGTGAAACGTGATTTTTCGTGTTGCTTCCAAAACTCCATAGAAGCTTCTAGTAAAGTTGCCACCACTTTGCTGGAGCATGACTTAAACTGGACTATGACTACCTGACTTACACTGGACTATGACTACCTGACTTAGACTGGACTATGACTATGACTAGGACATGACTTTGCGTGAAATACTTTATAACACGATGAAAATATAATACTTGACACTGGCTAAATACACTATGTGTGGAGTCAAAATATAAGAAAAAAAAAACGCCTCCCAAATCAATATTTATAGTTTTTTTCTATAGATTACTCTGAGCAGGTGATACTGCTATAAAAACATAAGTATTTTAAGGTTTACAGATTTTAGATAAATGAATCGAAAGCGAAATAAATGAATACAAAATGGTTTACAAATGTAAGCGTGGTTAGAACACTTAGAACTTACAAATATATTCAAATAGATTCGGCAAAATACATAATCTCAAATAATAAGTACACCGTCTACAGCTCCAATACAGTTTGGATTATTTCCAAAATATTAAGACATAATCAAACAAGTGCTCTCACCATCGAACTGATATTGTATCATGTTGTTGAAGACCTCTAGCAAGAAGAAGACGAGGTGGTGATGATGCGGCCGCGCGAACAGAAACCACGGCGTGCTGAATGCTTCTAGAAGATGTAGCAGCTTGGTTGACGCTACCATTGACAGCGTCTTCAGGTATGGAGACACTGGAAACGGGACACAGGTCAACAAACCTGCCATTTTTGGAAATAGTTCAGAAAAATCTGAAACATACGAGTTTAACAGTTTATTTATTTATTTATTCAATAGCACACAAAACAGAATGCAAGCGGTACATCTACAAAATATAAGCCAATAATCATTATTGTTTTAAACATGAGTGCAACATTTTGCCTCGGGGGTGTAACCATTGCCGTTTCTTATCAGTTTTTTTAAATAACTGATAATGTACCACTCTAACACACTTCGCCTGATTTTAACGGCTAAATGTGACGCCACGCTACGACTAAATTGGGAACTGGCACTTAAATGAAGCTGCCGGAAACCACTGTTACATGCTTGACGGCAATTTCTAATTTAATGTTTTTTTTTTCAATGTAAGAATAGGCCAAGGTTTGACTGCAACGGTGGTCTAGTCAAGCAAGAACTGTGCTGTTCCACACACGACGTTTTCTTACACCGAAAACTCAAGTACAATGAAAGATTCAAACCCACCACGATCTACGTTATTCTGTACTGCAGTCCTTCATTTATGGAACGCCATCACAAAATTGGCTTGTGATTGGCTTTGTATGGCAACATTGACAAATTATTTTGTTAAAATAAGCTGTTGGTTTTACAATAAATAAATAAAAAAAAAACAAAAGACAGGGATGTAAGCTTACATGTTTTAGGAAACCGTGAGTCAAGCAGACAGTATGTTACAGGTTGGTTCCGTTGACCAGGATAGTGAGACAGTAAAAAAGGTACTACAGTCTCTGATAGCCCGTAGTAATCAGATTATGGAATACTACCACTACAAGATCAGCATGAGTCCTAGTAAAGAAAGGAATGTGCTCGCTGCTAATACAATAAGCACACCCCAAGCAATATACAAAGATACATGATTCAGCTAAAGCAACACACAAATATATATAATTGAGCTAAAGTTAAAGTTTGGTACCGTTGACCAGGATAGTGAGCACACAGTCGAACAGCGGCTGCAGTCATGATGTCCCGTAGTAATCAGATTATGGAACACCACCACTATAAGATCAGCGTGAGTCCCAGTAAAGAAAAGGATATCCACGCTGGCTATTGGGCACACCCAAGCGATATACACAGATAAGGTAAAGCAAGTTAAAGTTTGGTACCGTTGACCAGGATAGTGAGCAGACAGTCGAACAGCGGCTGCAGCCTCTGATGCCCTGTAGTGATCAGCTTATGGAACACCACCACTAGAAGGTCAGCATGTGTCCCGGTGAACACTGGGATGTCCATGGGTACTGTAGCCGCGTAAGGCTTGTTCAGTCGGACGCCAAGATTTCGCTCCCCGGAGAGTAATAGTAGAATGAACACGCCAATGTGCATTAGACCTACGCGAGCTGAAAACAAAAAAAAAAATAATTAGGAAAAATCACTCACGTTACCATCATACGTTTTTTGTGAATGAATGACGTGACGAGCTAGTTATTTGCCTGATGTTAAGTGACACGTCCGCCCATAACACTCGGAACTTCTCTTATTTTCTTCTTGTCCTTCTTCTTCGTTCTAACAGTTATCTAATTTTTTGACATAGATAACTAATAAAAATTAATGGGCGATTGCACCGAATAAAAGTAAGTACTTAAAATATAAACAAATAAAGATATTAAAGAAACTACGAAAGTAAAGTTACGATAAACAAGGTGAAACAATGGTCAAATCTTATTCTAATAAAATAAGAAATAAAGTCTAAAAAATCTTTTAGTTACAATTATGCCATCGATCGACCAACACCAATGACGAAAATCAATAACTCTATAAAACATTGTGCATATTTTATTATACGAATGTATGATTCATAAACATAGTAATTATGAATGTAACGTACATTGATCAGCTCTTGAATCGTTGAGATGGTAGAGGATAGGAACCAGCACTTCCAGCACATCGCTGCTCTTTAGGACGTAGTACATGAATTTCTGTGAACATACAATAATGAGTTTTACTCAAATCTAAATAATATTTCACACAATATACTTTATACTTGATTAGGTAATGCCTCCAGAAAGTTTAAACATTATTACTGCGTGATTTATTGACCGATATTACTTATTTTTTCATCTATTGCAGTCATTTTTACTCAACTTTATGAAAACAATATTAATTTTAGCAGACAACTAGCGTATTTCTGATCATCGCCCTTTCATCCTTTCCCTGGAGTTGAGAGTAACAGAAGTCTCTCCACACATCTCACCTTGTTATAGTCGCACATCTTCCAGAACAGTACTAACAGCTCCTGGTGCAAACTGACTCGCTTGGCCGAGTTCGGCAGATATGTCTGGGCGAGGGGGTTATTCAGCAGCCGAGTCACGCCCCGGAGGAGGAATTGGAAGTCTTCATCGCGATGGATACGGGATAAGTAATTTATGAAGAGATTGTCGGGAAGAGCCTGGAATTGCAACATTTCTAATAGGTTTTAATGTTCTTCAAGATGTGACCCATATCCAGAACATCATGTGGTGAACACTTTTTAAAAAAGGAGGCCACAAGGCAAGGCGTTCTCCTCTGCCGGTCATATGGCGCTACTTGGTCATCTACAATATCATAGTGTGCGTGTAGACACTGCGTAACTACGCTAGTTTATATAACGGTGTGCGTGTTTTAAGATGGTGTGCGGCGTGCGTTTACACGCGCCGGTTGCGCGTGTGCTGTACGTGTCTATCTCGTCCTCCGTAGAAAATGGCAGAAAAATGGTGCTTGCGGATTATAACGTTAACATCTCCATTTATAGATGCTCTAAGGGTGAACATTAAAATCTATATAAAAACGCGAACCAACACGATGCGATGTGGCTATTTCAGCGGACTTAAGCCAGATATTCTCTTTTTCATTTAGGATTTAAAATGCACTTCCGCAATTTGCACCAATCAAATTCTAATCTTAAATCCAAATCGCTTATGAGTTAGTGTTTGACTTTATATTAAGTTTAACTCGCATCCTTCTTAAATTATCAAAGTCCTGGATGTTTCAAATACTTATCAGAACCATGGGACCGTGGGGTCCGTCCGCCCGTGGTTTCGTAAAGGAGCTGTCCAGACGCCTAATAGAAACTACAGGTGACCAAAGAGCTAACTCTTACCTCGGTCAAAGACTTACCCCTGTATTCTAAAACATTTCACCATAAATCCTTCACTCGACTTCCACTTAACTTTGAGGGAAGCTCAAAGTACATCGCGACGTACCTTGAGTTGACAGTTGTTTCGCTTCTCTCGTTTAAGAAAAATTTACGCAGAAATGTCAAGTTGATTATATATTGTCAATTAAAAATACCAAACACACAAAAATGAGGTTAAGTCGAGATTGAGTTGAGTGGAGTAAACTCGTGGTAACAACTTAGAATATGGGGGTAAGTTTGGCCATTCAACGAGGTAACGTCGCCAGCTTTTTGGTCACCTTACCCGCAAACAGCGACTTAAACGCGGTTTTTTATTTATAAGTGTATTTTATAAGTTTAGATAGTTTTAGTTTTAGATGAGTACCTAATTAGTTTAGATTTAATTTAGTTTTTAGTATTTGTATTTTGTATTTAGTTATTAAATTTGTAGTTAGTTATTATATTAAAAAAAGGATTTTGATGATCAAGAGTTACACAAACAATAGATTTCAACAGGTTTTGGCAGAGAAACTAACATTTTAAAGACTTACCTCGTCTGAGTCCTCGTTAACTACATTGCTAGTGTCATGGTCTAATGTTACTATGAGTATTTGTAGCGACACCTGAAAACATATTTTATGGTATTTAGAGACACATAAGAGGATCTGATCTGACGAAATTGAACAAAGACAAAACTCGTTCATGTTTTCAATCTTCCATCAAGTTATATGCACGTACAAGTACATACATCTAACATTAGCTATAAAATAGAGCAAGAAAATCGCGTTAGTTGTATGGGAGCCCCTATAAATAAATATATATATTTATTTTATTCTGTTTTTAGCTTTTTAGTATTTGTTGTTATAGTGCCAACAGAAATACATTTCTTTGTAACTTTCAAGTATCTACCTATCACGGTTCATGAGATACAGCCTGGTGACAGACAGACAAACAGACAGACATACAGATAGACAGACGGACAGCGGAGCTTTAGTAATAGGGTTCCCTTTACCCTTTGGGCACGGAACCCTAAAAAATACTTTTCAGTAACTACTACCATAATTTTCAGTAATTGCCTTTAAAGAGATCTAAAATAAATTAACCACCTGCCCTATTTTATCCACATCTATGAAAAACTCCTCACCTCAACAAGCGGCTCCAGAGTATCAGCAAACAGCAGATGGTTGTACGGCAGTCCTAGGCCCACCGGATCGTACGAACAGACCGTGTTCAGGAGCGAAGTGAACAGGGGCAGGGCGTGTCTGTTTTCCGGACTTGTTAGGTATCTGGAGTAACGGTATTTATGTATAAAAAAATTACAAATAAAGTATCAAAAAAAATCCCAAAAATCTCAATAGATGCTGTAAACTCCATATGGCTCAGAATAAGGGTCGCATTTTATTCAATGTAAGTATAAATATTGTGTGGTTCCGGGCGTTAGAACAGGATCATCCCATCTCTTCCCGTAAGTGCCGGCTAAGAGAATATCCAGGGAGTATGCAGCAATTCTCCTCGGTACATTATCATCTGCGTTCACCAAGCCGCCCACCAATCGTGGTGATCATTACAGACTCACCCTAATGAGGGTCAAGGTTCCGCTTAGTGGACGCGGAAAAAGGTAAGTGTGATGATAACTAAGTATTCAATGATACATTATCTAAGCGCCACCGTGTTTCGGTGCCGTCGGTTCAGACTTTGAGAAATACTCTACATGTTCTAAACCGATTCATGAAGTGCAATGCGTTTATAATAAGAACAGGACAGGCCTGTGACGCAACTAGAACTACAACTTCAATCAGTAGCAAATCTAAACTGACCCCGACTGACTAAAGTTGCAGTTCTTGTTGTGACGTCACATTCCAGTTATAGTTGCAGCTCTTGGTGTGACGTCACACCCCAGTGATAGTTGCAGTTGTTGTTGTGATGTCACAGTCCAGTGATGTACTCACGCGATCCACTTGTTGTGGTGCGTGGCAGCCTTCCCGGGCGGGCGGTAGATGGTCTCGCTGAAGGCGGTGAGCAGCAGCCGCAGCAGCTCCGCGCGCGCCGCCTCGTGCGCCGCCGCGCGCCCCGGCGCCCGCGCGAACCCCACGCCGCCCGCCCAGATGTACTCGCAGCTGTCGAGAGACGACAACTCTTCCGCGCGCTCCTACACCGGTGATAACAACGTATCAAGGTTGGCCGTGTGCTCCCGGCATGCGAGTAGTACCGCCCACACCCCGCCCAGATGTACTCGCAGCCGTCTAGCGAGGACAACTCTTCCGCGCGCTCCTACACCGGTGATAACAACGTATCAAGGTTGGCCGTGTGCTCCCGGCATGCGAATAGTACCGCCCAAACTCCGCCCAGATGTACTCGCAGCCGTCTAGCGAGGACAACTCTTCCGCGCGCTCCTACACCGGTGATAACAACGTATCAAGGTTGGCCGTGTGCTCCCGGCATGCGAATAGTACCGCCCACACCCCGCCCAAATGTACTCGCAGCTGTCTAGGGAGGACAACTCCTCCGCGCGCTCCTACGCCAGAAACAGCGGTACTGGGTCAGACACGGACAGACAGACAGACACAGACGGGACAACGGGTGATCTTTAGTATTGAGAAGGGTGTTGATGGCTAAGTCCGAAACCATGCGAGTTAGAGAAAAGTCGTGAAAGGAGTCATAGACTCATGGCCTAGATTTATAGAAAAACTGATTGCGTGATAGCGGCACTGAAGTGTAGTTGACAACTGGCCACAGCCCTTTTTAATTTAAATTTTCTTGTTTTCAATTATTAAGTGACCAGTTCCCGAATAGAGTGCCAATTTTTCTCCTCTACTACCATTTTTGCCATTCGAAACTTCGGGATTGACGTAGAACATCGTTTGTGTCCTTCCTATTATACCTACCTTCATAAATAGATTCATGATATTATCGTCAAGTTGTAATTAATTAAATTAGGAAGTTACGGATGGAATGCAATCAAAGACATGTTTATTAAATTAACTGATTAAATAAGTAAACCGTTCAGATGTTATCATTATCTTCATATTAAAAACCATTAGTATTGGGACTAAATACTAACCTATTGTCCCTCCTTAAATATAAAAGTGAAACTTTGTGTCTGTGTGGCTTTCACAACTAAACGGCTGAACCAATCTGAATAAAATTTTAGACACAGATTGCTTCATCATCATCTGCCTTTTGCGTCCAATGCTGAACACAGGCCTCCGAGTAAATTTACATTTTTGTAATTTTTATAACCACCTAGTATTTTTCCGTGCCTTCGTACGAGATTTTTGGGGCCACACCAGCGCGTCAAGTTTAGTGACGTCAGTGAAGCGTCAAAATCAGCCATTCGGTACCCATCTCTGCCCGTGTTCGTGCGACCCCTGCGAACAGCGATGGGTACCGAATAGTTTCGAATCACTGACGCTTCGCCGACGCGCCGGAGGGGCCGAAGTTTTAGGGTTTTAGAATATCTCTATAAAAAATTTAACAAAATTGGTGATGGCACTGGAAGTTCCGTATTATCAGTAGTGTGCAAGCAATACTGTGTTCCGGTTTGAAGGGCATTGTAGTTAGTGAAATTACTGGGCAAATGAGACTTTATGACCTGATTACACAGTGTAGTAATCTGATTACTAGACTGTGTGATGTCTCAGGATGACGTGCGCAGTGCAGCGTCACGCGAAACTTTATTATTTTAAAGTTCCGAGTGACACTGCAACTGTTATGGGCAGCCGTGTTGCTTAACATCAGGTGAACGACTAGCTCGTCACGTCATTCATTCACATAAAAAAAAAAAAAAAATACTACGATCCAGTCTGGAAGTTAATATTGTTTGCACACTACTGCTTGGTGGCAGAATATCTGACACAACAGGGGTGCTAAACGTACTCTGCAGACAAGTACCTAGTAAAAGGACAGTGCTACAGTATATGCAGTTAATACAGACAAGTGAATAATGATTTAACTAGAATACAATCTGAAGTGTATGATAAGATTGCGAGGTATCGTCGCGATCAATACATACCGGGCCGGAGCGCTTTGTGCTCATCACGGTGAAGTCGGGGCAGAATAGCAGATCCTGTGGGATGAATAATTTTAATTTATTACAAGTAAAAAAGAAATTATATATTACTAGTTGACCCGCCGCGAACTTAGTACCATCGTCATAGCCTCGGCATACATGGACATTGGAGCTGAGGTACCGCCTCCGGCACTGGAAGAGCTAATGCAGTACTGCGCAAATAACAAACTGGAATGTGTGGTAGGATGTGATTCAAACGCCCACTGTACGGTCTGGGGATGTCAAGACTCAAACGAAAGAGGAAAGGATATCCTTGACTTCATACTAAGAAATGACCTCAACATACTGAATCGAGGCTCAGAACCAACATTTGTTACGTCCTGGGCAAGGACTATAGTTGATATTACAATAGCCACCAGCAAGATCGCAGAGACGATAACGGACTGGCGCGTAGCTACGAACGACATTTCTTGTGCGGACCACAGGAGGGTCAGGATTAGCTTGCAAGTAGGAGAGCACAAACCACGCACGTATAGAAATCCCAGGAAAACCGATGGAACGGTTTTTAGAGAATTGCTAGAGAATGCGCTGGCAGAGATACCAAAAGTTGAAACGACCACAGAATTGTCGCCAAACGAAATTGAAAGTACAATCGAGTCTATGACTGACTCCATAAAGAAAAGTTACGAAGGATCCTGTCCCTTGAAAACAGAGAACAGTAAAATACTGGAAAGGAAAGATAAATGGTGGAATAAAAAGCTCAGCAAGCTGAGAAAGATAGCAAGACACCACTTTAACAGAGCTATGAACACAGATCTCGAAAAAGATTGGCAAGACTATAGGAAGGCTAGACATAAACTCAAACTGAGTGTTAACAAGAGTCGTAACAACTCGTGGATAAAATACAGTAACTCCATACAATCTGAGAGTGAGACCGCAAGGCTCAGGAAAATTTTATCCAGAGATAGTCAGATGAAACTGGGCACTCTGAAGAAAGCCGATGGCAACTACACAGCATCGGAGCAGGAACAATTTGCACTCCTGCTAGAAACCCACTTCCCGGACTGCCGTATGGACGGCGAGAGGGGGTGGGAAACAGAAATATTGCACAAGCCGGACCACGGAGACTGGGCCTTTGCAGACTCAATAGTCACAGAAGAAGCCCTTCTGTGGGCCGTAAGCTCGTTTAAGCCTTACAAGGCTGCTGGAACAGATGAAATCTTTCCAGCACTTCTTCAATGGAGTTTAAACAAGATCAAAACACACTTAATTGCCATCTTCAGGGCATGCCTTGCGTGGAAGTATATACCCAATGCATGGAGAGATGTCAAAGTAGTATTTCTACCAAAACCAGGTAAAGCAGACTACACCAATCCCAAGTCTTTCAGGCCTATAAGCTTGAGCTCGTTTTTACTGAAAACTCTAGAGAGACTATGCGATAAATATATTAGAGGTGGACCACTGATTGAACATCCGGTGCACAAGAACCAACATGCCTACCAATCAGGCAAATCCACTGAGACAGCTCTTCACCAGGTTGTCCATAAGATTGAATCTGCACTGGAGAGTAAGCAGTCTTGTTTGGCGACCTTTATTGACATTGAAGGTGCTTTTGATAAAACTACGTTTTCAAGTATCGAGAACGGACTAAATAACCAGGGAGTAGATAACAGGGTGAATAAATGGGTTAAAAACATGCTCTCAAACAGAGCTGCAATTATTGAAACCTCAAATGCAACACGGTGTCTTGTCACGAGAGGCTGTCCGCAGGGAGGAGTTCTATCACCACTGCTCTGGGTTGTGGTGGCAAATGAACTCATCCAACTACTAAACAAAGATGGCATCATGACCGTAGGCTATGCTGATGACCTAGCTATTATGGTCTCCGGATTATTCGAAGCGACCCTCTGCGATAAGATGCAGAAGGCACTTCGGGTTGTCGAAAAGTGGTGTGCAAGCCACAGGCTCTCTGTGAACCCTCATAAGACTGAGATGGTTCTGTTTACTAGAAAAACTAAGATAACAGGACTGAAAATTCCGACTTTGTTTGGTACACAGTTGACCCTTAGTAAGGAAGTAAAATATCTAGGTATTTGGCTAGACAGCAAGCTTTTGTGGGCAAAACACCTGGATCACATTGTCACAAAAGCTACAAACATTTTATGGCAAAGCACCAGAGCCGTTGGCAAAGACTGGGGTCTGAAACCGAGGCTTTGCCGATGGCTATACACAGTCATAGTGAGACCGGTTCTCACATATGGCTGCGTGGTATGGTGGGCTCGCACAAATTTGGTGACAACAATCACAAAGCTACAACAAATCCAAAGATTGGCTTGCGCACTGATCAGTGGGTGTACAAAAACGACGCCCTCTGCGGCTTTGGACGTTATTCTGGGCCTAACTCCTTTGCACCTGCACATACAGCAGGAAGCAATGGCATCAGCTCTCAGAATAAAATCCACAAATCAGTGGAAGGGCAATTCACCTCTCACTACTCATAGCAGAATTTTAGAGAGAGCGGCAACAATCATCCCAGAAGCAAATCAAGGTACTGATAAAATAGCCAGCACACACCTTGACGGTAAGGGGTATGAACTGATTACGGAGGAGAGTGCTCTGGAAGGCATCTCACCCTCTTGGAACATGTACACAGACGGTGCAAAAAATAAGACAGGGGCAGGTTGCGGCTATTATTCGCCGGAACTTGGGATCTCGGATTCCAGAGCCCTGCACAAAAACACCTCAGCGTTTCAAGCAGAGAACATGGGGCTGTTAATGGCGGCCAGAGCAATCCTATCATCGGATGTACTAACTGTCCCGCAACGACCTGATGAGAAGGGAATTCTTATGTTTACCACTGATAGCGCGGCAACAGTCTATGCACTCAGAAGGCCCACAACCAGGTCGAGAGTTCTAGCAGAGTGCCACGCGACTCTACAGAAACTGTCTCATAAATGTAGAGCAATAGTAAGATGGACGAAGAGCCACAGCTCATGCCCAGGTAACCTTAGGGCAGATTTTCTTGCCAAAGAGGGAACCAAGAAAGAAGTTCATGCTGACGTGGGAGGACTCTGCAAACCATCAGCGATGGAAGTACGGGACTCACTACGTCGGCACACTGAAAAAGAGCAGCAGAAAATCTGGGACAAGAAAACGGACTGTAGACAGGCTAAGGCCGTGTTTCCAACCATTGATAGAAAGATCACTAATGACTTGCTAAAGTTGCAACGGCAGGATCTTAGGCTTATAGTTGGCCTCATGACTGGCCACTGCAATTTAAACTATCATCTGTATAAGACTGGGGCCACGGATAGCCCCCTATGCAGAGGGTGCCTGAAAGAAGACGAGACTGTGGAACACGTACTGAGATACTGCACAGCTACAGAGGAAGCCAGATACACATCAGGAATGTTAACACGAGTAGACACACAACAGTCTACTCAGGACATTACGAATGTCTCATCGTCATTACTCCAACACCCATCATCAGTGCCACTGGAGCAGTTGTGCCAGCAGCCTAGAGCTACACTCCGTTATTTTAAGGAGTTGGGGTGGCTCGGTTAGATGCTGGCAGGGGGAAATGCACAATACACCCCTAGCGGGACGTCAGTGCAGGACTTAGCGCCCCCATATTGAATAAGAATAAGAATAAGAATAGTTGACCCGCCCCGGCTTCGCATGGGTTCAATAGTTTTACGTCTTAACCGTGTTTATGAGTAAGAAAGAAGCGCAAGGGAAAAATATAGGGGAAAAAATGAATGGATGGGATGCAGAACAGAAGTACAACGAACTTCGCGAAGTCCATCACCGGCCCCCGGGTTTCCTTTCTATATTCCCTTCGATGTGATGAGTAGAAATATATAAATAATATACCAACAAAAATACATGCTTCATATAACCCGCACTAGGCCGTTCGAGAAAACAACAAGGGTCCTAAATCGAATTCTGAAAAATATGCTGACGTCATGGATACAAAAAACATTATGGATCCTCATTGCTAATTTTAATGTTTTTTTTATGTGCATGTTTGAGTAAGACCAAACACTGTTGTGTGAATTTTTAAACCATCCAAAAACTACTGATTTAGCTGATGTACCAAACTAGCACTCGGAACTTCTAATAATCAAAAATAAAATAGCTTTGTGTAACTTCAGCAGCAATGTGCTAAAACAATAAACAACTCACACAAACTGCATTGATAAGGGACTGTGCCAGAGGTACAGAGTCATTCTCTGCCGCAGCTGGCAGCGAGGACCAGAAGAAGCCGTGCCATTCTGGTTCTTCCAACATATACGGCAAGACACGGGTCAAGAGGCGAGCACAGTTTAGAGCTGAAACAATTGAAAAAAATAACTACACAGAGTGCCCCAGGAATTCGTTTTTTTCTATTTCTAACTGACTGCTTTGGTAGACACTCCACTAATATTAAATTTTAGCCATTCTATTTGATTTGATTGGATAAATTGTAAAGTTTATCATAATTATTAGTCACTAATGATGAATGAAACTTTTACGATCAAATTATTTAAGAATGTGTCCAATAAAACTTTTCTTGTTGTCTTTATTAAGGCAAATACACTTTGTTCTTGTCTTCAACTTAATTAGGGTTAAGCAGAAATCCAGTGGTAGAGCAACCTGTTTGTCATCCACATCACCCTCATGTATGCTCAATTTTATAGTTTATGGGACATAGTAATATTCAGTCAAGCCTCCAATTTGGGCCTAAACTGGGAAAAATATACATGGTGGTGATTTGAATATACCACAAGCTGCTCTACCACTAATCTATGGGACACCTGTATAAGTTATAATTTTCACATATTTACATTACATACCTACTCCTATATTCATGTTTCCAATGTAGACATATATTATACATTCTCTACTTACAAAAATACAATACAACACAATAATACTTTATTGAACACCAATAAATAAAAATGCAAATATTATTAACTAATATAAGAATGTTAGGAAAGCATTTGTACTGTTACAAAAGTATAATATTAGAATCAGCATATTAATAATACCTCATTGCTAAGACTTAGGCCTCTTAGTGGGAGTATACCAATCTATTTAGATGACCAAATGTGAGTGGAAGTCTAAATTCAATGTAATGTTTTGTACCTATGTCAATAAATTACATATATTTTAAAGAAAGTTTGAGTATCAGTGTAAGTGATAAAGAAGAATATTAAAATATAACTGAATGAATTAATGCTTTTTTTAGTATAATGATAATCCAAAATGTGTGGGTGTAGGAACTGTAGGAAGCTGTAATGTGTGAAACAAGGTTTTACTAAACATACCAGGGAGAAATAAATAGCTATGAATAAGTACCTGTCTGCTGCTCTCTTTGAGTTCTACAGCTGCTGTCTACGATTTTCACCAGCTTCTCTACAGCCTTGTAAACGAGTGTCGCAAGGTTGTTGGGAGACTCTTCACGTAGTGCCCGAATCTCAGCCCCGGGCACCAATGCGAACACATCTTGCACGTTGGTAACGCTCTCCGACCAGAATTGATCCCAGAAACTGTCGTCTGAAGCGTCGATAGGCTGAAATTATTACTTTCATGGATAATATCCCACTGACACAGAAAAATATTTTTATCTTATTATCTGTACAATTTTTACCTGTGACTTCGAAGTGAGCTGGACGACAGCTTTTCTAAAGTTTAACTTTGTGTCTGCGTTACCCATTTTTGTAGTTTAATTCTTTGGAAACATTAAATCCATTGCGTTAAAATGTTCGCACAAAAACAATGAAGAAATTTTGACATAGACATATGTCTGATTTGTCAGCTCAGCACAGACAATTGACATTGACAGCAAGACGTGTCAAAGACAAGCTAACATTCCAGCTTTAGTTTTTATAAAAATATGGGTAAGTATTTTATCGTGTATATAGCCGGTGAGCGACAAAAGATATTTTATTTAATCAAAGATCAAACCTAATACGATGATACGATACGTTATGCTGCTGATAATAATTTATATTTATGATAGATCTTTTGCTGTATGGGGTAGGCTGTTGGTATGCGACTTTCTAGTGCTTTAGTTTACAATAAAACAAAAACATGCAATAGGTTTGATGTAAGGGTTTGATAGTGTTTTGTTACCCTTAATGTGTCAGAGAGAGGGACTAGCTAGAGGGAGGAAGCCAATGCCAATCTATTGACTCTCTCTATAATTTTCACATCACAATTGTCTATGAACAGAACAGCATTTTTGAAGTCTGAAAAATGGCTGCTGCAAATATATTTCGAAGTGCTTTCAATGGATTGTTACGAAGATCCACCACTTATAAAACACCGGTGGTGTGCCGGCTTTCAACTGTAGCACTACAGCAAAAAATCCATACAGTGAAAGCCGCCGTAAAAATATGTAACGATCAATACCTTCAAAATGGGGTGAGCCTTTCCCAATCAATATCCAGTTACTTATATATTGCAATAAAAAGTAATATCAGTCTATATAAGAAGCTATGATAAGTTAGTACTAGAAATCTTTTACAAGCAGTCCCTTTGTTTTGGTAAAATTATAACCTCAAACTTATTGCATAACAAATGTGTATAGTGTTGCTCAAATTGTTTAGGTACTGTGTCAGCGAATACAGCAGTACTCGGCCCAGTCAAAGCCCTCCCTGCAACAAATTGAGGAGCGAGTGCTGAAAGTGTGCCAGGCTTACGACAAACTCACGTCTGCACAGGTACATCCACATTTACGTTCGCGTTTTGTTTCAGGGCCAGGGGTCCAGCCTCCGTCACTACAGTCATGGCCCTCCTCTATCGTTAGAACTTATACAGTCTAGGGTGCTCCTTGTACTGCAACTATATGACAAAATTAACCCAGATAAGGTAGCTACTTTGCTTTGTGTAAGAAATGGGTTATTCACCTCTCCACTAATCTTTGTATCATTAGAATTGAACAATACATTCTTGGTTTTTGCATTTGATTGCAGGTCAAACTAATAATCTACTTACTAATATACTCAGTAAATCAAACTAAATTTTTCTGAATAATTATTTAAAACTTTTCTGTTTTCAATATTTAAAAAATTACTTATTTTATTTTCAGTTGTCTGTTGACAGCCATTTCATCACTGATCTTGGCTTGGACTCCCTGGACCATGTTGAGGTCATCATGGCTATGGAAGATGAATTTGGTTTCGAGATCCCTGATGGTGATGCGGAGAGGCTGGTTAGACCAAAAGATATCATCCAATATGTAGCTGACAAAGAGGATGTTTATCACTAAGAAGTTAAGATTCACCATTTTAGGCCATTTGGTACATAAAAACACGAAGTTGGAGAGTAATTTATTTTTTAATTTACAACTGGCCTGTAAAACTGAAATGTTCAGCTTAGCTTTAGTTCCAATTTTACTCATTATTCTTATAAATGAAAAATGTAAAATGGGAAAAATACATATGGAAAGCTGTATAAAGTGTAAATTCCGTTTTTATTAATTACATGCCTGTTAGATTAGATCATTTGTTTTTCATTTGATCATGTGATACCAGCTAACTTGGTAATAAAGTCCTATGCTAATAATAATTTATTACTTACTACCTTTTTCTTTTTAGAGATAAGTTTTGATGGATTTAGATGTGTTTGAGGAATAATTTTTGACTCCCAGGAATTAGTTCTCAGATACAAATGGTCATAATTATAAGGATTCTAGTAAGAGAATGCTTATGTAAATTATTGTGATCTTTAAAAAAAACAGAAATTCGATGCCTCACACATTTGCTTGCTGGAGCAAATTTATCTTTTTGGCAAAGAGTTCTCTTTATGCCAATAAAAATGCAGACATTACATCCATACTCCATCCTTGGACCTTACAGTTGTAGGTACAAAATTCGCCGTATGTACATAGTATAATATGGTGCTGTTTTGTATGTTTGGACCTTTATGCAAGGATGAAATGCAAATCCTATGGATGGAGATTGCTAGGTTGGTCCTTGAGATTACCCAGAGTATAGTTACTACTAGGGGATTACCTAATCTTTTTACATTGTTCAACATTCCTCTATATCCCATCCAAGGAAATTGAACATATTTCTAAATGCCATTATCTGGGTGGATCCATTAGTACCGGTGGGGAGAAAAAGGAACAACCCATAGAGTAGAAATAGAATAAGTAAAGCACACATCCTCATGGCTTAGCACCCTTAGCACAGACATCTAATACTATACAGTAAGAAATGTCTGTGTGGCTTAGTAGGTAGTACCTATAGCTGTGAAGTAGGTTGTTTGTGGGTTTGATTCCCAACCCAAGCAGGACTAACATTTTTGTGATGAAAATCGGCGTTAGTTCTTTCTTATTATATTTATAAGTATGTATTTACACTGAAAATGCATACAAGTACCAAAACGAAG
Source organism: Ennomos erosarius (assembly GCA_963580505.1). Classification (NCBI taxonomy): domain Eukaryota; kingdom Metazoa; phylum Arthropoda; class Insecta; order Lepidoptera; family Geometridae; genus Ennomos; species Ennomos erosarius. The sequence goes on from OY756989.1 coordinate 1,327,010, forward strand.
TGATTATATCCTCTTTGACAAGTACCTTAAATTTAATCAGTGGTCTGGCTGGATAGGCTCCCATACACAAATAGTCCAAACTGCTCAGGTCAGGGCTAGATGGCACTGTGAAATGTCCACGTTTATTTCACCAAAAGAAGTACTATACCCTAATGGAGTCATGTCCTGCACACTCATACATACCACCTGTATTAAAAATATGTACATGTTGCAATAAATAATTAAGTATTGAGTACTCTGTGGTAATATGATAAGCATTCAGTTGCATGGCCTGCGTTCAGCAGTGGACATCAACTAGGATAAGTCATTTGGAATAATCCAAACATTGTTATTGGTGAGGGAAAAAAGTGTGTACACCTTGTCACACTATAGCGTTATATATTTACAGCCTAATCCATGTGTAATCCATAATACAAAAAAAAAGGAAATAAAACAACAGGATAAGATTAATGTTTTTACAACTTTATTTGAAACTTTACATAGATGCAGGAGACAGGAGATGTATCAGTAGAGCACACACACATAATCATCGGGCTAGTATCTGACTCACAAACACTATTAACCAGCAAAATGTAGTCGTATCTGTATATACCATGTCTAGACTCTGCAGTTGTTACTCATGTTTGTGTAAGTTTAAGTAAGTACATATTGTGTAATATATACTTGCCCAGTCCAACAACAGTACTAATGTAACTTCAAACTATTATTTCATTAACTATTACATTGAGACAATTATTCAGAATATTCAACTTAATAAAGCTGAATTTCATTTGGTGCAAGTGTGTCCATTTTTCATATTAAACCAAAAAATTTTAAACATGAAATAAATTAATGAAAAATATATAAATTTCATAATTACTAAAACAAGCGTTATAAATACAGTCAGTCTAACTACACTTTTCAATAAAATTCATCTAAAAGTTTTTTGAAGTCCTATCTCCGTTCATTTATAAATAAGAAAAACGAGTAGATACTCTAAGGATACAATAACATTTATGTACAAACTAAGCTCGCAACAACTAAATGCACTTCACTTCTACACACATTCACAGTCCGAAACATTCAATACACCTGTATATACACATCGAACACGCGACGCGAGCAGTAAAATAAGAACAAATACTGATAGCTCTAGCACTGTCATAACTCATAACAAACAAAACAGTTAACATGGAATTCGATGCCACAGCAAACTCAGCGCGGCGTCGACATATATACAAAAATAAATAGTAAAACAAGTTCATAACTAAACTGCCGCAGCGGGGTATCACTACTGAGATTTAAAAAGTTCACTATTATAATACGGAAATCCGCGAGGGGAGTTCCTATAGTCCGTTGATCACTTTGTATATTCGAGGCGGGCGCTACCTGAGCCGATTGGAGCGCACACGGCCCGCGGAGCGCAGGCGGCGCGCGGTCGAGGGATCCACTCGCGCCACTCGCACCACCGGCTGAAGCCAATCACAGAGCCCCTGTAGCGCGCGACGCTTCTTCCTTAGTTCCCTCTCTTCCTCGGAGCCCGACGACCGCGACTTGCGCTCTTCCCTCTCAGGCGGAGGCTGCGACTTTTCGTCCTCCTCATTCACTACCACCTTCAAGTCAATTAGAAGTTTGTTATCGGAATCTACATCCATTGCCTCCTGGGATACAGTATCCTCGGTGAGAGTATTATCGTCTTGTGATTCATCCTCAGACTTGTCCTCTATCGTGGTCCGTTCCGCATCCGTTTCCGATCCAGGGTCTTCAGTGAGCGTGTCCTGACTTGTCTCATCATCTGGGGGCTCGGCCGACGATCGATCTAAGCTTTCCGTTTTATTATCAGATTCAGAACTACTTGTTTGGTCTTTCTTAACCTGCTTCCTCTTGTTTGGCCAACCAGTTCGGTTCTTCTTCTTAAACCTGCCGCGGCGGCGCGGGCGCTCGGCGGCTTCTTTCATCTCGTTCTGGAGGAGATCGCAGCCGTCACATTCGGAGACTAGACTAGAGACATCGGGCAGGTTGATAGCGGTTGTGACGGCAGCGTCGCCTTCTAAAGCCTCCTCTGACACGTCAAACTCTGCAGCATCATCGAACACCTCCGATAGGAACTGTTGCAGGCGTTCCGATGCTTCCTGGCTTTCTGAGACAAGAGGCTCTGGTTTTAAATTGCTATGGGTATCACTGATGGTATCCTCAGATGCTGTTGATTTGGTGTCATCGGCGAGTTTCCTTCGGTGTAGTAGCCCTGCTGATCCGAGTATGGCTAGCGTTGAAGCGTGTTCCCTGGGAGACTTCCTCGGGCGATCCTCTAGGGCTACCACTGCGGCGGTACGTTTCCTGATCTTCTGTTTCTTCATCCCGCGCGTGCCGTACGAGCGCGAGGGACCCGGCTTGTCCTCCCGCTGCTTCACGAGGTCGCTGAGGGGACAGCAGTTCGGCTTCAGAGGTGGGAGCTGTCCAACTTCATATGGTAACTTAGGTGCACTTGAGTTGTACAATGCTGGAATAGAAATAAGTATAACTTTAATATAACTTAAAACTGTAAAATAAGATGAAGTTAAATGGATGCTCAACTAGATAGTTGATAAACGAAAACACATTGAAGAAATGCGTTTGGGAGTTACATTATTGCCACATAGGCAAAGATGTAACCATAATTCTTCAACATTTAGTTAATAGCATTGAGTTTCTAAACATTGCAAGGTTTTTCTATTATTAAAATAATTTTATTATTAATTATACACTTACAAAAATATCGTGGGACATTCCTCGCGACGACTTTATCCTGATCCTGCCGCTTGAAGGTCTCATACCATGGCTCGCTCTGCGGCACAGACTCGAACGCGAATTCTAGTTGTTCCACCGCCGGCGTATACTTCAACTTGCCATCCTCCCACTTCATACACTTCTCAGACTCCTCTCGCAAGGGACTAACTTCCGGTTCCTGCGGCGTCTCCAGAATCGGTTCCGCAGGTACCGGGTCCGGTTCCGGTATCGGCTCTGATTCTGGGATAGGATCCGGTTCGACTGGAAGTTCTAGAGCTATCGTCTTACAAGGCATTCTCCTCGCTCGCTTAACGACTGGTCCTCGTCGCTTCCGTCTCCGAGTGTCTTCGGGCCAACTATCCTCCTCTGAAGACTCCTCTTTCAAAGCGATCGGTCGAGCGAGACGCCGCCTTTCCATCGTATGAGAGGGCTGTACAGGCCGCACGGGACTCTTTCTCTTAGGACTCAACACTTTGTCCTCGTCCTCGTCCTCGTCATCAGATGACGTGGAACTGGTGGAACTGGCGCGCTTCGGGAACATAAACTGCTCAGCCTCGTCACTGAGGACCGAGAGCTCGGAGCGACGAACTTTCCTAAATTTAACGACTAGAGGCTTCGTACCGTTGTATGTCGGCGGCGACTCCTTACGCTTTGTAAAACCCCCACTTGACCGCAGCTTCGTACTAACGCCGACTACTTTGTAGTACTGTTTGTCTTCAGCTTGTTCGCTGGCCTTTTTACTGCACCTAGTGTTGTGTTTCCGTTCGTCGTCTATGACGCCGTTACGACGAGGACTTTCGTCGGTGACGGTGGAGTCAGGTGACTGAGACCGCTTCGAGCGTTTGTTCTTCGGTTCCACGTCACCGTTACACATTTTCCGTAGCGATCTGCGCTCCCCGTTTATAGGCGTCGCTTTGTCTAGGAAGGTTGTGACGTCGGTTCCGGATGAGATCAAGGAGTCTAGAGCGAGGAAGTTGTTGTGGTCGCGGACGAAGGCCAAGTGGTGCGGGGAGCGCCGGTGCAGAGCCGCGTCTGCGTAGTCAGCATTGCACATCTCGCAGTAACCTCCCTTCACCTCCTTTTCCTCCTTTTCCTTGATCCGCGGCCGACTTTTCCTCGTCATTCTGCAAAGAAACAAACACTATAACACAACTATGACCATTGCTCAATCATCGTCAAATCATCGGTAAGTACTTACTTCTGACCTGCAGTAAGTTTATGAGTTTGGATCGCGGTTGTCAGATTTTCTGGAGTGTCCTTTCTTTCTCTCTTCTCTCTAGGAGGATCCGGGTCTACTGATATGGATGGCCATTCATCAAACTCCTTGTAAATCGGCCTGCACAACCTGGAAGTAAACCGTCACTATAGATCACGAAGAGCTTGAAATAATAATGCTGCTTGTAAACGTAGGTTCATACTTGTCCACAAATTCAATCTTGATAAAGTGTTTAGTGAAGAGCCTGACATGCGATTTACGGGACGCCGTGAAGAATGTGTCATACAGTTTATCCAATAGACTTATAGCCTGAAAGATTAATAATATATTTTTTAAAATATATACAATTAAAAGCAAGATATACTAAGACAGCAGTTAGTAAAGGAAAGGAAATTTAGATCAGCGCAAAGTGCATACGTTGTTACAAAACTATGTCAGCATTAACTAAAAAGTGATATTGCATACTTGAAGCATTTCTTTATGAAATTGAGACCAAATTAGTGCAAGTTTTGATATATTACGACAGTGTTCATACAAACGGGAGCTGTATTCATGTATTTTGAAGCACAAGAGGCAGACAGTGGTTTCATTTGCATAACAAAACATCAGTGTTTCATAAACACTGGTTAACCTGGCAGCAGGATACATGTATAATGCTGAAATGGGGCTATTTTTTGGTTGATTTTAATAAACAATACATCTAGTAATAAAACTCATATTACAAAATAAATATTATAATTTTCGGATACTTTTACTAGCCATATGGTTAATTCATCTAAGTTCATAGCCCATTCTAGTAACATTTAATATTAATCAATTTCTGACATATTCACAGAAGTGCTATCTCATAAGTGTGCCAATTTAGAATTCATTCACAGATTTTACAGGCAAAATCATCACTGCCAATCATTATTTATTTATGAACAAAAAACTGCTGGTTACAGACAAGGCCAAAACGCTAACACTTCTAATAATACAAGAAATGTTGTCAAATGTATGTCTATTTTAGCATAATAAAGGTACAAGTTGATAACCAACTCCACACAGCAGCCCCAGCCAATGTTGCACTGTAACACTACTGGTTTTTCTATAAAATACTTTCAGTCACTATCTACAGAAAGTATTTCATAGAAATATGTACATAGAAATCAGCAGCATCAACTGCTGCTGCGTGGAGTCTTACCACCAAGAACCCCCAACTACCATAAGAAGTAATGGTTACCTTCTGCACAGTAAGTACGATGTATTTGTGGTGTAGTTGCACGGGCGGCTGGGGCTCGGCTCGCACCCTATCGAGCATGGCATCGGCGCGCCGCCCCTCACGCCGCGCGCATCGCGCCCGCACCGGAGTCCCGGCGCTCCGCTCGCGGATCACGTGGCTCACGCGGGATGTTAGGAATACTTCTTGTTGCTGAAATATTAACATCCAACTGTTAACTGGTTCATTTTATATACATTAAAATTAAATAACATTGTCATTGTAATGCTTTGGATAAAACTGTTATGTTACAAACCATGGAACATTAGAAACATTAACACCTATATTATTGTACCCATTTACACAATGAATAAATGAAATGAATTGAATTGGAATAAAAAGAATTTGAATTATAATTCAATGTTATTTTCAATGTAGTGAGGGTAAATTGAAAACAGATTGAAATTAACAAATTCATAGTGGTTCATCATTAAATAAATATTTGTGAATATTACACAAAATATTACTAAGGAGATATTATAATGGCTGGATTCATTACAATGTGATTTATTATAAAAAATATTACTTTCTAATTTAGACATGTAAAAGTGCTAAAAATAGTCAAAATTATTTAACTTTGATTTTGAAAAAACGAATGGCTATAAAATCATTCTTTTATCTTTATCATATCATTATAATATATACACCAATGATTAAAAAATAAAATATTATGCTGTTGAGAATATACTCCTCTAAATTATGCTTATTTTAGATTTTAAACCATTGGGTATCTACTCAAAATTGTATTTGAGTTGTAAACTCAAGTGCAATTCGATATACAAAACTCTTAGATTCTCTTCAGCTTCGGTTTGAAATGCTATTATTGTCCGAGTTGGTACTTATTCATCTCAAACAATCATTTGAGGAACCCTGGCAAGAATAAAATGCTACTAATTTGTATGCATTTTGCCACTACCCAGGTTGAGTGTGAAACAAACTCAATGTTGTCTGTGAAGTGTGCTGCAGGCCCCCTGCGCACACAGCTTACCTCTTTAGGCGCACATACAATTTTGGGAAGCTTGTGCTACTGTACAGAGTTTTGCGCCAACTTCACAACCACCATTGAGTTTGAATCATATTCTAATGTGTTACCTGGGCAAAGCTCAACTTGTTTGTTCCGTTCTATATTCATTATGGTTCATTATGGTATTGCCTTGACACATGAGGAAAAATAAGATACAAAACTTTAACATTCACATTGATATTATAGTCGTTGAAGCTAGCCCGAGGTTCCTCCAGATAACTTTAATGGATGGGGATCAAAAAGGAAATAGGTAATTGTAATAATAAAAGGTAGTTGATTTTTGATTAATAAAAGTAGTTAGATTTTTCACATAGTGATTGAGTTGACGAGTCGCTGACATGCCAATTTGTGATATGTTATGTCTAGTGTAGTTTAACAAATTGCTATCAAACTTTTAAGTTCACTTTACTGTCATTAGTGGCTTGTCTATCAATTTAATAATATTATTACTTAGCTTATTTATAACATCATCATCATCAACAGCCTGAAGTTATTTATAATAAACATGTGTAAATGTGATTGGTATCATATTTTTAAACAATGTATGTATATAGATCAGTTTCTATAAGATATAATATATATATTTATTATAGTTTGATTACCTTATTGCAACATAAAATAGGTGTAAGATAAAGGCACAATAAAGCAATTTTTCTAATTCATAAAGACTCATACAATTTAAAGTATCCGCCACATAATTTTCACATCACATATTATTATTTGAAGTTACTTATCCTATGTTTGAAGTGTAACATAATAGTATGTTGAGTTCAATGTGTATTTGAACATTCTTTGTACTAAGTCAAATGTTGCTAGTTACAAAAACTATGATGAGATTATAATTACCTAACTTTTGGCAACTCTGATAAGAATTTGCTATCAAAACAAAACAAATTGGCGCCAGATTAGTTAGCAGTTTGTTTAAGTTAGTTGTTGAATAAAATGTGAAAGTCAGCAGTGCAGTGAGCAGTTGTCTGACCCAATATACGTGTTGCAATGACGCGGGCGGCGGTAACGCCGTGTTCAATTTGGTCAGAGGGCATTCACGGCACACGGCGGAGTTATCGAGCGAAATACGCCGACACAATGTAACGGGGCGCGCGCGGGCGGACGCGACGAGCGACCGACGCCGCTCGCGCTTACACAAGTACATATACGTGATGGAGTTTTCCTTGAAACACGGCCGGACGGCAGGCCGACGCCGGCCACCGAGGACGGAGCCATCCAACATCGCGCCAACCGTCCCGCGCAAAAAAATTACACACACTCCACACCTACGATTCAATCTCACCCTTATGATATCCTACATAAGAACGACATCCCCTTGAATGAAAGAAGCAATATCAACTGTCAAAAATTAAGCGAACACACGCGTAGCCCGTAGGAAACAAGATTCCAATCAAATTATAAAATGGATGTAGTGCAATACAGCACGAGAGCTCGGCGCGCGGCCTCGGCCCGCTGCATTTCGCTCTGCGGCGGCGTGTCCGACGCGACTGTACAAAAGATGACCTAAAATTGAACTCAAGCTACCGCGCTAGACACGAAAGTACAACTGTTTATAAACAGTTTTCTAAACGATTCTGACACAATCACTTTGTCAGTCCACACGCATGGTTCACGACCATCGCATATACTCACACAAAAGTCGTACGCGAGGCCCCCGCGCTCCGCTTATCACAAAAATAAGTAACTATATACCAGTCACAGAGACGGCCACTTCGTCACTTTTGAATTTTTCTTCTATATTGGAACTTATTATCGACTCAAATGTTTTATACGATTCACTAAACTTAGTGTTGATAGTTGAAGCAACGTTGGTGACACTTTTTATAGTTAAATATATACATTTCTTAACTAAAATTGAAAAAGTAACAACAAACACAAATCTGTCACACACAAGATGGAGATATTTCACAATAGTTTGCGTTTTGCTCACAGATAGCGCTGCTGTCCCGCGAATCCCAGTGGAGGGAGAACAGCATCCTATTGGCTCACAAAATTTACGTTCCGTTCCCCACGAAAATTGATTAGAATTCGTCATGTTTTGTTATACATTTGAAACCACTATTTCTTGCAACATCTTAGAGCATATTAAGTGCGTAGGAATATAAGAGACAGCCCTTGTTTTTTAAGATAAATCAATAGAAATCAATGATAACTTGCATATTATATCAAATATATATAAAAAAATGAATCAAAATCAAATATAATTATTGTGTTTACTTCATGGTGCCCTTGATATACCACAGTGCTTGAAAAATGGAACGTCAATAATACTACCAAATATAAAATCACATATTATACAAAGCATACTATCAAAATGCGATGTGAATTTAAATTTGCCTCTTTATTTTCATACATAACCAAAAATCTCATTTTGTTTTTGTAAAACCAAAGGCAGAATTCGTTAATTATTGATAAAGTAAAGACACACAGCAGCCACTTATTTCAAAAAATATTTTAGATGGAGTATTATTTTGGCGGTAAATCGTCAAATTGTCATACTTACCAAACCAATGTCTTGTATTCTTCGGGATATAGATCTAGCGAGTCCATGGTCTTGAATATCCAAATAAAAACAGAAGTTTTTTCGAACTGTGAACACAAAAATTAAATTAGATTTTCATAATAATTAATAGGTCACATTGGGAATGACGCACACACACCTCGATCATATTTTTCGTCTAAATTCAAAGTTGAAACCATTTTTGCTAACGTAGTATCTTATTATTTCACTAGCTGAAAAATGTTATCAATGCCTATTAAACTAGTTTTTCTCATGTTGGGCAAGATTTATAATATGGTAAGAATGAGTTTAATTATGCGATTGTTTGTGAAAAAAATTTAGGCAAAAATAGCATTTCGTAAAAATACGTTTCAAATGTCGAAATGTCATTGACAGCTGAGTGGATGTGGAATAGACAAAAAGATTATCTTCGATCTATGGTTTATGTCGATAGCGCAATCCATCCACAATCGATATAATATTGTCTATGTAAGTCCGTCAAACAAAACTGATGTGTGGCTTGAACTTAAGCTATACACGCTCAGTCAGTCTAGAATCTTCAATCTTAGGATTTCACAAAATAAATATAAATAATTAGGTGTATGATTTAAAAACAACCCATCCTGTATTATTAAAATGAAATTATGTTCGGTAGTATGTACATACATATACGAAAACCACAGGATTCCCCTAATTTGATTTAAAGTCTATGACGAAAACTATAGTGCAGCTGAGCTAGAGCATTTAAAAAAGGAGGTGGCAACTTACCTTGCCACCTCCTTTTTGGTGTGAGTATCTAAATATGCATTAGTATGCGTGAGTAGGGAAGTGACCCCTTTTACACAATGTATCGATATATAGTAAACCTAACCAAACAGTGCTGAAGAATATCGAGACTTTTTACTGTTAATAATTAAATATATTATAAAAAAATATATTAGTAGACCCAGAAGACGCAGCGTAGGCCAGCCCCTTATTTGGTAGACTGACGATCTGGTGAAAACCACGGAGAGCCGATGGATGCAGGAAGCGAGTGGCCGCTCAAGGTGGCCCTCTATGGAAGAGGCCTTCGTTCAGCAATGGAGCAGTGGTGGTTACAGTTTTATTATATGTATTGATAAGTCCGCCCTACCTAGCCTTATCATACCATACCTATGACTTATGACCTACTTGTTCATAGGTATGGTACCTATAAATACCTACTCTATGATTCCCTAACGTTTATAGCTTTTTGACTTTTACCTAAAATTACAACATCAATAAAATCCCCTACCTCAGTGAGAATGTGGGACCCACATTCTCACTGAGGGTTGATGAACAAATTACAATTATATAATATTAGCAAAGAAACATAACTTTAGACGTAGTCTTTTGGTGATCCACGCGTGAGGTTGGCAGAAGGGGCCCCGCCACGGAGATTAGGCCAGGACAAAGAAGACCTGGTGGATCCCGGGTGGTCGGTCAGACGAGGAACGCCTGGGTGCACAGTGGGCAGCTGTGGAGTGTGCAGTGTCCTTCAGCACAGAAATAGATGCCGCGCGTCTCAGTTCGCTGTTGGGCCTCGACTAGACCCAGCCTAGGAGTGCCTGGTGGGGCGGGGGGCAGCTGTGCAGAGAGTGGTCCCAGGTCGAAGTGAAGAATTTTTAAGAAATTTTAATTTTTTACTAGATGGTAGGACTTTTCTGCAAAGTTCGTCTAGGTAGGTACCACCGCTTTGTCAGTTGTTCTGCCGCCGAGCAGTGGTGTGCAAGCACTACTGTGTTCCAGTTTGACGGGCACTGTAGCTAGTGAAATTACTGGGCAAATGAGACTTTATGACCAATTACACAGTGTAGTAATCTGATTACTAGACTGTGTGATTGTCTCAGGATGACGTTAGCAGTGCAGTGTCACGCGTCACTTTATTATTTAGTAGTGCCGAGCGACATTGCAACTGTTATGGGCGGCCGTGTCCCTTAACATCAGGTCAACGACTAGCTCGTCAGGTCATTCATTCTCATAAAAAAAAACATTTTTTTTTTAATAATTATGTTAAAACAAAACATCTACGCAATTTTAATATGTTTTAATATTTTACGTTTTGCTAGACAATCTGTAGAATAACACTCTTAGGTTTCCTAGGTAACCGATCCACAGATGTCAATAGAACTGGTTGGAGGATATGACCTCCTTACAAATTAAGTTTCAGTACCCATATAGACGCTAGGCAACTAGCCTACCTACAAAATTTTCGAAAACGATTATGTTATTTTTAAAATGAAATAATATTTATACTTTTTTCGTAAGATTAAGATTGCACATTTAAATCCATTCAGCCACTTTTAGTGAAACAGATTTTCTACTTTTTACTCTCTCCAAAACCAATGTAATTCTGTGCAAAAGTGTGAAATTTACGAATATCGACAGTCTAATGGGCAGTGTGGGTACATCACTATTCGAGAGGCGTAATATCTCCCATCCCAATAATATCAATTAAAGCATTAAGTCTTTCAGTAATTGCAATCACATGGTATTTATACGATGCCATAAACGTATATCCTTAATGTGAAAAACTTTAATAATTAGCATAAAAATAGCCAGTAAACACTTACACATAAAATTAAGATTCTGGATTTCCTTGATTTTCACATTTTATGCTCTCCCATTTCATTTTTTGACAGACTGGTGTGTAACAACATGATACGCGGTGCGAGGTAAGGCGACGTTGCCGTACCCACAGTGGCTTTCTCACATACTCTATGCGACGATTCGTGTATTAGACAGAGATTCAAGATAGTATGTTTACACGAAGGATGCGGAAAGGCAACGTCGCATTGGCAGGCATTGGCTCTCTCCTTATACCTCCATGGCGATTTCTTTTGTTTTTGATATCTTGAGACCAAGGAAGTTTTAAGCATACTATATATAACTTCCTTGCTTGAGACCTATAGATTTTAGGTTTAGGCAAAGAAACGTCCTATTACATAGGTCCAGAACCGAAATCCTCATACAAACCTCGGTAAAAAGTCAAGCAAATATTGTCTATGATCATAGAGCACGAACTTATTTTATGTCAGTTGTACGTCAGTTCTGTCAGTACCAGCATACCATATGAAAAGTATCACCCGATCAAATCGGGTAAATGAAGAAGCAGACCCAAGAAAAAAAATACATCAAGTTATGCATGAAAAAATTATTATTATATTTTTGACTGAATATGACATTTGTAGTACTACAGCACTATATAGTTTGTCTAGGCAAACTTTGGCAGTAAAGTCACAGATTAGATATATAGTACTGTGTGTGTATATTAGCCATTCTGTACGTAGTATGTAGCAAGGACTTTGCTCACTCGGTCATTATGTCTGAGTAACCAAAGTTTTTGTTAACTAACGAGTGTTTAACCGGTAGAGCGTCGGTGTCGGCGTGTAACAATACATTGCTGGATGAAAACCAGTTCACCTGACGAGTCTCGACATAAAACTTGGTGGCCTAACCCGTGTGGGAAATCTATAATAATACATAAACCACAGGTAGAGTCCACGCCAAACGTTTAGGCGGCTGTGAAGTGCGCTGCCAGCCCCCCGCACACCGCTTACCTCTTCCCACGAAACCAAATTTTGATACTGCGCAGCCGACTTATCAGCCACCATTGAGTGCGGCGCAGACTCTACTCACAGGAGCTACCTACCTTCTACACTCTAACAGACACAAAGCTGTGGCTGTAGAAGCCCTTCATAAACATTATCTGCTTGGTCACTACGAAGCGTGCGGTGTAACTTGGTGTGCAATGACTCATAGAATACTAATGCCCGTCTGTCCTAAAATTCAAGAGATCCTAAGTTTGCACTTATCCCGCTATGACTTACCTACTGCAACGCATTTGGAGAGTTAATTGCGAATATAAAAGCGGTCAAACTTAGGTGCAGACAGGCATATAAATATTACTTATGTTATATAACAAGTGTGGTAGGTAACCTTGAAGTTACTGCTTTATTTCAATTGGTGGCATTTTTTTCAACTAGGTATCCTATGTTACTTCTGATATATTATGTAGGTACTAGGTACTATTTGTATCTCATGATCAGCACGGCGGGTATGAGGGGTCTGTTCGCGATTGGCCCTCCTTCTGATTTTGCCCCTTAGTACGGATATGCTAAAATTTTAAGCAAAAAATCGGGAAACATTTTATACATTGTGTGGCAATGCTCATATCCAACTCTTTGTTAGACAAAAATATTTTAAAATACTTTAAACAACACATATTAATGACCAATAACTTATGAAATAGCAACATGAGCTTCCGCGTTCAGTATTTCTCGTAATTTTACCGCAGTTCTATCACGCAAGGTGGCATTTTCTGGTATCTTTTCACAAATACGTCTAAGCAACGACTGATTTTGAGTTTACAGCTGATATCCAATCACACCCAAAGTGGTGTGTACGATTTTGCCTTACTTTTTTGTATTAGGGGTCTGGATACATACAGTCTTTGATTTTAGGCTTATTTTTTTTACTTATATTTTGGCTCCACACATAGTGTATTTAGCCAGTGTCAAGTATAGTTATTTTTCATCGTTAAAGAATATATGACGTAAAGTCAAGTTAGAGAAGGATTCTAGAGTAGAATCATAAGCGTAGGGGAGGGATTCAAAGTACGTCGCTTGAGGTTATATGATTTTGGTTTTTTGACACACCGTGCGGCAGACTCAGACCCTGTTTTTCATCCCCCCTATGAGAATAGTAGATGGAAACCGGCATGCAAATATATCACTAAATTCGAGACTTCGAGTGGCTTCCACCAACTCGCATTTAGCCAGCGTTCATACTCGCACTGTCCTGCTCACAGCTGCGGGAATGAGAAAGATCACTAAATGTAAAAAAGGCATATATAGACTATGTAACAAGGAGCGGTTTCATTTTGCTACTCCAAATCCATGGGCCATGTACGAGTAAGGATAAAAATAAAAAACAAAACCCCGCTTAAAATAAACTTATAATAAAAACAAATATTAAATTATTACAATTTTACATTACATACATAGGTACATTTAATTTAAATAGCCACATTGTAAAACAACTAACATTAACATAGTATAAATATTAAATGAGAGTCACCGAACGTTTGCTTAAATATATAAGCGAGGGGCACAATAATTTGGACTACGTTCTGAAATCCAGCACACACTTCGCGGAAACATGATTATTACTAAAAGATAGCAAACGGTTCCTGGGAAAAACACATAACCGCGAAATTCAAAACTTTTATTGCAAATAGACTATTTTTAGCCCCATTATTAGATCAGGTCCTTAAATATATTTAAATTAAATTATCAAGCATGAATATGGGATCTCCCAAAGAAAAAAAACCGCGACTGGTGGCCAAATCCTTCCCTTTATAGAACCAACATTGGTGTTGGCAGCGCCATCTATTGAGAGATTTTTGAGAATTGCCTTCACTTTTTTAAAATATGACATGTAAAAATTACGTTTCTGCGGAGAAACGGGTAAAACCGTGAGCCACATCATAGTTATAAAAATATTTCCGCAAAGTACCACTCCATTCTAACATTTATTTAATGCGTCTGACGCACTTTGGATTAACGACTCTGCCAGTCGACTATACGGTTATAATAATTATCTATGTATTATGTTACCGTGAAACTTAGCATCATCATAAAATAATAATATTATCCAAAAACAGAATGATCCATTAAGATTATACCATGTACTCCTGGTACAAATATTTTCGAATGTATTTACAGTATACGCTTTACGTAAACGAATGACATGAGCTAGTCGTGCACCTGACGATCGTCCATAACAGTTTTCAGTATCACTCGGAACCACAGATTAGAGAAACTCGGAACTCTAAAATAATTATAGATTCGCGTGATTCTGCACCACGCACGTCATCCTAAGACATGGACTGAAAATGCAAATGAGACTGTACACCAAATTCAGTTGCAATCCCTGTCCATTACGGGTGCAGTGCATGAGGACTTTGAATGTATGAAATTAATTAGTAATGTATGCAATTCTATGAAAATACTCTCAACTCAAAGACTGCATGTATTGTGCCGTCTAGGTACTAACTTCTCATGTAGAATTTGGCGTGATTCAGGTTCAGGAGTAACTAAGGAGTTTTGTATATTTAATTTCCCTTATCAAAGCTGCAGCTGGATTTAGTGTTTAAAGTTACCACTAGAGGCGCTGTGCTGAGATTTGATATAAATAATTACAAATATTACAATAGTCGATAGTGAGTGCAGCAAACTACATAACAAAGTCATAAAAGGGATATTGGACCTATCTTTTGTTAATTCGCAAATAAATAATGTACGCTGTACGGTATGATAAAGTTTTACTTCGGAAAACACTGTCGGTGCTTCGCTTGACAAGTTCCGAATTTAGACGCTGCGCGACGCCACATTCGACCTTATATTTTATACTGCAGGTAGGACAAGAACAATACGAATGTTGAAAAAATTAACACTACTATGATACGGTTCAATATTATTATAATCCCTAGACTAAAAAAATATTCTTTCTATATTTTAATTTCATGAAATTCGTACAGAGTACGCAGATAATACATTGTCCAATACTTATCTATCGTCTATCGTGTTCAATACGTATCTTTGGGTCGCTAAACTTTACGGTAACATAATATACAGTAAAAATCTTTTCCTGTTTTACAGGAAATATAAATTATTGGAATTTAATGTGACCCCTGAACACCCAGCTAAAGTGATAGATCCACTACGATGAGAATGCTTGCATTTATAAATATTTTTACTATACAAACAAAAAAGACGTCTCCTAACTTCTGTTGATTTATTTTACACCTTGTGTATTTATTATTGACATATAATTGGATTAGCGTGCTGCTTCTTTCTATCTGTGAACCGTTTTTTTATATTGCTGGTCCTTCCCGACCTTTACAGCGTCACCTTGGCCTAGTAGCAAATAGTGTCAAGAATAATAGGAAATATTTTTACACATCTTACCATGGGAGTGTATCGAATTAAGCTCGTAAGATATTGTGATATAAGTCAAATGGTAAAAAAGCTATAGCCATATCAGACACTAAACATCTTTCTATTTTTGTTTAGTATCTCGGAACTGTATGTTTGAAATACAGTAGCGTTAACTGTCAGTTATAATTATACTCAGAGGTACTCAAGTCAAGCAAACACACAAGAACGACCTAAAATTTAAAAAATCTAAACTCACTTAACATCAGTCTCAAAATAGTCGACCTCACTGACCATAGACGGTTACAGAACGCACAAAAACTTTTTTAATAAGTCATAGACAATTTTTATTTGTGAACCTAGCGTGGGCACTATGTAGGTTTATATTTTTGCACTGTTTTTTGTTAGTGTGGCGTGGTGGCGTCGCTATTGTCACCGTTTGTGTCACCGTTCAGAACAGGTGGCACCGGCGGTTTGATAAGAGGAGCTGGTATCACCTGTTGACAGAAATATAATTAATTACTATGGATTCAATAAAACCAGGCTTATTTATATATACTTGTACAGAGTATGTTGCATAAAAATTCAAAACATTTGACATTTCTAAAACCATTACAGTCCTTGTCATTTTCGATCACAATGAAAAGGACAGCAACATTTTTGGAACTGTCAAACTAGATTAGGTTAATATTTTTTACAACAGAATCTAGCTTATCTGTGAATACTGCCGACTCTTTCTAATGAAAACTTTTCCCTCGTGAAGATGTGGGTGAAAATGAAATCTACACATTTGATCTAAATTCTATAACATGAAAATTGACAATACCTGTCAAAGAATTAGTGTAGGTGTAGGTTATGTAGGAAAGAGAAGAGATGAGAACCACCGAATGGAACAGCGATATCACTATTTTTACTACAACACACTTTTACTACAGTATCACACGTGCAATCCCTTCAATATTAGAAAGAGACAACAAAATATTCACAACAATAAGGTGGCATTGTACTTGTGACTAGCAGACAACAGTTCATGCATGACATCCATATAAAAGTGATGATGGACCGGAACGATCACACATTTCTATAAAAAAACACAAAAAAACCTTGGTCAACACTCCATTACCCAACCCGATATAAAGATAATACTAATACCCTACATATGAGAGGCGTCAACAATAGTAAAAATGGTATTCAAATAAAGACCCGCATAAATATAGAGTAGGCATGATGATAAAAAATTTTTTTTTGCATAAATTAAAATATTCCTCAAAAGATAAACATTTGTGAAAACAAAAATAAATTATCACAAAAAACGACAAAGTTACAAGCTTTTTAAAAACTGGAATAGAAAGAGAGCTCAAACAGCCAGTGACGTCAGAGCAATGTCGTCACGGTACCTCATTACTAAGCAGGGCCCTTATTCCGTATGACCATTCACGCACGTAACGCGGCGCGTTACGATATCTTCGTGGAATGGTTTTGAGTTTAAAATGCTATTCTGTATGCCGTTGCCAAATTTGACAAACACGACAACACACGTTACACGCACGTCAAAAAACAGAAAACACTGGCACAAACAATCTAACGCGTGGCATACAGAATACAATTTTTTGATTCCATGTTAATTCCATGTCGTGGCGTGTTAAAGCCCGCGCTTACGTTTGGAGCATGTTACACGTCACGCGTTATTGGCAAGGAATCTCATGTGTCATAGCGAATAACCCCCCTGTGGTAGCTTTACATACAATATCTTTGGCATGTGACGTCACAGGTGGATTTTTCATAGTAACTGTGGGGGCGCTCTGTTTCGCGGGAAAGGGACAGGAGATGTCTCCTGTAGAAACTTTAAAAGCTTATTACTCCGTGATTTATTTACTGATTCTACTTATTTTTTCAATTATTGCATTCATTTTTAATCTTCTTTATGAGAGTAATATTTACTTGCTCATTCTTAATAGTAGTCATCATGCCTATTGCTTATAATTTGTTCTATTCCCAGATAGAGACACAGGTTTAACTCAACTGAAGCTACTATAGAAAATAATTTAGAATAATATAGCCATAATTGCAAATGCCAAAAAAAAAATTGTAGACCATAGAGTTCAACGTGTAAGAGAAATCGCGGGAAACGCTAGCAGCTATGGCACTTTTTGAGTTTTTGTTTAAAAATAAACAGTACTTTAATCTGATTAGCAACTATGATATGAATAAAATGTAATAAAATTAATCTAAAAGGTTTATCATCGTTCTTTTTATTCTGATTATGGAATATGGTTATAGCAGCAGTGTAATTTAATTTTCGAAATTTCATGTTGTCATTGATGTAACACAGATAATACGGCTCCAGCCACTACTGGGTTGCCAACTCCCCATCCGCATTTAATACGAAAAAAAAAAATTTGTAATGAGCCCAGTTAAGTGTTTTAGGCCCTCTTGCACGTTCTCGGTTTAAAATTATAACTGAATACCTAACCCAGAGCTAGTAATTCGAGTTAAGTTGGTAAACAGAAATATCCAGACATTTTCTCTTGCACGTTCGGAATATTGACAGGGGTTAAGCCCGTCACACACGTAGCAATAATATATATTAATATACCGTACTATAATATATATTATAGCAAGCTACCACACACGGAGACGATGCTATAATATATATATTTTCCTTCATTTCATTGATGGTCGGCCTAGCGTTTACACGTGTTTTGTAATAAAGGTTGATTTCAAAACACAGTAGGTAATTATGAATTCAACAAGAAGTGCATTGTTATTGGATTTACTTGATAGTTCTTCAGACGACCATTCCGATTAATATTACACACTCCTAATAAGGTGGATATAGTTTTTATGAAAAGTAGTTTATTTATAATTTAGCTAATTTAAATGACTTGTACCTGAGGTAGTATAAAAAGTGACCAGTCGCCAATCAGACTTTTACATCGCCGATGCCTAGTCCCGAGTAGACTAAATGGCGATATATCGCCTAAATTGACCACACTGGTCGGGCGGAGGCGGCCCAGGGGGTCTAGCTAAGATTCCAAACGCTAACGCTATCGCCAAATTTTGCTTTTGGGATCGTTCGGGATCCCAAAAGCTTCGGGCTAACTCCAAAATGTACTGGAATGACATTTCGGAAATCGCTTACTTTTGTGGAAAAGTAAGCGATTAATGTTATTTCAATACATTTTTGGAGATAGCGTTAGCATTCGGGATCTTTGCTAGACCCCCAGGCAAAGCGGCAGGAATGGTAAGAGGGGAGAAGCGTCCGAGGAGCGCGTCGGATATGTTGAAACATGCTGTACATTCAAAATATGTCTCGCTATACCATAATATATATTAATATACAATAATATAAAAATATACCATAATATATATTACGGTATAGGTTGGTCACAGAAATATATATTATAGCTACGTGTGTGACGGGCTTTAAGTTGGTAAACCTCCGGCTCAATGCACAGAGTAAAACAAAATTACACCTGACTTATGTATTTGAAGTTGAAAGATACAAGGTATACATATTCTATACTAACTGGAATAAGCTCATAGCATCGTAAATTATACAAAACTAAACTTTAATTTTAATGCCGTAAAATTTACATTAGACTATCGTGTTTGGAGAGAAACGTGGTCTGAGGAAGATAGTACGTTGTGTACCCATGGAGTAGTCTTTCTTTTTCTTATGCCTTATTATCGGAGGTAGTTAACCTGTTTTCATGGGAATACATGTAGGATTAAAAATCTGATAAAGTTTATGAACGGACAATCTAAATGTAAAAAAGGTGTGAGAGTTTATGAACGAAGGAAGAAAGAGAGACATGCAAGATGTGAATGGAAGACGTGAGAGTTTTTTTCTGCGGTGTTAATAATTAAAAATAGTTTTGTCGGAAAATATAGAAGACTTTGCTGCCTCAAGCCCCCCATCGTTTCATTTTCACGAGCACCAACCAGATTCTACATGCATAATAAACTCAACTTCGTAAATTCTCGATGAATGTAAAATAATGAAATTAGGTAAAATTGACTTACCTACTTACTTTTACTAAAACTGTACTAAAAAACAATACAGTAGTCAATCGCACAGAAATCATACTTTCTATGGGATAGCATAATACCGTTACTTCGTAAATTAATCAACTAAATTTTATCAGATTTAGTAAAATTAGAAGCTGTAGCATGCATGTACTAAACTGGGGGCGATCCATGTGGGGGCAACTGGGAATATACCACCTACCGGAGGAAGAGCTAGGCATGCCTTTAGCAGTCTATGTATGTAATGTACCTTTGTTGTTTGTATTCATAGCACATGCTGTTTAAGCATCCTATGCTACACACGGTTCTTATGTGATTGAAGAGATGAAACTGCGGGCCTACTACTTTATTTTAAACTCATTCACAACTCGAGACACAAAAAAAACTTCTCGAAAAACTTATCGTTTCTGTTCGTAGTGCTTGTTCCAGTTAGTATGGAATATAAGTACTATTATAGAACTTCTTGGAGAGGTATCAATAGAACATTTTCAGCCAGTGTCAATTTAAAACTTATAAAACGTACATACCTAAAGCCGCCTCTACATGCTTGATGTTTGCCACAAACACCTAGTACCCCAAACACCGACCACAAATTACTCAACACATACACTGCATCCACAGGATAGTCAAAAGTGCTAGGTATGGATGGGCAAAAATGGCAGGCGACGAGCGTGTTAGGGCTGCAACATTTTTTTTCGGAGAAATATATAGCATCTTTTTAATATAATAAAAAAACAAAAGATAAACAAATATATTATTTATCAAATATTCATTTTTAAAACACTATCTAATGTCTTTTTTTTAATTAAAAGTATCATAAAATATGCATTAAGTAAAATCAAAAGGGATTTTTATTACTATCTGTTTCTTTGTTCTCCGCGATTTTAAATTCATATCGGAATTTCCTTCGTGTAAATATGGCGGGAATAGAAAGCAGGAACGACATTACTTTAAGGGTCGTACTTATAAATGCCGCTTAAAGTTAGTCAGTGTTTTCCCGCGTGACATTTCAAATCAGTCAAAAGTTGACAGAAGGTTTTAAGCAATGGCTAACTTTAAGCAGCGTTTATAAGTGAGGCCCTAAATGAAGAAGGTTATATTGGCATAGCTACTGACCGCATGTTGAAACTTGGCAACAGGCAACTTGAAAGTGACGATGCGATCGAAGGAGTAGCATGCTAGCTATAGCTTATATTTTATGCTGGATACTGGAACACATAGGATACTGATCACCTCTTTTATTTAAGCCGCAGCGAATAATCTCAATTATTTGCGGGCAGTATTCCAAGAGATATATAGAACCTACTAGTTGCGCACAGCGTTTAGCACACAGCCTTGAAATATAGTGCAGTTCTATATATTAATGTATAGTTAGCAACCCTACGCGCGTACTACTGTCAAACGTTTGAATACATCACAAACAGCTTTGTCGTTCGACAAACGTATTTGTCAAATCCTTAGAACTATGCACAATTCCGACACTGATACCGATCAATGGTGTTTGCCAGTGATACATGTGTGTTTGCAAACAGGCAAACACCAAAATAAAAATACACACACCCCTCCTCAAGTTCGTGTTTGCTATTTGATGTTCGCTGTTTGCCAAGTATGTGAAAGCCGCTTAAGGATCAACATGTCAAATTACCCCCGGGTTAAATATATAACGGGATAAGTGGTCAATTTTCTAACGTGCAAGATAAAATACAGAAATAATCCGAGTTAGGCATTTATTCAGGTAACACGAGGTTAGAGTGAACGCGCAAGTCGGCCTAATAGTACTTACGGGATATTTACCGTGAAAGTTTAAAACAGTGTTGCCAGTTAAGTGTTGTTTCAATTATAATAAATGTATACCATATTGCAGCTAACCAAAATGATATAAATACGTATAATTAATTATATAGCCAAAATAAAACCTCAAACCTCCCAGATCCTCCACCCATTTTAAAAGAATACACTTAACTCATTGCTATGCGGATAATGTTACCATGCCGTGTCTATTCTACTCTATGGCTAGACTACGTCATGCTTCAAGCATTGCGTACTTGCGCCGCTTCTGTGTCTTCCTTGTCCTGTTGTAAAACAATATTTGTTTTTCAGTCTATGGCTACGTTCAAATAAAGCACTCTATGCAAATAGGATGACAATGATATTAGAGGTAAGAACATTTTTAAATGAATAAGTTAGAATCAGTATTTTGAATTAAAGCACAAAGTTAAAAATATTAAAAGTTGAAAATATAATAAAGAATTTTCTAAACTGTAGACGCGCCATGCATAATGTAGTCGGTCATAATAATAATTTAAGAATAATAGCTCAGTGAAGCCACATCACATCCCACACTTGTCCTTCTTCTCACCCAAAAAACGTCACTACGATTTAGAAGTTAGACAAGTGACATTTTGTTCTGTTATTTAACTGTGTCTAATTAAAAAGTGTATAGATGACGGAAGTCGACCAGCTAGGTGATGTGAGTAGACCAGCTAGGTGATGTGAGTAGACCAGATAGGTGATGTAAGTAGACCAACTAGGTGATGTTAGTAGACCAGCTAGGTTAGGTGATGTGAGTAGTCCAGCTGATGTAAGTAGATCATCAGTTTCATGAGTAGACCAGCTAGGTGATGTAAGTAGACCATCAGCTATATGAGTATACCAGCTAGGCTAGGCGATGTGAGAACTGAGCTGACCAGCTAGGTGATGTAAGTAGACCATCGGCTACATGAGTAGACCATCATCTATACAAGATGTAATTTAATTCATTAGAATAAATTGAGCCCATGATAGTACATCATTTATAGATGATTATTAAAGAGTAAAGAGTGAAAATGAAAATATTTTTATTGAAATTTATGAGGATTGCCGCGGCGCCTAAAGCAGTTGGCACGGATGATTTTGATACATTAAACGTTTTATACCTTGTATGTACTAATTAAAAACAGTACTTCATTATTTTAATTAAATCTTGTATTTAAGTAAGTTATTCCATTTTTTGAAGTTATTATTATTACCAGCCAATGTGTTAGAATTCAAAAATTTTGGTCAACATGTGACCGGTATCAGGAGTAGGTACCTAGTTTCAAAGGATGCTAATGAATTCAATTACACCCAGTATAAGTACGTACAGAAGGCTTGGGGCGGTGCGTGTCGACAGCGCCGACGGAGAGCGTGATGTACTCCTCGCGGCAACCGTACGCGACCGGCGTCAACTTTATTACTGTGTGGAGCGGCACGTGGAGATATGGCAGCTCGTCTGGATACGGTATAAAACATAATTATTATTTATATGCGGACTCCGTCTCCTTCATCTACATTCAGGATAAATAAGACAGAAAGTGTAGATTTCGAATCGAAACGTTTTCGATGGGTTGGGAATCGGGGTGCGCTTCCCTGACCAGGGCGGTTATTCTCTATGGAAACACAGATTCCAGGTCGGCGGTCTTATCGCTGCCAGCGATAAGACCGCCCATTGTTGCGCTAGTATGTAAGATTCGTTGTATTCCTGTGTATTGTATATCTCATTGGTGAAACAATAAAGAGTTATCTATCTATCTATCTATCTATTCCACACGATACGAAACCACGTCGTTATCGTGTCTTGTTCAAATCGTGTCACAGCGTTAGATGTACCTTCACTTTACATTAAAGTTATCTTTATTTTGAATAAAATATATTGACATAAGTGGTCATATCTTTTGATGTGTTGATGTTTCGGTCCACGTCTCGGTAAAACATATGATTTTTGACAGTTCAAATCGCGCCAATTCCAAATTCATTTCGCGCGGTTTTGTTTCCGTTTCATAGAGAATAGACTTTTCCAGATTTCTTATGTAAGACAAGGAATTCGCGTGGTTTCAAAGTATGGAATCGATAGAGTGAACAAGGCGGCACTGACCTACAGACTTGTCCAGGAAGTAGGAAAAAAGAAAACGCACTACGGCCGTTCCCCCGGCCCGGTACCAGGTCCCTAATTCTAAATGGGGGCGATATGGCCTGCACTGAAATCTCGCATAGGGTATTGTGTGCTAAATACCTGATCTCTGTAATTATTTATTTCACACAAGTGATCAAAGCAGCAATATAACCAGTAGACTTGTCAAGGAAGTATGCGAACAAACATAGCATAATGGTCCTAAATGGGGGTGATATAGCCTGCAATGACGTTCCGCATAGGGTATTTTCTGCAAAATACTAGATCCCTGTACAAGTGAACAAGGCATCACCAACGAAAAGTCACATGACAGCCAGGGCGGTTATTCTGTATCGATTCCTTACTTCGAAACCACGCGAATTCCTTGTCTTACATAAGATGGCTGCAAAAGTCTATTCTCTATGAAACGAAAACACAACCGCGCGAAATAAATTTGGAATTGGCGCGCTTTGAACTGTCAAAAATCATATGTTTTACCGAGACTCGTTCCGAAACATCAACCACATCTAAAGCTACCACCACTTACGTCAATATATTTTATTCAAAATAAAAATAACTTAGGTAAAGTAAAGGTACTCCTAACGCTGTGACACGATTTGAATAAGACACGATAATGACGTGGTTTCGAATCGTGTGGAATCTGTGTTTCCATTGAGAATAACCACCCTGGGCCATTATTCCGTATCGATTCCTTACTTCGAAACCACGCAAATCCCTTGTCTTACATAAGAAATCTGCAAAACTATGAAACGAAAACAAAACCGCGCGAAATGAATTTGGAATTGGCGCGATTAGATCTGTCAAAAGCCACATGTTTTACCGAGATGCGTTCCGAAACATCAACACATGTAAGTTACCACCACATATGTGAATATATTTTATTAAAAATAAAAATAACTTTAATGTACAGTGCAGGTATTTCTAACACTGTGACACGATTTGAACAAGACACCTGTGTGGAATCTGTTTTCATAGAGAATAATGGCCCTGGTGTGCCTACGAGTACATTCAGCCTCCGTGGTGTTGTGGTTGAGCAGGTAGGCTCATAACCCGAGGTGGCGGGTTCGATTCCCGCGACAGGACAAGTATTTGTGCCCGAAAAAAAAGCGCAAATACTTGTTGTGTCTGGGTGTTGTGGGATATTTGATTTGATTTGATTATTTATGTATATTCCCCTGGCACTCAAGCCTCGCTATCAGTTCCCTGTATAAGCGAAGGCAGTACTAACCAGCAGACTTGTCGAGGAAGTATGCGAGCAGACATCGCATGACGGCCTGGTGTGAGACGACGAGCACATTCCCCTGGCGCTCGAGCTCCATGATGACAGGTTCGAGTCTCGCCACGAGGTCCTCGTAAGATTCCCCGCGCGGGTAGCGGTACGCGAACTTGTTAGCGTCGCGAGCGTTGAAGTCCGACGGGTACTTCTCTTGGATCTCTGCGTACGTCATCTCTTCGCAGATGCCCTGAGATAATTATTTATTTTATTTTATTTCGACCACCCATAATTTTTTATTATATAATAATAGAACAGGATGCTAAATATTTCTAAGCCTTGCTACTCTACAGGTTGCATTTTACGGCCTATTCTCGTGCAATTTTATGAGCAGGTTTGATAATTATATAAAATTTTCATGTTGATTCAGTTTTTGGAAAATTACCAAAATGGCGGAGCCATGGGAGTTTTATTTTTTCACAATATTCCAATAATAATATCTAACAAAAAAAACTATTAAAAATATCAAATCTAGGGCTGCGGAATGAGGAACGTCCTGACAATGCTGGTTCTATAGGTCTACGTAAGGGTTTATAGTATAATATCACGATGTTTTAACGAGTCTGACAAAAGTCTTAGTATCAATTGCTTATCGCGTACTGCTACTAGTACATAACACTTACAGCATCGATCTCGTTGAGCGCCTTCCACCGTTCCTGCGGCGCCCTGACATCGGTAACAGTTTGTATGGCGCGGCGCATCCACGAGGTCCACACGCGCAGGCCGGGGATGCGCTGCTGGTCGATGTAGGCGGCGAGCGCGCGCGCGTACTGCCGGCCGCGCCCCGACAGGCCGCTGTCGCCGCCGATACGCCCGCGCGTGTTGTGGAGGCTCTCGCCGTGCTGGGGGGGAAACGGTCGGTAAGGCGCAGGATAGCAAACAAGGTGATTTAAGCTACGTTTATTGGTCAATAGAGCATGTTGAGCTTTGAATTTAATATATGTAATTTATATTTTTACAAAAAAATATGTGTGTATCCCAAAACACATTAATATACTAGGTTTTTTTTTAATATACAATATTAAAGCGCCGCGTGCTGAAGTTGAGACTAAACTGATATTTAACGCCTGGCTTCTAATACGTTTGTCAAACTCACGTAAACTTAAAACACCAAATACTATGCGCTCATTGGTTGACCTATGATCAACAGGCAACAAATAAGCGTTCGGTATTTTTAAGATGACATGAGCCTTTAATACTATTAAGATTGATGTGTCCTTGAACGGTTTTCTTTGCTTATTATTCTATACTATATCCCAGACTATATTATAAATAAATCATGCTAGGTCAAAATGACCACTCACCCTAGTCAAATAAATAGTCCTGGGCACGATATGTATATTCATAAGGTAGTAGACAATCCGGCTCTGTATATGGCCTTCATGTTTATGTACCACCACTTTTTCTCCCGTGTCATATATCTTCATAAAGCTGTACTCCGCCTCCAAGGCCTCATCGAGTGGCTCGTACTTCTCCTTATAGTGTTCTATCCTTAGGAGGAAATCGTTCAGGACGTTGTCAGTGTTTTGGATGTTGGTGTAGTCGGGGCTGCTTACTTTCACTTCCTGAAAATGGGAGAAATCAGTGGTAGAATTTAGAATTAGTACAACATTGGGAGTTTAGTAACATTGACAAATCGGTTCCAGGGTGGATGCAATGATAATATCTACTATCGAATTTAGTTGTAAATAAAGAAACAATCCAAATGATACTTTCTGACGGAAAAATACCATTAATAATTTTTTTTTTTATTTTTTTTATTTTATGAGAATGAATGACGTGACGGGCTGGTCGTTCACCTGATGTTAAGCAATACGGCCGCCCATAACAATTGCAGTGTCACTCGGAACTTTAAAATAATAAAGTTTCGCGTGACACTGCACTGCGCACGTCATCCTGAGACATCACACAGTCTAGTAATCAGATTACTACACTGTGTAATCAGGTCATAAAGTCTCATTTGCCCAGTAATTTCACTAGCTACAATGCCCTTCAAACCGGAACACAGTAGTGCTTGCACACTACTGCTTGGCGGCAGAATAACTGGCAAAGCGGTGGTACCTACCTAGACGAACTTTGCAGAAAAGTCCTACCACCTAGTAAAATAATTTGTTTTATGGTAACATGACGCTTTTGGAGCAAAACACCAATCGTATTCGCGACAAATGGTCTATCTGTAATCTGTATGGATAGTGTTTTTTTTTCGGAAGTGATGATGAGGTGGCCGGTGTAGCTCGCTAGTAAATACCTATTCAATTTTTGACTGGACTAACTCATATTTTTCGGGCAACACTAACCAACCGAATTGTCACAGATAATTTAATAGTGGAAGAGCCTAGCCTAGTTTTAAACTGAGCATATGATTTGCCTGCGCATTTCATACCTTAGGTATGAATCGGGTAAATGACCTTTCATATTGTTATTTATATATTTCCTTTTTTCGTATGCAAATAACATGTAATTAGTATGCTTATCTACCTTGAAAAATTATTCTTTAGTTCTTTTGAAGCGTGACAGATGGACATGTCAATTTTAGTGACGGTTTGGAAGCGCGAATGAGTAAAAACAATAAAAATACCTATTTATGTTTGTTTTTAAGTAATGCAAAATTTAGCTAATGGTAATACATATTCAACATAATAATATATTATTTCACATACAGTCAACCTTGGAACACATTGATGTACAAGCAGAGCATGTGTTTTTGCATCCATCAATTACTTGTGTAATTGATGGATGCAGGAGACAAGCAGCCACTCAAAGTGGGGTTCTCTGGGGGAGGACTATGTTCAGCAGTGGACGTCTTCAGGCTGTTGATGATGACGATTTCCTTTAATAGGTGGTATCCAAGCACTACCATACTTCAGAGGGCACTTTAGATAGAAAGATATAATATTTATTTATGTCACACACTTTAAGCGCGGATGTTGTCGTAAGACAATAGTTGTTGAGCTATGTCAGAATCATTTTGGATGGCCTAAGAATTCTGACACCAGAAGTGACCACTTGCCTACAAAAGAAATAAAAGAACGAGAAGCACTTTCTAACGGGCTGGTTTACTGGATATGTAGGGTACCCGGCTGCTTATATTGACTCACCATAATGTTCTGCTCAATAATCCTAGGATCATCACATATAGACTCCACAAAGAACAGCTTGAAGCCCATTTTGTGAACGACGATGTCACGTATCATACGCCGCCGGTCTAACGTAGAGTTTGTCGCGTCAAACACCTGCCGAAGAATGTGGGGTTTATTGCATGGTGATACAGTTGTTTTTTATGTTTAATTCCTTGATTATATCGAGGAATTTGTTGGTTCCTCAAACATCTATGGGCATGACAGAGCGAAAATACTGTGTAAGATAGAGACAACCTCAGTAATTAATGTTGCATACTAAAACCGGCCTTTGACTAGCCACTGTAGATAACAGTAGGGCATGTTTAGTTGACCTCCACTTCACAAGCTAATCAAAAAACAGTAAGTTATGTTGGATACTTACAGCCACTTCGCCCCCCTTTGACTAGCAATTCACATACCTAATGCTGCGCATCTTAAGTGTTGCCATAGTGAATATCGCTCAACGATGGGTATATTAAGCCATTTAGTGGAGTCCCATATAACCAGATAGTTAAAAACAATAGTGGGGTACGTTGAATACTTACAGCCACTTCGCCCCCCTTTGACTAGCAATTCACATACCTAATCCTGCGCATCTTAAGTGTTGCCATAGTGAATATCGCTCAACGATGGGTATATTAAGCCATTTAGTGGAGTCCCATATAACCAGATAGTTAAAAACAATAGTGGGGTACGTTGAATACTTACAGCCACTTCGCCCCCTTTGACCAGCCACTCGCATACATCGTGCAGGGCGTCCAATGCGCACTGTTGGCGTATAGCCATTGCCTCCTTGTTGTCAGCTCTGAAGAATTCGTGGCTTGTGTACGCTGACGTGGCATGCCGCCTGTATTCACCGAGATTGAATACTGGAATGAAACGAGATGGTGTAAAGATGCTGTCTTTTTCATTTTGTAAGTACTTAAAGACGAGAGTGAATGAGTCAGCAGTAGAGCACGCGACTTTTACAGCGAAGTATTGGATTAAAAGCATGTTCTATTCTAATACTTCGAATCCCTATAATTGAAGTTTAATTTATAAATAAATAGCGCCCAACGATCACATACATAGATCCTGGAGCCTAACTAATATTTCTTGTATCTAAGGACCATGAAACTACGAGGACCATGCTCCCACAACACCCAAACACTGAACATGTATTTGCGCTTTTTTTCCTGCGCACAAATACTTGACCTGTCGCGGGAATCGAACCCGTCGCCTCCGGGTTATGTGCCGACCTGCACAACCTTCACACCACGGAGACTCTCAGGTCTGACAGTTAGTGCGATATTCACACTCACTCCTTAAATGATGAAGAGAAATATGAGGAAACCATCATAATCAAGAATCATAATATTAAAAGACTTGTGTAGATCACCAACCAACACTTGGCCAGCATGGTGCACCAATGCACTCTCTCCCTGTCAAAGGAAGCTCATGTCTTTTAACCAGATCCTCGGTATACCTATGGTTTGATGGTAATATTACTTAACAACTGACAGTAATTAGGAAAGTTATACTGTATACAAAATAGAAACTGTATAACATACACTATCAAAATCTATTAGTTTGTTGGATGTCCACTTCATATTATATTGCTTTTACTACAAAACATCAATAAATAAACTGAATGATAACATGTTAATCCACTTGATAAACAATCTAATATTAACTTCTTGGTCATATGTTGCATAATAAGGATGGACGAAGGTTGTTCATTATAGCTTTTTAATTAGTGTTTATTTTTATCAGTGCATGTGGAAATTTTTATATTATCTATTATTTAAGACTTTGTCCTGTGTGACCGACTGATATATGTAGGTACAATGTAGAGCCCAACCCAATGAGAGGTCTCTAGTAACATGATGAACTGGCCCACATCAGGAATCTTAACACGAGTAGACACACAACATTCTATTCAAGATATTTCAAATGCCACATCATCATCATCATCATCAGTCCCACAGCCAATATCAGTGCCACTGGAGCAGCTGTGCCAGCAGCCTAGAGCCATACTCCGTTATTTTAAGGAGTTGGCTTGACTTGGGTAGATGCTGGCAGGTGGAAATGCACAATACACCCCAAGTGGGACGTCAGTGCAGGACTTAGCGCCCCCATGTAGAATAAGAATAAGAGCCCAACCCAATGAAAGGTCTCTAGAAACATGATGAACTGGCCTGATAGCACAGTTGACAGTAGCTCTAGCTTCTGAACTATAGGTTGTGGATTCAATTCCCGCCCAGGATAAACATTTGTGTAATGAACATTGATGTTCTGTGTGTAGGTGTTATATTGTATTCTATGTACATTACAAACACAAAAGTATCCCGGACGGGCCCGATAGCTCAGTTGGTAGTATCCCTGCCTTCTGAACTGAGGGCTGTGGGTTCGATTCCTACCCGGGACAAACATTTGTGTGATGAACATAGATGTTTGTTCTGCGTCTGGGTGTTATATTGTATTCTATGTATGTATTTACAAACAAAAAAGTATATAAGTATTGTATCCGTTATCTAGTTCCCATAGTACAAGCTATGCTTAGTTTGGGGCTAGATGGCGCTGTGTGAAATGTCCACACATATTTATTTATTTATTTATCTAAGTTTTCTTTCAGTTACTTGGTTCTCATGGTCCAAGTTTTGCTTAGTTGGTGGCTAGATGGTGTTGTTGTGTGAAATGTCTACACATAGATAGATAGATAAACTCTTTCTTGAAACACCACATTTACAGAAACACACACACACACACACACACACTTAACTACACACTTAACACACACACACACATTTAAGTATTTTTTTATTATTTAAAGGAAGCTTTAAGGTGTAGAAGTGAAGTTTTTAAGTAAGTGCTAATGGGGTTTAATGGTAGGTTGCTATGCTAAATAAAACACAGAATATAGCATACAGGATGAAGGACAGGACAAAGAATGAATCCTGTCATAAAAAATAATCTGTTTTTTGGGACAGGTAAGCAGAAAAGCCCCCAGATGAGCCGCTGGAGCTGTATACGACTAATATTAGTAAAAACACCATTGAATCCTTAAAAATCTACCAAATACTCTAGACTAGACACTCATTGAGTTAAATAGTGTATTCTTCTTCTCTCATGTAGGCAGGTTATAAGCAGTGTATTAAGAGTATTAAATTAATAAAGTAACTTAACAACTTACCTCTAGTATTAATTCCTATCCAATTGAGATACCGAGATAATTTCTTTGAGATGTATGTCTTCCCCCTCGCGGGAAGTCCCACCATTGCAATAACATGTGGGATGTTTACATAGTTTGCGCGTTCTCCTGTGGACAATACAAACAAACATAATTATAATATAACTGATATTTATTATGTTGTTTGTATGTGCTGATGCAATCATGGCATTTCATGGACATGATTGACACACCTGCCACTCCTGTGAGTAAAGTATCTAGTTATAACCATACCAGCCAACACAATTGAGTTCTTAGAAATCATTCAAGAAATGATTGCATACTGTGTTAATAGGTTCAACGTTTGAGTATTTGAAACCATGGTTCTGGCAGTTTGTAGACTCTAGGAACCAAAACACCTTTGCCTGTGACTGTTGGCTATCACTTGCATCATCATGACAATATTATTTATCCAGTTATAACTACTTTCTTTTGATTATTTACATCTTTGTTTCTGTGTAGATAATAATAATTAAACAGTTATGGCATAACATACAAG
This sequence comes from Ennomos erosarius, assembly GCA_963580505.1. Lineage (NCBI taxonomy): Eukaryota > Metazoa > Arthropoda > Insecta > Lepidoptera > Geometridae > Ennomos > Ennomos erosarius. The sequence continues at coordinate 1,358,774 of OY756989.1, forward strand.
ATAAACAACACATTTTAACATAATAGTGGTTTATTAAACAGTTAGGTATCAGGAGAATTTTAAAGTCACAACAAGCATGATGGATAATGGAGGATCATGGTAAGTTGATCAAAAACCACGTAATTGATTGGCAATTAGCAGTATTAAACATTAACAAATTCCGCGATGTTAAAACATGTTTTTGACCTAGTTTCACACGCCTTTGATAATTATTATCAAGCTAATTTACTTCAGATAGTGTTTAATAAAAATATTAGATAAAATAATTGTACTACTTTAGTACGTATTTTGTCACGTCAGATCATATCATGTTTAGATGACCGATCGCTTCCTGTTGTCTTGTATAGGCTGATAGACGGAACGCCCGGTTTAAGTAACTCGTTGGCTGTTCAAATACCTTGTGACGACAACACGGTAAACTGCAAAATTGAAAATTCATCAAGGAAATATGCGAGTCAGAAATTTCACTAACCATCTCCGAAATACTGCTTGTTCAGGTATTTCCAGCCTTCTGCGCGGTTATCCTCAGTGTCCATTGTAACTCCGAAAAATTCTTTTTACACCGATAATATGTTAATTCAAGGTTTATTTAATTTTTAAAGCAATTTATATAGGCACGTCCTAGCACGTCCGTCTGCCTGATACGTGAACTGTCAACTGTTAACGTCATTGTCAAAACTCAAAAATGTCAAATGTCAACGTTCTCGGTTCTATCAGGTTGCGTTCAGACGACGGTTTAACTTACTAAATGTTGAGGCTTTTTTACACTACTTCCTATTACTTATTATAGTTCCTTACTTAAATACGGTACGGTATTAAGACAATGTTAGAACATTCCATAGAAGGTTTCGTATTGCATAAGGGATAATTCATGCTAGACCATGGCGGGCATGAGTTGAGAATTTGGTGAATAGGGTATTTTTTGACAGCTGGCGCGGCGTACTTCTACAGCAAAAGATAGATGGCGCAAACCCGGTTTTTTTCCCTTTGTGGCTGATTTTGCCCCTGTCATAGTGCACCTCATTGTCACTTAGTTTACTTCATTTACCAAACTATGTCAAATAAAATAACCTAAACCCATGGATGAAATAAAAAAAAAGGATTGAGTTTTGATTGACATCGAACTGAAGCCCACAATGGCGGACATATTACATATGTGTGTCGGATGAAAGTAGGGCGACCGGCTGCATATGATGTGAGTGTGTGGGTGCTCCGCTCGTACGTACGAAGCATTCCGGCTTCCTAAGGGTGCTTCAATTTCGGATCAGGCGGGTTTCTCTCCTTCTTTTTTTAATAGCTCCAGCCTATATAGCCTAAACCCATCATAGTGATGGAAAATCTTGAAAATTTAGTTTAATCAATGAAACAACTAGTCTAGTCTAGTTGGTTTGTGAAAAGCCTCTAGTGGGTTCTAGTGGGTAGTCTAGATCTACTGGGTTTTAATGAACATTTTTTTATTTTTTAGACAGCTCCTATTGCTCCGGCACAGATTCAAAACTCCACGAACATTGTCATTAAAAATGTTTGTATGGTTTTGAATCCGTGCTACGTCCATGCCTGTAATAATTATATAGTATGGTGTGGTTATTATTACATCGATTTCATTAATTTATTTATCTGTAGCCCACCAACCCAGACCACAACCTGAACGCAAACCTTTCTAGTGATAATAGAAAAAAATAAACAGTTTCATTCCACAGATTTACAAAAATTATAAATGCTCCAAAAGCTACAAGCCAAGGTCAATTTTATCTAAGATTTTATCCATAGGTTTATATATATCTGGTTTATATATCTTAGATATTTTATGTAAACAAAGGGGATAACAGTGCACAAAATATATTTTATAATGGTATTATTATAATGGTATATTTGACCAAAACCATATTCAATTATTTTTTCGGGTAGTAAACTGTTGAATTATAAAATAAACTAAATTTTAAACTATTGATTTTGACAATATATCTGTTCTATAAAATTTTATGGTAAAATAAACAATTTTTGATAGACATTATTTTATTATACTGGTAATACTGTACAAGAGGACATAATCTGCTGCCATCATTTCCCGTTTTATTCGTTTTTGTTTTCTCGAATGTGAAATTCTTATTCTTGCATTTGTACAATTTTATTGTGATTTTTTGTTCTGTCTTTTGTTAAGTTTGATTTTATCCGGAAATTCGCAAAATAGATCCTTAGCCAGGTCTGTCGATCTCAAGGACCTTGGGGTCTAGCAAAGATACCAACCACTAACGCTAACGCTTCACGCTAACTCCAAAATGTATTGAAATGACATTCGCTGCGGAAAAGTTAGCGATTTCCGAAATGTCATTTCAGTATATTTTGGAGTTAGCGTGAGGCGTTAGCGTTAGCGGTTGGTATCTTTGCTAGACCCCCAGGTCAAGAACAGAAAATCTATCGCCAGTCAAAAACCGGCCCCGGAAAATCTTTGAATGTCACGGAATACTCATGTGAAGAACGTGTACAAAGATAGACATACAAGAAGTAGCCTGCGAGCGAATGTTGGTCACTACACAAAAGACTACAATCAAAACAGCTGAATTGTTACGAATCAAAATAAACAAAAAATGCTTTTCTTAAGGGAAAAATGTTTTGTGCAACTGGCATGTCACTTTGAAAGTGACTTTTCGCGACATTACTTTGTTTACATAAAATATCTAAGATATATGAACAAGGTATAGTGCAAAGAAAAAAATCTAGGTCTGTGATTTTATCTTGTAACTTTTAACGGAACGCACCTATTCCAATTTAAGCGCGAAGTTTTGATTTTAATTTTTATGTGGATTTTAGCCAATAACGCTAAGATTTTAGGGTTTTAGCTTTAGCGATCCACGAGAACGAGAGGCAGCAGGTACAGACCTATATACCTACCTCCTACCTACATATTTATCAGCGAGTGTGACTCGGTATATACATATTATTATATGATTTACATGAATAAATAATGTATGGGTCGATATCCCATACGACTTTCTTTCAAACTGACGCGTGAACGCGCACCCAGGTTCGCATCCCGCTCAGCCCTACACCAATGACTTTTAAGTTAGGTAGGTAGATAATTAGGTATCTAAAACATATTTGCAGAATTTGCACTCCCTCAACGGTGCTGGTAGAGGAAACCTTTCTGAGGAACCGGGATGTTAAAGTTCTAGAATCACAAAATTTGAGAACATGGTGTCACCCACAAACCCGCGCTTGGTCAGCGGTAGATTATGTAGGTATGGCCTGCTCTCTCGGCTCTCTCCACAGGCTACTGACTCTCTCTAGACCCGTGTCCCAGCCCAGCCCATGCCCAGCTGTGGGAACGTATCAGCTTGATGACGTAACGTGATAGGAAAGGGCAAACTTAGTGAACCCCGTAAAGTGCGCTGTAGTTAATTATAGCTTGGCTTGCTTGACACGCGCGTGAGTATATCATGCGCTGCCCAGCCTAGGCTCAACTTGTTCGGAGCATATATAATCACTCTAAGGCCTTCGTTCTCTATATTCGAGTAAAGTTCCGAGTTGGCTAGCCACCACGTAATGTCACTTGTAACTGCAGTAACGAATTTCAGAATGTCCGAATAGCGCTAGCCGACCCGTAAACCAGGCTGATACTTACAGGACACATCAGCTGCCGATTAATACGGTTAACCGACGGCTATAGCAAAACTTGTTGCAAACTCGCATGTGTTTGTAATTTATTATTATAGTTTGCATGCCACAAATACTGAGATCTACGGAACTGTAAACTACCAACCCTGTTGATTACGCTACTGCTATAAAAACATCGACTATTCCTGTTTCTATTTCGAGATCAGATAGTTATGAATATAGAAATCATTGTATTTAATTAGTAAAACAGTCCGCTCAGAACCGTGGAAAGCTGATGGATACTGGAGGCTAGCAGCCGCTCAAAGTGGTGCTCTTTGGAGGCGGCCTATGTTCAGCAGTGGACGTCTTCAGGCTGATGATTATGATGATGATGACTACTAAAAAGTTTTTGTTCAATTATAATATGTTAAATACTTATATAATATTATGATATTTTTGTTTTGTGTTATTTTAATTATTATTATTGCGTCAAGATAAAACCATATTTCAGGTACCTATAGGTATTACTTATTACATTTCCCGTTGAACTAAACAATGTAATCTAAATTCGTATTACATTCCTCATTACATTAATTTAATTAGTTGATACCCTTTTTTGTAAAGGTAAATCCTTACCTACTTACTGTTTTTAGGTAAGGAATAATTACTCTTTGAAGGGCATCTACCGCACCGCAGCATATAGCTGGCACCTAAACATGTCAAAAAAAAAAACGAACCAAAAATGGCTTCACTGACAGCAGTCAGGGTGACTATTGAACGAACGAAATGAACAGTTGACGTTGCTACAGATCACCCTAAATTTTTACCCACTGAGTAGCTGATCGAAACTCTGTTTTCGTTCGTGAAACTGGGAAGAACTACTCGACGCCTTTACGTCCCGATCAGTATTACTCACTGGCCAGCCAACTCGGAACTTTACTCGGATATAGAGAACGAAGGCCTTAGTATACCTAGACTAGATAGTACCTACCCACGAAGGTATTGTGTACCCGTCCCCCTTTGCTTTTATCACAGACATGTAATACTATACTGTAAGGGTTTTATACGTTTTCTGTGGTTGTAACTTTTTGCAGTAATTTGTGAAATATTAATTATGTCAAAACGGATTTAATTAACTGTTCGGTGGCGATGCCCTATTCATCCCTGGACTGGAAGACTACCAAAGAAACGTGTCACCTTCACCTTACAAACGCAACAGATGGTATATGGAATCAAGTACTGTGATAACCTTTTATAATTGTCCGATAACTTGGCATAAGATAAGAGTTTTCCATATTTATCTCGTTTGAAATATGGTAGATACCTACTTATTATTATTTATACATACACCTATGTACATAGGTACCTACTATATGATTCCGTATGCATTAGGTACTAGCTAGGCAATAGAAAACATCATTCTGTGGAAATTTCAACCGTCTAACTATCACGGTTCATGAGATACAGCCTGGTGACCGACGGACAGAGAAGCCTTAGCAATAAGGTTCGCTTTACCATTTGGGTTATCATCATCATCAGCCTACTCTCGTCCACTGCTGGACATAGGCCTCTCTAATAGCACGCCACTGAGCTCGGTCTTCAGCATCCTTCGGGTACGAAACCCTAAAAATGATGGTGGTACCCATGCGTATGCGTTAGTACCCAACTGAACTGCTTGTTCGTACTTCGTAGGTACTTTCGTAGCATTATCAACATTGTCGGTGCCAAAAAACAAATGAATGAGATGACACATTACACACCGTGTATGGGAAAAGGGGGGAGGAGGTGCTAATTTTACTTCCACGTTGCCGGCGTCCAACGTCACCATGACGTCACTGTGCCCTTGACATTGAGTCGTGAGAGTTTAGTAAGTAGATAGGTTACCTGATACAGATGTATTTACTTAGGGTATTGTAAATCGTAATATTAATATTACACTTATGTCCTTTACGTCTAATTTAGAAAAGACACAGACATTTAGACGGTCTAAATGTCTGTGTAAATATCATATTATGCTTTCGAGATTTTTGCGTACGTAAAAGTATCATCATCAACTTGAAGATGAAGACGTCCAATGTAGAGCATTTAATGCTCTAAGCTAAGCTGCTGAACATAGGCATGCCCCAGAGAGTGCCAGTTTGAGCGGCCGCTCGCCTCCTTCCTCCACCCTCCTGCATCCATCGGCTGCCTGCAGCTTTCACTTTCAAATTTTCAGGTCGTTTTTCTTGTGAGTGACCAAGACAAGATTATGGTAGCCCCGTGTGTGATGAAAAGTTTTATTCACGGTGCGCATGCTAGGTACAAACACAGGCTATAAAAACGATGAAATATCCCACATTGTCCCATGGGTCTAATTGGTGGGTCAGAGTAGAATAAGATAAACCGTACGTAATTATAGATTGATAGATAGACCCGATAATCATTATAAAACATCCTTTTCAATGTAAGTGGAGTGATGGCGTACTACTAGCAAGTAATTGCCAATAAGGTGCAATCTCTTTAGCATTAAATCTAAAAGACATTAAGTTCCATTCCAGCCTACATCTAGATCTAGGGAAACACGCAACAATTGGATGGAATTGAACGGCAATTTACAGCAATATTCTATTCATTGGAGCCGATAATAGGTATTTTATTTCAAACGCCCCGATATCGGCAGCTAACAAATAGGCATCATAGTCAGATCGCCGTTGTCTGAAAGAGACGAAATTATACACCTACCGATAACAATACATATACCTATTGGAAGTCGAAAACACTCTACTACAAGTTTAGTACTAACCACACAGGCAAGCATATATAAATGCTCTAAGAGTCATACACAAGACTAATAATGTGACCTAAGAGACAGAGTCCATACAGGAAAAATATTTCCTTCCCAAAACAGAATGGCATCATGTCATGATCTGAGGATCGTTTTAAAAGCTGTGGATTTTTTACAGAAATAAATAAGTAAATTATAATAAATATGTGTGGACATTTCACACAGCGCCATCTGGCCCTAAACTAAACATAGCTTGTACTATGGGAACCAGATAACTGATACAATACTTAAATGCTTTTTTGTTTGTAAATTCATACATAGAATACAATACAACACCCAGACACAGAACAAACATCTATGTTCATCACACAAATGTTTGTCCCGGGATTGGAATCGAACCCACAGCCCTCAGTTCAGAAGGCAGAGATATTACCAACTGAGCTATCGGGACCGTCAAAGAAGTACAGAACTATAACTACAGCGGACGAACTATTTATTATTAGGATATTAGGAGTTATCAAGGAAACTGCAGCCTAATAACAGGCAGTCGCAGACAGACCCACGCATCCGGGCGGCGGATAATCACCATAATTGAAAGTGGACAAAGAGCACTAACCTTTTTGGCCTGTCCTTACTTTGTACTTGATGGGACCCCATGGTGCTACTATATATTTGCACTACAAATATAAGTGGTACAGTGGTCAAATGCTATGCCCATAAATTGTAAAAAAAAAGTATTGTGTAAAAAATAATAATTTCATTCTCACATATCTCAGAAAGTATATCACTTAAGTGGTTAGTCATAGAACATTTTTTGTTTCCTATATTTTTATCTATAGATTGACACTAGTTTCATCACTGGCCACGAAAAATCGTTTTTTTTTCAAAATGGCGCATTATGGACAGTCCACGCTCCATACAAAAATGTTAGATGCTCTTTCTCGCTTCCTTCAAGATTCTGCATAGCTCAGACTGGCTTACACCAGCTACTACTGCTAGGTACATCATTATTAACTGGGAGAGCATCCTCTTCAGCGGAGGGGAGTGTGTGTGGTATTCAATGAATCAGACGACTCAGAAAGAACGCTGTACAGTTCCGAAAAATAAATGGTAAGTACCTACCACGTAGGTACTGACTCCAAAATCATTCCCGTAACCTATTATAAAATCTGTGCCTAACCTAACCTAACCTTCATTGTTAAGTATAATTACAGTAGAGATTTATATTTGAAGTCTCCGAGCAAGCCTCTCTCTGAAATATGAATAGGACCTACACATAAATACGAAAGCGATAATCATAATTAATAATGTATAATTTCCAAAAAGAAGCTGTTGAACGTGTCGAATCAAACCATATTATAATTTGTAGAATTGGTTATTTCTTTAGAAATTTGGCAAGCAATTACGCGTGAAAATGCAAATGTTAAATTCATATAGATACATAAAGAGACGACGTACTACGTTACAGCATCTTCGTGTTTGTTGGCTTCGTGTCAATTTCTTATCACGAACTCTCAAATAGAAAGGAAGAGATGAATATTCCATAACGGGTTGGTTTTGTTTATTTAGGACACAGGCTGAATAGAATGTTTTGGGCTTTAGGGACGTTTGTTTATTTCAGAACCACCACATAATTTATTTTTGCTTCATTCTCTTGAATGTGGGCAAAAAGTCTCAGCCACAAACGTATAAGTAATCTGTAGTCACAATGGCACTGTCGTCAAGGGAACCCGATTTTTGGAGGGAGTTAACCGCGATATGCGTGTACAATTAAACATTTCGTTGCCTTAGAAATTTTTGTTTAGACATTTATTTCGTTACACCGTACATAGCATCGACCTTAGTATCTATCGTCACAGCTATCGCTATCGTCCCGGGGTTATTAACTTGCACCAGTAATCGAAATGCTACTCTCGATATCTGCCGGGTGGCGAACACGTGATGTATTATCGGGAACGTTTGTGTTTGTAGACACTACAGAATTTAGAGCGTTATATATTTCTAAGGTGGTGTTGGTGGGCACTAGATTTTCTGCGGCCTAGATCATAGTTGAACTGTAAGATATAATGCCATGATGGCATTATATTAGGTAGGTGTATCTATAATTATCATCGAATAAAGAAGTCTTAGCATAACTTATGTAAGTTAGGTACCTCTAAAGGTTATCCTATATTAGAGCTAGACATTTTGGTAGCATAGTAGAAGTATAATTTAAACGTATCCGAGGCTGACCTTTTAAATCCTACTTATCTTCAGTCCCAGACAGAAAGCAGCCTATGCGCAGACTGAACTGGTTATGCTTATGATAAATTCAACGATGTGATGATAAGTAATTCAAGGTTTTTTTTATTTGTCAATATGCAATGACATAACCTACCTAGTGACGATTGTCATCATCATCATCATTAACAGCCTGAAGACGTCCACTGCTGAACATAGGCCTCCCCCAGGGAGCGCCACTTAGAGCGGCTGCTCGCCTCCTGCATCCATCGGCTCCCCGCGGCTTTCACCAGGTCGTCGGTCCACCTAGTGGGGGGCCGGCCTACGCTGCGTCTTCCAGTTCGTGGTCGCCACTCGAGAACCTTTCTTCCCCATCGGTTGTCAGTTCTACGAGCGATGTGGCCTGCCCATTGCCATTTCAACTTGCCAATCCTAAGAGCTACATCGGTCACTTGTTGACGATTGTACCCGCATGCAATGTCGTGGAGGTATAGGTAATTTTGACTGCAAAAGTTCTATCGAAGTTACCTGTTGTTTATTTCAAAATTTTCAATTTATTGTCATAGCTGTCTGTATTGCATAGTTTTAAATTTCTACTATGTTAATCCCCCCACTGTACGTCCCATCAACTGTGCAAGAAAGACGACTTAAAATGGGACATCCTCCAGGTTTCATATGACTAAAAAATAGTCTTCTGGCTGCAGGCCAGACACAGCTAAGCTATTTGATTCCCAGCTTTGTCTTACATTAGCACAGAATATTAATAATTCTTGGCAGTTTATTAGGAGAGAATAAATATTATAATAAAAGAATTTGCAGGAATTGTACACTATGTAATTTACAATACTAAGCATTTTGTGTTTGGAAATAAACACGCTATAACATAGGTATTTACCAACTACTCGATAGATTCGCCCGAAAAGAGAAACAGCAGACATTATCAACTATTTACTATTTCACTACTTTAAATAAGTAACCCTGAATAGTTAATGCTATTAACGTAGGTGTATGTCTATAGCTGCTGCCAATATTTAGATTAATGACTTTATATCCAGCTTAGAACTATTATACCTATACTTTTGTAAATTTCCTACTTAACATTTCGTAGGTATAAACTTTGCATTGTTCAAATAAAACCCAGAAACCCAGATTTCGAGCAATTATAGAAAGAACACTCGCTTCTTGTTCACTTTATTGCTTGCCTGGTCTAGACTAGAAAGAAGCTATTATTATCTAGCAATCACCTACAACTACGTTCTATAGTTCTTGTCTACTAACATTAGCACACATACCTACCTAGTTACTTAGATACTCTACTTATCAAATCACAATATAGTTAAAACAATTATTTTTATTGGCTAATTAAATTAGCTACTAAAAAAACTAATATTGCCAGATGTGCGTGACTCATCATCATCATCATTAATAGCCCGAAAACGTCCACTGCTGAACATAGGCTTCCCCCATAGAGCGTCACCTTGAGCGGCCACTCGCATCCTGCATCCTTCGGCTCCCCGCGGCTTTCACCAGATCGTCGTCATATAATAATAAAATTAATCACTCGATAAAACAACTGTTTGCATCTCGTCTTACGGGTCTTAATGAGTTAACCTCTTTGCCACTATATCTATAAAATGATTTTGTCTTACAAGCTTCTTTGTAATTTTAGGAATGCTATCAATGTCAAGTCAACAATGATAGCATGATGATGCTTTACCCAATATGATTATTTAGGTACAATAATATTCAAATTTCGGACTTCAGTATTTACAACCCGCGAGACGGAACCCATTCCTTGCACTCCTAATTATTGTAAAATGTACAAACTTATTGCCTTTTTTGGATCTCAATCACTAGCAAAAAGAGGTTTGGTGTAAGGGCATAAGTAATATGTAGGTAACTACTATTTTAATATCTGTGGTAATATAAACGTTATAGAACTGTCTAAAGGTTTTTGGCAAATGTAACTACATCAAAGTTGCTGTACATCCAGACCAGAGAAAAGACAGGTCTTGAAATATAGATTTACAATTAATGGTAATGGACTTCTACGATAAACATCGTACACAATAAAACATAACTATAACACAATTTAACAAGAAAACTATAATTAAAAAATGATAAGTATACTGTTCTTACTTATCTAGATGACCTAATAATATCACCATCATTTAAGCCACAAATAGCAACGTCATCTAAATAAATCTTGTTGGTAAAATAAATCTAAATAATTATTCTTCAGGAAAACCCAGTTTACCTTGAAATTTTTTATTCAAAGTTAGTTACGGTATCTGTTTATTGTGAACCGAGTTCTATCACTTACAAACTAGGTAGAGACGACACTGCTCCTATGAGAATCTGCTCTACCACATGTTCTATAATACCTGGCCTGACGCTTATTCTGTGTTCATAGCATTTATCGGGGAGTCTTTGGTACGTATACATTAGAGTATTCATAATGGTTTACATTAGACCAATTTGTTCTCGATTATTACGGCTGCCACGGCCACGGAAGGCGCGGACACGCTTGTACCTCGTGATGCTTTATAGTACCGCCAACCGACAACCAAGCTGACTGCTCTTTGAATAAATTAAAACCGTTGAAAATGTTCCGAGACTTTTTAGTGAGCCTTTGTTACAATAAAAACGACTTGTTCAACTCATGCCAATAAACTCTGAGGCCCTTGCTTTGAAATGTTTATCCAAAATATGTAGTAAAATGGTCACGTGGACTATTATTTATATTCTGTCCGATGTCTTTAGCAATATTTAGGTTTCACCTTTGCGTTTTCCTTTTCTGGGTCAAGGCCAATAGAAGGTTACGAAACCAGTTGGAATAAAATATCGACGTATAATTACCCAGAGTGAGTCTGTAGTACCAAATTATCAAAACAGTATGTTGTATGTAATGTAATGGATTGGATAGCTCGCGGATAATAATATTTTTATAATTTTGCCAGACTCACAACACAACTATATAACAACTACCACACATAATATCCACAACTGGCTAGTGTGGAGGGAGGCGCTGGATTGTTTGGGTAAAACTAAAACGTGACCATTTTTTACTAGATTTGCAGCTCGTGTAGACGCGTAAGTGGTTTTTCACACGTTCTATGACGGCAATATCACTTGATAACTTGTTACGGTTGTCCGTTGTCCACATAGTGATTACTTTATCGGTTATCCAATATAGTTTGCAGATTTTTTTATTATTTTTCCGACTATTTTAGATTATTTACGTTTCTTGTTCCTCTTTTTATTGTTTCTTTTTATATTATCTCGAATGTAGACGTAGGTAGATAATTAGGTACTTATGATTACATTACAGCTATGGGGTCTCAAAAGGTAGTGTAACGCACTTTATGTGTACATAGCGTGTGTTCCATTACATAGAGGTATTGGTACTTAGATACCATGAAACATAAAATGTGTGATTTATTTAAAATTAGGGTGAGGTCTTTTGTTTCATTCAGACGTAGCAGAAATGTGTATTTACTATCCCATTTCATTTTATTGGGTTTCAAAGAACTGCTTTCAGCTTTTGCCGTGAGAACTTCTTTCATAAATCATAGACGGTCTTGCAGCTCAAGACCTTGGCTTAGAGCCTTGACCACTAAAGAATAAGGTTTAATGTATTTAAAATTCGATATAGGCCGAGTGTAAAATGTTTGACTATTTGGTTTTACACGATAATCTATAGTTTTCAAGTACGACGATAAATTAGAAAATTTGAATTGGCTTAACGATGTATTTTACGAAATATTATTTCTTGCGTTATCTCAACTGTTGACAACAGTTATTTAGTGTGACGTTAAGTTATAATGATTAGGGTTGGCAAGCCTAAAATATGAAAAATTCTAGGTGTTTTATTGAATAAAAAGTAATTGAAAATAAGATGTAGAATAGTGATTTAAATATAGTTTTCATGGATATTTTGCACATGTGACTTTGTGTTATTCTGATTACATATTTTAAAGTATTTTGGTATTTTAAATGTAGAACATATTATATTATAAAACATTACATTAAAATTCAATAAAACTTTGGGGTTTCAAAATAAACAGTATCTGGAGAAAATGTAGTTTCTTTTGGTTTTACGGAACCTGATATAAAATATCACCAAAAATTTAAGCTATACTTACTTATATACGCAATTTACATAATATATTTGATTGCAAATATTTAATTCGTTGATTTTCATAAACATTTAAATATAATAGATGAAAATCACAAGCATGCAACCCTAGAAAGCTCCGTCATATGGTTGCGTGCTTACTGTAAGAACCAGTAACTCAACTCTGCAAGGGATAATAGTACATTTTTTGTATGGGATTAACATGGTTAACGCCATTTTTAAAGGGAAACATCGAAGTAGATGTTTAATGATATAAATGTGAAATTTGTATGAAAGCAAAATCAACTATATCTTATATAAATAAGAGAAGGGAAATTAAATGTTAAAATTTAACAAGTCCGGAAATGAGTCATTCGAATAAAATATCAAATTTCATTAAAGACCAGGATAATAGTATTGATCTAAGGGGAACATCTCTTGATGTCACCTATTGTCTATATTTTTCTTGAAGTTGAGTTACTGTTGTAAGAAACCATTAAAATTTCAGTAAAAAATTCGGGATTTCAAGTGCAAGTTTGTTTTTGCCCTCTAAATGCAAAACATCGTAAATTTTGGACGTAATGGATTTTTGAAGAGGTGACAGGTACTTAGATTTCTGGTGGGAACGGACAGGGCTTCAAATTTGAAGGGAAAAATTATAGGCAGTCGGGAATTACGGGTCAAATCGAGAGGACGAATATCTTTGACTCTATTATCGCGAGCTTGAATCTTCATAGTACTAATTAAGTGCAAATTTTCAAATACATAGTGAATAATATTTAAAATCAGTGTTTATTTTGTGATTGTGTTAGTGTCAGTGTTGATAACTTTAACGTCAGTGATATAATTTTATTGCTATAAGTTTATAATATTATCTATTTACAAGGTTTGGTTAAATTGTTATGTTTTCAGATACCTAAGCTGTGCACCTGTAAACGTCGCGCACCGGTTAGACTCCGTTGTCGTATTCCTTTAATATTATGTTTAGGTAAATAATTAATAGGGGTAGATTTATTCTTTTAAACTTTCAGAGTAGCGGCATTTTTCTTCGTTGTATACGGGTCAGTTGGGGGTAGGTTTATTACTCATTTTAATTTTGTAGGGAATTCGTAGGAGCGTGTGATATACATGTGTTTGTCGTGGAAGAGATAAAACTGTACAACATAAAACTTAATACCCTAGATCTGTAGGTGTTTTCCCCTTTTCCAAATACATATATTTGAATAAAATAATTATAACTTTACATGCTGCGAAGACTTGTTCAACAACTGGAACCAGTTCTAATACTTCTACCAAATTATGTGATCGCGCCTACACTTCCCTGGGAGGAAATCATTATCATTATAATACTATGCATTTAACTGTACGAGAATATTTCACAATGACTACATCTATTAAACATCTGTTCTAAATGACATCATGTATTACGGCTGCCTCCAGGAGTTGAGTACACGAGTTTTTCAGCATCAACATCTTATTTGAACTACTAAAATTAATCTTATGAAAAATACATTGTTAAAGTATTTCTCTTCTGTGAAAGAATTAATAATATTCGTTACACACATACACACTAGTTACTCACCGAGGGACGAGCAATATGACCGCTAGATCTGCGGGATTAGGGCATATTGGACTACTCTTTCAATCAGCAGGGAAGTCGCGCGCCAAGGGGTCGTGGGTCTACACAGAATGTCAAGTCAGGATTAAACTTTGACGGATGGGCAATATGGTCGCTAGATCGGTAGGGATCAGGCCAGTTGAACCACTCTGTCGATAAGCCTTCAGCTGAGAAACTCGGTATCGAGGGGTTTATATCGTGGCGTGACATTCGATCATGCACTAGGTACACTTTTAATCACACAAGGACTGATCTATTCCTGTAGGGAAAATTGCGAGTCTTGTCGGAATTGATTGGTCATAAATTAGAGTAGCGTGTTTCAACATAAAACAAAATCGAAGACCCATCAGGTCCTAAACAAGATAACAGGATGATAGCGAGATGTATATTCCTAAAATGTGCGATGTATGAACCAAGATCGGGAAAAGATGAAGGTTTGCAAGTCTGTGTCTTTCGTGGTGTGTTAGGTTGAACCCCGACGGTTTTGTTGGTTATATAATATGGTGCAAGGTGCTAGGCTGGAAGGGAGCCTTGCTTTAATCCTTTTGGTTAGGAATCCTATTTATAGGCCTTCAAAGGTCTAACCTCCATGTCCCGTCTCTATTATTTTTAGCTTGCTGGCGTTAGCGGTACAACTGAGAGTGCAGATTGCTGATTCGATGATAAATGTTTTATTTATAAATATCTATGTACATTTTATATAATCTTTGTATTTCCTAAAAGTGCAAAAGTGAAGTGTTTGTGCGTTGTGGCCACGAAGAGAGAAAAGAACTCCAGACGGGCTGGTTCCTGAAGTTTCAGCTAAGTTGCATGCTCAATTTTACTTGCAATCGATATTCTTATTTCTTTTGAATTGATGTGCTTATTTTAAAACTTCATTTCTCTATAAAATAGATACTTTTCTATTTTGTGATTTCATTGTGCGCTGTGCGAATATTACGTATTACAATCTTAATTTTTTAATGACACGTATCATTTTGTTATGAGACTTATTACACGTGTGACTTATACGTTCTTGCAATCGATATTCTTATTGCTTTTAAATTGATGTGTTTATTTTAAATCTTCATTTCTCCACAAAATAGATACTTTTCTATTTTGTGATTCCATTGTGTACTGTGCGAATATCATGTAATATGATCTTAATTTTTTTTATGACATGTATCATTTTGTTATGGAAATTATTACACGTGTGATTTATACGTTCTATAAATTGAAATATTCCTTTTGCTTCATTACAACACAACGTAAATATACACAACGTAATTGGGTCCTAAGAGTATAAAATATCTAGACGATCACACTTGGCCAAAACGTAGCGAAAGTTTGAAATTATGCCAGAGGCTACTCAATTAGGTAGATTTAGATTTTATCCACGTTTGGAACTTAGTAAATATAATATATGATTGAAGACTAAGGAATAGGTAGACTCTCGTTACAGTAGGCTTTCTAGATACCGCAATGCAAGCAAATACTATGTAAAGTAATGGAATTCAGGAAGACAATTTAAAAGCCGTGGTGGTGTAAATCTATTTTCAATGTTATTACCCGCAAGATACAACGTTCGTTAACACGTTTATAAATTTATTTTTAACTTTAAACTCGGAAATTTAACTCTGCCATTTAGATAAGAAGGTGATTGACTTTTGAATTAAGACAGTAGAAGAATCAGAATCATCATGCAAGTATATCTAGTAGATAAAATCTCTCGAAAGACAAGTAAAAGCGTCTTTCATGGAAGATTCGAAAAACGATAAGAAAACTAAAGGTTCTTGAAACAACTTTGTCAACTGTTTGACGTACAAAACAAATTGCAATGGAATTAAGGAAGCGTATGTATTGTTAAATAGCAACCTTTCATAAAACGAATACCTACTACAATGCCGCCTGTGTCATAGATAAGGACAAGGGGAGTTAGCCCCACAGGATTAATATAAATACAATGGTGTTCTGTTACTAATGTAAGTAGGTAAAGTTAACAACATTAACAATGTGTTAGTCATACATTACCGAACACGTCATTGATACCTACGTTGAGTTAAATGTTCCTAAAGAAACTAATGGGTCAAACGGTACCTACACTTTGCCGTATAATATAATCTCTAAGCACGCTTACAAAAATTCAAACACTTATTTTTGGTGTAGGTAGGTAAAGGATATAGAAGATAGATTTCTAATGAAGGAGACTGATATACAACAAAAATCTGAAACTTATTACCTATATTGACAAGACACAAGCAGAATGAAAATGAAAAAAGGCATAAGAGGTATAGACAGTAAAATTATTGGATATGGATGACTATGATTGCCATTGGAATCAATTGGAATCATTCACAGGTTTTTAATAGTACTTACGAGATCTTTACCGTTATTAGAATCATTTTTGAGTTCCCAATATTTCGGCACAGTTACATGCACCATGTTCACGGGTAGACTAAAGATGCGGGTGGATGATTAAAAGTTCGAAATGTTCATAGACTTAGTATCCTATGTAATAGGGCGAATTCTGTGGAAATGTTAGGAGCAAACCACCGTAAAACTATAAAACAGTGTTTCATTCTCAAGTGTTTAGCTGTTTATGACTACATAGGTACATAGCATCACTCGCGAATTTCGTGATAAACAAATATTAAAAGTAGATGATGCTTTTTGCTTTGTTGCATTTATGCAATTATCTCCACTAATGATCAGAAACTTAAAATAAGTAATTGTTATAACGAGCAAGAAGCTGTGGCCTGTGGCAATAACCATTCGCGCCATTGATACACTACCTAATTACCTATAGCTTAGTAATAAAAGGAAATGTAATTAGGTAGATATAATATCACAATCCGGTTTGAAAACATGACGAGGGGAATCGTGCGAGTTGTATTCGAGTGTGCGGTATATTTCCAGCTAATTTCACATAAATCCAGAAAGAACCGTTTTGATCTTTGAAACTACAATGCTCAACGAATGTTTTGTGATAGCTTTCAAATATTTTTGTAGCACATTGGCGTTGAAATGGAATTTAGAGTGAATGCATTATTTTTTTCTAAATGTGGATCAGTGAATGGGAACACTTGATTTGTAACATTAATATCTCAGTAACAGTAAAACCGGATTCAGTAAATGGTTACGGCTTACGGCTAGATTAAATCCCGGACTGTGATACGGTGAACGGATAGAATAATCCACCCATTATTATCAAAGCAAGGACCGGGAGAGACGCCGGAGAGACCGCGCGGCGCAGTGATGCGGGCAGCTGTCACAGCCTGAGCCGCGGTTTCGTATTTTTAGTAAGTACGTACAGCTATTCAATTAAATTATATTCACCTCGTATAGGGAACGGCTTCGTCATAATCGTCTCCGAAGTGGGCGGCAGTAGCCGCTGCGTCTCGGGAGACATGGCACTGGTGCACTGATTCAACTCATGTTTCTTGTCACTGGCGCTGTTTACACCACCGCGTAGCCGCAGCGACGGCGATCCGTTAGCCGTCACATCCATCTGCTTATGCTGTCACCGCATGACTGACGGAGGCAAGCTGGCGGCGAGTGGATACGTTATGGATGGCGCGATGCGACGCAACTCGCACTAAACGCGCGAGTTCACAGCTGATTAGTGCCCGTGGAATGGAACGGGTCGGCCATGGCATCTGTCTGCGCAGTTTCAAGTGCAAGGGCGGCCGGGCGATACTGTGAAACTTCAACAGTTCACAATGTCACGAGAGCAACTGGCCCGGCGGCGGGCGGCGTGGCGCGGCGGGCGGCGGCGGCGACGGCTTCGGGTCGGGCACTCTGCCACAAATTCACAATAGAGCAAACATTTCCAACGTTATAGCAAGATGGATTATAATATAATATCTTCATATACCAAACAGCAGGTATTGGAGTGGAGTTAGTATCCAACTATGGCAATCCAACTATGTTCTATGTATTACCGACTTGTAATACATATCTTCTATATCTATACATATAATAAAACTGTAGAGATAAAAAAATCTGTAAATGCAAAATATCGAAAAAAAAATGACACAGGTTGGCTTGAAATTTTTCGCTGATCACGTTAAGCTACTTTTTAGACATTTTGTCTGTTTGTTTGTTTGTTTGTTTGTTTGTTTGTTTGTTTGTTTGTTTGTTTGTTTGTTACGGCACAAGTCCGAAAATACGGAACGGATTTTCATGCGGTTTTCACTAATAAGCTTAGAAAAACCCGGCGCAAAACATAGGATATATTAAATTTTATATATCGTTAATTTTTTTTTGGTGAAAATGATTAAGATTTCATTATGAAACGGAACGGGATTTTAACAAGATGGCCGCTTCAAGGCCTCAAGGTAAGTTTTTTGTCTTATAATTTGGCTCTACACATAGTGTAGGTATTTAGCCAGTGTCAAAAGGTAAGTTATATTTTGGCTACTAACCATAGATGAAAGAAAAAGATTTTACTCTGCTACACTGCTACTGACGGTAATTTTATCTCGGGTTTATCCGGATGCACAGATTAAAGAAAAAAACTCTGTTACTATTATGGCACGGCTTCATATACGCCCGAACCTTCGCTGTTGAGTTGGCGCGCAAAAACATCTCTGTTGACTATCCTCGATGTTTTTGTAGCGCCCCAACCTGGATACACAGTCAATTTGTTTGCCTGCTGCGCGACCGACATGGGCTAAATAAAATGGGAGAAGCAGTAGCGTTATATTGCATGTCGGCGAAAAAATATGTTTTACAAACTGTGAGAGTATTATTTGTGATTACAAAAATAAATTGTAATAGTTTTAATTTATAATTCCTATCAATATGAAGTAAAACCAATTTTTTTTTATTTGTCTTTTTATCTGTCCCTTTGAATACGGACCACGGTTATTATAGTGGCAACAGAAATATATCATCTGTGAAAAATTCAACAGTCTAACTATCACGATTGATGAGTACATCCTGGTGGACAGACCGACAGACAGACGGACAGCGGAGGTTTAGTAATAAGGATTTACTCTTTGAGTACGGAACTCCTATATTTTTGTATTTCATTCTGAACAATCCCCACTGCACTAAGCAATAAGGAAGTAATTTAATGCATGTTTTATGTTTTTTGTTGTTGTTTTTTGTGTTTGTTCTGTGTCTGGGTGTTATATTGTATTCTATGTATGTATTTACAAACAAAAAAGTATCTAAGTATTATATCAGTTATCTGGTTCCCATAGTACAAGCTTTGCTTAGTTTGGGGCTAGATGGCGTTGTGTGAAATGTCCACACATATTTATTATTATTATTATTATTAGTAAATAACAATTGGTGCGCCTGCATTATCGGCAGTGTATCACACATTTCGGGCTACGGCGAAATACAACGCGCGATAACTTCGTCTGCGCTCGATGCAATGCAGATTAGAGAAAAACAATGTGTTCATTATGTAAGTACCTATACCCAAAAAAGTCATATGTATTTACATATAGATAAGTTTTTTCGTTAATCTGTGGTCTAAACTAAAAAAAGAGGATAGGTATGAGAACCTTCTTGAATATGAGCACGACAAAGAGAACAAGGAATTTAGAAAACTAAAAACTTCTTAGACTTTTTTTATAAGTTTTAAGGCTTCACGCGATATCATATTTAGCCAATATTGAAACACAACTAAATTATTATTCATGTTTTCGATTTATTGGGTTCTGGAGAGGGCAAAATTCTTTTTTAGCGATCTGGTATTATGTATTAGTTTTCAAAAATCTACTACGCGTTACCATTCGAAATAAGTATTTAAAATTGTATTTATAGTACCTATAGCTTAACCTTTAGTAGTAACATATTCAGTAATCTGTGCCTATTGACCCTTGCTTTTGCTACGCATTGTAGGTGAACCCTTTTTTATTTTGGCATTAGACAAAATTTGTATTTAGCCAATGATAGGAAGTATTTTATGATAACTGTTTAAAAGGGTAGGTACTTCGACTTTTTATAATTATTCATAAGGCTTCACACGATTATCATACTTAGCCAATATTGAATTACTACACTATAATTACTACAATATTGCTTACATTTTTATTCAAGTTTTCGATTTATAGGGTTTTGGCGGGAGTAATGTTCTTTATTGGCGATCTGGTAAAATGTATTATTTACATGAACTTACTACACGTTACCATTCTAATTAGTTAGATAAAATTATTTTTGCGCTACTGCTACATTCTTGATCAACCCCAAGGAAGATTTAAGGTACCTGGGGGTCTAGCAAAGAAACCAACCACTAACGCTAACGCCAAACGCTAACTTCAAAATGTACTAGGATGACACTTCGGAAATCGCTAACTTTTCCACATCGAATGTCATTTCAATACAGTTTCGGAGTTAGCGTTTGGCGTTAGCGTTAGTGGTTGGTATCTTTGCTAGACCCCCTGTAGTACTTATAGCTACTTAAGTTATATACCCTTATCATTGCTACGCATTTTAAATCTTTTTTATTTTGGCATTAAAGTAAGCCGGAGGTGCTATTATTTGTATTTAGCCAATGATACGAAATATTTGATGAAAAATGTTTAAAAAGGGTAGGTATAATAATAATTAATATGTAGGTATTCATTATGGCAATAAAATTGTATCCTCGAATTAACAACATGGCGCGTTCGTTCGTTTTTGATTTGTTCTTCTTCTTCTTCTTCTTGCATGTTGAAATAAGTTTTTAATAGTTAAAATATTTTAGATCTGTGGGCTTTTAAATAAACCACGGGAGCAGAAAATGATTGATTACTCGGTTACTTCAAGAAGGTTATAGTTGTAGTAGGTAAGCAAATTTGAGTGTTAGTAATAATTATGTAATGACGATTTAACCTACTTCCTCACTTTCATCACTAGGTAGGTACGTTGGGAATGAGACAGCGTGGAAAATAGTGGACATAATAATAATTATAACTGTCGATTCTTTAAGGAGTGGTGGTTTAGTATTTGTAATTCCTAATTAGTATTAAGAAAATTAATTATGTACGCGTTGTACAGGTAAATGCATATCTCCAGCAATTTATAAACTTATTATTGACACTGTCTATGTGTAGGTAATTAGGTACTCAATTCGTATGGAACCAAACTTAAGAAGGTAAAAAAAATATGGTAAATGGAACAAAAAGCGCGCGGATAATAATTATGTAAACTGAGCAAAACAGGATCATCGTGTGTGATTCTTCCATATTTTTCTAAACTGTACCTGCCTGCTTAGGTAACTACTACTTAAACAAAATTTACTGAAACTTCTGTTAAAGACCTGAGTGAAGTGATGATGATTTCTTTTTGTTGTAATATGAAGAGGTACTTATAAACTTGTAGTTTTTTGTTTGAAACTTCTTTTACTGTTATAAATCTATATTAGACTCAAAACATTTAATTTTAGGTAATGGCTTAAATAGCTGCCACTCACGGCTATGCTTGCTATGCTAATACAGGTTACTGTGCGCAGCTTCAAAAGATTTTGTGGATTTTGTTGTTTGGTACGAAATGCATGATCTATTATTAGACTATAACGTAAAAATAACATAACACAAGCGTGCGAAGCCGCGGGCAAAAGCTAGTGTAACATATGTCTGACTTACCTGCTAATTCGAAACTAACCTGTGGTATGTATGTGCAGCGGGTAGACGACAGCGACACTCGTATATTCAGAGTTTCAGAGCGAACAAAACGCGACTCTATTTGTCAACTAAACGACGTTTCACGTTACCAACCAGCCAACCAGTTTATTTGATTTTATTGGGATTCGACCGGTTACTAACTCATTTATGAGGGGTTCCTCCATGTCTACGTGAGGTCTGTACAAAATAAAGAGAATTTCCGTCTGGAAGAGCAATCTCGAATCATGATCTAAATTGTGTGTCGATGATGATGATGATCATGATAATGATGATAAATCAAATAAAGCTGGTTTTTATGCTGCTCTAAAAACTACTGATAATAAATGGACTGATAAAACACAACAACATGATACAGCTGAAAACAAACATTGCATTCATAGCTCTATCACTATCAACATAGCTCGCATGTTCATTTTCCGCGAGACGATCCCAATTCCCAACGTTCCTAATCCAAGGCATCATAGTAATAATCTAATAATTATGGAGCTCATCCCAACGCCCGAGGGGCATCGAAGTATTCGCCGATGGGTCACATGATGGCAAAACGGTATTGAGTGGTTAATGGATTTCAATTTGATAATGTAGGCATCTAAGGAAAAACGTCAAAACTAAGTAGTTTAAACTTTAGCTACGCCCTGGCGATGATGAGATCTAAAAACAGGTAAATTGATTTAAAAAAAATGGAGGTCGGCTCGGCTGCCCCTAGAAATTCCTCTATAATCTGTTTGCGGTAAATGAACAGTTGGACACTGCCAAGCCAAGAGTGCCAATAGCAATAGTCAGAGTAGGATATAAAAGCTTTTGGACATGAAATGTCTGGCTTCACGATAAAAAATATGTCTACTGTGCGAGTCTGTGAGTATAGGTATAGGGGTATAGGGAGGGGGGGGTCACCAGTCTCGGGATAAATATAAAAAAGATCCGTATCGGTTATATAAATCTTGTATATTTTTAATATCTTACATTTATTTATTTATGAATTAAAAATATTGTAATTTATTTTTCAATTTAAACAAAAGTTGGTAGGTGCCAGTGTGACCTTTTCATACCGTGCTCGTTTGACGTTGATTACTGGAACACCCTGTATATGAGTTAACAATTGGAAAAGGGAAAATATTGAGTAAACTATTCCACTGTTATGCAGTGTTGATTAGTAAGTGGGCTTATCTTAAGTGACCGTTGGTCCGTTGGCTATCTCAAGACCACAGTCCAGGTTTTAGTTTAATTACTTAGTACTTGAATGATATCGTCTTAGACTTCAAACCTAGGTAACTAGAAAATTTATAGGGATCCTTTGGTTGGTACTTGGTACTACGCGATCCTGAAAAAAGTGCGTTTGGTATCCTGTCGCAAGCAAGCACGGTACCACTTATTCAGACGTTGCGTGGAGACGACCACGTATCGACCAAATTTTCTAATCGACACAACCACAGGACACAACATTCTATGACACAATTTTCTCAAGCTACGCGAGGCCGACCGCGTAAAAAGGTAGTCTATAAGTAGGTGTTGCATAATGTTGTGTTTAACCATGCCTTTTTAGAGATAAATTGATTGAATTAGCTCCCCATAATGTGCTCAGAGAAGGATCAACTTGCAATGCAATCGTAATTGATGTTAAAGCAAAATGATTCATGCCCTGCGGTATTTTGGACGAAAAGATCCTTAAAATACCGCAGAGCCTGAAAACAAAGGTTTTCAATCAGTGTGTGTTGCCAGTGATGACATATGGAACTGAAAACGTGGCCTCTTACTGTAAGCTCAAAGTCGCGCAACGAGCTATGGAGAGAGCTATGCTCGGTGTTTCCCTGCGAGATAAGATCCGGACCGAGGAAATTAACTAGTTGAAATGGCAATGGTCAGGCCACACTGACAACCGATGGGGAAGAAACATTCTCGAGTGGCGACCATGAACCGGAATGCGCAGCGTATAGGCAGACTCCTCACTGGGTGGACCGGCGACCTGGTGAAAACCACGGGAAGCTGATGGATGCAGAAGGCGAGCAGCTGCTCAAGCGGCGCTCTCTGGGGGAGGCCTAGGTTCAGCAGTGGACCTCTACAGGCTGTTGATCATGATGATGAAAATGATTCAATGAACGTTGACTTCTTGACTTCGACTACTTACAGATAATTTCATCGCCAAAAATGCAAATGTTTGAAACATTTCTAAACTCCATTCCAAAAAACCGTTCGGAGATGGTGAACGAGCTGGAGCTCCCGGATGTGACCGTGTCTCCTTACTTCTGGGACCCGGATGACTACCTGACGACCCGGAGCGAGAGCATCCTGACCACCAGCACGGATGACTATGACCCTGGCACTATCAGCACCGACTCCAGTATACCCCTATCCAGGGCCATGACCGACTCGGATATTGATTATGGATTGTTTCGTCGGGTATGTCCTCAGATATAACCATCAAGCGAGTAGGCCGTTTAGCCAAACCACATAGTCTCACGGTCTGAAACTTCTGGTACGTAGATGAAGTCACAGATTGAAGTATTTTCATCATCCTAAAAACGGGTTGTTCCCATTTGATAGTTAATACAATTCGTAGTTGTAGTCTCATGCTGGGATGGGAAAAGTGACATCAATATTTTGGTCCCGGAAGCACAATAAAAAAGTAGGTAACAATAGCACGCACAATTAGCAGAGAAACTGAAGTCCGACTATCTCTCTTCCTCCCTGTCCACTTGGCTCCCTTAATCGAATCCCCATTGCGTATCTATGTTGGCACATGTACCGATGTCACCCTCTTTCTTAGGGTGGGTTTTTGATCCATAGTTAAGGTAACCAATGGTTAAAAATGCTATCAAATTCTAACCAATGGTTCTTTCTCTGTAGACCGTCATGTCTTTTAGAAATAATCGTAGCGTGACTCAGGAGATATTTTATTCATGTTTTGTCACATTTACGCATTTAACTAGGGTACACAGCTACACACACAACGGAAAATTAATTCAATGTGTTTATCTATCTATACCTACTGTAGTATCTAACTACTTCCACGAATATTGACATTTAGGTACCTTAGGTCCAGCAGAAGTCCACAGCACCGACGATAGCAAGCCGCTTTCCATCAGGCGTTCAGGCGCACCATCATTCGGCTCTATCTTGACAATCATTCTCTTCAATACCCTACTCCCGCACTCTAGGTCTCTCGTATGACTTAAGGCCCTGACAGGACCCAATGCGAACACGCTTATTAGAGCAGACAAACTTGGAACTTATTTTGTATCTTATAGGGTCGCTTTATGCATAGCAAAAATATGGCGATTACGTTGCATTGCACTTCGACGTTTGCATTTTTCAGTACAAATAATTAGTTATAAAAAAAATAAGCTTATAGATGGATGCATTGAAACATAACTTATCACTATGATTTATTTCAATGGGTGTCTTATTATAATGTAACATTTTAGGACGTTTGAATGATTTTTTAGAGGTCACTTCACGATTTTTTTCTATCGAGGAAACTTTTCGTAAACGTGTTTCAGTTTCGGCAGATGGAAAGAAGATATAGCCAGTATTAACGTGCATTTTTTCAATCCTTTAAATTGTATACGTTTAGAAATAATCACGTTCAAAATAGTTGATTTGGGAGCATTCAGCGCCTTAATGATTTGTATCTTTCAGTACAAGAATAGAAGTTTCAGCGATCCATGGGACCAGATGAGACTCGCTATGGACGCCTTCCCGCCTGGACATCTCGAATCTTTGAACAGGTTAATAAAAGAAAATGTATACCTAATGTTTTAATGGGAACAATTAAATTACATCTACCGTTAAAGTGCCCAACTGCACTAATTTGTTAGCACGTAGGTACTCCCTAGGCTAGGATGTAGGTACCTACGCAAAGGCGTGGGATTAGGAAAAAATAAATAAATATAAATGTGTGGACATTTCACACAGCGCCATCTAGCCCCAAACTAAGCATAGCTTGTACCTACTATGGGAACCAGATAATTTAGACACTTAGATACTTTTTGTTTCTAAATACATACATAGAATACAATATAACACCCAGACACAGAAAAAACATCCCCCCACAACCCACAGACCTCAGTTCAGAAGGCTGGGCCACTACCAACTGAGCTATCGGGCCCGTCAAGCAAAGTGCAACGGACGTAAAGTTTAGTTTATCCATAAATAACTTCAAGGCCTTAATTTTCTCTCAGAAATTATCATAAGACACATTAACTACATCGGCTCCACGGCCTCGCCTCCTACATACATCGGCTCGGAGCAGATGGATGCAGGAGGCGTGCAGCCGCTCGATGTGGCGCTCCCTGGGCGAGGCCAATATTCAACAGTGGACGTCTTCAGGCTGTTGATGATGATATTAACTACATTGGTGCACAACGAGTAAAAATAAATACCGGTGGTACACCCGCAGATATCTTGCGGTGGGCCATGGGAAAAAAATCCCGTACTCCACCCAGGTGAAATGTGAATACTAGTCTTCCCGTAGATACATAGGTACGTATGTACCTACACCTAT
This sequence comes from Ennomos erosarius, assembly GCA_963580505.1. Taxonomy (NCBI): domain Eukaryota; kingdom Metazoa; phylum Arthropoda; class Insecta; order Lepidoptera; family Geometridae; genus Ennomos; species Ennomos erosarius. Next base: position 1,385,186 of record OY756989.1, read on the forward strand.
TTAAAGGTACGAACATTTCCATATTTATGATTTTTATAGCAGTATCGCCTGCTCAGCGTAATCTACAAATTAATCTACGAACATTTCCGACAATATAATAGGATAGGTACCTACGAAAGAATAGAAACTATGTTAGAAAGAATTAACATTTGATCTTTTACGCATTCAGTTTCCAGGACTCATCCGAAGACATCGGGACGGAGATTCCCAGCACAGCGTATGAGCGGGTCCGCCTCTACAACGAGGAGCTGCGGCAGAAGATGGAGAGGTTCTTCGAGGAGGAGTGTCGCGTCTTCACGCCGGACGACCCTGGCCTGGAGGCGTTGGAAGATGCGCTGAGGGAGGTGGACATGAAGGTAGGCAGTCAGGACGTCAAAAATCTAGCCACAGAATAGATAGTTATATAATGTATAGCCGTAGCCTCATGATCAGTAGCCCCGACAAAGAATTCCCCTTAGTTACGTAGGTCCGCCTTGTGATCCCGGTTCATGAATAGGACCACCGCATCTTTTCCCGTGGGTGCCGTAAGAACTGCTTACGGGAATATCCAGGGAACGGGCAGCATAATATGCATTTTCCTCGGTAGGTAAATATGCATTACACCGCCCAACATGGCCGTCAAGATGAGCGGAGCAGTAAATATTATGACCAATCTAAACAACGATTGTAGGTAAAATCCGGGTATTGCCCATGGTCCACCTTAGTTCACCTGGGTGTACCACGGGAATCTTTTTCTTACCATGGTACACCTGTATTACACATACTTAGTACTCGAGCTTGCACTCAAAAAATCTGATTAGGCAAGCTAAGAATTAATTTTCCTTTTTTTTCAGAATATTTTAGCTTCGGAGCTGGATTACATCACGCCGTAGATCGCATAGATGCACACAATAACGGATCATTGGAGACTTCCACTATAAAAAGAAAATTGTGTGGCAAAAATAGAACAACGGGAGAAAATACTATTAGATTTAATCACGGTTTTCTAAATATCTATAATCTATTAGTAAATGGGTAATGCACCTATTGGCTATTTTAGGTCTCTAACACAACACATTGCAGAGTCAATAGAAGAGAAAGCTTCTTGGTTGAGTCTGGCGTAAAATAAAGCCATATGACAGCGCTATGGCTAAATAGCTCCTTTTTTAATCTGTTTACAATAAATAGAACGCTTGTAACAACTTCTATTAGCGCCCCTAATCCAATTAGCTACAATTAAGGATAATACTTCAACAGTTCATAAATCATTCTTACGGTTACCTACGCAGCGCGTGTCAGTCCTAATCTACTGAAAGTTTTAACATTAAATTATCTTTAGAATTTTAAATACACATGTAATTATATAATCTAGGCAGGGGTTAAATAAAATCCTGTATTGTGTAAAATGTACTTTTAATGGGAATGATTTCCAACATTACAAACGTTCTTGCATTGTTGCATTGCATTTATAGAAATTACATCACATTTTGTTTCACGAGTAAAAAGATAAGTCGACAAGGGAACTTATAGGTAGGTACTATATTTAATTTTTATTTCATTCGCAGTTTGAACAGTATATATATATGTATATATATATAACAAATTAGTTGGTGTTTCCGATTATTCTTAATTTCAAAAAGCAATAAATGACCAATGTACTCTTTTGCTAACTGCTAATTTAATTTTATTAATTCAGGTATACCACGGTTTTTTAAACAGAGATTCAAATGTTGTAATTTATTTTCAAAACTACAAACAACAATGGATCAGTCAGCCCACATTTCTTTATGTTAGAAATACCTAATTTTAAATGTTATGTGAAATAGATTAGGAGATAAAATAAAAATTAATATAGGTTTGCTGTGACTGGTAAAATCCTGCTTATTTATATAAATAAATAAATGTACTTTGAATGAATAAAAATTAATGTTTAAACATAAAAAAAATTGATTTTATTTGAGTTTTTAAATGTATATTATTACAAAATAATAACCCAATTTAATTAATGGATTATGGTAACTATGAGTATGAGATTCTTAACTCTTGCCCATCCCATCGAAATATGTATGTGCCACAATAAAAAATACTCCTAACAACTTAGCATAAATAATATTTCCATGCCGTAGTTATTGCTTCAATTATGGCAGACTGTTAACATTTAGTAGGTTACAGTTTTTATATAGGCACTTACATAAATATAACTTATAATACAGGGTTCATTTGAATTTGTATAATATCTTGAAAGGGGGGACAGCATTGACAGCTCACAAGTTTTTAACTTTAGAAAATCGTAGAACTAACGCTATGGGGAGTAGATTCACCCCTTTCAGGATAATAAACGAATTCAAACTCAGATTATACTTATAGTTAACAATAATGTAGTATACAAATTAACAAAAAAAATTACCATAAACAAAAAATATATTTGGTAACAAATCTGCCTAAAAAAAGAAATGGCAAAACAAAATTATTCGCTGCCCCTTATATTGGACGTGCTTTTTTATTAAAAGGCGATCATTCTTAATTCTAATTTATGAATATTGAATGATAGTATACTTTAATATAAAGTAAAATAATCATGATTTATGTGTAGCAATATGAATAGGAATATTTCAATGATTTTTCGGCAGTTTGCGTTTGCGCTAAAGCGATTCTGACGTAAACTGATGTGTATATAGCCTTCTCACTTTTCGTATGTAATGAGAGTGAGAAAACAGACATCTGCCCATCGAAATGAGGTATTATTTCGATGCATCTGCCCCCTTTATAGAACCCCAATAGAACTATACTTAAATCAATAAAAGATCTAACCTATTGAAAATACTTAGGTAGGTAGGTAACTACTTGTTTCCATCCACTAGGAAAACTAGGAGGCAATTGTTTGTCAGCACTTTACTTATTTTTTCCTTTAATAGCGCAAGTAATACCCGTTCCTAAACTTCGATACATTTAAATAACGAACTCACTGGTTTGGTATGTATGCACTTATAGTTAACCCTACGCAATTAATTATTATGTTTCTATTTTTAATTCTAGTGGAAATTGACATTAGTGGCAAGTATGCGATTTTAGCTTAGGTACATGTAAATCTAATCTAGATATAATTTCCTCCGAGACAGAAAAACATGAATTTCTCTCACGTAAATAGGTACTCGTAATTTACATAAAGCTATTTTACATTAGCTATTTAACGTAACCATTTATTTATCTACTTTTTGTTTATTGCGATTCCTTCGAGCTCATTACCCACAACGCACTGAACGCCACCAAAAGAATCCTTGCGTGAAATATGTCGGAAGACCACCAGTTTCTATTGGATTTCATAATCGAATTTTAGTCTTTAGTACTGCCCCCCTATTACGAAGGAGTTAGCAGCGCAGCTGACGCGCGCCTGCCGCACAACTGCTGTCAATTTTCATACAATTGCATTCACCTTCAACGTTTAATATTCTTTAAATCATTTCCGTTTGGTAAACATTGATCAGTGAGTTTAAAATTTAAGCCATATATCCAAGAGTTAGCATTGAAAACAGAGACGAAGAAAAGGTGTTAAGTATAATGTTACTTGATCATGCTCAACATAAGTTTGCCAGAACCATGCAGTAAAAGAGGTAATGTTAGCAATTTAAATTCAAATGATATAATATACGTCGTATGAACCTATACTTATCATAACATAGAGCCATCTGGCATATTGTACTATGTAGGTCCAAATTAAAAGTACTTCGTGAGATAGAATAACCACGATGAATGTTGCAAAACGTATGCCCATTATAGCATTTAAAAAGGTAAAAAAAATTAATAGTCCGTACGGAATCTTTACCGTTTTAAATCATTTTTAGTTCCCGTAGACTGAGTCTACCCGTGAACATAGTGCATGTAACTATGCCAAAATATCGGGAACTCAGAAATGATTCTAATCACGGTAACGGCTACCGTGATTACTATTAAAAATGTGGTGAACAACCGTGAAACATTAAAAAAGCAAATAAGTAATAATCATATTTCCATACAAAATGTTCGAATACACGCCTTATGCCCAGTCTTCACTCTCGGCCGCATGTCTATGCCACTCTATGACTCTACACTAGCGTCCGACACTAAGCTAATACAACCGTTTGCTAGAAGCTACCAATTTCATAATATAGCTAATGATTCGTATTCATAAACACGATCTAATTTTTTAAAACCTAATTCGTGAAACCTCTCTATTTCGGCGAAAAATATTCGTAAGCTAGGTAATTCGTTTATATCTATTAAAACTTAAAGTAAATATATTGAGATTATGTATATTGAATTTTAAACAATATGTTTGTTATGTTGACATACCAAGAAAAGATAAATAAAATTATTCCAATACATATTACATCAATTACGCAGGTAAACATATTATTCAAATAATTATAATATTATAAAACGCCGTGGCTATAGACACACAAATAACAAAAAAACCCAACTAATTGTAATAATTAATAATGACGTTCATAAATACGCTGAATTTTTCGATGCAACATTGACGTAAGAAATTAGTCACCAAGTCAAAATTATCATATAAAAACACAGCCCTGAATATTCTAATATATTATGAACTTAGGCAGAAGCGGTGTTTTCTACATCTAAAATATCTACTAAGTACCTTCTTTACACGGATAAACATATGTATTTTACAGATTAAATAAAGGAAAAATTAGAATCATGAGCGGGAATTGAACCCGCATCCATCCATCCCTCAAGCCGGGATATGCTTTACTTAGGCTACCGTGACAAGTCGTCTCATGTCCGAATTTTTCTTTCACCTTTTACAACCAACTTACGGGGTTCGTAGCACCATCTATTGAGTAATTCTTGAGAATCATCCCAACCAAGTAGTAAGGCATATCCCGGTGGGATGGATGGATGTGGGTTCAATTCCCACTCGCGATTCTAAGTTTTCGTTTACAAATTAATCTTTAGATTACGCTGAGGCGATACTGCTATAAAAATCATGGAATCATGGAAAGTAGTGAAATAAGTACATAATATTTTATTTGATAGCTCTCCGTAAAATTGTCATCATGATTTTCACAAACATATTAATATTTAGATTAGGTACGTATTTTGTAGTGTTTTATACAAAAATAGGTTTCATTTATAAGGAAGAACTTCTAAAGATGAAAAAGGTGCGAATCACTCTGACTATGACCGTAAGTTGGAAAATGCAAGAATTAATATTGAATGTTATATTAACCATTACAACTGGTTTCCCCGACTACAGCTAAGGTAAAAAGAAAAGTTCTAGTTCTAACATTCCATGCATGTATGTATTTAATTTACATATTTCATGTTCCACTACAACACATGAACTAACTTTTGGCGAAATAGTTTTTCTAAATAACTGTGGAATTGAAGAATATTATATTGTGTTATTGACCCATATCGGCCTCGCACCGCTCAACTGTTAAATGATTATATACGATCATAGTCTTAATGGAATAGGTATATAAGTGAAATAGTGAAAGCACGATACACACACAAGAAAATACAAAGTTAAAATATATAATTGACATATAGCACGTACACATTAATGAGACGGACAGTTTACATGCGAATATAATATACACAATATATATATATATTAATACTTAAGCCTAGAATATTCGTTTGTTGGAAGCAAGCACAACGCCGAGTAGGAATATAGTCAAGAAGATTGATAGAATGACTTATTATAAGTATGTAATATATTGTGGCTGAAGGTTTACGTACCAGATAATATAATACCTAAAGTACAGATGAAACGTGTCAAAAATACGACATATGTCAAAAAAATTCAAATTTAAAAAATTGTCTGAAATGACATCTGCTGTCAAAAACTGATGTCTGTCAAAAGTGACATCTATCAAAAATGACACCGGTCAAAACTGACATCTATTAAAATGAAATCTGTCAAAAAAAAATTAAAACAAAAAAATGACATCTGTCAAATGCGACATCTATCAAAAATGACACCTGTCAAAAGTGACATCTGTCAATGGCATGTCATTTCACAAATTAGACATTTTGGCTACATAGTGATTCTGCGAATACGATATTTTGGACACACAGACGTTTTACAACCCAGACGATATGACCCTAACCCTATTATCCTCCACTGCTGAGAATTACCAGTTGAGCCATCGGTATTACCCACTGCTCAACTTGATGCAGTTGAGCATTTGGTTGAGCAGTGGGGAAGGAGCACAATTTTATAACAGGATGACCTACTGATCAACTTAGTTGAGCAAAATACAGTTGAGCTATAGGGCATAAAATGGTCGGTAATACAAACTATGTCCTACTGCTCAATTTAGTTGAGCAGTGGGGAAGTACTGGCCTCATCCCATACAACGGAATAATGCGGGCTATTTTACGAATTATTTTATTTCTGCATAACGCAAGATTATCACAAGCGACCTTTAATGTGTGTTGGCAAAGTATTGGGCCAAATGAATACACTGTACTAACTAGTAACTCTCTAAATACGATTACTACATTTTTTTCAAGTTCGGGCTTTTTTCGTTGGTACCTGACCCCATGATTTACATTAAAAAAAAAACTAATATTTTAAGGTTTATAATAACAACTTTCAATTTTTTATCAAAAACTTTAAAATATTGGAGTTTCGTAAAAATATTATTATTTTCACCAACATAATCAATTTTTAAGTACGAGTATTAATGTAGTTATTAAAAATACTCATCAATTACAACGAGAAAACCCATTGAATGTGGTATATCTAGTTATCCCTTCCTCACCGCAATTTTTATAGATATTTAAGTTTAAAATACGATATTTATCTGACTCTATAATTTGCAGTTTCAGCCACAATATATGAGGAATATTTTAATATATTCTTATGTAGATAAACTATCAAAGTAGTGAAACACAGAAAGGCAATGAGAGTAGAAAGTTTAGATTAACTTCATTTATAGCAGAATTCAAGGACTTTTATTTTATTTACATTGATTAAATCACCCGTTTGAATAAGGAGTAAGAATTTAGGAATAAGTTAGTTGTTGTATTATATACTGCTCTTAGTATTATTAAACTGTAATTGCTAGTATAATAATAGGCTTGTGTCGTGCAATTTTTTATTGCATTAATTATTAATATTCCTCAAAAAAGGAACAGTAGTGAAAACAAAAATTAAATATCTCAAAAATGACATAATTACAAGCATTTTAAAATACAGGAATAGAAAGAGACAGTTCAAACGCGCACTGACGTCAATTCTTCCACTTTCATAGTACCTCATTACTAAACTGTGGTAGATTTACATACAATCTATTTGGCTTGTGACGTCATATACTACAGTTACATAATGACTGTAGGGGATGCTCTACGAGAAAGGGACAGGCGATGAAACTTTAAAAGCTTATTACTCCGTGATTTATTAACTGATTTTACTAATTCTTGCAATTATTGCATTCATTTTTAGCCTACTATATGAAAATTATATTAACTTGTTAATTTTTTAATAGCAGGACTCAAGCCTATTACAATTTATTGATTATAGTTATTATCATCGCCAAGTTCTTAGAATTCATGCTATACATGAAGTGAAACAAGAAGGTTGAAAAGAAGAAACACACAAGTACGTAATATTATTTTTATATTCTCTTTCCGTATTTATATACTTTCCTAAGGCTCTCCTGATATGCATATACTTCGTTTAAAAAAATAAACCACTCTGCACGTTTACAACAATATATTTTCAATATTTATATTTTCGTATGAAAAATATATATTTATGTCGACAAAACCTAATGCCTCATTGCCTTCGGGTATCCAGGGATATACTGTTAGCGTATAATTATTAGTTAACAGCGTATTTCACTACCATATTGTCATTTAAGTTATATAATAAAAATTAAAACTTCTGAACGTTTCATATCTACTTACAATAGCAATGTCATTTTGGGAACATTATTATTTACGTGTAGGAAATGTATATAACGGCCTTGTTAATAAACGCGTAGTAGCTTTGGATTATTTACTTGTCTTTTTTGTCATTGGAATATCGAGCTCGACAGAAAGAGACAAAAAAGGGGTGTATCTAATCCGAATTCACTACTTTATCTTAAGGCCGACTCTAATATAACCATTCTTCGGTCATACACCATTTCGCAATTAACATAGTGAGCTGAATGCTTTGAATACATCTTGCGTAACTCATCAATCTCCCCTCGTGCAAAAATACATCGAGCGAATTCACACGAACAAGAAACACTTCAATTTAAAGCTTACTATCTACATAACCGTATCACCTACGTACAGCCTAATGAATGTATATCAGATAATATGTTACCTTCGCACCAGTCGCCATACGATATATATATATATACATATATATCATATTAATATATACACTTATAACAACAACATGGCGTCCCGTACCTACATAACATAAAAACAAAAATCACAGCATAAAATCACAATCAAAAAAATGAATACAAATAAAACAACCATAAACATAGTTATCTCGAATTACAATGCCTTAATTACATTCGAGATCTTAATATATAAAAATATCATATAATTATTATGTAATATCTAATATTGCAAAATATGTATATAAGTAATTAAAAATATACTATAATACCATTCTATATCTAGCAACATTAACAATTTTATCGAACGGTAAGCAATACTTTTTCTAAAAATGTTGTACATACTCAGTATCGGGGTTGCCAGAAGGAATAATAAAAAGCGTAGATGTACGTACACGCCAAAAGTCTTGTAAAAGTATCAAAAGTAAATGCAAGCATTCAGTTCATATTAAAAAATAAAAACGCTATGTTTTTGAGATGGCAACCTCCATTCTAGTAATTAACTCGAAACCGCTTATAAAACTAGAAAGATCTCTCTCAGTTTTTAGGTACAAGCTTAATTATTATAAAGCCAATAGTTTTCTCTCAAAAGGTATGACATTGACTTACAAAAAATGCAATGAGTAATGAGTAAATATTAGGTGGGTTTTTACATTGGCAGAATTGTGCGATGGCAACACCACAGAGGACATTAACCAAGAGTTGAAGTTGATGAATACATTTACAAAAAGTTTCGAAGAATGTGCCCACAGTGCAACTTACGACGTCAAGCAAGACAATTTTCACCACAATTCAATTAATAAGTTAATTCTTATTGGCACCGGCTTATGTCATACTTTTTGAGGGATATAACCTGGCAAGCACTGTCACAAGTGCTATCGCACAAAGCGCAATGGCTAAAAACCTAAGAATACTTTACCACCCAGATTCTTAAACCTCTCATGCTTGATATGTCCCTCTACCCTTAACACGCTTACAAAATCACTGGATCGGAAGAATTTAGATATTAAATTTCACAATTATTTGGATGGATATATGCATTCAGTCTTATTAAGAAAGTACTGTCGAAAGTACCTGGTTTCATCCATCCATGGCTCCATGATTAAACTCGGCACTTACGTCAGTCTACGTTTTGTAATAAGACTGTCAAGTGATTATTTCGAATTTGATTAACAAAAGCCAATATTTTTTTACACTAGCAACACCGTCACACGTGTTGCCAGTTATTGAACTTTATTTGACAACAGTGATGGCTTTATAGCATACAAAACTGCCAAGCATGCCGAGCGCACTACAAAACTCCCTGAACATAGGAAACTATGCTGCAGGAGACAGTTACTGGCAAACATAGCCAAGTTCACGGCACACCTTTAAAAGTCTCTTCACATGTGAACCTCACAGTCGGCCATGTAACTGCCACCTGGCAGCTGGGATCATGACGTCACACCTGGATCGTTGCGGTAAAATATTCTTAGATTAAGTATAGACGAAAATCAGACCCTCCTCGGCTTCCCAGGACCTGGGCATTCCGTCGACCTGATGATCGAAGAAGACACAAGCTCCCGCGGCCTTATTGGATCCATCTCCATGAAGCCAGGGTTCAGTATAATGTTAGGCACTAACTCTATAACGTCCTGGTCTTCACTGCACTCTACTTGTGGGTTAGTATACGTACCGTAATGTGTGTTTGTTTGTTAGTGTGCGGCCCGCAGTCCAAGCGTGCGTTCCAAGCGAGTGCGATAGAGGGAAAGAAGAAAAATATTCGAATGAATAAAAAAGTACAGCAAATACTTTGGCGTTCATGTTTTAGGATTTAGCGCTTTTTTAGCATCAGTGGTTGACTTATTGAATTGAGTAGCTTTACAGCAATAATCGATGCAACTTGTGAGGCTTAATAAGATCTAGTATCGATTGTGATGTCAAAAGCGATTGTCACCAATGCTAAAAGTAAAGTATACTAAATCCCATAGTAAATGCAAAATATGCATGCGAGAAAATCGAAACTAGCTCTTGAGCTGTTGATAAAAATAGCTAGTAAGAGCAAATTTCTAAAATCACAGCAAAATACTAATAATAATAATAATAATAATAATAATATGTGTGGACATTTCACACAGCGCCATCTAGCCCCAAACTAAGCATAGCTTGTACTATGGGAACCAGATGACTGATACAATACTTATATACTTTTTTGTTTGTAAATACATACATAGAATACAATATAACACCCAGACGCAGAACAAACATCTATGTTCATCACACTAATGTTTGTCCCGGGTAGGAATTGAACCCACAGCCCTCAGTTCAGAAGGCAGGGATACTACCAACTGAGCTATCGGGCCCGTCAATACTGTTCATATATTGCTGCTTCTGAAATGAATTACGTACTTTCATGTTAAATAGTCGATACGGAATTCATTTCGTTGTTAATAATGGTTATTGAGCGCTACGCGAAGGCACTCAATATAAAAAAATAGTCAAATTCTATGTTCCTACTGAATATTAAAAAAGCTCTATAGCTGCATCTAGTTACTTTGTACTTTCTAAGGCTTTAGTTTAATAATCCTTTTAATTAAATGAGTAAACTATTGGCGTAAAACTTTTAGAAATTCATGTTCATCTGTCCCATTTTTACAACTAATTTACCTAATTAAATTAGTGCCTGAAATTTGAAAAGTTGTGCATTACATGCGTCATACGTTACAGTTTTTAGCGAATACTATTAGAGAAAGCTTATAATATTTATAGTGGTCCAAGATTATTACAGAGTAATACAGACAGTGGTCCGATAGATATCACAAGAATTAAGAAGTATTTACAGTAGTTTTTCTTCTAGAATGACGCTAGTACCGCCACTAGCGGACGAATCAGTAAACTCATTTGACATTTCATAATAATCTTTTGTCGAGTTGCAATAACTGACTTAAAAATATCTGTTTATTTGTTATAGTACGTACGAAATTTTCATTTTAAATGTTTAATACTTGTTACGATAGTTTTGCTTTTTAAACGACCGAAATATAATACCATTTATACTTTAAATTAGGTATACATTTTCTGAGTCTTGGCTAACTAAGTTTCGAAAGCGTGAAATCGATAAAACTTTTTTTATATTTATAAAAATACAATATTATATTAATAATATATATTAGTGTTATTTTATTTAAATAGGTATCTATTCGCAATATAGTATACTTTTTGGCAAGATTAAAAATTGTATAATGAGCTGCGAAGCTATTCTTAATAATACTTTATATTATCGGATCATCATTATTTGCACGCTTTCACTATAACTCTTATTAAAATTGTCAACCGTAGTATGCAATTACTAATGCAAGGCCTTATTATAAAGTTTGTAAACACCCCTTTCTAAAATCACTGCATAATAGTTCAATAGCTATGCAGTGTTTTATCTTTCCCCATTTCAATATCAATAGAAAGAGACAAAACATAAACTATTCCTCCACAACACAGTGTATTAATAAGGGGATATTATTTAAGAATCTTGGATTTACCAATTCCATATTTAGAACGATAAGAGCTATTTCTGAATCTAAATTACTTTTTAGGGTTCCGTACCCAAAAGGAAAAGCGAACCCTATTGCCAAGGCTCCGCTGTCCGTCTTCACCAGGCTGTATCTCATGAACCGTGATAGACAGTTGAAATTTTCACAGATGATGTATTGTTTCTGTTACCGCTATTACAACAAAATACTAAAAAACAGAACAAATTAAATATTTAAGGGGGCTCCCTTACAAAAAAACGCGATTTTATTGCTTGTTATTATAGAAAATGGTACGGAACCCTTCGTGCGGGAGTCCGACTCGCATTCGGCCGGTTTTATTCTAAACCTCTAGAAACTAACACCAACATCTATAGGCTGTCTTTTCTATTAATTTTCTATAGGAATGTGTAAGGCTAAGTATATAATTATTTGCCTTCTGGGAACATCTATTGCTTTAATTGACACTTCGTAGTTAATTTTTTTGGTCCGTTACATCTATGCACTTATGAGAAATGTCGCTGTCCTTATTCCTATATAGTTATTTTCCTTTATTTGGTTATTTCCTGCTGCAATTTCTGAAGCTAAAGCTGCCAGCATCCTTAATGTCGTAGATAATTAATTTAGTATATTGCATTCATACTTACTATATGTAATATACTATCTGATTTTGAATTGGTATATTATCCCGAATGGGGGTATATTCTACACCCCAAGGTAGACAACATTTCTTCTACAACTTCTCTAAATTAATGGTTTTTCCTTGAAGAAATGCCATGTTAACTTTACGTTCAAAGGTATCCTTAGCGCAGCTGGGTGGTTCAACTTCGTCCTTGATCAAATGCACATAAATGAGTCTAACGACCTGTGTTTAAAAATGAATGTATAGTATCTTGTTCACTCTCGTAGCGATCGCACGTGCAATTTTGTGAGTGGATTTATTTTTTACCATGGAGATTTGGAAACACGCAGCCTCACAACTTGCGGGCTATCAAAGTCCCAGTCCCCCCTTTCAGGATAACATACCAATTCAAGTTCACCTTGTATAACATGAAATAAATTGGGACAAACTCACAAAAGTTTCAATTTCTCTACATTTTTTCTTGACATTTCCCATAAATGAACTATTTATTAAACCCTACCTATTAATCTTAAAGTACTTTTTAGCATTGATACAGCGAAAGGTAACTATAACGAGATTCACCTATTGCTTTTTGGTATTGAAATTAATTTAAATTAAAACCTATTTTAAATTACTAATTACTAATATCAATGCGTAGCACCAATCGCGTAGCGTGATTATTAAAAGGAATGTATTATTTATTTAATTTCTTTTTGTTTTAATGTTTTTTTTATATAAAAATACTAGAACTAATGGAGGATTTAATTTGGAATATATTAGAGTTTCAATTCAACCTTGGCACTAATTAATTTTTAAATATATTATTTTTTATAGTTAAGCTACAACCATCAAAACTTTTTTTTACAAAATAATTATAACGATTATACTAAACATGTGCGTAGAATATCAAAAAGGTGGCTTTAAAAATATCCTTATTGTACTTTCTAAATATAATTATAAGAAGTCTTTTAAAATAATGGAAGTTAATAATAATGGCATATTGTTTAGTGGTACGCCACGAAGCGACTAATTTAATATAATATCGTAATGTCGTATTATTTTTATGCGAATCTTTGGTATTAATAGTAAACTTGTTACGCAACGCGGTTTGTCCAATATAAACTTTGTTTTGTTCTTTTCACTTCTTACGCTAATTTTAATAATCAACGTGAATAAAATTTGAAATATTTTGGTAACAAAAACTCCTGTACAAAGAGTTTGTAAAACGCAAACTTCTTTCAAAATACTTTGGGTACTTTAGCACAAATAATACGACCATACATTGCATCTTGCTAAAAACTATGCTCCTTACGACTAAATAATTGTTGTTCTATCGCAACCTAACCCATCTAAGTTTGGTATCTACCCTCCACGATAAAATAATATCTCGTTCAATATAATTCAATATCAAACACAATTTTTTGTCTATGACTTCCACTCACTACGGAATCGTTCTACCACTAACCGCGGTGACATGTTTCGTTCGACTAACCTTGTGAACGTGTTCAACGTTTGCTTCTATGGAACGAGTGAAAATTCAATAATTTTTTTACAATCGCCACGATTGCAAATCGGATCAAAAGTTAACTTTTAGTGAACGATAAATTATATATTGTTATAGCTATCGATTCAACTATTTCATTTTAAAACTTTCCTACGATTTAATTTTAAGCGATTATTTAACGTTCACTCAAATCATTCACTCGTTCACTTGTACAGCTGGCGAGGCTTATCGCGTAAGTCTAGTGCAGATAGCAATCGTATGCTCTCTTGCAAGCACTCAGACTTGTAAAGTAGCGAGGATGGCTAGCCAAGTCAATATCCAGAACAGTTACGCGATAGGGGTGCTGACTGTGATCTCTTAGCGCGATTCAACTGAAGACCTAAAGTAAAACGATTTATACCGTAGCGATTCAATTTAGATCCTCATTTGAATCACGCTAAGAGGTGACAGTACGGGCCCAAGGGGTCTAGCAAAGATCGCAAACGCTAACGCTAACGCCAAACGCTAACTCCAAAAATGTATTGAAATGACATTAGCTGCGGAAAAATTAGCTATTTCCGAAACGTCATTCCAATAAACTTTGGAGTTGGCGTTTGGCGATAGCGTTTGCTAGCCCCCAGGACCAACAATCCTTTTCCAATTAGCGTTAACGCTAACGTTCACTCGGCTAGTTCGACCACAAATGTTGACATGGATGCGGTCCATTACTCCCATTACTCCCAGAGGAAGTAAAGCCGTGGTAACGGACGGTGCTATGGTCTCGGCTCACCGGAGCGGCGCCACTCGCGGCAGAGCACGGCGCAGGTGCCGGCGGCGAGCACCACCAGCGTTCCCATCACCACGCACACGGCCGCCACCCACGTTCGGGTGTCGAATGTCTCCGCGCCTTCTAGGAAGTGCTTGTACAGCTCTGGAAACGGGGAAAACGGTACTTTTTCGGGGAAAATTGTACTTTTTACGTAAACGAATCCGCGGGCTAATTATATAACTCGCTACAAATTTGCAACAGGTGTTTTCGCAATCATTGCTGTCAAACGTCACTCTGGCAGAGCAGAAAGCGATCGAGCGCTAGATCGCCGACTGTCGGATAATCGACGAACTAGAAATTCAGGGTTTTAATCATTAATGACGTGGTTGAAGATAGGGACGCTAGTAAACTGTTACAATCACACAATTACCAAAGTCCACTACATCCATCCTTACTGTATAGTATTAGATGTCTGTGACTAAATCTATAATGTTCTATGAAATATAATATAGAATCCACGATTTACACTGCAGTCCTAAACACCAGTTGCGCTAGCACGGACGGTAGATTAAATTGTCTTTCCCCGTTTCATGTCACTTTCTTCATACAATTTACTTGTCAAGTGGAGTAAAACAGGGGAAAGACAATTTTGTCTACCATCCGTGCTAACCCTGCAGCTTGTAATTGTGTGATTTATAAAAGTGAAATGGCAAATCATACCATAATAATACGTCGCATCGCGTTATTAGTAGAGCATGTAACCTAACCTAATAGATGGCGCTGTCGACCCCGTAAGTTGTTGTAAATGGTGAAAATAAATTTTAATATGGTCACGAGATCACTAAATTTTTTTATTTAATTACTTTATCATCAGCCAGCAGAAACATTCGGATACACCACCTTGAAAACATATTAACAGTATTGTAACCTTGTACGCTAACGGTTTTTCATTGGAACAATGACAGATCCGTATGTCGTGTGATCCAGGTTTGCGAATAAGTAGGATCACCCCATCTCTTCCCGTGCGTGCCGTAGGAGCCGGCTAAAGGAATATCTAGGGAATAGGCAGTAGCATTTTCCTAAAATCTTCTGCGAACACCAAGACGCCTGCCAAGTGTGGTGATTATGACAAATCCTCCCTATGTCTAAAGTGGCGCGCTTTAAGGGGATGCCTATGTTGAGCAGTGGACGTATTTCGGTCTATTGTTGATGATGATGAATAACAAACCTGCATCTTGGTCGGTGTAGAGAGTGGTAGCGAGCACTTCGACCGGTGGGCCAGGACCAAGAACGTTTGTGGCCCACACGCGGAACCAATACGATGCGTTGGTGTCCAGGTGGTACACGTCGATTTGACGCTGGAAACATACCGGTGTGTATTTTAGAAGACAAGTGTGTGTGAGGTGCGTGGCTTGATGCTGGATATTATTTATTATTATTATTATTATTATTATTTGATAATAGACGAGCAGCATTCCTGCTGATATGTCTATATCCACAGTGTTGGAAGGTCATAATGGTCATTTCTGCAGTAATTGTGTTTGATTAGTTTGTAGCCAGTTGTCAAGTTTATTTTTGAAGGCATTCACAGAGGTTACGGCTATGACCTCTTGCGGTAGTCTGTTCCAGTTGTGCACCACTCTATTACTTAGGAAGTGAACATGAACATGTTTGATGTACTAGTCCGCGTTGAAATGATACAATTTTTATCTTAACAATTGACGATCCAGCTAATCGTTCGCATGGTGTCAAAGATTATAAACAGGAAGTCTCTTCCAGATGTGATTAAAAACTGTAAGGTACTTACTGGTTTTATGCAGAAATAAGCTTATTGAGGACTTAAGCAGGCTGAGCTGATATACATGATTCTATGATGGTCTTTTATCACCTGTCATTGCCAAACCTACAATTGGATAGAGCCATATTGGAACCAATGACAGCTTCTAATAGCGTTCTTCAACTGTTATCACATGCAGCAGAATAGTGACTTACGGAGTTAGGACTGATGTGGTTCGGACTGATAGGCCGCCACGGTTCCAATGAGCCGTTGACTGGAGCTGCCGAGCGGTACTGCGCCGTAAAGTCTATGATTGGATGCCCTCCGTCGCCAGCGACGTTCCACAGGATCAGTGCGAGGATTGTGGACGCGTGGACCGTCACGTTTACTAGCGGTGGGGGTTCAGCTGCGGAATAAAAGAATTTGTGTTCAGTGGAATATATTTAAATCATTGGCATATTTGCGCGGTCAGCACCCCTATTCCCAAACTATCGTAACCGTTTCGATTCGAAATCTATACTTTCGTCTCCTTCATTTTACATGTAGATGAAAGAGACGGATAGCATGAATTTCAAATTGAAACGTTTTAGCTCTCTCCATAGCTCGTTGCGCGACTTTGAGCTTTGTTTTAACCAATACAATGGGAGCTTCCAATTCTAAGACAAAACACTGTATACTGTACTCTTGTTTGACCGCTCATTATTATATATCTAATATTCCACGTTCTCATTCGAACATACGAAGTTATCTAATTAAACTCACTTCTACTATCTGCAGTCAAAACTAAGTTAGAACAAGTTCTCGACCTCGCCCGCTGCTGTTTCTGTATATCAGAAACTTAACAGTGTTGTTGTTCCCAGAGGGCTAATAGTCTTGTCTTGGACATACCTATTATGTTAGCTCATAATAAAATTCTTGGTTAATTTCAGTTTTAAAATAGTTAATGGACTTCAGTAAAAAGTTTTATTACTCTATCGTTGGGTAAAGAGTAAAAGAACAAAACATTCCAGGAGTAACAGAAGATGAACGGCAAGAATCGTCATCGTCATCATAAACAGCCTGAAGACGTCCACTGCTGAACAAAGGCCTCCAGATTGTATGACCAAGAATAGCGGGGCGCAAAACCCTTACCCTAAACTGGTAGGCCTTTTAAAAACTGTAGCGGTCACAATCACAAGTACCTAAAATGAAAATAACTGCCATGTTTGCGTACGTCACTCTCAATCTGATGAATTATATATGCCTTCCTCTCATCGTTGTATACGTAATATACCTACGTATAGCGTTCAATACGATACGGCTGTTGGTTCCCTTGCATATGGATACAGCATGTGTGATGCGAATGGTACAATGGACGGAATATGGAATGGCTTGGTGTTCGGTGTTCGTGACCCGGTTAACAAACCGCAGATAAAATTAATTAATTAACTTATTATATGAATGCGCGGTGACGAGGCGAGGGTAAAAGCATATGTGTAATAAATACCTATGGGTAATACAATCAGACATAGGTATATGTCGCACTGATGAGAAATAACTGAATAAATTAGTACTAGGTATGCTGAGGCGTCTATCCATGTATATATAAGTCTAGGTAATATAAGTTATGTGAAAATAGTGGTTTGGTGTGTTTCCAACGATGAGACAATTAATATCGTGCATGATGCGGAAGATAATTCACTTCAATAAATAATGTGTTAAGCAAAAACAGTAAGATAAGTTCAAAGTTTAGATAGATTATTAGAACTGTGTTGACACCACAAGGTTTAGTTCTAATATCAAAGAATTTCTTTTTTCGCATTTTTTCTTCTTTTTTAGGGTTCCGTACCCAAAGGTTAGAGCTAACCCTATCCGTCTGTCTGTTTGTCTGTCTGTCTAACTGTCTGTTTATTACCAGGCTGTATCCCATAAACCGTGATAGATATAGACAGTTGAAATTTTCACAAATGATGTATTTCTGCTGCCGCTATAACAACAAATACGAAAAACAGAATAAAATAATTATTCAATTTTTTTGCACGTTTTTATAGATATGATGAAGAATGATGAAGAATGGTACGGACATAGACATACATATAAGGACAGGCCTAATGACATTAAAACGTCGCTTCAAAAGAGGGAGCCAAGTTCACAGATTGGCATCCACTAGCGCTCAGTCTGTGATGGAAGTTAGAAGGCATCGGTCGAATGTCACAAACAAAATATGCCAAGTTGTATTGTGAAGGGTTGCACAATCTATACTCAAAAGTGCAGTAAAAAGAAAGACCAAGTTTCTTACCTCAAGTAATTCAATATTTTCAATATAACACTCCGTTTTGTAACAAAATAATCGAATTTATGTTTGGAATAATCATTGTAAACATAAACATTGACGGACATAATGGCGGGGATAGGGCTGTTCCAATACCAGTATAAAGGAGTATGTACTCGATACTTTTCGTACGATACTCAGTATACTTAATTGAATAATTTTTGTAAATATCTCTATAAGCCTATTCTCGCTTCTGCTACGAGGTAATTTAAATGAATACCTACTGTATAAATTGGCTTCCAAACTGATAAACAGATACACATACGATTTCAATGCGGTATTTATGTTACAAAGCCTGTTGAATATGATTTAATTTTAGCTTACCACCGTTCTCATCGTCGTCATCATCATCATCATCATCATCATCATCATCATCTATACAGTTTACTATACGACGTATGTTGCATGATTATTACCTAGAAGATCCGAGTGACACTGCGACTGTTATGGGCCATGTCGCTTAACATCAGGTGAACGACTGGCTCGTCACTCGTCACGTCATTCATTCTCATAAAAAAAGATCAAAGGGACAGACAGAGGTTTTTAACGTTTTTACTTCTATATATCGAAAAAAACTGTAGTGCAATCAAAATATTCATATAATAGGTTACATTAAAAAATTAACGTTTGATTAGGTAAACGTAAAAAATTGTAAAAATAAATAATAAAATAAATATGTGTGGACATTTTCACACAGAGCCATCTAGCCCCAAACTAAGCATAGCTTGTACTATGGGAACCAGATAACTGATATAATACTTATATATCTTTTTGTTTGTAAATAGACGTTTGATGTGGCGGACCACGCTGTCCTTGGAATCAAAATGCAACACCATGGCATATGCAATAGGGCTCTTGATCTTTTAAAAGATCTTCTGTGTGATAGGTCACAGGTGGTGGTGGGAGACGGCGGACGAGAGAGATCGGACCCGCTAACTAGGAATATGGGTGTAGCCCAGGGTTCTTCAGTGTCCAACATATTGTTCTCACTGCTGTTGAACGACTTGCCAAATGCTGTGACGAACGCAGATGTATTTATGTACGCAGACGACGTCGCCACAATTGTAACAGCTGCATCTATAGACCTGTTAGAACTTAGGTTAAACGATACCGCCACCCAACTAGCCAAGTGGTTTAGAGAAAATGGCCTTGTATTAAACTTAAGTAAAACGCATTTTACTCACATCAACTTGTCTGGGCGTGCCATACGACGTTTAAGTGTTCTGGCGGAGGGAATAAAAATACAGCAAGCGGACACCACCACCTTCTTGGGCTTTGAGATAGACAGTGGTCTAACCTGGGAAACCCACATACACAAGCTGTGCGGAAAGCTGGGTGGTGCGTGCTTCGCACTAGGCCGACTATCTCGGATTTTGCCAAGGGAGGTGGTGAGGTCATGCTATTTTGCCACTGTCCACTCTCTGCTGCAATACGGGGCGGAGATGTGGGCTCGTGCAGCGGACTGGGAGAGGGCGTTCCGGCTCCAGAAACGTGCAGTGTGAGCGATTGTGAAGGTATCGCAAGACACATCCGCAAGACCGCACTTTAAATCACTTGGAATCCTCACGCTACCATCCGTAGTGATCTTTCAAGTGGCGGTATTTGTGAGACTGAATGTTGAAGCCTATACAAAAATCGGTGAGTCACATAGATACAGCACTCGTAGCAAGGGTAAGCTAGCACCCGTAAAAAGGTCACTCGCTAAGTCCGACAAGTTGACGCATGTCATGGGGCCGACGGTCTACAATCATCTACCAGATGAGATAACGGGGACTCCAAACTTGAAGTATTTCAAACTGAAGCTTAAGCGTTTGGCTTGTCAACCAAACATTTTATAATTATACAGAATTTTTAAATTATAAGCATTAATGAATGACATTGTATTATTGTATTTTGATTGTTTATTATGATTTATTATGCTAATTTGTAATTGTAATTTTATTTATATTATAATTTATTATTTTTGACAGTCATCCGTGGTATGTTAATCTTGTGATGGGTTTTTCTATTTAATTGACAATAGAAAACTATTTTATTTTGTATGTACTCTTGACATCGTACAATTCTATTTATATTATCAATTTTGTGACATGTATTTTTATATGAATAAATGACTATTGACTACTATTGACTACTATTCTCCACATAATAAGTGACATAAGTGAATTTGACAGCCTCCGTGCTGTGGTGGTTGAGCAGGTCGGCTCGTAACCCGGAGGCGGCGGCTCGATTCCCGCGACAGGACAAGTATTTGTGCACAGAAAAAAAAAAGCACAAATAATTGTTCTGTGTCTAGGTGTTGTGGGACCATGGTCCTCGTAGTTCCTGGGTCCCTAGATACAGGGAATCCTAGTTAGGGTCTAGGATATATGTATGTGATCGTTGGGCGTTATTATTTATAATAAGTACGTAGAATATTGACGAAGTACTGTTTACCTCAAAACACTCTTAATTCAGGCTTTGGACCCAAATGCGACAAAAATGTCTAATGAATCTAGGTTTAATAGACAAAGAATGACTCTCATAAGCACAACGAACAGAAAAAATAGCGCTCAAGCCCCGCATCACTCGCATCCGTATGTTCAGAGCTAAAAGCAATTAGGTAAATTGTGTAATTACTTAATGTCGGTGGAAATATGCGCTTGTTTGACTAATGAGGGTAAACAGGAGGTACGCCGGTGTCGACCCAATAACCTCTACCTCTTGCTTTATATAAAATACGCAATACAGTCGTACGGTAGTAATGGAGTTTGAAGGAAGTGATGGGGAATCGTTAATTTCAGATATTTGCTCTATCTATGGCGAAAAGAACTAAATGGATTATGAGGACACAACACTCAGACCCCATCAAAAGAGAGGGCTATAATGGTAAGCTACTCAAAACTGCCTCAGAACAGAACCCAACAAAAGTGGGTTACAAAGGATACTCTAGCCAAAACTGCATAGCAGTAATAGTAAGGTAACGCAGCGACTACATGCATTGCATACATCCTAAGGCATAAGACGATAAGACCTCCCATGGTGGCAGTTTTAAGCTTGTGTGTAAATTGATTGTTTTCTGTAAATATGGTGTATCAATAAAGAGGTTTATCTATCTATCTATCTCATCATCATCATCATAAACAGTCTGTAGACGTCCATTGCTGAACATAGGCCTCCCCCAGAGAGCGCCACTTTGAGCGCCTGCTCGCCTCCTGCATCCATCGGCTCTCCGCGGTTTTCGTCAGGTCGTCGGTCCACCTAGTGGGGGGTCTGCCTACGCTGCGCCTTCCGGTTCGGATCTATCTACGTATATATGTCGTAGGATAGCTATTGTGGTTTACGTTTATAGTTCCCCAGATGCAGGGTACAGGGAGGGCAAGGCGTGAAGTTATAATACAGATTAATGTGTCTGCAAAGTGATAATATGAAATTAAATACAAAATCATTTGTAGGTATGTACTGGGTTACATTATATGTATTATTCTCCCAGTTATTGTACATGATGAGGTTCGTGTCGGTCGTGTAGCCGTAGCTGGTATTACTTTTATTTAGGTTTAGCTTTGCCGAAATGTGCCGAAAATTATTGCTACTTTACCGAGGCGGAATTGCACCAGCTTACTTTGACGCTAACTTTAACTGCTAGCTAACTGTCACCGTCCACGCTTCGCCGGGCGGGCTAATGTCAAAATCTGACAGTAACTTTAACTGTGATTATGGTGCAACTCAGCCCGATTGTTGTCACACGATCAAGCATAGAACTGAACCAGATAGATAATACACGAGACCCCTTGTATGAGTTTCGATAGTTTACTAAAACTTGATTCGTTTACGTTTTCTCCCTTTCCTCCCATACATTTCTCTGCAGCGCCCCTAGCGGACACGTTGATGAACTAAAAATGGCAGTACAAATTTTAAATGGACGCGCGTATTCACGTATTGGAAAACTCGTCCTAGGGATACTGATAATTATGCAGTGTTCAATGATACTTCTTAATTTCAGGATAGTACCTAAGCTAAGGTGGAAGTGTGACCATTACGTAAATATTTGATATCGGGGCGGGTGGTATTGGTATGATAACGCATGTCCCGCTTACCCTCTTGGTCAACAACACCCTGTGTCAATGTTTGTGACGGGGTGGCAAGAGTAATTTCAAGTTGAAATTATTTTCAACTTTTACACTACTTACTTTAATTGACATTTGTTACGCCAAAGTCACCAAATTCATACTTTTGGGAGATAGATAAAATTATACCTTTTGACATTTTTAAAAAGATATAACTCACGTCCTTTTTGGTTTTGCAATGAAATTAAATTCCTTGTCATTAACATTAGTTTCATTATGAATTATTATCACTCTAGCGAATGACATTCTACAATCGATTTAAATATGATTAGGTAGCAATGATTTCTGCACTTTGACCTTAGCATCATGGATGGCAGAAAATTAGGATATTTGGTCATGCATGAGTGGTATAACTTAAATAAGTACCATGTATAGATAATAAGCGACATGACTGTCTGTCACGGCCAACATCGGTAAGGACCAAAATTCAAATCGAGCCGTGACAGCGAATCCGAATACTTTTCCACCCTCATCAAATGTTCCAAATTAAAAGGACATGACTGTCCCATTTTTTCTGGACATGTGCTGGGACTGGGAAGTAGTACTGTTACCAAATGGCTATTTGTGTCAGATTGTGTGGAAACAGGAAACTTACTATTTTTTTTTTTTATTTATTTAAATCAGAAAAAAAAGGTTTACAACATGCCTAAAAACACCAATAAAACCAAATAAGGTTTGTCTCTGGTGTTGTATTCCTCTATTTTACCGTAAGATACTTAATATAAATATATATAAAGTGGTTACCAAAAGACATTCAATAATATTAGCATTCTTTCGCATTGTTATCGTCACAGTGGTAGCCGGCATAAGTACCTACATAAACCTACATAAATTAATGTAGGTATTAATAATTGAGCTTGGTATATTTGACTATTTGTGTCTAAATCAAAGGTTTTAAATTTTTAACGATATAAGGCTTATTGTAATAAGTGAGAAAGGAAACGGCCTTAAATGATTTACGTGAACAGCATAATAAACATCAATAGAGTTTAATATTTACATTTACGGCTAGTAACAATTACAAGGCAAGTAACTAGTAGTAAGTAACCGTGAAACTACTCGTACCATTGAAAAAGCGGTTCTATAACGACATCTGAAGAATATAGTTTTCCCACTCAGACAAAGTCAGGTTCGCGAGGAAGCGCTACAAGTCTCTGCTCTTTTCAGAAGTTCTCACCATACTCACTTCTCACTGTGAGGTTGACTCTATCAACAAAAGCGGTTTCATTCTCGACCCCGCACTCGTAGAGACCTGCGTCGTCCACGCCTATATCTTTGAGGAGTAAACTGCCGTCAGACTGAAACAAACAAACAGAACGATAAGCAATGGAACACCTTACCAGCGTCATGAACCGGTGTCTTCTAAGCAAGCATGCTTCATCGTCGACCGCGCCGTCACTTACCATCAGGTGAGACTGTGGTCAAGTGTTAGCCTAGCGTTAATAAAAAAAACTTGGTCTGAGGCGTTTTTGTGGATAAGGAGTACATGAATATTCTGGAATAGCATATATTCGCATGAACGACTTCTACTAATATTATACTAGGTACTAATGTATGGGAACATTGCTTCACGAATCATCATTATCGTCACGCAGAAGACAGTCCCTGCTGAGCATTCGTTTAGCGTCAATAAGAGAACTTACAGCATATCATATACCAACAACTACATCTGCCATGTTTCATGACCTGCTGAAGTTTCAGCGTATTTTGGTGTTTATGTATTGGTTTGAACAATTGGCAACAAAAGTGGTTTCCTTTCTTGGTATTTTTGGTAAAAAAATTCGTTTCATTTCTAGGTATATTTTGGAACGGAAATGAAATGAGAGAATTGGTAACTACAGGTTAGTGTTGGGGATATAATATGTGAGAAAAAATGAAATGACCACTATCAAACCATATATGGCTTTCAGATTGATACTTTATTGTATCATCAAATTATACAAAAGTTAAAACAGAAAACAAACACGGCACACAAAGGATTATGTCAAAAAAATTGCAACAAGCAGGAAACTATACATTAAAAAACCTCGAAACATACCACACACACTTTTTTAGGTCATGGCTCTTGTAACTGGTGTACAAATCCTTTGTTTTTGTAACAGATAGGCTGACCACATAAATTCACGTCTTTATCGCACCTTCCATACCTCACCGGGTCACCGGTAGATTAGGGTAAGCCTATCCTATCCATGCCTCTACGTATAACCTACAGTACTTCTAGAAAATAATACGGGTGAATTTTTTGGGTACGCTAAACTAAAATTTTCACTTACCCTTCTAAAGGTACTTAGGTAATTGCAGCTTAAGAATTGTATAATAACATCATAATAAAGGAAGCTTAAAAAGAAGTGAAGGAACTTCACACAAATAAGGGATAAGAGACATGATAAAATGATCAAAAAATGTTTAGCAGACTTATTTAGGCCACAACTCCATCAAAGCAGCGCCGAACCGTAACACTATTCGCACATAAACGCCAATTTGCACACATAATATTTGAATTCGGGTGTATGGGCGGCGTTTAGGCAATATCCGATAATGTGACTGCCGTGCGGCCTTGTCGCACTGTAGCCGAGTAGCTGTAGAGTATTTTTTGTAAAAAATGCGGGTCCAAAAGCATCTAGTGTTATGCAGACTTGACTGTAATACCTAAACTGTGTCTTGATTTCAAGAAGACATCAACGTGGTTCAGTACAGGGTAAAGAATCAAAGTTCAGTTCGAAACTTCGAATCTCAGAATAGCAAACGAGAGGCAATGAATGCTTGAATTTTGCTAGAGCTCGGGAAATATATTTATATAGGTACGCGCACAAACACTGCCAAACCTTTCTTAAAATTTGCATAAAGTATTGTTTTGATGAACCGCTAACTGGAGCGATCTTTTAGACTACTACTTTTTACTGCCTCATCTCCTCCATGCGTAATCGTTCTGTGATCGATATTTTGGCAAACGCTAAAAAGCAACCAGAAGTTACAGAACTTAAGGAAATGACCGTTACGTCTGCGCACTGTAAGCTCGCAAGTACACAGCAGGAAAAATCGCCGTAGCCGAATTCAGCATGGGTGGGGTGGATATCATCAAAGATTCCCTAAATCTTTTAAAATATACTGAACCCAAGTACTGACAACCCGCACCGTGGCCTTGGTTCAAGCCTTGAACAACGATCGATAGAGTGGCCTGTGTCTGAGGTGAGGTTAGGTATCACCTAGACATGAGTACTGCAGCGGCGGCTTCATCAACAGGGATAATACATTTCTTGGACATACCAAGAACAGCCAGTTAAATCTCGTAGGAAATCCGTGCTATGCTAAGCTGGTAAGCAAGGTTTTGAATTGTCACTGAATCTTGAATGAAGAGCTGAGTCGCAGTCACTAGGATCTTTGGTCCAATTATATAACCATCATTTATAACTAGCTATAAAAGAAAATTTTTTGTTCACTGATTCGTAACTAGTTATTAATAAGTAATATTTCATCCATGTGTGACATTATCACATCACGAGATCTTTAAACCGATTCGAATTGTTGTTTTAGGACAATATATTGTTGGGTGGTTGGTTACCACTTGCCTGTGCGCTACAGGAAAGGATCCTAAGGAAACGGAAGTAAGTAGAGCACTTAAGTAAGAACAGACTCCGGGTAGAGAAAGATAGCGTGCATAACGAAAATAACCTAGTCGGACGTACGGACGGACTCAATATTATTGATGTACCTCTGCAAGGCGAATGTACGATACCACTTCCTAATTTATCGCTTGAGTGCTTACGAAGTCAATAAGAGGCCTAATGATGATACTGGCACGCTTGTTGCTTTGAAACATGTGTGAAAAACATGTTGAAGCCTGAAGGCTGCTTACGTTAAGATTTCTGATCTGAATTGCCTCGAGGTTTGATCTAACATTTGGTAGGGTTCTCTATAATATAACAGCTACTGACTGAATGACCAAAAATATTTACATATTGGAAAATTTACGGTGATTACCACCCTAATATGTCGTCTTTAAAAAAAGAGACTCCATTATGAAATTCATTGATACCGCTGTTTTATGAAAGAAAATCGCTAGGTAGTTATTCTAAGCGAGATTCTATTAAAAAGTTAGACAAGAGCAAAATACATTCGTAAAATATTGAAATGGGCGGTTAAATAAAACTCATTACCAATGCAAATTGTTTGGACTGGAGGGCGTTTGAAAACGCGGAGTTTAGACAATTTGAATATGAGTTACGATAAAAAAATACATTCTACGTTTGTCTTTTCTAGGAGTAAGAAAATTGATATTTTTAGTTAAACATAAAGGAACAATAAATCATAGTGAATGTATAAGAATATTTTCAAAATCTTCAGTAGGGCACCACGCACACGATATGGTTTCAATCCAATCAAGACTGGCTACTCTGTAGACCACATTGAGAACTCTCTATTCGTCCTAAAAACAAAGTACAGAAACATGGATGCAAGAAGGAAGTAGTTCAAATTCAAAAGTGGCGATCTATGGGGAGGAGGGATCTAACTGACGATAAAGTATACAGATATATAAAAAAATAATAGGTAGAATCAGAAAGATGGTAGAAAGCATGCTCATCAAAGTCATTTTCGTAGAAAATCTTTCTTATACTGAGTGAAGGTTGTTATATCAGTTGTTTTCCAGATTTGGGGGTCAAAGGCACGCCCGGTTCAATATTTGCGAGGCGGTGACATGAATCACTGAGCGTGTCATACCCTGACGGAATAAGTCAGAGGCGCGCGTAATTATAACTAAAACCTACTATGCAAATTAGGTAATTTATACGCAGTAAATGTTACACATATTGTCCGCAAATATAACCAAATTCGAAATAAAATAAATGAAATTAACTTCGTTTTATTGTTTCGACTTTTCAGCCATCAACTCGTCAAGTCCAAAAGAAAAACAGTTCCAGATATAAAAGTGAGCTTCTACTAACATATTTGCGACGCGTACTGCTCCCTGGATGAAACCGACACGTATCGTGTAACCTTAGTTTACGTGAAAGATACGTGTCTCCAGTGAAAAAATCGCAATATTGAACCCGAGATTCGTGTCTCACTCATTACAAATTCAAATTATTTGGAAGCTTCAGCCAGAAGGGCGTTTAGGAATGGTGATTTAGGCAGACTCTCTGTTGAGTACGCAAGGCAAGTCTGAAATACGAGGTACATTTATCAGGCCTTTCTGGAATACGCCGCGATTGCGAATGTAGCAAAGTAATGAAAATCGATTAGGCAATTCAATTTAGATGGCTTGCAGCGATGTCTTCGTTTTAGAAGTAGGTCCACTTCATTGGTAAAGCATTCAAGTTGATGAAATGCTGTCAATTTGTCGATGCCTATTTAAACATATTTCAGGTAATACCTACTACGACTGGTTCTCTGAAATGTGTTTAAAATTTAAACAAATTACGTGTAGATTGGGGTATTAACTACTAGGTCAAGGTTCTGCCTGATCATCAGGTCTATGCTTAGTGCTTCTTTTCTCTCTTCGTCTTTTAAAGTTAAAGTATCATTAGTGCTTCAACTGAATGTCAACTCTATGTGGTGAATGTTGGGATGATATACGCCCGGTCTTCGACTACATTTTTGCAGTTACTACCAGCGAAAAAATGGAACACATTACCAGCGTCTTTGTTTCCCGATAAGTACAATCTGGAGCTCTTCATGTCGCTAGTGAATAGGTATCTTCTAGGCAAGCATGTACCACCGTAGACCGCATCGTCACTTTCCATCAGTTGAGATTGCGGTCAAATGCGGGCCTATCCAGTTATAAAAAAAAAGTTAAAGACCGGGCTCCGTGGCGTGCCTTGGGAGAGGCATTATGTCTAGCAGTGGAGCAGTATAAGCTGATGATGATGAATGACCTGTCTTTAAGCAGACATTCTCTTCAGTGGAGGTAAATTACTGACATTAATTGCAATAATATTTGTCTACTTACGAAAAGCCCCTCTGTTTCCCTGCAACTAGATTACTTCTATCAACTAATTAGAAGCCAGCGCGTTGTTACACGAAGGCAAATGTTTGTAATAGCATTATGGAATTTATTAGAGGTCTGTCAGTTTTAGCATGTTCATGGCGCATTATGTGTTTAAACAAAGCTGTTATGAACAGCTGCGCTGCGGCTCGTAGGCTCGTAGGAACTCCTGCAGTTTACCCGCGGATTAATTGATGTGCCCAGCTAAGTTTACTGTGTATACATGCACTAAGGTCCATCCAACTTTGACCTACTTTATAGCGTGACTGGATTTACAAACAATCAACAAACTTTTACATTAGCTGATTCTACGATCTTTATTCATAGAGAGAGCACCTTTTCGAAAGATTCAGGTCTATATTTATATAGCAACCGCTAACTCTCCCAGGATGCCAAGTTCTAGGAAAGACATTGATGATGATGAGCCTTTCTATCATGTTAGTCTCCTTCGCTTGCTAAAAAATCACGACAAAATCACATACGGTGGTTATCATATCACCTGTTCTCAACAGAACAAAACCTATACGCGAACGTAATAATACCTAAACGCGGCTATTGAAATGTAAATTGGTATATTGTTAGAAAACCAACCGTTGTAGATAAACTGTCCCCGTACAGTACAAGACAACACGACTGCAGAATGCCAGTTGTGCGAATGTTAGCTTAGCATAGACACTCAGGAAAATTAAACTGTAGGGAATTTAATCTGGCTACTAGATGAAACTGGGTCATGTAGTTCTGCTAGATCTTCATCGATAGAAAATATCGACGAAGACCAGATACTAAATAGTGAAGCTTATAGCGATCAGCCAAACCCAACAGTTGGTTTAATGCGGGTCAAAGATAATTCTTTAAAAAGTAAACCCGTGATCTCTTAAAATGTTAAGATTTAATTCAGTAACATAACCTTATATCTTTTGACGGTCTGGAAGGTTAATGCCGCTGAAATATCACGACAAGTTACTAAACTATAGGACGGCAACGCAATAAACGGTTTACAGCCGACACTAAACTGACAAGTAAGTATAAATAAATCCGGAGCTGGTGTAATCCATGAGAGAAGGAGATCTAACAGATGCCCCTAGTAATGTAATTACGGTAGGACTTTACGAAAACCTCATTTCTGCTTCACAGCAGACGTGTTATTAAAAGTTTGTAAGAAACGACTTATACGGTCATGCAATTCGGAAGGGTTTTTATGTGAACGATTGACGTACTACGAACGAACTACCGATCGACAATGCCGCTTCTAAAATTTGCAATGCCATTAGGAACTTCATGGTTCAACCTAACCGAAGTTTACGTGATATTGCACTGCAGACGCCATCCGGGGACATCAGCACAGTTTAGTAATATGATGTCTCATATCAGTTCATAAAGATTTTAGACTGCAACACATTGCAGTAGTACGTTCACACACCTACTGCTTGGCTGCAGAATATCTGGATGAGCGGCAGGGCCTGCTTACCTGAACTCTTGCACAAAAGACCTACACCCTGGTAAAAAAGATTAGTTTACGTAGTTTATCTAAGAAATGAATTAAGCTTACATATTTTATTAATTTTATAACTATATCTGCTGGGTCTGCTTTGTACCTACAATAAATAGTGATGCAACAATGAAAATTATACCTACATAATACATTAAATAATATAGCAACTACACCGTTCGCGTTATTACTTTCTATTATTACGAATCTGTTTGTTTGTAACAATAGGTAAACAGGGTTGACATTGAAAATGTCACACACAGTTGAGCAATAGCAGTGGCGAGTGCCAGACGACGCGACACGGCTAGACTGTTCCGTTTTTATTGGTAGTTCATGATGATTCCGTCTCCACAAGCATACAACACAACCCCATTCAAATTACTTCAGGACACGCATCTATAATTCTATACCTAATAAAAATTCTGTTTGAAATTAAATCACGGAATGTTTGTTCATGTAGCCAAAAATTTTGTTTATCTAGTATACTAGTTATGTGTTCAAGGTGTCACTTTGCATAATCTGTTGACGTCTATTGTTTTTAAAGTGAGGGCAAGTGGCCAACCTTGATGTTGGTTTTAGACCACCCAAATCATTTGGACACGTTTAACCACTTTTAACGACATCGTCAGGCGAATCATCAGCGTCAAACACATGCTATCTGAATGTCTAAACTACCTACGCCGAAGAAAGCATTGTTTTAAAGCTACTAATAATAAAACTACCATACTCCTCTCTCCCAAATTTGCGTGCTACACTACAAGTTGTGTTGTAGCGTTTCACTTTAGGTTTTCATATGAATCACACTAAGAGGTGATGGTAAAGCCCCGGTCCATATGCTCTCATTCAAAACTCAGCGAACTACACCCAAATCGATTCAGAAAAACACCCCTATTTTGTTTTAGTTCCGCAGACGCCTGTGACTCATGCACATCAGCAAACTATCTGGATATGAGTCACTTTCAGGAAAAGGGCGAAGCTCCCATTTTGTAATGGCATGCACCCCCCATGTAAAGCGGAAGGCACGCAGACTACAATGGAAGGATAGTCGGAAGTTATGGGACAGGCAGACTAAAAAGGTCGTAGTTTGTGGGAGGATGGAACAAAAGGAGGGTGCTGGCAGGATAGGACGTTAAAAAGAACTACGATACTGCCATCTAAAGGGTTGCGAATATATTTAGGTAAAGTTTGCTAAGCTTAGAACGGTCTAATATTTTGACATTCATAGGCAATTTGCAAGTTAGACATCGTTTTTAGACAACATGCTTTTTACATTTTGCTTTGTAGGCAGTCTGATGATTTGTATTGCAGTATCCCGTTCATGAAAATTAATTTAAGTACTCGTAGTAATTTACATATCCTATTTTAGATATTCCATCCTTTCACGACTACCACTTCTCAAAAACAACCGTTTTATATGTTTCAAGTTTATTCAATTTCTCCTTTTTCATTCCATAAACGCGATGCGAAACCCGACTATAATGCAACTTCTGGATTACTGTAGACGTTTGGCGATGAATAATGAAATTAATAGTTTTCGTAGCAAGTTCATGATATCCATATTTCAAAAGTTCTCCGACTGCAGACGGCGGTAAAACCAAAGTTGCTATAATTTTAAGCTAACAGACTGTCGGTGGGGTGGTCGGGCGGCCTGTGACTAGGGGAAGTGAACCAAGACGTCTTTATAAAGAAATGACGTCACTTTCTAGATATTTCAACAAACGAAAAGAATACGGAAATTTTATCTTTTGAATCTTATTGTAGAGGGTTATGTTGAACTATGGACGTCAACGTCATCCAGCTGATGATATGACTAGCTTTATTGAGTTCGAATCGAATTTGTATCAGTCCCCTGTAGCCCCTCATGATGCTTGATTGGGGAAATGTTGAATGTTTACGTACTTTTTACCTTCGGGTTTAGTAAAACAAACAATTTCAGCCAAACCACAACATAGTACATAAAGGAAAGACCTGCAGAACTATTATGAACACCGAACTATTTTTGATGATGTTATCATAGAATACTACCTACATTCTAAGGATGTTATATTTTCCACCTACAACTCGTAGGTCACAATTAAGGTTCAAGTAGTAAGTATCGGAGTAAGTATAAGGTCATTAACTGTAGTAACTAAAATAAAAGGTATCTATACTAAAGGCTAGACTATCAAACCGCAAACAAGGGGAGAATGTCGTTAAAACAAATGACATTATTTCCTGATTGTAAAGCAATCGTCTCCTAAATGGCTTTCGTCTTTATGTCTGGACAATTTCCATTTATTTTAGTCCAATGTTTTCTTTTCTCTAAGTCTAACCTAATATGTTTCATTAACCAGTCGCATGCTAACGTAATCAAAGATGTGCTCCTGCGCAAGTTTTTTCAGTTCCTTATTTGAGGTTAGGCGAATTTCGGTAATGAACTACAAGCAACCAATCGCCTATTTCTTCTAATTAATTTCGGGACGTCTAATAGTAAACGCAATTAATTACCTGCGCGATATGGTGAAGGTAGTTTAGTGAACATTTTTATATAAACACGATCAGCTGACTTTGATCTGTGGTTCTACAGAACCTAGAAAATAAGACTGAAAACATCAGCCCCCCTATTACGAAAGAGTTAGCAGCGCTGCTGACGCGAGTCTGCCGCTCAACTGCTGTCAAAATTGTATGAAAATTGACAGCAGTTGAGCGGCAGACGCTCGTCAGCAGCGCTGCTAGCTCGTCCGTAATAGGGGGGCAGATCAGGTTGTGCTACAGAAACATCACTGTACAATGATATAACATAGTACCATTTATATTCATTATTGTAGTGTATTGTCGGACACACACAGTATGTATGTTTGTGCACAATCTACATGATAACAAGTATTTTCCGATAGAATGAGGAGTTTAGTCACGCGATACGCGGTTTTTGTAACAAACAATGTTGTGACAATGGCAAGAATTTTGCGTTACCCATGGCGTTTGGGTGGCCAGGAAATACATGAATGACTTGGGTATATTGGGAGGTCACAGATAACTGATTAATAGTACGCGAACTCTTGAATGTAGCTTTTGACTACTACCCCTGTTGCCCTAGCACGGGCGGAAGATGAAATCTTTCTCCGTTTTATGTCACTTTCTTCATACTTCCTTACACTTGTCAAGTGGAGTAAAACAGGGGAAAGCCAATTTTGTCTACCTACCATCCGTGCTAGGGCAGCTGGAAACTAAAGTTTAAAACACTTAGGCCTTCGTTCTCTATATCCGAGTAAGTTCCGAGTTGACTAGCCACCACGTAATGTCACTTGTAACTGCAGTAACGAATATCAGAATGTCCGAGTAGCGCTAGCCGACCCGTAAACCAGGCTGCTACTTACAGGACACATCAGCTGCCGATTAGTACGGTTAACCGACGGCTATAGCAAAACTTGTTGCAACCTCGCATGTGTTTGTAATTTATTATTATAGTTTGCATGCCAAAAATACTGAGATCTACGGAACTGAAAACTACCAACACTGTTGATTACGCTACTGCTATAAAAACATCGACTATTCCTGTTTCAATTTCGAGATCAGATAGTTATGAATATAGAAATCATTGGATTTAATTAGTAAAACAGTCCGCTCAGAACCGTGGAAAGCCGATGGATACTGGAGGCTAGCAGCCGCTCAAAGTGGTGCTCTTTGGAGGAGGCCTATGTTCAGCAGTGGACGTCTTCAGGCTGATGATTATGATGATGATGACTACTAAAAAGTTTTTGTTCAATTATAATATTATGTATATAATATTATGATATTTTTGTTTAATGTTGTTTTAATTTTTATTATTGCGTCAAGATAAAACCATATTTCAGGTACCTATAGGTGTTAGAAACATAAAAATATATTTTATATACTCTTTAGCAAATATGAACGTGTTTATGTACTCTGTGATTTTTCCTTCTTCTATTTTTTGACACGGCCAGGCAAGTTATTATTTTTACGAATAAATCTTATTTAAATTGAAATCATTGTTTTTATGGGCAACCTGCTCATAAAATGGTGCCGAAACCAGGGAATATAATATTTCTACATATACGTTTACTGTAGTGTGTTTGACCAGTGAACAAAAAACCGTGCCGCGCGGGCCGCGTGGTACTACGCAGTTACGTACGGAGGCCATTTTCACACGATCACACATTACGATACACGAGGATAACGCAAGGCATTTCGCGTTCTGCATAGGCAACTACAGTTGGAGAAGGTATTTCGTTTTATATTATCGTCAAAAACCACGAGACGAGACTTCATAGAATGACTGAGCAAGAAGAAATTCTATCGCAAACGCGCCGGCTGAAGGCGCAGATTGGTCAGTTTAAGGGCCAGATAACACGCGCCATACGATTTACGAGTGAGCAGCAGCGGCAAGTTTTAATTGACACAGCAGCTATAGCCCTGCGCGTGAAAACCCTACAAGAATCACTATTGCAGTACAGAGATAACCAGCTTAACCTCCAAATTCTACAAAATAAATATGAAGATCTCGATTTAGTCGACGATGAAGTGGAGGAACTTTGCCTTAGAACGATTAGTGAGCTACAGCGCGTTGTAAGCGGCACTAAGGCGCCCGCGGACGGCCCGTCAGACGCAAAGGCGGTTCGAGAAAATGTCATGACGACGAGGTTACCCCAACTAGACGTGCCGACGTTCGATGGTCAAAGTGTCGTGGAGTTCAAGGCGTTCAGTGATATGTTCTCAGCAGTGGTAGGGAGTGATAGTAATTTAGCTCCAGTACAAAAGTTATTTTATCTAAGAAAATATCTCAAGGGTGATGCGCTTATGCTAATCGAAGGTCTACCATTAGTAAACGAATCTTATGTTCAAGCATTAAATTTACTTAAGAATAGATACGACAACAAATGTATTTTGATAACACATCACATAAATTTACTGCTTGATTTACAGCCCATATCGAGGGGCACAGCTCAAAACTTGAGACGTTTAGTTTCCCAAGCTCGACAACAGCTAGGTGCTCTTCAGGGGCTCGGGCAACGGGTGGAATATTGGGACATGGTGATTGTGACGGTACTCATGCGAAAGCTTGACTCTTACTCTTGCAGAGCTTACTTTACTGATAGAAATCAAGATGAGCTGCCAACCCTCAAGGAATTTTTTGAGTTTGTGGAGAAGCGTGCGCTGAGCTTCGAAGAAAGTCACCAAGCTGAAGGTAAGTCCTCTAAATCTTTTCATGTAAGTAATCATGCCAGTACATCCCCTGTAGTTCCCCGATGTAGATTTTGTGAAGCAACTGACCACAAGCTGTATTCATGCAAAAGGTTTCAATTATTGAGTGTTAAAGAAAAGCTTGACTTTGTAAGCAAGAATAAATTATGCAAAATTTGCCTTAATTTTCACAATAATAAGTGTAAGTACTTTTTTAAATGCAGTATATGCAAAGGCAAAGATCATAACTCTGTGCTTCATGAAGAACAAACAGTAAATAAAACTTTAAGCTGTCAAAGTAGTGTAAACACCACTGAAGTATTGTTACCTACTATAAAGGTCAAAATTTTAAGTCAAGATGGTTCATACATTATAGCCAAAGGTCTGTTAGATAGTGGAAGCCAAACTAATTTCATCACCTCCGATCTAATGTGCAAACTTGCTTTACCCACATTCAAACATGAGGTCAAAATATCCGCCCTTGGTCAAAAAGAGAAATTACTCACCAAGGGTGCAAATATAAGTCTTAATTCATTGCACGATAATTATAATTGTAATGCACTTTTTTCTGTTGTAGACAACATAACTTCATTTCTGCCTCAGAACAAATTTGATTTAAAAAATATTAAATTACCGGACAATATTGAACTGGCCGACGATGAATTTAATATACCAAGCCAAATATCATTTCTGCTCTCCTCTGAGGTATTCTTTAAAATAATGCTTCCAGACAAAATTGATTTATCTGAGGGCAGTTTGTGCTTGTTATCAACAAAATTCGGTTATGTACTATCTGGAAAAATAAATAGAGATAATATTTGTCTCTCGAATATAGAAAATAAAAATATTGTTTTGCATGCTGTCACAAATTCAAATGATAATGTAGACCTCCTCCTTCAAAAATTTTGGGACGAACAACATATTCCTGAAATTCATAAGGAGGAAACATTAAAGCAAGATGTCTGCGAAGCCGAATTTAAAAAATCGGTACAGTTTATTGATAATCGATTTCAGGTACAACTGCCACTAAAGGTACCAATTGAAGATTTGAAGTTAGGCAAATCATTTGACATAGCATTGCAGCGACTTAACAATTTAACAAAAAGATTCAGTAAGGATCCTGAACTAATGGAATCTTACTCAAATTTCATCAAAGAATACATCAATTTAGGCCATGCCAAAGTTATTGACATATCATCAGTAGATATTGACAGATATTATTTTATGCCACATCATCCAGTTCTGAGGGAAACCAGCACAACAACCAAATTAAGGGTGGTATTTGACGCCAGCGCAAAAACAAAATCAAACTTGAGTCTTAATGATGTCTTATGGAACGGCCCAGTAGTCCAAAATAGTTTATTTGACATAATTGTTTTATTTCGCTCATTTGAATTTATAGCGCTGTGCGACGTTCGTCAAATGTATCGACAAATTAGAACTGATCCCTCCCAAAATCATTTACAAAATATCCTGTGGAGAACCAATATCAATGATCCTTTAATGTGTTTACAGCTGCAGACCGTCACATACGGAGTGAGAAGCTCTAGTTTCCTCGCGACACGGTGCTTGGTTGAACTGGCTGAGAGGTATGAATCGCAATATCCCATGGCAGCAAGCGTGTTACTCAATAACACCTATGTGGACGACTGCATTTTTGGAGCCAGTAGCGTGGAGCTATTAAAAGAGGTATGTGACCAATTGATTAATTTGTTGAGGGAAGGCAGCTTTGAACTTCATAAATGGAGCTCGAACAATCAACATGTTCTAAATAATATTCCACCTGAAACACACGTGTTCAATAAAACTCATGAATTCAATAACGGCACGGTATTAAAGGCAGTAGGCTTGTATTTGGACATGGAAACTGATAACTTTAAAATATGTAAACCATCTGGGAACATTCCTCTACAATGGACTAAACGAACGGTCTTGAGTTGCATAGGATCCTTCTTTGACCCCTTGGGATTTGCTGGTCCAATTTTGTCTCGTGCAAAAGAGTATATGCAACGTTTATGGAAGGCACATTTGGACTGGAATTCCCCGCTCAGCGGTGAGCTGTTGGTGTCATGGAACAACTTTTTTGCGGATTTAGTCAATATGGAGCCAATAATAGTAAACAGAAACTTAAAAATTTGTAATGCAAATCATGTTGACTTGGTAGGTTACTGTGATGCATCTGCGATGGCATATGGTTGCTGTATTTATATAAGAGCTATTCATGGAGAGGAAGTGCATGTTTCCTTAGTTTGCAGTAAATCAAGAATCGCTCCTTGTAGCACCAAGTTGACTATTCCTAGGCTTGAATTAAATGGTGCGGTTCTTCTTGCCAAATTATTTCACAAAGTAGAGTCTATATTTAAAGATGTAAATTTCAGGCATAAGTATCTGTTTACCGATTCCCAAATTGTACTTTATTGGCTGAAAAGTATGAAAAGTCCACAATATATCCAAAATAGAGTCAACACAATTAATGATCTTACTAGCAAATATGAGTGGTTCCATGTCACCAGCCAAAATAATGCAGCTGATGTGTTGTCAAGAGGGTTAAACCCTACCCAATTGTCCTCTTGCGACATTTGGTGGCAAGGACCTACAGAAATTCATGATGTAAACTTTGTACCTAAGGTAATAGCAATAAATAAGGTGATAGATCCTGAAAATAATGATGTTGAAGTTACAAATTGCACTGTGCAACAAGATTTATTGTTAATTTCAAATATATCATCTGTGATAAAATTACAAAGGGTATTTGCATATGTACTTAGATTCGTAAAAAATTGCAAGGTCAATAAAGATAAGCGTAATGTAGAAGCATTAACTGTTATTGAAATTAGAGATTCTATGACATGTTTAATTAAATATGTTCAGCGAATACACTTTGCTGATGAAATAAAATGTATACAGAAACAATTACCAATAAAGACAAATCTCAAGTCACTCAATCCATTTTTAGATAATTTTGGAGTTATGAGAGTGGCAGGACGACTACAAAATGCTAATGTGCCATATAACCAGAGGTATCCAATAATATTGCCCTGCAGATGTCATCTTACCACTCTCATCATTCGTAATGAGCACTTGGCTTTATTGCATTCTGGTTTAAAATTAACTCTTGCTGGACTCATTCAAAAATTTTATATTGTGGGTGCAGCGAGAGAAATAAAGAAAGTTATACACAAATGTACCACCTGCTTTAAGTTTAGGGCAGAAAGAGCATCTCAGTTAATGGGGTCATTACCTCATGCCCGTGTAAACCAAGATAGAATTTTTAACAAGGTCGGGATTGATTATTGTGGCTTTTTTAAGGTGAGGCAGTCTTCAATCCGCAGATCAGTTGTAACTAAGGCATATGTTCTGGTGCTAGTGTGTTTTTCAAGCAAGTTTTTGCATTTTGAATTGGTATCTGACTTAACTACGGAATGTTTCTTAGCCGCATTTAAAAGATTTTGTGCTAGAAGAGGGATGCCTAGTACAGTATACTGTGACAATGCTTCCACTTATAAAGGCGCTAATAATCAATTACGGCAGTTGTACTTATTAAATAAGTCTCAAATGCACAAAGATGGTGTATTAAATTTTTGTACTATAAAGGGCATTGACTTTAAATTCATCCCCAGCTATAGTCCAACGTTTGGAGGCCTGTGGGAGGCTTCTGTGAAAAGTTTCAAATATCATTTCAAACGAGTAGTGGGAGACCTTTCTCTCACATATGAGCAATTTAATACAGTAATGGTGCAGATAGAAGGAATTCTGAATTCAAGGCCCTTAACACCATTAACAAATGATGTCAATGATTTTTCTTATTTAACACCAGCTCATTTTGTATGTGGTGGTCCTCTGAACCAACCTCCTGAACCAGATCTTACTTCTGCAAATATAAATTCATTAAAATTTTGGAAGAAATGTACCAAAATTCAACAAGACTTTTGGAAATCCTGGCAAAAGGCATATTTATCTCAGCTTCTAAAGCGCCCTAAATGGCACCAAAGTAACAATAACATCAGTATTGGTAATTTGGTGTTATTAGCTGATGAAAAAACTTCCCCGTTGCATTGGCCTTTAGCCCGAGTTGTACAGTTATTTCCTGGAGCAGATGGCCGGGTTAGAGTTGTGGAGATAAGGACTGCCTCAGGGGGGACTCATCGAAGAGCCATTAATAAGGTGGCTGTACTGCCAATCTATGATGATAATGATTCATAAAAGGTTTCATCAAAACATTAGTATCAAAAGGATAAAATATTACTATAATTATATAAATTTGGCAGTAAAGCTACTTTATTGGTGACCTTTCTGTTTAATAAATTAGTGTATATTAATAAAACCATAAAACTGTTTAAAAATATTTATTTTATTTACGATATTATATTATATTATATACTTATTTATGTACAGCGTTAATTTCAACTCAAACACTGTGTGTTTTAAGTAATTTTTTATTTCATTTTTCATTTCCATTTCATTTCATTTCATTTTAGCAAATAGCATAGCAATGGCAATTGGCATGGTAAGACTCGTGAATTAGCATGTTTATGAAATTTACGCAAAAGCGCATTAATTGCCATCGCTAGTGTTTATATTAAGACTCCGTTAGTATTTAAGTTTTTTAAGTTTATCTTGTACTTAATTACATTAGTTTAACTTGCTTGCGCACAAATTTCAGCTAAAGTGCAGCTTATTGTAAATGTTCAAAACTAAATTTTTGGTTCTTAAATTCAATCAATTGTTTCGGTTAAAAATGTTTAAAATGTTAAAATATTTAAATTGTTCAAACAGCTTTACTTGGCCCCGCCAATTTATGTTAGAAACATAAAAATATATTTTATATACTCTTTAGCAAATATGAACGTGTTTATGTACTCTGTGATTTTTCCTTCTTCTATTTTTTGACACGGCCAGGCAAGTTATTATTTTTACGAATAAATCTTATTTAAATTGAAATCATTGTTTTTATGGGCAACCTGCTCAATAGGTATTACTTATTCCATTTCCCGTTGAACTAAACAATGTAATCTAAATTCGTATTACATTCCTCATTACATTAATTTGATTAGTTGATACTCCTTTTTGTAAAGGTAAATCCTTACCTACTTACTGTTTTTAGGTAGGGAATAAATACTCTTTGAAGGGCACCTACCGCACCGCAGCATATATAGCTGGCACATAAAAATGTCAAAAAAAAAAATAAAAAACAAACCCAAAATGACGTCACTGACAGCAGTCAGGGTGCCTATTGAACGAACGAAATGAACAGTTGACGTTGCTACAGATCACCCT
Organism: Ennomos erosarius; assembly: GCA_963580505.1. Lineage (NCBI taxonomy): Eukaryota > Metazoa > Arthropoda > Insecta > Lepidoptera > Geometridae > Ennomos > Ennomos erosarius. The sequence goes on from OY756989.1 coordinate 1,426,011, forward strand.
AAATTTTTACCCACTGAGTAGCTGATCGAAACTCTGTTTTCGTTCGTGAAACTGGGAAGAACTACTTGCCGCCTTTACGTCCCGATCAGTATTACACACTGGCTAGGTAATCGTAACTTTAATCGAATATAGAGAACGAAGCCCTAAAACAGTGAAACTCTTGAAGTAAGGTCTTTACGGGATTATGAAAAACGCTTATTTTTATTTTATTATGCCTGCCGTCGTAGCTAAAGAGGTTTACAATTTACAATCATGGGTACAAAGTAAAAGTAGTAGATGAAGAACCCTAAAATATTTTTACAAACAGGTTTCGTGTAAGATATCAATAAGAACAAGGAAATAGTGAATGGGAATGCCGGCATCAAGGCGATCAAGGACACTGACACCGCACGTAAATGACGTCCACAACCACTGTTTACTTCATCAAATATGCAGCGATATGAGTTGGAGTCGCATTTATAACTGTCGTGAATTATATTAATTTACTCATGATTTTTGAAATTAGGAGGTCATTTTGACTTTGGTAAAATGTTTAATAATATTTTGGTTCGCAAAACTCTCAGAAGGGTTGACTGGTTTAACTGTGGCATCAACAATCATGGTGGTTCCAGTACTTAGAGTATAGAATGAAGGTTATATACTCAAGTTCCAGTATGATGTTGAGTTTTGGTGGGGGTAGTTGAGGCATTACGAAAAAGCCGGAAAACAGTCCATTGTAGCCTTGTCAACAGCCTAGTTGATCAGCAGAAGCGTCAAAGCATATCACTGTTGCTAGTTGAATGTGTATTGAATATTTGTACAAGAAACATGAATACCAAATAGAAGAGCTTCATGTCGATGCTCTGCGAATCTACGAACCAAACTAAAATAATTTCGATCGTGAATAGTTTTGTTATGTTCGCCTAATTGCCACCCAGGCACACCTAGCAGCTTGTTTGTTTCCTTTTGTTGAAATTTTGTATCGTTTTCCATAGGTTTTCATTCAGCTTTATGTATGAAAGCTCAAAATGTTACAAGAAAAATAGGTCACTTCCCAATGTATTTCCCGAGTGTAAGATAAACGGGAACCTGTCGTATTTCTATTGATAATCGGCTTAGATATATCTATTTAGGTTGTGCTCCATTGTGACACTACAATAAAAGAATATCTACTAAAGGCCTTTAAAGGAAGAAAGGTTGACAGCATTTTTTTTTATTATAGCTGTGCTTACGTTTATCCTTTGTAGGCTTTCGAGGGATTTCTACCAAATACGGATGCTGTGTGTCCGTGCGTTTCGTAGACAGAGCAGAGATTCTACTCTCTGGTGTGTCTCTGGTGGTACGATGGTAAAATGGGGATGGTTGAATTAAGTGGAAGTAGTAAGCGTTTGCTGAATTGGCGCAATCACTGAATTTTTAGGTTACACAGTGGCTTACTCTATATTTTTGCTAGTAACTGGCACAATGTCGTTTGCTTTGCTATGATCAAAGGCAAAAACAGTTCACTTTGTCTGACGTCAAAATGGACTTGAGTTGAGGGTTTATTCTATTCGTTACTATTCTGTCCTAAATCCTCTGACCCACGGCGGCTACTCAGACTCACGTATCTGGCGACAATATGGAATAATGCTATAAATAGCGTTGTCCGAATAAAGCCATCGCACAATTTGTTTTACGAGCAGCCAACGTCATCGTCTTTTTATTAGTAGATTCGATACCAATTGATCCTTCTATAGCGGTGATGACACCTACCATTTAGCGAAATTGCAGAAATTGGATTAATTAAAACAAATCTTTGACCATAAAAGTTAGGAGGCAGCAATGGGTACTTCTAATCAGAGGAGGCGAACAAGGAGTCGCACAACTTGCACAGAATAAATAACCTTCAGATAAGTAAAATATAGTTTACGAAAACAGGTAGCTTCAAAATCATTTATCTCCCGTGACTCTACTGCTTGACACTATCTATTTTAGCGGGTACTACGGGCAAACATTTAATTTTAGGTCCAATATGCAACCCCGTGTAATAAATTCAGGTTCTGCAAGTCACCGTGTTTCAAGATGTCATTCGAGATTTCAGTATTGAACAACTGTCTAAACAAACGTGAATATACATGACGTCTTTACAACGGGGGCCTGAATACAACACTATAAGAATGCTGTAAGAGTATAGTAAAATAATGTTTAATTTAAGCATAGAGAATGGGTAATTTATTTATTTATTTATTTATTTATTTATTTATTTATTTATTTATTCATAAATGCTTGCACACTTACAGCGACGCCAAGACGTGTGACGAGCCAGAAATATAATTTTAAACTATACATGTCAATATCAATTACATAATAAGCATATTAAATCTAAGAATGAATGTCATTTATGATCCACCCAATAAAAACACTAAATAAAATAATTTTTCATGTCATGTAATGTAATTTCATGATAACGTAGCGATACAGAAGAAAATGGCTACAACACGTCTGAGAAGGGCTCTTCTCCATCTTGCATCACACCTAGAGATAAATGATTTAGTCTTTAAAGCAAATATTTGTAACATTTACACAGGTTTACACTTTGAAATACATTTTACTATATCTGCTTTATGTCCAGTTACGACTATCATCCGTATGAAGGGAAAATGTAAGTACATAACTCCCACAAAAAAAGGACAAAATCATAAAATGGCAAAAACATTCAGGAGTTTTCATTTTCACCTCAATGTGGTGAGGAGGAGGACGTGTGGATGACACAATTAGGGAGTAGAAGTAAGTACCAAATAAGTTTCGCTCATTACACTAATGTGTGACTCAGGCAGGACGTAGATTACAATGACAAGTAACAAGAAAGGCACCCATTTAAACCCTCTTCTAGGCACAACTTCTGTTATCTTTGTACCCGGCTCTGTGAAACAAACATGGTATAGAGTAATTGGAGCGATCGCTGGTGACTGACACGTGTTCATAATAAAACTTGTACATACATGGAAGATTTTTTTCTATGATACGTAATAAGAAAACAGTGAAAGGTGTAAAATATGGTACTTCAGTGTAGTTACCAATTAGATTACATATTTACGAAGGAATTGGGGGCTTCTAGAAATAAATACCAGAATATCGATTTTTGTAAAAGTAGGACTATGACCCAACCTTTTTTAATTACTTTACAAAAGATCAATTATTTTTCAAATCCATCTCCCGCTACTGAAATGAAATTCAATTTAGCGGATCTGGTCTGGACAGCTGAGTTAGGTTAATGAAATAACTTCACAAAAGATTGGACGTGTTACGTGTGTATGTATATTGTATATTGATGATAAGCCCTTTATTAAACAAGCATTACCCTAGGTTTCAGCACTGCTAAAGAAAAAAAATACAGATTCTCCATAAAGTCACCAGCTTTCCCGTCACGACTCTACGATTTTTACAAACCACCGACTTTTATAAAGCTTTACAGCCACGTGTAGCTCCGATATCTTTCTTATTGTTCTTAACTCACTGCTCAACGAACCTCTAAAAACAACTCTGCGTCTCTCACGGACAAACGGGAACAGACAGAGACGAAACACCATGCTGGCCAAGTCCAAGTCGATTATCTCCAAATGAATACCAGTTACATCCAGATGTGGCGAGGTCGAGACGAGAATCCCGACTGCGAAGCGAAGTCAGAATTGGCGCCAGAGAATTCAGCGTAAACCACTAAAAAGCGAATCCTAAATGTTTTATTCAACGCTTTGTGAGTAAGGAAACACTTTGAGGGTTTGAGGGATTATCTCGCGAAATGAGCATAATCATAATCATAATCAATTTATTCATAAATTTCAGTTTACATGTCAGGGAAACAAACACAATACATAATATTATAAATAATATAACATAATAAGTATGGAGAGAGTCGTAAATTATTGTAGTATACATTGTATACTAAATTACGCAACGAAAATGTCAACAAAAATACAATTTACATTAGGAACAAAACAATAATTAAGCATATTAAATGTCAAATACTAATTATTGAAATAAATTATTATTATTATTACATATGATTCACATTATTATGGATTATTGTAATATCACAGTGCATTGTACGAATTCGTCATAACTATAGAAGGATTGCTCAACAAGCTATTGCTTTAGTTTGTACTTAAAGCATTGCAAGCTGGAAGCTGAGGAGATAGCGTCCGGCAACTTGTTATATACAGTGGGACCCATGACATGTGTTAATTTGGAAGACTTCGTGAGTGATCTCTGAATGGGTGCCAGTTTATTCCTGCTTCGCGTATAGTACGAGTGCTTAGAGCCGTTCGTTACAAATAAATCCGGGTGCGTCCTTACGTACACTGCCACTTGATATATCAAGATGGCGGGCAGCGTAAGGATTCCCAGCGTTTTGAAGTCGTCCATACTTCCGAAGCCTTGCCGAAGTGTCTTGTGGAATGCGTACCATACACCGCACTGCACGTTTCTGCAAGCGAAAGGCGCGCTCCCAGTCCGCGGCTCTAGCCCATAGCTCGGCACCGTACTGCAGCTGGGAGTGCACCGTTGCAAAGTAGCATGCTCGGGCCACTTCTGGCGGGACCACTCTCGCGACCCGACTAAGTGCGTAGCATGCGCTGCCCAGTTTTCCACAAACCATATTTATGTGAGCATCCCATTTTAAGCCCCTATCTATTTGGAAACCTAAGAACTTTGTAGTTTCAGTCTCATCGATTCTCACTCCATCCACCAGAACAGTCAAAGGTCTCGCTGCTCGGCCTGATAGGGAGAACTGAATGAAATGGGTTTTGCTCAAGTTAAGCGCAGCTTAACGAAGTGGTAAGTAATGTGGGTGGAATCTGATTAGAAGATTTTAGAGTTCCCACCATCACTATATTCGTGATGATGTTAAGAGAATGAACACGATATACCTGCGAGGGAACGTGCTTTGTTGGGCTGCTTAGTTGGGCTGGGCGCTAGGCCGATAGTATGACATAATTATTAAGTCGTCATCATCATCATCATCATCATCATCAACAGCCTGAAGACGTCCACTGCTGAAAATAGGCCTCCCCCGGGAGCGCCACTTAGAGCGGCTGCTCGCCTCCTGCATCCATCGGCTCCCCGCGGCTTTCACCAGGTCGTCGGTCCACCTAGTGGGGGGCCGGTCTACGCTGCGTCTTCCAGTTCGTGGTCGCCACTCGAGAACCTTTCTTCCCCATCGGTTGTCAGTTCTACGAGCGAATTATTAAGTCAAAGGATGGGAAAAGCCTTGGCTCCTGAAATACAGTGTTCTCACTAGTTCGAGAGTCTGTGGACTTATTAAGCCTTTTACGCCAATAAAAGACTGTGTAATTTAAAAAATAAAAATCTTATAAGCAACTAATCTTGAGAGTGTGTGCTACATCTATCAGGGTTGCAAATTGGTCTTTGTACCATTAAAAATTTAAATTAAATCATAGGCTTTCATCATACATCGCTTGCTACGTACCATCCGGTGAGATAGTGGTCAAACGCAAGCCTATTACACAAAATAATGCTTAGTCTTATATGACATGGACAGGAGCAGAACATGTTAAACGATCCATCTATATGCCTAAGAGCATTCTCAAAATAGATTCATTCATGTTTCTTACACCAGAATGATCAAGATACTCGGTGACAGACTCTAGTTACGATTAAAAGTATCGAATACAAAAGCAACACATGTCCATCGACAGCGGAAACAATAAATAGTCCCCTACCAACAATAAATGATACCCTAATTACGTAGCTCAATCTAGAACACCTCTAGCTGCAGTATTATCACACGGTCTCCGGTCAAGTAGAATCGAGATCGGGTCCATCCATTGTGTTTCGCCGGCAAGGTCGAATCCGTTAGGCACCGGACACGGCAAATGCACAGTCGGTATCGCCACTGACTGTGATTGCGAAGATTGACAAGACAACGTGTGTGAAACTATTTTTTTTATAGCTCGTGATAGTCGTGATGCTCGGTTGCGTGATTATTTCTCTGCAGCTAATTGTTTAATAACTTGTCCGTGTCCACTGATAATAATCGCCCGCCAGTTGACCATTGGTGTGCTATGTTTACAGATTTGAATTACCTAATCCTGCGATATGCTACTGCGATGCGAAGAGGGTGATCTACGGAACTTTGACAGCACAGCCAAAAGCAGGATTCATTCTAATTTAAAATTTTCTAAGCTACGTAATTCCGTATTGAAACTGTGAAATCGAAACATCCTCAGCCTTTGCGCAATGCTGGACATAGGCCTCCATTCAAAGTGGGGGTTAATCATAATACCCACGCTTGGTGGGCATCTTAATCGGCAGTGATTATAATGGAGTTCGAAGAGAATGTTGCTGCCCCTGGATATTCCCTTAGCCGGCTCTTACGGCATTCACGGGAAGAGATCAGGTGGTCCTATTCATGCACCAAAATCACATGGCGCAATAGCACCACTAAGAGCAGCCTACAATTGTATTCATCATGCCCATTGTCCTGTCTTTTGCACTCTCGATCCATTTACTCGCAAAGCTCACTTCACTCGTTCCCAAAATATATTGCCATAGAACTTAATGCACTAGAATTTAGTTCAATAAAGATCAAGCAACAGTGTCCCGGATTTCCGTGAACGCTTCAAGAGTTTAGAATAAAGCCCACACGCGCTGTGAGGTTGTCCCAAAGGCCCAAGCACTATTGTCTCAAAATCGATAGTCCCCGGCGGCGCAGAGAGGTTATCAAGACAAGCCATCTGAAAGAAACAGGCTGGAACCGATTTTGTCCCACGTTGTAAGTTATATATGCAGCACAAGGTCAAGGAAAACATAGCGAAATAAGCGGCAGGCTGGACCCAGCTGGACGCCATGCGGCCCGATTGAAACCTACAGAATTTGAGGATTCAGCAACTATAGCTAAGTTACAATTAAAATCACACCTGCTGATAAGAAATAATAGGTATATTTTTAGACCACGTCGTTTTACTTACATTTACAAGCATTTTTATTGAGGCTAAAACAAAACATAAACATTTTACAAAATGAATGAATTTCCTGTATTTTACCGTTTATTTTTAATTAGGCATATCAAAGGTAAGGTACCTTTCTAGGCTGTAATCTCATTGAACGAAATATTGGAAATACAAAAAAAGATATTTTTTATAGCAAGCAATATTTCATACAGCGAATTCAGAGATTTTTCTCCTATTATTTCTTCATAGACATATAGAAGCATAGCACTATATTCCGGATAATGTTTTTTATATCTACTGGATAGCAATATACTAGAAACGATATACCTACGAGTAAACAGAGCAAATTTTGAGTTATTACTAAGTTCTTTCGCTAAACATAATTGTAGTAATTCAGAAGGCCAAACGACCATCGCTCCAGAAAATGTGCTAACCTCTATACCCGTACACTCGACCTAATTTTGTTCAACCTCTTCCTGAAATTACAAGTGGTTTCTTTCCAACCGAGCCGATTAAGTAAAGTGGACGACATAAACATGGAATAACAAATGGTTCCTTGATGGATGATAAAGCGACAAAAGTAGACCTTAATGTGAAAATACATCATAATTTGAACGATTTGTGAAAGGACGTTATAAATGTTTTTTATTTAGGTCAAATGACCCAGGTTAGCAAGTATTGGACTAAAGACAATGAGGACAAATTGCTGATAATTATATGTTCATTATTACACCCAATGAACGAAGGAAATTGTATGGATAAAGATGTAAAAATCAAGCCTAATAAGCGCGACTAATTCCAAGCCAGATCAAAAGAGCTTTTTAACAAAGCTGACGGCATGAAAAGGATTCCTTTAGAATATTTCAAAGCGGAGGCATGGGTTCATAATTTCATATTTAATGCAAAAATATAACGTGTTTTTGGATTAAAAATGGAATTATTGGTATGGAATTATTATTTCTGGCTTAAATCTAATGAGACCATAGTGAGAAAAATTATTTACAAACATCAACGAATAACTAATAATGTCATATCACACTTTTCTTATCTCTGTGATTTCAAGAGGACTCGAGAAAATCCACAGGCTATAAATAAACTCGGGATAAATCCCCCTCTTCCGGGAAAGATTGAATCAGGAAATAGAAGGGCATTGTCCGATTAAGCTACTTCCCCTTGATATGCTGGAGGGAACTTAATGAAATCTACTTGAAATTCATTATATTGTTGTTCTGTTCATCAGTCATGAACATAGAATTTATTATCAACACAGGTTTTATAATACATGTAGGTATGTGAACTACACTCGCGAGCAGATAATTCGGGTCGGTCCGGAGCAAAAACCCGAATATATCCGCAACTAAGACCGCTAGCACCGATTACTAAATGTGCTGCTTGCATAATTGAATAAACATTGATTTATCGGCCACAACCACAATGTAGTGCTAAAATAAAATTATTCAAAGGTTAAACAAATCACAGAAAAGGAGGAGGTTTTTGAATCACATTTTAGTATACAGAAAATTATAGAACGACGTCCGTATAAGCCGGTGAGCCTAAGATAAGTAAAAACAGCCGAAAGAAACTCAATATGGGGAGTTATTAATGTCATTGGTCTAATATTGTGACAAGGGTTGAGTACTGTCCTGAGTACACAGAAAGAAAAGATTAGTTTCCGGATCATTTGGAAAGGAAAACCAACAAATAAAAGGGCAATGATATAAACCCCCTCCGCTAGGGTATGACAATCGAACGAGATGAGACCTGAGGCCCATCATGGGGCGTTATTATTCCCATTAATGGACTTATTGCGGGAAATTGGTTACGATATTGCCTTTAGGGAAGAAAGAATCGTTTCATTTGCCTTTTAGAATTGCAGAAAAAACTAAAGCTATATTAGTAGGGCGGTTAATTTGGCAACGGCAGTAAACATTAATTGGTAAGCTACGTTTGACTTTATGTTTTATATCGACGAGATTACACGATGATACAACCAGCGCGAAATAAATAATAATAAACATATAAAATATCCCGTCAAAACTGTAACTGTGGATTTTAAAACGCAGTGGCGAAATTCATCTAGGATAAATATAATATAACAAAACTTTAACTAAATAATAATAGACTTAAAAGGAATAATCCTTATACCTTCTCATATCACTAGCAATCATCATCAATACAACATTTACATACTACGGAGTATAACATAAGCCTTTGTACTATGTCATTCGCCTCGTTCATGTGCCAATCTAGTCTAATCTTATTATGTTCTTTCACTTTCGTCAGTCCACTGGCAACCTTCAATCGGTAAACGGGCCTAGAGAATGGAATAAAAACTGCAATTGCACCAATTGGAGCCCAACCTAACCGGAGCTAACCTGCCCGACATCGGTCGTACGTGGCCCGGTCTAGATGATACAAAATTCACTTGTGTCTAGTATTATAATATGTGCTTGCGTAGATTCAGTAAGTGGACGAAAGCATTTCTCTTGAACGTTCTCTACAAATAAAATCTTAAGTACGTTTTGATTCGTGCTTATATGTGTTTTGGTGCGTTGCGGGGTAGGTGTCACTAAGGGTAGTAAAGTAAGACCAATGTTATACTTGATTGATGCGGCAAGTGATCATAGTCTATCTAAGTCTTACTGTAGACACTTAATACTGGTAACGGCTATTTCATAAAGGTGACACGTAACAGATTTAATTGGCTTTTGCCTGTAATGAGTTTTTAATATGATTTTATGAGAATCTCAATCAATAACCACCACAGGTCCACATCCAAATAATGAAAATGCTGGTTTTGTGAAATCACGTTAAAGAAATTCATATTCCTTGTTTTTCTATTCTATTCCAAAATGCAATCGCGGCTTTCTCGTACAGCAACCATTGTACCCTTTTTTACCACAGCGTAAAGGCTGTGGTCTTAAATCTTCCGAGATCCTCTTACCCTCTGAGATTTACGTGTACTCAATTTTCCAACACAGCGGAAGTCACGCTTAAGTAGCCTTTGATGAAAATTGTATGGGGTTACACTATTTCAACGCCAATTCAAGAATTTATATCATCAGCTCATCTCCTAGCTTCTCCTACCTCAAATACCGCGGTTCTGATTCTTGAACATGCATGTTTTCTGTGTTTTTCTTCACCGCTGTAAGAGAGGGTGCCAATTCCTTGCATAATTTTGCGGTGCTCTCTACTTAGCCACAACCGAGACTTTGACGAGCAGTTTATAAGGATTCATTAAGAGAATAGTTGCTCTCGAGAACACTCGAGTGAATCATCGAGCCCCTACCCTAGGCATAAGAGATGGGCTTACAGATTGCAAGGGGCAACGAACTAATCAACTGTCCCACAAACCAGATGCTCAATTAATTAGGACCCTGTGATCCAGCCATCTTTGCGATGAGCGGAATATTTGAGATTGTAAGATAAGACGCTTGGAATGAGTTCGGACTTCGGAATGGTTAAAGACAATATGGTTGATGGAACATTAGAGACAGAAATAATAATGGAATTGCGTGGTACTTCTTCTACCGTAAGTGTTCTCTTTTAATGTTCAGGGTGTGATGGCTAAGTAAGACACTACAGCTTCAATATGATTCATGGGCCCAATTAGTACTGTTGGATAATTAATTTCCAAAGGGTAAATTAAAAATGTAAATCAATGTCTCTGGTGCTACCTTTTCTCTACCAGCAAGCTCAATAGTCACGACGCGTGATGTGGTAATAGCTGTAGATATAGGTATAGGAAATATATTTAAATTTACGTTTGCTCTTATGCCCCCTATCTATATCTATCTTCTATACCCATAAATAAAGATCAGTGAATAATATTGGATTTTATATTTTATATTATCGCTGGAATGGGCAGGCCACATCGCTCGCAGAACTGACAACCGATGGGGAAGAAAGGATCTCGAGTGGTGACCACGAACCGGAAGGCGCAGCGTAGGCAGACCCCCCACTAAATGGACTGACGACCTGGTGAAAACCGCTGGGAGCCGATGGATGCAGGAGGCGAGCAGGCGCTCAAAGTGGCGCTCTCGGTCAGTCTACGGGCTGTTGATGATGATGATGATATTTGACGGGCCCGATAGCTTAGTTGGTAGTATCCCTGCCTTCTGAATTGAGGGCTGTGGGTTCGATTCCTACCCAGGACAAACATTTGTGTGATGAATAATAGATGTTTGTTCTGTATCTGGGTGTTATATTGTAACAAAAAAAACAAACAAAAAAAAAGTATATAAGTATTGTAACAGTTATCTGGTTTCCATAGTACAAGTGCTTAGTTTGGGGCTAGATGGCGCTGTGTGAAATGTCCACACATGTCCACACATATTTATCGCTGATATTTGCGCCTTCAAAACATCACCGGCGCGCCTCAATAACGATAGATAGATAGACAGAAAATGCTTTATTGCACAATCAACTTAATGCTAAAAAGCCATTAGAGAGCATTATCTTCCAGTTAACCTGGGTGTAACTTAGAAATTTTAATGTGGCAGTACAACGCAGCTTAGATGTACATATTGTACAATCATCAACGATCATCAAAACAAACCCGCGACCATAGAATAACTACCTAATTCTAAGCCCACGACGCGACACACCCGCGACCTTAGCGACAGAGGACAAAAAAGTTTACGTAAGCATCAATAAAAACTTATAAGTCTACCCAGGGTGATTATCAAACGTCGCAATTGAGGAGCGGCTAAGCCTGAAAATCTATTAAAACATTTGATTTCCACAGTTGTGTATTTTATTTTCGAAAATGTATCGTACAGGTGTTTTAATGAAATAGTAATAGTCTGTGTAATTATATAAAAGAAAGAGATAATATTTATTTGAAGATGAATATCCTAAGTTCTTTGGCGCGTCCATTACTTATCTTTTTTTTTTTTTTTTTTTTTTAATCTTTTTTATTTTATAGGAGTTTAGTCATTAATGACTATGTCACTCCCGTAAGTCAATCAACACGTTCTAGGAACTCAATCATTTAGGCTCTTCATAAATGAAAGATATAGTTCCATCAGTATCCCAGCTTCCTCAGAAGCTGGCGAGGCCAAGATACTGTTGCAACCACCTACGTTATTACTATTATATAGAACCACTTGGCGTTGGGCCTCGTTCCGCACACATTCCATCAACACGTGGTGTACATCTTCTATAGTGCCACAGATAATACAATTTGGTGTCTCAGACTTCCCCATTAGATGCTTAAATTTGTTACCCGGGATGTGCCCGGAACGGAGCCTCAACAGTGCTACCACATTGTTCCTTTTTGTTATTCCAATATCGAACCACGGGAAACGAGGAAGTTCACACTGAATGGTTTTATACCAGATTCCTTTGGATCGTGAACGCTCGTCAAAGTATTCTTGCCAGTTTTCTCGACACATCCTCTTTACTCCATTAAGTACCTCACAATGCAGTGGTAAGCACGCGTAGGGGATCCCATCGCTACAAGCTTCCTTTGCCGCGCGGTCAACTTCCTCGTTTCCCGTGATGCCAATATGAGATGGTATCCACTGGATAGTTACCACTTTGTTTGACTCACGGATCTTACATAGAGTGTCTAATATAATGTAGGCTATCGGGTATCCTCGAATATTCGAGGTTAGCCGAGCCACATGCTGGAGCGCACTTTTTGAGTCCGACAGAATTACAAAATGCTGTCCAGGTAATGATAATATATATGACAGCGATTCGGATATTGCGATTAATTCACTATGCATTATAGATATGTTGTCGTCTATTTTAAACTTGATCCGTACATCTATCTGAGGATCAAAAAAAGCAGCTCCAGATATCCGATCGTCTTTCGACCCATCGGTGAATATTTTATAAAAATATTCATATTTACAGTTCAGGAATTCGATACAATGTTTGCGTAGTTCTAGTGGGTTATAAGACTTCTTAGATGTTTTCATACCATCAATATTACATGTAACATTCTGAGATAGATCGAAATTGCTTATCCAAGTATCAAGCGAGTAGATTTTTAACTTTGGCCACGATTGCATAGGTTGATCTATAAACTTATTGTGCATGTCCACTAACAACGGTATTCTTTTTCGCCTCCAATAGCTATGTGTCAAACAAAAAGAACTCAATTCGTTTACTACTTCTATAGTTACATTACTACTGAAAGACCGTGATCGTAACCAAAATTTTCCTGCGAGATATTGTCTGCGCACATATAGTGGCTGCAAACATAGTTCCGCTTCCATTACATGTATAGGTGTCGACTTAATGAAGCCTCCTACAACTCTCATTGACTGATTTTGCACCCTATCCAATTTACATAGGTGAGTTTTAGCACTAGTATCATACAAGAAGCTACCGTAGTCGAGTCTACTTCGAATGATTGATACATACAATCGTCTGAGATGCTTCGGGTGCATACCCCAACTAGACCCCGCCAGAACTTTGAATAAATTTATATATTTAGATGTTTTATCTCTTACTTCATTAATATGTCTTCCCCATCTTAGATTTTTATCTATCCACATGCCTAAATATTTTACGCTGTCTACCTGTTGAATATCATCACTTTTTATTTTTAATTTTATTTCTTTTTTTGTTTGGGCCTCGAGTAAATAATATAGATTTAGTTTTCCTATGTGATATGTTTAGTCCCAGCTCTTGTATCAAGCAACTCAAAACATTTAATGCACTTTGTACCTCGACTACGGCCTGTGCTATCTCATTCCGACAGCTGTATACCACAAAATCGTCCGCGTATTGTGATATAAAAACATTTTTAATATTATGGCATATCTTTATGGTTGCCACATTAAACAAGAGTGGGGATAGCGGGTCCCCTTGTGCTATACCAGTACCCGTTGTCCGACAGATTGTGTCCTTACTGCCCAATTGGATAGTTAAGGCTCTTGAACTCAGACCCGCCCATAAATACCTACACAGCACCGAACCTACACCAAGGTTGTCTAAGATATTTAACAGGCTAATTAGATTAACATTGTTATATGCGCTCTCTATATCGATGAAACATCCCACAGTGGGCCAATTTCGAGTGAAACCAACTTGCACACGACCTACAAGTCTAGCTAGATTATCCAGACAGGACTTTGCTTGTCTGAAGCCAACAGTTTCGCTCGAGAGACAGTCGTTTTTTTCCAGAAACCATTCGAGCCTTCGCGTAATTATTGTGTGGAATATTTTACATGGACACGAGAGCAGTGCAATAGGTCTTATACTCATTGATAGACTATTACTAACTCCAGGTTTCGGTACAGGAACTATTTTAACATTTTTCCACTGCAATGGAACGAAACTATAATGTAAGAATCTATTGTACAGTTTTACTAATATATATTTGCCTATCTGAGGAAGGTGTCTAATCATAGAATAGGAAATGCTGTCATCACCTGGTGCTGTATCGGTTTGTTTAATGCAGTTATTTAGCTCCTGTACCGAAACTGGCTTACATAATTGTGTGTTTTCCGAGATGAACTCAGGTGTATCAGGTGAAACATAGTCTGGTGCCAAGCTATTCATAAGAGATTCTGCCTTTTCACGATTTATAGAGGGGGTTCTGGGTGATTTATAACCCTTAAGCCATCTCATCCGATTCCACATCTCACTAGAAGACGTAACACTGCCTATATTGTTACACATATTTTGCCACGATTGGTATCTTTCTCGGCGTATTGATGCTTGAGCGACACTGACTCTGTTTTGCAAGGTACTTAAGTTATCTGGGGTAGGATTCCTTCTAAATTGTGCTAAGGCCAATCGGCGTTCAGCAACACTTCGCGATAAAACCTGACACCAGTATGGTTTTGGAGTAAATTTGTTTTGTCTGATCGGGCTATCACAGATTTTGATGTTTGGTATATATTCATCAGCTGATTTATTTAGAATTCCCATGAAGCTGTCATACGCCTTTTGATGATCAGTCGGAACGTTGTAATTAGTTAGCTGTTCCTCTATCTTCTGCTTATATCCTACCCAATCCGCCTTCCTAAAATTCCTCCGTTTTCTAAACGTACTGGGCTGCCCAAGATCTGCGTACATTTTAATAATCAGATGGTCACTGCCCAGGTTCTCATTGAGGACCTTCCATTTAAATTTAAGTGCAATATCTGTAGAAGCCAAAGAGACATCAGGAGAGGTTTTTTGTATTATACCATTGACCAGTTTAAGACGTGTATGGTTTCCATCATTTAGATAGGTGTAATTATTGTCTAATATTGCATCGAATATCTGTCCTCCTGTTCTGTATTTTTAAATACAGATCCCTAAAAAGAAAATAAAAACACGTCAGTGTGGATTTTTTGGCACTTGACATATGAACTGAAAAATGGTCCGCTGTTTTATTTTGAATTAATCCTTTATTTTTATAATAGCTAGTGGTTTTACATAGTTTCCTCATCTTCATTATCAGCGCGGCGATCTTCTACATCTGGCGACCTAAGGATTTCGACCTGCAAAAATAAAACATAAAATTGGTAAGCAATATTTCATTTAACGGAAAAAAAGATGGAGGCTGAACAAAAATTGATTAAAACTAAAGAAAGTAAGGAACGTGCGGTTCTGCGACGCCTCTTCACGACTGCAGCAAACAAAATTGAAGTCATTTTTCAAGCCGGTGAGGCAAAGGAAACTGAACTCAGGGCAGAGTTTAAGAAAATTGAACAGCTCTATTCGAAAATTTCTGATCTGGACGAGAAAATTAAAAATTATATTTTAGAAACCACAGCCGACACCCTGATTGAGAAGGAGTTGATGACAGCAGACGAATACTCAAGTCGATATATAATGATTGAAACGAAATACGACTTAATAATGAAAAAAATTGATCGACATATTGAAGACAAATCCAAAGCTAACCGGAATTACAAACTGCCTGAAATAAAATTTAAGAAATTTGATGGCTCGATTAAAAACTGGATAAGCTTTTGGGGACAATTTAAGAAGATTGATGGAGATCCGAATCTGGATGACGATGATAAATTTTTCTATCTAATGCAAAACATTCAACCAGACACCGATGTGTACTCCCTAGTTGAGAGCTATCCGCCGATTGGTACCTCGTACGGAAAATGTATCGAGGAGTTGAAACAGAGATATGCGAGGGAGGATTTATTAATAGAGGTTTATGTCCGAGAATTACTTGCATTAGTGTTGAAAGATAAGACTGACCTGACCGATCTGTATGATAAACTGAATGCCCAGCTACGTGCACTTGAGACTTTAGGCGTCAGTCAATATCATGCATTTATTCTGCCATTGGTAGAATCTGCCCTTCCCTTAGACATTTTGAAGATATGGGAGAGAAACAAGGGAGTTATTTTGAAAGATAATAGAAGCCCAGAAGAGGTTTTAGGAAAATTGATGGAATTTCTAAAGACAGAAATAGAAAGCATGCAACGCATTGAAATTACGAAGAACATGAAAAATGCTGAGAATGATAAAGGTGGTGCTACACTTGCGACTGCAAGCTGTTTGTTAGTACAAGAAGAAAAGAAGAAAAGCCCACAATATAATATGATAAATTGCATTTGGTGTGACAAGAACACACATTCACAAATGGATTGTTATAAGATGTATAATCTCACAGTTGAACAGAGACGAGAGATTTTGAAGAAAAAGAATGCATGTCCTATTTGCTTGAAAATTGGACATCATCCGCGTTCATGTAAGTCACTTGTGAAGTGTCTCGTATGCAAGAAAAAGCATTCTACTGCGCTCTGCACTGGGAAGTATGAGGGGAAGCCTCAGGACAATAAGCCGAGCAACGCAACCACATCGACGAATCTATCATCACAAAACTGCAGCACTGAAACGCTACTTCAGACGGTTATCATTAACGTCAGAAATGCAGACAGAGTCTTGCCTGTTCGCGCAATTATTGACAGTGGGTCACAAAGAAGTTATATTCGGGAGGATGTGGCAAAGAAGCTAAATCTGACCCCTGTAGCACAGGAAGAACAAATACACTGCTTGTTTGGTAATGTAACTACTAAGTCGGAATGCCATAATGTTTATAATGTTACGGTAGAGAATTTAGAGTCGAATTTTACAATGCAAATTGAGGCCCTCAGCCAAGCAGCTATTTGTGGGAATATTCCAAAGCTGAGTTTGAATAATGACGTATGTAAAATTCTGAATAGACATCAAATTTATTTGACAGATGCCAACTGTAATTTGAAAGAGATTGGTATTTTGATAGGAGCTGATTTTGCTGGGTTAATGCTGACGGGTAGTATTGTTGTGATGGAAAATGGTTTGGTAGCAATAAAAACGAAGTTAGGTTGGATAATACAAGGTAGACAGATAAGCATTTCATCTTGTAATATTACAACGTCTATGTTTTGTATGTCTAGGTCCACTAATAGTGATTTGACAGATTTTTGGTCGTTTGAAACTCTTGGTATTCATGATCCAGCAGAAATGAAAACCAGAGCGCAAGGAGAAGCTGAAGCATTGAGCAATTTTAAGGAGACTGTGAAGACACTACCGGATGGAAGATATGAAGTGGATCTTCCTTTTAAGGTGGGTTTTGATGATTTATTATCAAATTACGATAAAGCGAAAAAGAGGCTTGAATCGAATACCAAAAGGCTGATTTCTAGCGATAAGTACCAAGATTATGATGTGGTACTGAAAGAATGGCTCAGTTTAGGTATAATTGAAAAAGAACCCTTCGATAATGGTGGTCGTGATTTTGGTCACTATTTACCGCATAAAGCGGTACTGAAAGAATCTAGCTTGACTACGACTATCAGACCTGTTTTTGATGCTTCGTGTCCGGATAGGAATGGACTTAGTTTGAATGGGTGTCTTGATAAAGGTATTAATTATATCGAAAACATACCTAAACTACTGATCAGATTTCGGAAAGGCGCCATTGGCATAACTTCTGATATTGCCAAAGCCTTCCTGCAGATTAGCTTACAGCCTGAAGACAGAGAGTATTTAAAGTTTCTGTGGTGGGAAGATGAGTCACTGCAAAATATTGTAGAATATAGACATTGTCGCGTTGTATTTGGGCTAACATCAAGTCCGTTCCTGCTCTCAGCGACTATAATGCACCATTTAGATAAATTCTCAGGTGAGTACAAACAGACAGCTCAACTTCTTAAGAAGTCTTTCTATGTAGATAACTGTATTACAAGTTTAGAGACCGAAGAAGAGACACGCACTTTCATGGAAGAGTCCAAAGAAATCATGAAGGTAGCTCAATTCGACCTGCGCATGTGGGTGACATCGCCACTTCTGATTAATGAGGCTGGTAAGGATGTAGTATATGTGCTAGGGCTGAGATGGGACACGGTCTCTGATGAACTTTCTTGTAACACTGCTGAGCTGCCTGCACCTGTGACTATCAAAAAGCTGACGAAGAGGGTAGTATTATCTTTGACCCAGAAGGTATTTGACCCAATAGGATTTACATGTGCTGTGACCATAACCCCAAGGATTATGCTGCAAGAGATGTGGCGTCGGAAACTGACATGGGACGAACCTCTGCCTCAGGATCTTGCTAAAGAATTTTTAAAATGGTACGATAATATAGATTATTTAAGTGATTGTAAAATACCTAGGAGACTTACGAGTAATAAACTGACTGACTGCAGACTGAGCTTACACATGTTCTGCGATGCTTCCAAGAATGCGATGGCAGCCTGCATATTTTTACGCGCCGAGAAAGATGACATAGCTACTCTTCAGTTAGTGGCGGCTAAGACTAGGGTGGCGCCTCCTAAAAGTATATCTATTCCACGACTTGAATTGATGGCTGCAGTTATAGGTGTCAGGCTACTAGTAGAAACTAGGAACAACTTAGAGCTAGATAACTGTAGTGAATACTATTGGACAGACTCCAGTGTTACATTATACTGGATATGCAATAATTTATCGTGGAATGTATTCGTAGGCAATCGAGTCAAAGAAATAAGAGAAGGTACTAAGACGGGTAATTGGTTACATATTCCAGGATCTTCAAACTGGGCAGATCTGGCGTCACGAGGCTGCGATGCCAAGCAGCTGCTAGATTACCGGTGGATAGAAGGTCCCGACTTCCTGCGGCATAACTCAGAAGATTGGCCTAAGAGTTCGGTCAAGGTGGACGACACGGAAGCTAAAAAGGAGTTGAAGGTGACGGCCAAGTCAACCTGTAACGTAAATTTTTTATTGAATGAAACCTTCTCAGACAGACTTCTTTATTTTTCCAAGTATGACAAGATTGTACGCGTAGTCGCTTGGCTGCTCCGGTTCACAGATAATTGCCTGAAAAAGGAAAAGTATATATTAAAAGAGGATATAACAGTTGATGAATATGAAAGAGCTGAAAGGAAAATATTCTTACTACTACAAGAAGAGAACAAGGATAGTTTGGAATTAAAATGTAAGAATGTACATACCTTGCAAGACGACGATCAGTTGAGGAGAATCAAAACTAGACTTTTACTATCAAGCATGCCTGAGAATACTAAATGTCCTATATTGTTGCCAGCCAAGAGTGAGATAGTTCGCAGGCTGGTAGAGCAGAGACATGGGCGTTTACAACATGCAGGTATGAATAGTTTGATTGCGGATATTAGAAAATCATACTGGATCTTTGGGATTCGAAGACTCGCCAGGTCAGTAATAATGAATTGCATGATATGCAAACGGTACAGAGTGAAACAGATGCAGGCACCTGTAGCGCCTTTGCCAGTGGATCGTATGGAAAGCTCTTTACCTTTTGAAGTGACAGGAGTAGATTTGGCGGGTCATCTCTACTTGAAAAATGGCGAGAAATGCTGGATCGTCATATTTACGTGTGCAGTTTACCGCGCAGTACATTTAGAACTCACACAGTCTCTCTCGACCGAAGCGTTTCTTAGGACTCTAAGAAGATTCATTGCTAGACGAGGAAGGGTGCGGGTAATTTACTCAGATAATGGCACCAACCTAGTTGGCAGTAAAAATATGTTGGATAGCTTAGACTGGAACAAAATTCAACAAGAAACATGCACAACAAGAATTAAATGGAAACTTAATGCACCAACCGGTGCTTGGTGGGGTGGTTTTTTCGAGCGACTTATTAGAACGATGAAAGATTTACTACGCAAAGTATTAGGTAAATCACAGGTAACCTATGATGAATTACACACTTTACTTTGTGAATGTGAGTCTGTAATGAATAATAGACCACTGACCTATGTTCAAGACGATAAGGCAGATTCTCTAGAGCCTTTAACTCCAGCGTGTTTCCTTCAGCCACTACCTAACTCAGATACCACTGATTTAGATCTCATAGACTCTAAAAGCTTGAATGTCCGACTTAAATACCTACAAAAGTTACGAGACGACTTTCGTCATAGATTTAAGACAGAGTATCTCACAGAATTGATACAGAGAGGTAAAGATAAAACTAAGTATGAAGAAATGAAGGAAGGTCAAGTGGTATTAGTGGAGACAGAAGAAAAAAGGTTTAAGTGGCCTTTAGGTGTTATAACTAAGATTTACACTGGGAACGACGGCGTTAATAGAACGGCTCTGATAAGAACTGCTACAGGTTTAAAGGTACGACCCATACAGCGTTTGTACTCTTTGGAGGTTGTATCAGACGATTTAGAAGCTCTCGGCATCTCTGATCTCAAACATGGCGCTGAGGAAGGTAAGAAATCTGAAACTATTCTTAGCTCAGAAAATCCAGACGGAGGGAAGAATGGTGAGAACACCACCATTTCCTCTCCTAGTGAGCCGGTGAAAGTCTCACGATATGGCAGGAGAATATTGATACCAAGTAAGTATAAACTTTAAAATTTTGTATAGCTGAGGGATATAGGTACATACGCGACGTTATATTACTGATGGATGCTTTTGGTTAATTTTGTTTTTATTGATGATTCTGTATGTATATTCCAACCATTTTACTTCACTTTGTATTAATTTCTTTTAACAAATTATTTTCTCTTGCTTTTCGGGCTGGGAGGGATGGATAGATAGATCTTGCTTAAAACAGAGTGTTGTGTTAGCATGTTAGGAATATTTTAGGTGTTAATAGTTATTGTTTTGTTACTTAACCTAAACATTTTTACTGACGTGTTACTTCTAATTAACTGCGGCTTATGTATATTAGAAATTAAGTTAGCAGATAACTTCAATTTTCTCTTGGGGTTTGGAGGATGTTCTGTATTTTTAAATACAGATCCCTAAAAAGAAAATAAAAACACGTCAGTGTGGATTTTTTGGTACTTGACATATGAACTGAAAAATGGTCCGCTGTTTTATTTTGAATTAATCCTTTATTTTTATAATAGCTAGTGGTTTTACATAGTTTCCTCATCTTCATTATCAGCGCGGCGATCTTCTACACCTCCTCTCCCATCCTGTTTGGAAGACCAGTTGGGATGATGGCCGTTCAGGTCTCCTGCAATGATAGTTTTGGCACTTAACTTAGACAGTACTTCATCCCAATCTCTTGCAGTAGTTCTAGCTGAAGGTGGGCAATATACTGAAATGATGTTCTCTAAGTAGTTACAGTTGTCGATTCTAACGTACACCATTTCTATCTGTGGATTAGACGTAACAAACACACATTGTTGTGCTCTCACCGACCAGTGCGTCAATATTGCCACTCCACCATAACCATCACTGCGATCAGATCTGAATATATTGTACCCACTTATGCGGAAGTTACTGTCTGGATCCAGCCAAGTTTCGCTAATTAAGGCAATGTGGATCTTTTCTTGGTTTAAAAGCAACTCAAACTCAGTACTCTTAGGTCGTAGGCTTTGCGCATTCCACTGTAATATATTTAATACTACAGTGGAATGCGCATTAATATTGCTGGAGGGAGGTAAGGGCGTACTATCCATACTTGTTTAGAAAATTAAAACATGACCAGTCTGGCAAGTAATAAACAACAAAAGATATTATCTCTTTGATTATAATACTCATGCAGCTGGAAATTTTTTCCTCCCAGGACAAGTTTCTTTCCAGTATCTTTTCCTTGAGTTTATCTAATAATAACTTCCATGATATTTTCTCTTTGCTTCTTGATTTATGTTCCGTTCTAGGTTCTTCTTGACTGTTGGTTCCACATTCACTGTTTTCAGACATCATTTCTAAATCTGGATCTTCTGTTATTATTGTATTCTCATCTTTCTTCTTATTTTTTTTAATCTTCTTTCTCGCTTTTATCGATTCATTTCCGGTTTCTTTTGTTACATCTGCATACGTAATAATTGTAGCATTTTGCTCCGGACGGGTTGGTTGTTCTGTTCGTGGCGTAGATAATATCACCGGGGGTTCTATGTGTTCGACCGGGGGAGGTTCTGGGGTATACCTAGTAAGGGCTTTCTTGTAGGAACAATTTAACTCAGACATCAGCTCGCGAAGCTTCTTTTCTTTATTAAAGACTGGGCATACTTTTGCTAGGGCCATGTGTTTCCCTCCACAATTATTGCACACAAACTCCGTCTTTTCGCAGTTCGAATGGCTATCTCCACATTTAGGGCAAACAGGCTTCACAGACGAACATGTCTTAATGGTGTGACCAAATCTCCAGCAGTGAGAGCACTGTGTCACTGGATATATGTATCGGCTGACACTAACTTTTGTATCAAAAATATAAACGTAAGAGGGTAGGTGTGCTCCCTTAAAACATACCCTCATGCTCTCACTCGCTTCCCAACGGCCGTCGAAACCATTCCGGCGTTTAAGTCTCTTTACGCCCATAATTAAAGTTTCACAGCCTAAACCTTCTAAAACTTCTTCTTCGCTAAAGTCTAAATCGATATTGTTAATCACTCCATAAGATTGGTTGACTTCCAATGTTTTTTGACATTTAAATCCATTTTCATTAAACATTTTACAGTTAGTTAATCTGTCAGCATTTTCTTCACTGCCAATCTGTATCAAAACCTTGTAGGAGTTTAAATACTTTACCCTTACAACACCCTGAATCTTTTCCTCCTTAAGGATTTTTGCCAATTTAAATTGCTTCGGCAACTTTTCCGTGCAGGTTATGCTAACTTCAATGTTATCCTCCGGTACTCTTGTCGAATCATCTATATCTGTACTTCTAGCAAATAGCTTCCCTTTTCTTCCTACTGTGTTCCATAACTCTTCCTGATCGATTCCTCTATTCCTTTTTTGTGGTCCTCTTCTACCTTCCAAATTATCTTCCATGTCCATTAAACTTTCACAACTTCTTGTCATCTCGCCATATTGGTGCATCAAAATAGTTACATCATTCATCTCGTCATTCTTGTTACTAACTTGTTCGTTGCTATCCATTATCAGGTAAGCGCATCGTAAACAATGCACACAATAGTTGCGCGGAGCAAGGTGCCCGGACCGGTTATAATAAGCGATACGTGCGCGTCCGACAATAACCAGCGCCCGCGCGCGACTGGAATTACTTACTACTACTTACATTACTTATCTGTATTTGTTTATCAGAAAAAACTCGCTTATAAAAGAAGAATAAGAATAAAATGTATATGTCATATTGATGACAAATACTTACGGTATTTGAAAAAAAAGTTTTCTATTCATTATTAGGTTTTGTATTTAAATTATAACACAAACAATTTTGTCCGAGGTAAAAATACTAATATCTTTGGCGCACAGAAACTGTGTAGCTACTCTGCTTAAAAGGCTTCCCCGCACCCTTTAGTCACGTGCTATTCAACACCAGGAGCAAAAGTGCGCATTCGTTACAATGCGAGAAGAAATATTTTTTTTTCCAACCCATAACGGAGTTTCGCCCGGTAAGTGCCTAATTTCTTCGATGGTTATGGTCTTGCTATTATTTGTTTCTGATGCTTGTATATTTTTGTGCACATTTCCTCAGTCAAACAGTGCGCACATGGCAATAAAAGGTTATAATCGTACATCAGCTGTTTGTGAAAATAAATAATCATTGATGATTTCTAATTTCTTTGGCCCTAATTTCTTTGGATTTCTTTGGCATATTGCGCCAATGAAATTAGCGTTAGTACAAAGAAATTAGAAATAAGATCAATAACATAGTAAATACCATTAAGAAAACGTTAAATGCATTCAAATGTCTATTACACTAAGCTTATGTTGTTTTAAACTGACACTAATTTGTATAATGGCGCCATTTAATATGTAATTTTTTTCGACAACTAGATTTATTGTGCCATTATGTACAATAACTAAATTAATCAATTTAACTGTGATAATTATAATATACAAGGTGACCTTGGATTGGTATGTTTTCCCGAAAGAGGGGGGGGGGGGGGGGCAGGGACCATGATATCCCAAGTCGTGACACTTGGGAGTTTTGGTGGGAACGCGGAAAAGTTCACGTCGTTGCATTGTATTATTTTTCAAAACTTGTGCTTTTTCCAGTGTTAATGCTTAAAATTGGTGGCGTTTTACGCATTAAGTGCTGAAGTACGAGCATGAGTGTGGGCAAGTGATATAATGTGGTGAAACGTGATTTTCGGTGTCGGTTCCAAAATTCCATAGAAGCTTCTAGTAAAGTTGCCACCACTTTACTGGAGCATGACTGAGACTGGAGTATGACTACCTGACCTAGACTGGACTATGACTATGACTAAGACTTGACTTCACGTAAAATATTCTATTAACATTGATGAAAAATTACAATACTTGACACTAGCTAAATACACTAAGTGTGCAGCCAAAATATAAGAAAAAAAAAAGTTGTGACAGCCTTACTTGAAACTGCGTGTTTCAAACCTCCACGGACTTACTACTAATACTATAAATTCATATCTAAACACAGGTTATTAAATTCATTTATAATGCATTTGGTCCAGGACGAAGTTCAACCACCCAGCTGCGCTAAGGCTATCTTCGATCGTAAACAATATACGGCATTTTTCTTCAATGAAAAACTATTAATTTAGAAAAGTCGTCGGAGATGCATTGTCTAACTTGGGGTGTAGATTTACCCCCTTTCGGGATGATATACCAATTCAAAGTCAGATAGTATTTTTTGCATATGTATTGCTATGCTATGCCTTTCTTTACCTATCCTGCTGGTGAAATAATAAAACCTGGAAGTACAGGCTGACTATAAAATATTGGTAGAACTGTTTTTATACTATATTAATTCCCCTTGTTTCAGAGCACAAGGTAAATATAAAAATACTTATGGCAAAACGTAAAAAGAAGTCAGCTAACAAAATACACAAAATAACATAATGTCAAAGTTAGTGATTACGATGCAATATATAACTACACGAGAGAAGACAGGCAGAAAACAAAAAAGAAAATGTTGGAAAAGAAAAGAAAGACTAGCTGAGCACAAGAGATTAGAAAGAATTAGGAGCGCCCCAGAAGATGCGGATTTTAAAGCAAAACAGAGAGAGTTACCATAAAAGAAAAGCTTAGAAAAATTTTGTCTGTTAGTAAGATGACAGGTAAAAATAAAAAATTGATACGAAAACGCAACAGAAAACATTTTGGAAATTTTACTACAGATAGAAACAGCATAATAAACGTCTCGCAGTTATACTGGATTGATATTACATGTGATAATTAAAATAATGTCAAGTAAACAAAAATTATAAGTTGTTTTATTTAATAGGTACACCTACTATATTTTTTTACCTAAAAAATAATGTATTTAATGTAATTTCTTATTCCATTGTTAACAAATCTAAGTTCTTTAGCATGTTTCCTAATTTGTTTGGTACGTTTTCTAATTTCTTTGGTACATGTCTAATTTCTATGGCCAAATATAGTTTAAAATCGTTAAAACTTCGAATCGGCTCGATAGATTTTGAGGCGAATAACACATAAATGTAGGCCTTAGAGACCTTTACAAGGTATGTTATTTAATTTTTGAAAATAAGTAAAAAAAAACTGCGCCAAAGAAATTATGTTTTTTTAGGCACTTTTTGATAATCACCCCCCAACGGTTTATATGGGCACAAATTAGCGGCTGTAACCGAATTTAGACTGACAAAAATAGTTCGGTTTTAATATATCTATAAAACAACGCATGTTTGGGTCACGATACGTGAATTTTATCATACGGGCGGGAATACAACACTAGCGTATTTGGAGCTGCAGTGTTTTTGATCGGGCTGACGCTTTTGCACTGAAAAAAAAAAGGAGTAAACCCAACCGATTTTTCGTTAATCCATAATGTTTTGTACAGTAAAAATGGAGCCTATTGTCCAAACACTTTACTTTTACTGAGCCAAAAACAGTTAAGTCGTAACAGTATTTTTTACTGTGTATCTGTTACTGTTTTCGGGTTGTCAATTCTTACTGTTTAGAAGACAGTAAGGTAAAACAGTTAAGGTAGACAGTAAAGGAAAACAGTTAAGGTAGACAGTAAAGGAAAACAGTTAAAGAAGACAGTTACGGAAAACAGTTAAGGTAGACAGTAATGGAAAACAGTTAGGGTTAGACAGTAAGTTTATCAACAGTAGTAAATACTGTAGGAGCACAATAATATTGACAGTGGGAGAACAGTTATAAATACCGATTGTGTTTTATTGGGAACTGTTGTCACGCAGTATCAAATACGTTTGTTACAATAGCAGGTACTGTGGGAACACATTAGCAGCAACTTTGATGTTCAGTTGTTGATACTGTGCGAGATCAGTTATAATTATTGTAAGTATAAATTAATAGTAACTGTTCCCTCACAGTAACAGATACGTAGTGTCACAGTAACAGGTACCATGGAAGCTCAGTAGAACTCACCGCTTTATTCATTTGTCGCAGCTGTGTGTGTGCATTTATATGAACTGTTTTCTCACAGTATCAAATAAGTTTGTCACAGTAACAGGTACTGTGGGAACACATTAGCAGCAACTTTGATTTTCAGTTGTTGACACTGTGCGAGATCAGTTATAATTATTGTAAGTATAAATTAATAGTAACTGTTCCTTCACAGTAACAGATACGTAGTGTCACAGTAATAGGTACTATGGCAGCTCGGTAGAACTTACCGCGTTATTCAGTTCTCGCAGCTGTGTGCACACAGCTGCGAGAACTGAATAACGAGATTAGCGAGATTCATGTCAACTGTTCTCTCACAGTACCAAATACGTTTATTACAATAGCAGGTACTGTGGGAGCACTTTAGCACTAACTTCGAGGTTCAGTTGATTATGCTGTGTGAGATCAGTTATAATTAATGCAGGGACTATTCTCCGCGTACTTTTTTTTTCGCTGTGATCATATTAATATAATATTAATATGATCACAGTGAAAAAAAGTACGCACTTACGCACGTACGCGTACTTTTGAGAACTAATTTAAACCTTGTGGCCCACAGCAATAAAATCTTGGACAAAAAACTACGCGGAAAATAAACGTTACTTTGTAGTCAAAAAATCTGAAAATGTACACTAACTGCTCTTAATAAACCTAAAGGATCAATTACTAGTGGGTTAAGTAACAGCTTAGTGCTGCGTGTTGGCATTATGGAATATTATTATTAGACCCTCGCACGCCAACTACATGTAGTGGAGGTAAAAATGCCTATCACTTGGATCCTTACTGGACCCGCTAGTAACCGTTTTATGAAAGTTAATAAAATGCCATCTGAGAATTAACAAGTTTATAAAAATAAACTCTTTATTGATACCAAGGTACAAATACCGAAACAGGAAAAAACTTAAGATTATGTTACAATTACAATGGCCGGTCTTACCTATTACCTTTACTATTACTACTACCTACTACTTACTTACCTATACCTTTGTATGACTCCTAAAAAACCACTATTGATTCGCAGTATTGACTTTAACAGTACTAGTAATAAGGTTCAAAATCCAATAACACATTGGTCTTCATAAGTTGGAAAACTTAATCCAATATTAACATATCCGGATTTATCCGGTACCGGTATTTGTGGTTTATACCGTGTTTATAGGCTTAAGTCCTTGTTTTAGCTTAATTTATAGTTATGATATTGATAGTTTTAATTGTTTTTTGGTGTGAGATGTTAGTTGATTTTGGTTTTCTATTATTTGGAATTCCAATTGCTTTGTTGTATTTACTATGTAACTAATATTTAGTGCAATAACTAATTTATGATATTAATTTATGTAGTGGAGGTAAAAATGCCTATCACTTATGATCAGAATTGCCTACTTAAATATACAGAAAAAATCACATAAAAAAACAAACAACAAAACCACGTACCTAGCTGTGATTTATTGCAGAGGTCCAGCAACAACTATGTATATATGGTTGAATAGTAAGTCCAAGCGCTAAATAAATCTCCTGACGCGATCGTTACTCTTCTTGAAGTTGACGTTCGTCTTCTATGTGAATGACAAAGTTCTGATGCACTTCCGCCGCTGACCTCTTCTTTTTTATACATACAGGTCCAAAAAGATGCGGAATAATAAGTATGGTAGCAAGGTTTCTCGTCTCGGGGTCTGGGTCTGTTGAGTAAAAATAAACGTTCAACTTAGTTCCTAAATAAATTACTATTTTCAGACCGCTGGAAGTCACCCTAAAATTGTTTCTGAGATTTTTACCGTACAGAAAAATAAACAAAATATACTTAGTTGTCGTGAAGTACAATAAAAGCTTGTAATGAAATTTGCTAACTCACCACGTGCCAATTTTTTCGGTTCCGTTAGATATGTGCTTTTTCTTGAGATCCTGTTGATAACACTTCCCCAACAACGTTGAATACAGGGAAATTCCTGGAGGTAGGAGATTGCTTTTCATTAGACAAAATGCGTTTTAGCCTTTCATTATTAGTTTAGGCCCATTTTTCAGCACAAACAGCATAGTTATCCACATTGCTCCTTAGCCATTCCAACAGCTCCTCTATCTTTTGGGTGTTGGTGTCATCAGCATCGTCATCCACAATCAAATCTTCAAAATGAGTTACAGATCTTTCGGTGGATGTACTCGTAGATGGTTTTGGTGTAAATGTTTTTTCAAGTGAACGACGTGACTGGGGTTCAAAGACCTTGTTACGATGGTACTTCGCTTTTAAATTGGTCATAGCATCAAATAATGTCCATGAGCCTGTTGCAAAGACCCTTTTGATCAAGTATAGTAAATGTTGATGTTTTCTATTGGGAACACCTTTTCTGTAAGTAAAAGAATCACATATTATTAAAAATAAACAGGTTTTCCAGCAATATTTAACCCATTCTTATTATGCACCTTTTTGCATATGTATGAGAAAAAGAAGCTAAAATGCAAAAAAAATTACCCTTATTAAAATTTATTTATTTATTTATTTTATTCACAAAATCCAACAGATCTTAAAATAAAATACAGTTTAATAATTAATTTTCAATAATTAATTAATTATCAAAAAAATATATTTATTGTGTGTTTTGGCCAGTAAGTACATTCAGTGGATTTGTTTATGTGCATGGGTTTGAAAGTATGTTTGTGGATTTGTGTGTGTGTGTGTGAGTTTTTGTTTATGGTAAATTTATACTTACTTATTTCTTATAGCCAATAAATACTAGTGTTTTGGGATTTCTTCTTAGTATATTTGTAGCTACTTTTCTTACTAGTATCTTGCAGTACTGTTCTTCAAGTGGTTATTGAATCTCTTTAAGAAGCTGTTGGCCATCAGGAGTTTTGGCAGGTAGGGAATTAAGATCCTGGAAAGTGGAGGATTGTTAAGTTAGAGTGATTAAATACTAAAATGAATGGAATCCAACCCTAGTGGACAACATCTATTTTGCAACAAATAATGGTATGGAACCCCTATGTGTGCGAGCCCGACTCGCACTTGGCCGGTTATTTAATTAATACTATGAACCTGCTAGTTACTTACTGATTGTTTTTCATTTCGATTTTGCTTCAGCTTCCAATCTGTAAGAGCTTTGTTAAATTTGGCCTGTGGTTCAATCATGGAGGTATGGTGCAATGTTTCAGTCTTTACCAATGTACTCTGTGGTGCAATGGCAGGTATCAAAGCTTTGATTTCCAAATCATCCAGTAATAGCAACACTATGATGTCAACTTCATTTTCTAAAATGACAAAAGATTTATATAGAACTATTTATTATAAACTACTACAAAGGTACTACCCAACCACGGTGAAGCCAAAGCCAAGGGAAAGATAATGATAATGATGATGTAAGTTAGTAGACCTATTATCTATTGTATGTAAAATAATTATATAATGTTATTTAATTAATATGATATTACTATTTACAATTTTTATTATTAAATAAATTAAATAAACAAATAAATAAATAAATTTTGTAATTTTTACATATAATATACTGTCAACATCATTTTATTCCCATTATTTTAACTCCTGGCTAGCAAACTATTGAATTGAATTTAAAAATATGTGAAAATGTTAAAAATCACTGTACTTATGCAATGCCCATTCAATTTCAAACATAATTATACCAAGGACATATAACGCGACATAACACAACATGCATTAAGTTTGGTAATGCCAATTACTTACCATCAGATTTCAGGTAGCTACAGGTAGGTATTATATCAATAATCAAATGCTTAACACTAGGTGGACGTTGTCGTCACTGAGAAACACAAAGGTGTCATTTCTGAAACAAAAACCCAATATATTGCAAAAATCGCTTGAATTTCATTGCGCAGTTGTAATTAATTAGACCTAGTTTAGGGCTTAGGGTACCTACCCTAGCTAAATACCTACGTAGGTAGGTAGTGGTAATCGCTATGCCAGATATTAAACCGACAAGCCTAAGAAGTCATTCTATGCAGTAACATTACTGTGTTTCAGATTAAAGGGAAATGTTTCCAGCTAAATTATTACATCAAGATTCCGACAAAACAGTACGTATAAGTTTCTAGGTACTTACCAATAAATAGTTCCGAATATTTCTTTATATGTTGTTTTATTGATTATGAGATCGGCTGCAACACTGCACAATAAGAATGGGCGTTGGCAATCAGCGGTGGTCCCGCCGCGATGGCGAGACCAACGCCATAATTATCCTCTACTTAGTTTGTGACACAGGTTTGTGACCACCGCGCGGAAAGACTGCTAAATTCAACCGATCCGCCGGCCCCCGCCGGCGACAAGGGTAGTAGGGATGTCCGATACTAGTCAATACGAGACTCGATACTTTTTGCGATACCAAGTACTTTTTGCATCGCATCATTCTTTCGATTCTTACTAATTGGTATTGGAAAGAAAGTACAAGTATAGAAGCGAATCAGTGCTGCTAAGTCAAAACAGAATAGAGTCACTAAAATGTCAAACAGCTTTACTTCGCTATAATATAATAATAATAAATGCATATTTATTTAATATGTTTTACTTCTACAAAGCATAATATGGCCTGATTTTAATCCAAGTAGCTATACTTTTAAATAAAAAAGTAATTTTACCTTTTTATAAATCATTGGTTTATAAATGACGGGGATTTAAAGTTACAAACATAAAAAAAAAATACAACCAAATTGGGAACCTTCTCTTTTTTTAAGTCGGTTAAAAAATAAACTACCAATGCCCCTGGCAACTACGGTTGCAAAAATTGGGGACGTTCGATCCCCCTGGCAACTGTGATTGCCAAGAAATTGTATAGTTTTATTTTGGCAAAAATTTTAAAAAGTGCTGTCTGGGGGGATTATTTATTATTATTTAGTTTAATATTCGAGAAAAAAATATTTTAAATAAAATTATTATTTCAAACGTTTATTATTAATCTGTGTTCTTTATCGATTAAATTATATTAATTAATTCGATGTAAAACTAGATAGTGTCTTTTATTTTCTGACTATTCTTCCCACACGCAAAACATTTATGGGTTAGTTTAAAAAAATAGCTAAAAAAATGGGTGTAAAAAAAATGGATGTAGTAAAAAAATTTAAATTTACACTGGAAAAAGCACAAGTTTTGAGAAATAATACAATGCAACGACGTGAACTTCACGTTTCCACCAAAACTCAAAAATCGAATACTTGATGAGCAACGAACACCGTAAAGAATATCGATGTTTTCAAAAAATTGTTATGGCAATTTTTTGTATTAGCCTGTGGTGATATTTTTATGGCATCGGATGGGGAAATGCATTTTTTAATTAAACTAACTAAAAAGATAGTAAGTACGCCATCGCTTTTAATTTCGTGCGCACTATTAGCCACTCAACCTGGTTATCGATCAGAAAAATATACATAAAATTCGCAGCGCACGCGATGTAAAGAATATTTTAGGTCATTTTTTAAACCTTGGGTTACATTATTGGAGTATCAGTATAGGAATCCCTAATTTTTTTGAAAATACATTATAGCCTATGTCACTCGGGATAGTTTAGCTTCCAAACAGTGAAAGAATTTTTTCAAATTGGTTCAGTGGTTTTGTAGCCTATTTAATGCAAACAAACAAACAATCAAATCTTTCCTCTTTATATTATTGGTATATATGGTATAGATATTAGATACCATTTTACAATAAAAACAATAACAGAATAGACCTGGCGAGCCCATCGCTTATTCCATTTAGTCCTTCTAACAGAGTGTCGATCGTACTGTTTACTAGGCTCGTTATAAGCAGTTTATTGAATAATTAAAGTGGATCAATCCAAAATATCGATAGTCGATACATACAGAAGCATCGCGTATCCCTATGGTCTGCGACGCCGCGCGCCGTACGCCACCAATAGCCGCCAACCGACCAAAGCTCTTCCCCCTTCGGCCCTACCCCGCGCTTGCCGGAGTCGCTCCGTTATTTTTAATGTTTCAAACACATTTCAAACAGTAATAATTATTTAGCTGCATAATAACGACTTATATATATCAAGTACGTACTTAGTGTCTACAGTAATAGATATTATTAAATAGGTAGGTATGGATTACACTTTGGCTCTTGAGTTTGGCAAAAAAATCTTGAAAATAATTAGAACTCACTTGTAGTAGGTAGGTAAGTAAGTAGGTAGGATCCCAAATCAACGAAATGACTAGGTAGGTTAATCTTAGAACTATTTAATAAAGGTAACTGTTATGATATTATGTATGATGTTATATTAAGAATCGGCAACTGAACATTAAAGTAGGTAGGTATATGGTAAATATATTACGGTACATAGGTAGGTACACTTACCTATTTCTATTTTTACCTATTTTTAGATTCTCTGGTCTAGCCTGTACCTACATTTAGGAGGAATTTGTGGGGCCGAAGCTAACATCAAATTCAGGTTCTGTTAATATTAGTTGAATATAAAAATAACTATACCTACTTATAATTATTATTTTATTATGATTATGACAAGGCATAGTAGGCATACTTAGAAATATAATTTCCCTATGATGGTAGGTACCTATGGATTATTATTAACTATTTTCTATTAAAAAGGTTAAAAAAAACCTGAGCTATTATGGTCAACCCTTGGTGGATTATGATACCTAATCCCAACCAAAAAAGGAATGGAAATGGAATGGATGGAATATGCAATGAGATAACGGCACCTGCCAACTTTGTCTATTAGGTACCTATGTCAACATTTATGTAAGTAGGTACCTAAGTACCTAAAGCCAGGCCAAGCGTCAAGAGCCACATTAAGCCCCTTGGAATCAGATACTTACGTATAAATTACTATTATTATTAGGAATAAATATTTAAATAAATAAATAAAACCCCCGCAGCTTTTACTATATCGGCCGGTCTACGCTGCGTCTTCCGGTTCGTGGTCTCCACCTCCACTCGAGAGCCTTTCTTCCCCATCGGTTGCTACTTGCTGTGCAGTGCGTAACAGGAACTTCATAGAAGCACTAATTACCGATAAACGTTTTGGTATCAGTTAGATTATGAACATTATAATAAGTATCGGGAACTGAACATTCCAGTAAATAAGAATATTCAATAAGATAAAGTAAATATTATGCTCCTTACTGTTTGTCTAGCTAGTTTTATTAAGATGTTGCTCTAAATGACCATTTTACTTATTCAGTGCTTACTGTTCAACGCATAACAGGAACCTCATAAAACATTACAGATAAATGTTTCGATATCAGTTAGAATCTGAAAATTATAATAAGTATCGGGAACTCATAGTGTTCAATCAGTTAAGGTAACTGTTATGCTCCTTACTGTTTGCCAGTTATATTAAGACGTTACTCCAAGCGACCATTATATTTAGATTTTACTGTTCAACGCGTAACCGGATCCTCAAAAAAATATTAAAGATAAATGGTTCGATATCAGTTAAAATCTGAAAATTATAATAAGTATCGGGAACTGATCATTTAAGTATATGGTAGTATTCAATCAGTTAAAGTAACTATTATGCTCCTTACTGTTTTTGTCCAGTTATAGTGAAACATTTTATAACTTTCCATTACATTCAAAAGAACTGTTTGATACGGTACTGAAATTGAATAAAGCATTGAAGATAACTGTCACGATATCAGTTAAAATCTGAACATTGTAAAACGTATTGAAAACTGATTGTTTACATAAATGGAAATGTTCAAACAGTTAAAATAACTATTATGCTCCTTACTGTTTTAGTCCAATTATAGTAAAATATTTTCTAACTTACCATTACATTAACAAGTACCGTTTGATATGGTACTGAAACTGAATAAAGCATTAAAGATAACTGTCACGATATCAGTTAAAATATGAACATTGTAAAACGTATTGGAAACTGATTGTTTACGTAAATGGAAATGTTCAAACAGTTAAAATAACTATTATGCTCCTTACCGTTTTTGTCCAGTTATAGTAAAATATTTTCTAACTTACTATTACATTAACAATTACCGTTTGATACGGTATTGAAACTGAATAAAGCATTAAAAAAAACTGTCACGATATCAATTAAAATCTGAACATTGTAAAACGTATTGAAAACTGATTGTTTACGTAAATGGAAATGTTCAAACAGTTAAAATAACTATTATGCTCCTTACTGTTTTTGTCCAGTTATAGTAAAACATTTTCTAACTTACCATTACATTAAAAAGTACTGTTTGATACGGTACTGAAACTGAATAAAGCATTAAAGATAACTGTCATGACATCAGTTAAAATCTGAACACTGTAAAACGTATTGAAAACTGATTGTTTATGTAAATGGAAATGTGCAAACAGTTAAAATAACTGCTATGCTCCTTACTGTTTCTGCCCATTTGTTTGCACGTTTGGTGAACAATTATTATTAAAGAGAAATGTGTAATTGTTACTGAAAAAAAATTAACTGTCCAATAACAGTAATAATGCAAGAAATATTTTTTTCAGTGTGGTCTCTACCCAAATTTACAGCGTCACAGAGTGGCAGAACGGCCACACAAAGTGTGTAGGTGTAAGCTTTAACTTGGGCCGTCGTTGTCGTAAAAAGACGACCCAGAAGGCAAACTAAGATCCTATGGAAAATCGTGCCCGTTCTAGCTAAAAATTATAAGACCCAGACTCCATTGTCAATGGCAGGCGCGGATCTACTATAGTGGGAATGGTGTGCCTACAACCCTAACTGAGATCGGCAGGCTGTATTATTATTTATTTATTTATTTAATTCAAAAACAGTTAGTGACTATTGAACACCTTAGTTACACATTGTGGATGCCATGCATGCATCTGGGACTGACATGTTGAAGAAAAACATAGGTAGTTATTTTGGTGTAATGACATAATAGCCACCCAAATAGGTCAAAACCTGTGCTTGGGTGAGCTACAGTGTTTATCGAACTATTTATATTGTTGTAAAAACAGCGGTGACGTAGGTACTGAGTGGACTTAAATTATAAAGTTTTGCTCAAAACAATGAAAAAAAAACAGGTTAATTATTACGTTTTAGTAGTAACATGCAGGGATTTTTCTATTCCTATTGTTAGTAAGGTATTAAATTATGTAAACTATGCATATAGTTATCATAAATATGATAAATATGATAATATTATGCCTGAAATTATAGGTGTTCCATTGCGATTTATTAATAAACATGCAAAATTGAAAAAGTGGAGACGTTGCGTGAATCGCTATACAACACAGTTTGTACCTGCTGTAGCGATTCAGTTATTCAGTTCAGGCCTAGGCCCACTGTTCATTCACATTACTATCCCTCTATTTATTTATTTTGTAGCTGTACCTATAATCTACAAAGGAAATATGAAAAGTTATTCGAATTTATATTTCTTCAGGTTCAGCAGTTAGTATGCCTACCTAGCTATAGAGCAAAAGAAAAACCAACTAGTCTCCTTTGTTTACCTACTAACTATGGAACATTTATTTGAGCAGATATTTGTAATCCACGCAATTTTTGGGGGGAACCGCAACTGATTGTTATCGTTAAATTATTTTATAGAGCAATAAAATATTATTTGTTGGCGGCGCGGCCGTAATTAATGCGACCCTAATGAACCGCAATGAATAATTTTATTGCTACTATAAACAGTTATCCAGCCTGATTTAATAGAGTATTAGCACTGTTACTGCGACGTATGATTTTGAAAAGGACCTATATTCAAAATATGCACTCGTTACATTTAGGACTAGAAATAGCCCGCGGTTTTCCGTACTTATTCAAATAATCTCCATTTATGCCAAATCCTCAAAATCCCTGTTCGTAGTCCCCTATTCTATAAAAGGAAAATATCCTCCAAACAGGGTGGCCTAAGTCAGTGACAATCATACACCCATGGCAACGTAGTTTGATACCGAAATTCTTTCCGGAAAATGCTACACTGGATAAATATTCTTTATCTCAGAAAATAAAGTCGCGATAATAACTATTATCCATAGAACTACTACCTAATCTGTTCTGTGTCTAAATGAAGCCTACGTTTTTTAGACATGTTTTATATAATCAACAGCCTTTTCATGTTCGTATCGTACCCATATATTACTTGGTTTAATAAGAAGTAGTGCCGTCTATTTACTACTTCCAGACTTATATTTATTTTCCTAGGTTTGTAATTGCTCTTCTATTACGATGCACATGTATGTGCATGCTTTGGAAAATTGTCAGTGCGCGTTTCTTTGTAAGTCTTATGTTTGAGTCGTGGTCGTCTGAACCAATTTAAATTAAAGCTTGCACTTAGATCCCGGTATTATATTATATAGTGTAAGCAACACTATATCGAGATGAATACAGGGAACATTTTACCTCGGCAATTAATTCCCCATTTCCCGCGGGAAAACGAGTTAATTACGGATGTGACTGCAGGGCTTCTAGTATGAAATAAGGGACTGACAGAATTCATGAGAATATAATTAAAAACTTGAACAATCTGACATACTTGCACCCGTTTTGTGATTGCATTGCACTGTTACTTATTCTGCGCCTTTTAGCTATACATTTTGTGCAACCATATTCTCACAAACATACTCATAACTTGAAAAGTTGTACCATGACAAATATCGTTTGCCTAAGGTTCACCCCAACCCCAAGGAAGGGGTGGCATTTACAATGGCACCGCAGCGGAAATATGACTTTGATCAAATATAACGATTTTGTACGAAACCCTCGTGGCATGGCGTGTTCAATTACGTTTAATTTTTCGTGAACTGGTGCAACTATTATAATTTGATTTGTTTACCTTGTTGAAGTAAAGAAGAAAATGCTTAATTTACTTATTATATACCTAGGTAAATCTATCTATGTTTTAGACAAATAACTCTAGGTAAAGTCCGCTAAAAGAATACATTAGAAAAACATTGTTATAAAAGCTGAATGAAAAGTTGAAAACAATATAATGCATTCTGATCACTCTTGCTAGGTTCTTTAGAAAGGTGGTTGTTACAAGGTTTTGACTGAAAGACAATATAAACCGCTGGACCAACACCCAGTTGCAAAGAAGATCATTAATCATAATGGCGGCATTAAAGATAATGGAGTCCTTAAACTGTAGGGAGGATCACAATTAATGGAAGAATAACATTTAAAGTTGTCTTCAAAAGTTAATGATTGTTTCTGCAACTGGGTGCAAGAGTATTTAGAGTGTGCCTTTCTGTTAGGGTGTAGGTTAAAGTTAACTCAGGTCCCATGTCTGGAAAAATATCGGGCTGTTCAAGTGGGTGCCTATATAAGTTGCCTACTACTTTAAATCCATATTGGTTGAAATAGTTCAATAGGTACGTAACTAATATTTATTCTGCCAATGAATGTAGATTTAACACCTGTTAAAATAAAGTTGTAAAAAAGCAACCAGTAAATAAATATTAACATTTTATGCAACCTTGATTTCCTTGTTTATATGATATAAGTAATTTTTTGTTAATAAGTACTGAATTACATATCATGTTCTGTACTTTTAAATTTTGATAATTCAAGGAATGTTGGACAAATGGTTTCTGGTGCAGTTTTAAATTGCTATAAGCAAACATCAATATTCAACTGAATAAATTAATAATAATAGAGTACATGTTTTAATGTAGGGATGAATTAAAAAGATTATTAATGTTGCAGTTAACACTTCATTCCTCATTTTGGCAAATTATTACCTATTTATATCTTTATTTATCACCCTTTGTTCATAAGTCTCTTTAAACAAGTATTTATTTTAACTTTTAACATCGCTTTTTTAATGCATGAAGTGACCATTCTGTAATTGGGGCTACATGTTATTTAAAACCCGTCATACAATGATTGTTTTTTAATTTATCAAACATGTAGTAGGTATGGTTTTAGATCCATGAATAAATAAATACAAGAAAAATGGTTTACTGGTTTTAGAAAGTTTAAGCCACCCAAATTAGCTTGTTGTTGTGTCAAAAAGTATTGTGGTTTTTATTATTAGAAGTTTGAGGAGTGTACCTCTTGTTCAACTAGAGAGAAGTGGCACTCACCAAAACTTCATGGTGTGTGCGGTTGCCTCGGTAGACCCACTGCACATTAGGTGCGGGCAGTGTTAGCAGCTCACCACATGGGATGGTTACATTCGTACCCTTGTCTGCCGCTACATCTCTGATGTCCACCTCTTCAGCAAAAGCCACACCAAGAACTGTGAAGAATTTGGTATATTATTACTTATATTTTTCATAAGCTATTGAATTGTAAAATTACTAAAAAAAATATGTAGGTACTGGCGCTTGACGATTTTAAATGTACTTGTTATGGTACATGCTTATTTTAAAATGCATTCACAATATATTTATTTAAATTGCATTAGTATTCCTTGAGCAATATATTTTTATTGATTTAAATCTTGAGTGGTTAAATAAAATATGGTCATGGTTTATAAATATTCATTAAGTGCATACTTAATAAATGATAAATTATTATTTAATTTATGAAACTGCGCGAAAATTGATAGAGCTTACCTTTCAATGCAAGGTAGAGAACGGGCAGTACACGCTCGAAAAACATTCTACTGTAACTACATCTACCCGCCTACGAAAAATATATTCAAGCTACACTTTGCCTAAATTAAAAAGATTCGTTTCCTATCTACTTTTTACATCACACGCATTTAATATAACGACGGAAGGCGAAAAAATAGGAAACAAATCTCACAACAAACGTCCGCACTCCATAAATGAAATTCATAGACTAAAATTTTAATTTAAATTTTTTTTTTAATAATTTCTAAGTTTTTGACATTGACATAAACTTGAGTGCTGCCACAGATTAGAGAAAAAAAAATCTACTGTGAGTGCTCAGTCCATCATCAACATAGAATCATATGGACGGCGGACATTCACAAAACGCCTGTCCATTTTCTGTTGGTGAGAGTATTTAAATATGCATTAGTATGCGTGAGTAGGGAAGTGACCCCTATTAAACAATATATCGATATATAATAAACCTAACCAAACAGTCCTGCAGAATTTCGATACTTTTTAGTTTTAATACAATAAAGAAAATTAGATATTCGTAGAACCAGAAGACGCAGCTTAGGCCGGCCCCAACTTGGTGGACTGACGATCTGGTGAAAACTACGGGGAGCTGATTGATGCAGGAGGCGAGTGGCCGCTCAAGGTGGCACTCTATGGGGAAGGTCTATGTTCAGCAGTTGACGTCTTCGGGCTTTTAATGATGATAATGATGATGATGACCCTAGTAAAAGAATATTGAAACATTATATGAAATAACGTTTGTAAGTAACATTTTTATATGTGTGTTGCCAGTGATGACTTATGGAACTGAGACGTGGTCTCTAACTGTTGGCCTCATTACTAAGCTCAAAGTCGCGCAACGAGCTATGGAGAGAGCAATGCTCGGTGTTTCCCTGCGAGATAAGATCCGAAATGAGGAGATCCGCAGAAGAACTAAAGTGACCGATGTGGCTCTTAGGATTAACAAGTTGAAATGGCAATGGGCAGGCCACATCGCTGACAACCGATGGGAAGAAAGGTTTTCAAGTGGCGACCAAAATCCCGTTTGTTGTATTGAAGCCCCTATATTTATTTTAGGGAAAAATATAGGGGAAAAGGATGAATGGATGGGACGGGTGCGCCTGTCTCCCTTTGCCGTCCCATCTATTCATCCTTTTCCCCTATATTTTTCACTTTTGCTTCTCTCTTACCCATAAACCGGGTAAGGCATAAAACTAATAAACCCGTGCGAAACCGGGGCGGGTCAGCTAGTTTATTATTAATTTCATAACTCATATTGAAGCCAGACGACACTGGCCTACCTATTGTATTTTATAAAAGTAGGTTAGGTGCCTATTTTTAAATTGCCAGATTTACACCTACTTTTTCATTCTGTTTGCACTTTGATCTAAATCCATTCAGCCACTTTTAAGGAAAGAGATTTTCTACTTTTTAATCTCCCCAAAACCAAAGTAATTTTGTGCAAATGTATGAAGATTTACGAATATCGACAAAATGTAATGGACAGTGTAGGTACATCACTATTCGAGAGGCGTAAAATCACCCATCCCAAAAATATCAATTAAAGCATTAAATCTTTCAGTAATTGCAATCGCATGGTAATTATACGGTGGAAAAAACGTATATTCTTAATATGAAATGCACATTTACTTCGAAACTTCGATGTTTAACATAAAAATAGCCAGTAAACTTTAACGTATAAAATGATGATTCTGGTTTTCCTTCGACTCCTCGGGTTACTCTTGATGCACAAAACACAGCACAACACGACACAATTTCACTATTGATACAATATTTAGCCCTAATAACAATATAATCACTAAATTTTCACGTTTTATGCTCTTGCATTTAATTTCATGACACACCAAACTGTCAGAACATGACACGCGGTGTCGGTAAGGTGACGTTGCCTTACCGACATTCGCTTTCTCGCATACTCTATGCGACGATTCGTGTATTAGACAGAGATACAAGACAGTATGTTTACACGAAGGATGCGGAGCGGCAACGCCGCATTGGCAGATTTTGGCTCTCTCCATAGACCTCCATGGCTACCATCATGCTGCCATGTTATTTTTTTTCTTATATTTAGCTCCGCACATAGTGTATTTAGCCAGTGTCAAGTAATGAGGCGTTTTATTAAATAAAAGCTGTCATTTTATAAAGTCCTGATAGATGGCGTTAAAAATGGGGGTTTTACGTTCTGCCATTTGTTAAGATAATTATGTATCGAGTTTAGTAATTCTATCCTTATTTTATGGACGGCATATAACTTTAATGGCTTTCTATCGACAAATTGGCATCGTACTCTGTGATCCACTCAATTGAATTTGACTTTTCCTTGTAGTCCGTGGTTTGAAACTACGACCATGTTTGAAATACGTCGTTACTTCGCCATCTAGTAACAAAAGCGGAACTATTTTTTTTTTAATAAAACGCCTCATTTTATGTTTCATCGTGCTATAGAATTTTTACGTAAATCAAGTCATAGTCATAGTCTATTCAAAGTCATGCTCTCGTGCCAACTTAAATTATTCTATGACAAATTATGTTAATGTTACTAAAAACTAGAACTAAAAAACTATCAATTCTTACAAAAAGACGGTGAGATAGACCACACGTGCGTAGCCACAGTAATTTCGACATTTTTGGTATAAAAACTGTTATCATTAAAAAGTGTTATACAGAATCAACCATTGCAATGCCATAGTATGGAGCCTTGTCCAGCATTATCATTATCATCAACAGCTTGAAGAGGTCCACTGCTGAACATAGGCCTTAACGTCTAATAAAACGTCTCATTTAATTTTTCATCGTGCTATAGAATTTTTACGTAGATCAAGTCATAGTGACT